>JBBMOI010000001.1:13457500-13615000 GCA_038088405.1 Porites divaricata
CGACTCGCGCCGGCATGACATTTGTGGTGGTATCATGTAAACAAATATAGAGCCATGAGAGGGAACCGGAGTGAACTCGAACCGGCGCGAAAGTCGCCCCGGTGTCATGTAAACACCCCCTAAGACGTGTCAAACTTTGCCTTTCTTTTTGGAACGCACTGCATAATACCATGCAACGTTATCGTTCAATATTTTTCTGCTTAGTGCTCTATGCATCGCCTTATCGCCTATCGCCAAATGCTGAAAAGATGTCGCATACGACATCATTACTAAACCATATAAAGCAGACCTCCGCTCCTAGTCTGCTTGATTTTTTAAAAAAGAATAAAAGCTCCGATGCCAATTAGCAGGCCTGTGAATACAGCTGCCTCCGTTGCTCCCAGTCGCAGGACTGAGCAAAGTGAGGCGGCCGTTTGAGCAGGCTAAACACAAAGACACAAAGCGCAATGTCTCTCTAAAATAAATACGAGACCTGATAAGGACCTGTTCAAATATTATCAACTCTTCGAAGTTTCAGAATCTAACTTACCACATTAGGATTATAGGGCGGCTCAATTTTTTTGTCATACAACAACTGCCAGTCGATGTTTCGAAAAAATGGATGCCCCTTGATATCTTCCTAAAAAAGAAGTTTAAGACACAGTATTACAGAGTATCTTTGTAAACAGTATATAAATAGTTTTAGCCCGTGAATAGGCTTCCAAGGGGAGGGGGGAGTCGTGTTGTGTAGGGATGGGAGGGGCGCGGTAACATTTGCGAGAGGATTTGCTTTATTAACGGCAAAAAGTAATAAACTAAATAAACAAAGGCCAATCAGTACTAAAAATACGTGGGCGATACAGTAAAACCAATCAGATCTGTTTATTGATGTTGCCCACACCGCGAATGAATAGCCTCCCACACAAAAGTTCTTTAATAATAAGCCTGCCTGAAATCCCCTCTCCGTTCCCTTGCGACAAAGGAAAACGTGACGGCACCTAAGTAAGTCTGCGTGAAAGGCAAGCGAGCGAACGAGGATATGACAAGTTTGGTTTTAAAAACCCACTGATCGAACGAGTAGTATAAACACAAAACAACAGCAAATGCAAATACCATTTGGACATTTAATGACATAATTACGAAAATAATAGGCCACTTCCGAGTTCCAAAAACCCCCACTTTCAAAATGAGGCCAAGTGCACAACCTTTCTTGTGAAAATGTGTTTAATTTGCATGAGAATGAAAAAGCATTTCCGTATCAAAGGCTGAGCGCTTAACCTCGTTTTGGTACAGAGGCCCCGGCCGGGGGAACTCGGAAATGACCTACTGCTGGTTAAAACTTACAAAGCCGTTTTCTCCGACTCCAAGTCTCTTTGAGCGGTCTTTCTGAAGAAGCTGTGAAATAGTAGAAAAAAGAAAGAAGAGTATGTAACCCATCGTGGCTTTAAACAGATATACGCTTTGTTTCTAAGCACACCCTCCTCGTCTAAAAAATGATGAAAACAAAACTTACACTTTCAAGAACATTTCTTGCACTAGCTGATATGTTGGTCCGAAGACGAAGTGGCTTGTGGAGGATGTTTTCATACATTTCTGCTGTATCCCGACTATAAAAAGGCGGCTAAAACGAAGAAGGTAAAACATATAATAATTTAGTTGCTTTGTTTAACTTTTTCAACAGTGTACTTGTTTGAGAATCATAAAATAAACTACTCCTCCTCCTTTCGCAACCTCTTGCCTGGCCCCTTTTAAACAAATGGTGCGGTTCAGTTTGAGTTATATCCTCTCTTTGATCCGACTTTAATTTCCCTTTGTGTTACCCTCATCATCTAGAATTTTAATACCATACAGGATTTACAAGGAAAAATTGAATTAAGGAACTTTAACCACAACATAAGCTCTATTCTGAATACCTACATAAAAAGCCTCTTTTAACGAGAAAATTCGTTCCTGTACATGCATCGCGGTCCTAGCTTCAAATTACAAGGTTTTAGTTGCCACTCGGCCAGTTCAACGGAATTCAGTGGAAGTGACGTCAAGGTTTCTACCCTCCCACCTCCTTTGGTGACGATGGGGACAGCACGCCTTTGGCCCTAGCAGTCGCTGTTTCCACCCACAACATACGTAATTTTTTCATGTTTGTACCAGTGAGTGGTATAGTAGGGACTGATTAATCCTTTTTGCGCATTTGTAGTCAATTTTTGTTGAACAGTGTTACTATAAGGAGAAATAAATTGTTGATAAGTTGATATTCGGTAAAGAAATATCAAAAAGTGTCAAATGCTTTCAAAAAATGCTTTCAGTGTGAGAAAAAACCGTTGTAAACATTTAACCACAAAACATTTGACACCTCTTTAAAGAATATCACCTTATCAGCTATTGAAGTACAAGTGTCACGCATCTCTGACAGTTTTTCCGTTTAACATTCAGAAATAAAATGTTGTTCACTCTTCGGGGTTAAGAGTCATCTTGTGATTAGCAAGGTTGCCTCAGTAACCGCGGAGTCTAAGTGGTGCTTTGGTATTTAATCAGTAAGAAATTTGAAGCAGTGCAAAATCGTTCTTACCAAACCATACATCATTTCATATAAGACAGCACCCAAACACCACCAATCCACTGTTTTGTCGTATTCTTGTTTCCGAAGAACTTCTGGAGCTAAGTACTGTATACAAAAACACAGAGTTAACCTAAGCATCGAAGACGCTGAAAACATATTCGGCTTAGGGCGTCAAATAGGAGAAGATATTTAGTACTCAAATTTTTCGCGTTAAAATCGCACAAGTGAATAGCTAGCCGCAAAATCTCGTGTGATACTCCTTAATGCTGACATAACAATGTTTTGGAGGTGAATAGAGTGTTTTCACCACGACGTCATCAAACTCTTAAGTCAAAATAGCGAGGTCTCCTGAACTTTTATCGACACCTGGTTGAAGGTGACCTAGAAATAACTCATTATAGACGTTTCTATAACATAAAATACAACATCTTGTATTTCCGAATTTTCACAGTGCGTGACACCGCGATGGTAGCCTTGGCAAAGATCTCTGGTGAAAGAAAAGCTCTCTCCTTATGATTTTCAGTTGAAACATTTCAAGCAGTAAAAAATGTGTTTATGAGCACGTATAATAAGTCACAAGACAAGCAACAAGAAAGCATTTTATCGCCAAACTGAAATTCAGATGTGTTTGTTGATTTGCGGTCGTCATATCAGTCTACCGTTTCCATGGAGACGCCCTGAAAACGAGGGTTGCGCATTTTCCCCTTTATCCCCCTCCCCCACCTTTTCGCCATTGCTGGGTTATTACTCTTATTGGGGAGCTACGAATAGTATTAATAGCGCTTCAGTTATCGAAGATTATCCTACCTCTGGTGTGCCGCAGAATGTCGATGTAGTTCCAGAGGGTTCTATTCCTTCTTTACAGAGACCAAAGTCCGTTAAAACTACATGACCCTGTAAAAAATTTGACACGTGTATAAAACGGATCATGTTGTCTTCCACGAAGTTATAAACTAGTCTGTTTTCGTCCAAAATGTTTCTGAAGTGGTCTACCCTCACTAGGTTTGTACGATCTTGGCAGCTAGTTTTAATTACTCTAGCCTGTAAACAGGCTCTCCACTGGAATGACGACAAAAAGAGAGCTAGAAAGCGCGAGGAGAGCACCCCGACCCCTCCCTCCCCAAGGAGCCTAACTAACTGCCTATTCGTGGTAAAACGTTGTACTACCCTGGGTGACAGAGCTGTTTTTCCCTTTTCCTTAATCGAGGAAAAGACAATCACGCAGCGAAAAAACGAGGCGCAACGCACCAATAAAAAATCGTCCCGGAAGCTTTCTCAAACATGAGACGCTGTTCACTTTATCCGGGATATTTTGAGAAACGGATATCTGGAGCCAGGGTAACGTAGCACCTGTCTGCTGTCCATGCAGCTCAATGAAGTTATATATTCTTGCACTTTTTTCTGGTTTATGCAAAAACCACCCAGCAAAATGGATTCAAAATTCAAAAGCGGAGTTTCTGTTGTTCAAAAGGGCACCGCAAAGTCTAAGGGTGAGTTCGACTGACCTTAATATGGAATATGAATACATCCTGGAATATTTCAGAATAGTCTTCAATAAAAACAACCAACCAACCAGCAAACCGACAAAAAAATCTCTTTTCAGAACACTTTAACAAATATGCTCTCGACTATCAAAATTGTTGACACGAGGAAAACTGTTATATGGATGATATTGTGCTTGGTGGAAAACAGTTTAACTTGAAGAAAACAGGAAACTGTTTGTGTTAGAGGTAAAGCGGACTGAGAAATTCATGAAAGACCGTTTCTCCCTTTCCTCTTGAAAAGAGACATGCGAAAGGGTTTCTTTTCTGTTCCAGTAAATCTTTTTTTATGTGGAGCGCCACGTCTTCCTCGTTCAGGTAAATGCCGTTTACTGTCAGTTTACGGTCACCAACCATTTTCTTTGCTATTGTGAAAACCGGTCACCAGACGAGGATGCATACCTTGAACGATCGCACACATTCCTATCTCGGAATTGGAACAGTAGGCCAATCGAACGTACCCTAAACGTAACCTTAGTGAAGCCGGGTAAAGAAAGCGCAAAGTATAAGTAGGCAAGAGACCCATAAAATATACTTGTTGGTTATTGCATACATAAAAAGAAAACACACCACTTACCCTGCCATCTAGAAGAATATTTTCTGGTTTCAGATCTCTGGAAGAAGAAAAAAAAAGAAGTTTCAAATTAAAGAGGAAAATAGAAAAGAAGTAACCAAATAGTTATGCAAAAAAAACTTCCCTAACCTGTAAATTATTTGAAGAGAGTGAAGGTATCCAATTGCTGATGCTATTTCCGCCGCATAGAATCTCGCCCTAGGAAAAAAAAATGGACTAATAAAATAAATAATAAAGTAAAAAATAGGCATGTAGCATTCAACTCTACAATGAAAGATTATTTACTAGATAATAGGTTAGAAAATACGAACAAGGTGATTGGTGAGATAGACTAATACACCTGACTATGAAAACGTTATAATAATTAAGATACGCACTGTCTGTCACATGAGCATGCTTTATTTAATAGAGCGATTTTCGTATGACCTTGAAAAATGGTTTCGGTACAGTACAGCGTTCGTTATTTGTTTCATCAGCCAATAAGTGAAAAGATCAAAACAAATGGACTCTTCGTTTTCCCGCCAAAGAAAACCCTAATATGGTGAAGGCATTGTTCGATTGGCCAATCATGTTGCAGTATGACGTCAAAGCGAAGTATCGATTGAAAAAATCCAAAACCAGCATTAATAGCTTTCTTTTTAGAGCACTGGCCACCTGAATAAGATATATTCCACTGACCTTGGTTCAGGAAAGTATCTCTCTTTTTGTAAATGAAAGAACAACTAACAAAAAAAGTAGAAATAAAAAATGATCAGAATGGTGGCTGCGAGTCAAAAGACATTAATCATGTAATCTGATGGTTATTATTGAAAAGATGGCTGCATATAGGAATTCGCCTTTGGATCAATATGAACTTGTGTTTAGATCTCAATCAAACTTGGAGCAGCATACCTTAGCAAAAATTCTTCCTCTGATAATTGAATGCATGGATAATAATATTCTCGATTGCTATTTATAACAACTTATAAAAAACAATTTAATAATAATAATTTAATAGTTAATAATAATTTATTCATTTATAGTGCGCTTTTTAACATGCTAGGTGATCAAAAGCGCATTACAACAATAAATAACCTAAAAACTATTGATACAAATATTAAAAATATACAAATATATTTAAAATCTAAGAGATATTAAAAGCTAATTTAAAAAGATAAGTTTTAAGATTAGATTTAAAAGTGGAAATACAATTGATGCTGCGGAGGCTAACAGGAAGAGCGTTCCATAAAGTGGGTGCGGCCACACTGAAGGATCTGTCACCAAATGACTTTTTCATTTTTCCTGACGGATGCTTTAACAAAACACCTTCATTAGAGCGCAGCAAATAGCGTGTATTAGTCTTAGTATGAATTAAATCAATGATGTAGCTAGGTGCCATGCCATAGAGGGCTTTGAAAGTAAGTAATAAAATTTTAAAATTAATTCTATTTATTATATAGACACGAGTGTTTTACTGGAAAATATACCACTCATAAAATTCATAAAAACTACATCCGGGACCCGAGTGGTCTATTTTCCATAATCTCACACGTGAGTTTATCGATGACGTAATTTCGGTCATTTCCCTCTATTAGTTTATCGATGTCTTTTTGTCTATATAATAAAAAGAACATTACACGGCGGCTTGAAGATATGAATTTTATTTTCTTGTGGCAAAAACAATATTTTACGAACGAGCGCAGCGAGTGAGTAAAATATTGTTTTGCCACTCGAAAATAAAATTCATATCTTCGCGCCACCGTGTAATATCCTCTATATCTTACTGGTAACCAGTGTAAATTTATCAATAACCAACATCTTTTACCTCTCCTCCATTTACATAATCCAAGACAAAGTAGAGTTTGTCCCTGGTTTGAAATGAATAATGTAATCCCTAAAAAATAAAAAAATCTAATTAAGAAAGTTAAATTTACTGTAATTACCTTATTTGCAGGTAAAACACAAAGGCTAGTGGGTCTGCCCAAATATGTGAAACAAACTGTTTAAATAACCATTTAACAAATGCAAAGAATGTCTTTTGATAGGAGACAAACAAGTCATGAGGTTTTTTTTTATCATTTGCTAGTAATTGTACAAGGTGCTGAACTCACAGAACTACCATTAGAAACAACTGCAACAAGTGATAAGGGTGGGACCCTAAGATCTAAATGAAAATTCTCCTTTGTCGCCCCTTTTGATTTACTATAGAAGTAGTGGGGGGAGCTGAGGTTGACAAAATATCAAGCAAAAACATCTTGTGTGATCATGTCCTTAATTCTCATTACAACTTTGTTTTACAAAGCATTGCTATAAAGGAGAAATTTGATGCTGATAACTCTTAGGGTTTAAAGGGTTAAACTCCGACAAGGCCTCTCATTGCAGGTCTAGCAATCTTGGACCACTGGCACAGCACTAGTATTGCCATAGTTGAGACAGAAAGACAATCTTAACCCTCAATAAAAAAGAGGAAAAAAAACTCTTAAGGAAGGGATCAACTATCTGCTCACACACAAATAGTATGCACAGGCACCTGGACACATAGTAGTGTTCAAAACATCTTCATTAAAAACAGTGGCTGTCTGGTATGACAACTTAAAACATGAACTCACTGATCCTTCTGCAAATATTGTTCTTAACAAATCTGTCCCAAAATTTCAAACTAAAAGTAACACGGATGACAACAAATGAATTTATTGAATAATGATCAGTTCAAAATAAACAAGTCTTACCACTAGAAAAGGGTGCTTAACATTCATCAACAACACATTTCTTTCAGCCATAATATGCTTTGCCTGCAGGAAACATGGATAGAATAGAAGACAAAATAATAATGAACAATGAACTGCAACAGAAATTGACCCAATTATCATAGTCTGAACAGAATAATATTTTCTTATCAAATTTTACACACCCACAAAAATTTACAAAATAAACAATAAGGCTTTGAAACAATAACTGGTATTTTTAAAATTCTTTTCATTTTGTTATAACAGTTACCATAAAAACATTTACAGACCTCATTTCGTTTTCTTATTGCTGCTTTATTGAGAACCTTGATGGCATAGAACTGGTCTTCCTGTTTGTTCTTTGCAAGGAAGACCTAAAAAAAATAACAAAACACATGCAAAATATTAAGTTAAAGAAAAGACAAACAGACCTCGCAACACTAAACGTGTTTTAGGCTCCTACAAAGCTTTTATTTGGGGCATT
Source organism: Porites divaricata (assembly GCA_038088405.1). Lineage (NCBI taxonomy): Eukaryota > Metazoa > Cnidaria > Anthozoa > Scleractinia > Poritidae > Porites > Porites divaricata. Next base: position 13,465,341 of record JBBMOI010000001.1, read on the forward strand.
ACACAAGTTCTCCTCTCCTTAAAAACAGGGTGCTCATCAATAATAAATTATCATGTTCACACTACACTCCCTTCTTACCATTGTTGGAGTGTTGAGGAGGAGTGATTTGTGAGGACCAAAAGAATGGTCAGCAGTCTAGGATATTACATTCACCTACGATCACAATTACGCGAGGATTTCAATTTTTTTAATTCAGCATAATTCGAATTTCAAATTTTATCGTCATTTTTACTTTCTTCATCAATTGACTGGCTTAACTTTCACTTAATCCTTTACTTAAATCAGGACTATAGATTTTCAAAACTGCTGGAGAGAAATTATACCAGGACATCAAACATGCATATGCATGCTGGAAATCCATTTTAGGTGATTGCTGATTAAGAGGCTGCCAAATCATTCACTATACAGCTGTATTTCACACTGTAGTATGAATTCTAATGGATAAATTTAAGAACACAAAGCATTTGAACATTTAGAGAAAAATTAGTTTAAAAGTTAATCTGGATAGTTTTACCTTGCCAAAACTTCCTTTGCCAATCACTTTAAGGAAGAGGAAATCACTTGGCTTGGCTCTATGAATGGTAAAATATTAAACATACATATTATGTTAACTGAGTTTTGGAAATGACTTAAACTAACCTATCGTAGTACACAGCTCCACAAGCATTTCAACTTGTAAGTATTTGCTTTCATGTATGCAACTGAACAATGATTGCACTTCGTTTGAATCAGCAATGTGCAAAGAAAGTCATGTCCAATGGCCCGAGGCTAGTAGATTTTGCTATCGGGCTATTGATTTTTGTTCCTAACTTGCTTGACGGGCAAATGCTGTTTTTTCAGGAAATTCAAATTACAGAAGGATTGTAATCAATCCTGATAACCAAAAGGGTTTTGAAGCTAGTTAAAATGACTTGTGGGCTAGTACATGCTAGTTACAGGCAGGCTGTAAAACTGACTTTCTTTGCACTCTGCTTTGAATACGATCCTTTAATTCAGCCTCATCCCTTAGATTTACTTAATACAGCTAAGAATATCATTCCCTTTACTAGGGAGTTGAAAACTCTGGAGATTTGAATCTGGAGACTGTTTCTTAAGTACTTCCAGCCAATATCATCTGACCCCACCCATGATATCCACAAATTGGCCCCCCACCCCAGTCCCTAAATCATAATTTTGGTGTGGCTCAGACCAGAATATTAACCAGTGCCTTCCATAACTACATGTATAACCATAATGATGATATAGCAAGATAATTTTATCAGTGATGAAATACATTTAAAATTACACTTATATTTATTACAATTTCTTCAACCCTTTAAAAAACAAATTTCATTTTGTAAAAATAATACTAGAAATCAAATATGTGAAGTTAAGTTGCCCAAGAGGTTTCAGTTGAATGTTCCTACTGTATAATTTTGTTAACGAAGTCAAAAGTGAGAGACACCTTAGAACAAGACTCCATTATTCATTCTGGAAGTGAAGGGGTTAAAATTAATGTTGTGGAAATTTTGGGCTAAATTAAAATCTATAAAGCAAAGAAATGATCAAAAGTTGATTATTTTTTCTGGGAGACTTGGTGACCCATAGGGTAAGCAAGGAGACTTGTGCCATATCAGAGATATTCCTGGATAATCTACGAGACATGACATTTTAAAATATGTGAGGTATGCTATACTAAACTACCAAGAGTTCATTGTAAATGGAACTGGTACCATAATACTACACTTTGCAAGTATTATTCTGTTACCCCTTACTCACTTTTGATTATACGAATCTCCAAGATCAATTCTGTTCATATCCTTAGCCTAACAATAGAATAGGAAAAAAAGCTTTATATCATAATACCGGTATATTGTATGGATTTTCTTGAATTCAAGGGCTTTAGGTATGGAAGACATCACATTGTGTTTGACAGACATTGTTTTAAACAGTTTTAGAAAAAAGGCAATCAATTTAGATGCTCTAAGCCAGAGGGTAAATCTACCTGTTACAAATATCTAGTGCTATAAATGTTCATTTTTCAATCCCTTCACAATGGCTAATGAACACAAAATTGGTTATCAAATTTTAAAACAGTGAAACCTTTAAAATTAAGCAGACATGAACATCAACAAGTCCTGAAACTCATTCTTCCCGTATGTTCTAAAAAATGAACCCATGTTGATGAGTGGGAAGTTGAGGGCGAGAGGTCCCATTGGACACTAGGGCTGACACAAAGATTTCAATTTGCTGGGTATATGCAATAATAAGTAAGTGGCCTACGCGCGCCGAGAATGGAACAACTAGGAAGTCTTGCAGGTTCTATTATTTTTCATTTTGTTTCCTCAAGTGGCTGCGGATCATGCTCACAGTTCTATTGAAATCTCTGGCCTCCAGCCCTTAATGACAGCCCTGCATGGATGTCCACTTACTTTAGGTTTCACTCTACAAACAACTTCTTCTCATCGTCCCAAAGTTGCTTTAGGAGAAATGAGCTACTTTATCGACACCACTGTATCTTTGGTCTGTTGTTGTTGTTTTTGTAAGTTATTGATTTCTAGTTTGATAGTATAAATAAATACATCTTCTTGTTTAAAGAGCATACAAGAAGGGGTGGCAAATGGTACCTTGAAAAACGTGGGTCTCGGAAAATTTTGGCAGGATCTCGAAATCTCGGAAGCGTTTTTGATAAGTCTCGAAGTCTCGTTTTTGCATGGTTTGTATTTACTTGTTTTGAGTCTCGAAACTTTTTACCAAAGAGTCTCGGGCTCAGATTTCTAACTAGGATCTCGGCGTCTCGGTGAGTCTCGGATTTTACCATTTGCCACCCCTACAAGAAGAAGATAAGGTATGATGAGAACTTCAGTGAACATCTTCAAAGGGAGGTGTCTTTTATGCATATTTTCAACAACAATTAAAAATACCAGAGAATCAGCCTCATCAGCCCCAAACTGCTCTGTGTCACCATTAATGTGAGCATTCTTTGGATTATCCAGCGACAAAAACAGACGCACATCAGGACTAAGAAGAGAAACACCAAACACTAGTGAGATTTTACATGTTTATGGTAGCTACATGATGTTTAAAAATTATAAGCAAATCTCTGTTAAACAGCTAATACTCACTGTTCAATTGCATCAGGGTGGCTGATAATCTTACTTGTAAACTCATTTAGTCCTTCTCGCCTCATCTTTATAAATTCTGATGAAGCAATTGGATGAACATGTTTAACTTACAACTAATATTATTATTATCACTGTCCTAAATTCTTTATATCGCCAGGTAGGATTATTTGAAAACCACATCTTGATAAAATGACTATGTTTTGTTACTTATGGGCTGTAGAAAATATTTTGAAATTCTTCTATAATGTTTTGTACAGTGCCTAGAGTTTTCAAGACAACAGGATATTAAGACATTTAAATTTGTTACTGTAAGTACTATTTCTGAGCCTCTGTATGGTTGCCTGCACACATTGACCTTGCTATGACACATTTTCCGTTAACTCATTGGTTTTTCAGGTGAAATCCTCACATATCATATTGTGCAGCACATTTTTTGGCAGGTTTCTTTGCCACCACATTGTGAAACTTGGAAATGCTCCAACTTCCACAAATGGCAATGCGATCATTGCTTTAAGCTCTAAGATTATCCCTTCATCAATGGCGATTGTCGCAACTTCCATTTGGTAGGAGATACCCATACAGAGGCTTATTTCTGTATTTCTCTCATTTCCAATCCAAAATATTTCATTTTATGAGGCTTTCATAGCAAATATGTACCAGGATCAAAGTTGTTTCCAAGTCGACGTTTTCCTGGTAACTTGATGTTCATGTCAGGATATACCTTCTTCATCTGAAAATAACAAAAAATTTTCTTAGTTTTAGTCAAGCTCCAATGAATCTAGCTGGAGAAAACAGCCACCAACATTTTGCGACACCACCCCTGGTTTCCACATGAAATGACGTCTGAGCAACAAGCACAGAAGTTCCATACTGATGATGTGTCACTACCCAGATCTCACTTTTTAAAATCATTTCTTGCCTTTATCTTTCTTTTTTTTTCCAAACTTAATCCTTGAAGCCCCAGTATCCACATGCAAAATTCTCCATACTGATCCCCATATATTTGCTTGAAGGATTAAAGCATTTCATACTTGGTGATTATTTTATTAATTCCCTAACCTTTTCTTTTTATGGTGTATGGAAAATGTTAGGAGAAAATTGATGTAGGTCACTACTGTCCGTGGGCAGGTTTCAAAGAGGGTTCATAGACCTCCTGTGCAAGTTATGCCCTAGCCCATTAGTCCAGGACTAATCAAGATCAGTTTGATGATATTGATGATGATGATGCAGACGACAATGATGAGACTGACCTCTAGAATACGTACATTGCAAAGAATCCCTTTACACAAGAAAAGCCTTGCATATAAATTCTGTAACAAAAATTTTTAGAAAATGTAATGCACCCAATTAACCTGCAAGAAAAATGGTTCAAGTGCTAATCCACCTACCTTTTCATACAAATTATAGAATTCATTGTATCTTCGAAAAATGAAGTAACTTCTGCCATCGGGGAGGTTGACAAGAACTTTGTAAACCTTAATAACGAGAGATACAGTAATTCAGCACAAGGAAACCTTGATTTAAAGAACGTCTATAAAAAAAAGTCCTTGGTACAACAAGCAATATTCCTCACCCCGGTAAACCAGATAAACAGGAAAAGAACCTCAATATAATGAAACCCCCTTATAATAGCAAACATATTTTACCAGTTCCCCGGCCCTTTGTTATATCGAGGTTCCACCGTATGCAAACTTGTAAAATTTTAAATTTGCTTAGAGGGGTGTGGGCAAGTATTAGACTTTAAGACTGGAAACTCTGTAGATGGAGGCTACACAATTTTTTGCCACCAGTGAAAGGCTTCAGAAACGAAAGAAATCATTCTGGAGAATTATTGGGCCTCAATATACACCTATCACAAAAGTCCATTTTTCTACATTATTTTATTTTTGTTTTTTACTTTATTGTTTTGCAATCTTGAGATAAAAAGCTTGATTCGTAACGGGTAAATTTCAATCGAGGACATTTATTTACCTCTAAAAAACTTGTTAACCATACAAGGCAAACGTTTGTGGTTTATACAGGCATAAAATAAGCAAAATAAATGCATTTTTGAGATTAACTGCACCATTTGAATAAACATAGCAAGAATAATTTGAGGCGCGATAAATCCAAGCGCATCGGTGATCGCGAAGTCGATTTCCAGACATGCACAAGTTGTTTTTCAGATACACTTTAATAAGAAATAATTTATTTTCTGCAGAGAACGAGAGTAATACGTGAACATTATTTAGCGACCTATTGGCAGTATTAAAGAAGACGACCTAAATTAATCCATGAATAGAAAAAAACTTGTAAACAGCGGGATTATCTTGTTTTACGTCCTAATCTGACAACACTATCCCTTCCAACACAAAAGCAAACACAACAAGGAAATACGGTACAGCGAAGCTCATATTCAATTGTATCTGACTTACCGTAAAGCGTTTGGACTTTTCAGAGCTCAACGTCTCCGAATCTGGCACGGTTACACCAATCTGTTGAGACATATTTCCTCGACAAAGAAATAAATATAAAATGTGGAAAAGATAATTTTGTCTTATCAGGAATCGGGGCTCGTACGAGCACAACCTTTGCGCAAAGGACCCCGACCTCCAGCGAATATCTCGGGTTTTTTTTACGGTAGAGAAATAAATACTATGTCTGCACAAGTGATGTGGAAACGCTATAAGAGATGATATCCATGTAGAACTGAATCTTCAGTGATACCATTCACTTTAGAGGTACAAAACAGCGTTCGAAAAAAGCTTGTAAACAACTTTGCTGAATGCAACAACTTTTTCACTCGCGTAGCAGAGAGGGGATTGGGACCTACAGGGTGCAACCTCGTCACCAGTTTCCTCCCGGCTTGGGCGGTGTTCGGAGTGCTCTAAATAAATCATGATTTTTATTGCGTTAATGCCCTCAATCGTAGATATTCTTTTTACAAAATTTAGGAACAAAAAATCTTAGAAATTTGAAAGGCTTTAATTCAAGTATCTAAAATTCATTCAAATTTTACTTCACAGTATATTTACTTGCTGTGAGGATTAGCTTCACAAACATGTCCCTGACGGACAAACTTCATACACATTCCACGCTACAGGCGAAACCAGACCTATCACTAATCACATTGACTGTAACTCCAAAAACGTCATTTACACGATACAATGCAACCACTGCTCCAAACAATACATAGGTGAAACCAAACGATGACTCAAAGACCGCTTCAACGAACACCGCAGGCCAGTTGACAACCCATCCTGAATATCTCTAAACCCACTACAGTCACAGAACACTTCCTTACCAATGATCACTCTGCTAACGACATCATACCCATCCCACTTGAGCTTACCAAATCTAATAGAGACAGTGTACGAAAAGCTAGAGAGGCATACCTAATCGAGAGAGGCAAAACTCTTGAACCTTTAGGTATAAAATAATAATAAGAAAGATGAAATGTAATACAGTCTACATTTCTTCTCTTTGTTATCATTTATTTTTATATTTTTATATTTCATATTTCTTTCAATTATAATTACTGCTTCAACGGTTTTTGTTTTCAACGTTCACTTGCTAACATAGTATCATATTGCACGCTATTCTCTTATTTTCAAATTGTAACGTCTCATTATATGTAAGACCCTGAAGAAGGAAGGCCGTGCCTTCCGAAATATTGGTTAAAAGATTATATATTCCCGACTGTAAAATCAGCCTTGCTTTTTTTGTCCTATATGTCCCTGGAGGATTGCATAAGTCTGCTATTATTTGTGTTGTTCTTAAAAACGTGTTTTATTTGGAAAAACAGAACAAACAAAAAACAACCACACGGATAACTACAGTCGCGGGACATAAGTATTCGTCACTTTCAATATGGTGGCGTTTGTTTACATTTTACGCGCGCTAGTTTTAACACCGTTTTCAGCAAATCTAACTTTAAAATCACCTTAATATTTAGTAAGATGACCCTTCATTTTAATTGCATTGTCTAGGCGATCAGGTATGGACTAGTAAAGGTTTCTTATATAATCCAATTCGATGTTCCGCCACACGCTCTGGATTTCACGCAGAAGATCATTTTTGGTAGCGATAGCTACCGCGGACTTTTGTAGCTCTCTCTTCATGTAGAGCCAGATATTTTCTATTATATTTAAATCTGGTGATTGTGCTGGCCATTCCATTGAGGTTACTTCGTTTTGATCTTTATAATTTTCTACAGTGTGGGCTCTGTGAACAGGCGCATTGTCATCCATGAACAAGTATTCTTTTCCTTCAAAATACCAGACAACTACTGGCCATAAGTTCTTGTCTAGGATGTCAATGTACTTGGCAGAGTTGATGTTGCCTTCAACTGCAGTCAGAGATCCAACACCATCATAACAAATACATCCCCAGATCATCAAACTTATCTTCCGTTCAGAGCGAGAACAAACAAGATGTGGGTTGTACTTTTCGTCGTCTTTTCGACAAATGTAAACACGGTTGTTTGTACCGAGCACGATCTGACTTTCATCTGAAAATATTACTTTTTTCCAATAGTTGTCTACCGTCCGACTTCTTCGCTGTTTACACCACTTCACTCGCTTTTTTCGATTCACTTCCCGAACCACCATTTTCTTTTTCGCTAACCTTCTTTTATATCCTTCCGAATGCAATTCCCTTTGCACGGTTTTCTGGCTGAAAGTCTTTGTTTTGCACTCGTTTAGCTTTGCAGTAATGTCCTGCAAGGTAAGTCGTCTGTTACTTTTAACCAAACGCTTTAAAGCATTTCTGTCTCTATTTGTGAAGCTCCTTTTCCTGCCACTTCGCGTCAAAGTCTCCACTGTGCCAGTCCTTCGGTACTTGCTTAGAACGCTCGTGATAGTCGTTCTTGGAATGTTCAACATTCTCGACAGTTCCGCTTTGTTTTGCACGGATTCCGACAGAGTAATAATTAATTCTTTCGTCTCTGTGGACAGTTCAGCTCTTTTTCGACTCATGAGAGCTGAAAATAAATTCTCAGAAGCAAAACAAAAAAAATATGACTATTTTTTAGCGCCCTAACCTTGAACTTAATGTTGAATGACTGAATAAGCGAGGTGTCAAAACACAAACAGCTCTTATTTTTTTTCCTTTCGGGAACTTTGCATTTTCTTTCGTGCTCTTGGTCGGATGTTTGTTTGTTTCTATTTCTGCTAATTTTTCCCGCCTTTATTGACCAAACGCGCGCCCTGCATCCATTTTTCCCGTTGACAGTGTGCACAACGGGGGTAAAAATTTCGCGCATTTTTTTGAAAGTGACGAATACTTATGTCCCTTGACTGTACATGTAGGGTTGTTTGTGAACGATAGTTATGCAAACTGGAGTACACAGTTCAAGCGGCTGCGGAAGTTTGAAGATAGATATTCTTCCTGTTTACTGTCAAATGCACCGTTAGAGCAGTGAGGCCCTGTTTTTTCTTTTAAAGCAGCATATGTCTAGCGTGCAAGCACAAGAGCGAGAGTATGGGTGCTTGCTATATGTATGGTTCTTCGAACTGTTTAAATAAAAGGTGAATCCTGCGTTCCGATTGCTTAGCCGAACAGTTCAGATGCCCACTCGAGTTTTCCGGCGTTGGCCCCGCCGTACGTTCACTTGGCCATATAAAATAAATTTTTTATTGACCAAGATTGTTCAGCCAAGAAGCCTGGATATTTTCAAACAAAGTCAAAGTTAATCTTCCGTAGTACTTTCCTGCTAGTAGAGGTCTCTTCTCCCTGGTATTCCGCCGCCGCTGCTAGCAATGAACTGTAGCATTGTAGTGAGATGTTAAAAAATATCCTCTACTGTCCGTCTGTGTTTTAAGTTTCTACAAGATAGTAGCACTTTGGTGTTGTATCATTTGTTGTATCACTCTTTACTACGTTAAATAATGATAGTTTTTCATATGTATCGTTGCTTCAAATTATCATCAGTCAAGAAGAGACTGAGTTCATTAATTAACTCTTGCATCAGTATATAGACAGGCCTGGGGCGTAGCTAGATATTTTACCAGAGGTGTGCACAATTTTCCATGTACCGCGTCTCCCAAATCGTTTCCACGCGGGCTAGCGACTTGATCACTAAATTTGCCTTTGTTACCAGTATAGTGAGGTAATAATTCCTCTTGGTCTGAGGAACGTATCCCTCAGCCAGACTTACATCTTTTAACTGTGGCTAAATCGTTGAAAACAACTCATTTTGCCGTTTTATAGAAACAATAAGAGGGATTTAGAGTCTACCTTACGGCGAACGGCAAACGGAAAACGTCTTATTCAGGTTGGCACTGATATGTCTCTACTGTGGAAAATAAAAAGATAAAAACAGTCCAAAACAATTCTTATGGATGAAAATAATGTGAAACTACGAAATTTTTATTTTGTAGGAGCGATAAGTAACGGGAAAATTTGGTCACATGGTACAGATTCCCGTTTGCCATGTTTTCTGTAAAAGCGATTCTAAATCACTCTGTTACCTGAAACAAGTTACCGCAGGGTTTAATATACAGGCAACTGCACCTTATTTTAGCTATTCCCTGTTTTCACATTGCTTAGTTTTCCAATTTTGTTTTTGTTCTTTATTTAACCGCGACAACTGCGTCGTTAAGCTCACAAAAAGCTACGCACGTGCGTTCCTAGTCACGGGAGCAGGAGGCCTCGGCACGACACATGCAGGTTACATAAGCACAAGGCCTTCTATTAGGGAGCTTAAAGTGCTGATTTTTTTATGCGCGTAAATGAATGTGCTTGCTTTCTGGAGTATATCTGTGAAAAAATTTTTAGATTTGGTTAAATCCTCGATATTCTGTGACCTGTTGAATTGGAGGATAATTTGGTCCAGTACCGAGCAACATGGGATCTGGGACGAGTACCGGGCTGTCACGTGATATGACGTAGATTCGGGAACCTAGATTCCCGCAAGCAAAGCATCGCCAAGTAGTTTATCTCACCTTTGCATGGCGTGGAAGACGCCGAAGCAATTTTACTACTACACAGTTTTCACACTAGATTCGCGCAAAAATGGAGGAAATGAGTTCTCGTGATTCCCGAAAGTACTTCACGCCACGTGACTAGAGCCATGCCCCGTAGAACTCGGTAGTGAGGCAAACACAGCTCCGTTTTGGCGCGATTTTTGAAATTTCAACAGGCCACAGAAAAAAAAAATTTAACCAAATCGATTTATTCAGTTTCGCAGAACAACTAAATTAACATGGATATTTTAACTTAGCGAATACAACATTTGGGGTTAGGTGCACTGACGGCCACGAGAACGGCAAAACAGCATTAGTAGCTTGAATAGTTTTAGATTGGCAAAACAACAACTTTGCGCGTGCATCACACTTTTTTGTACATTTCTTTGGCGTCGTTGCACGACTACAACGTGGAAAGTGCCTAATTTCCCGTTTTGTCGAAGACGTGAACACAAGACAACAACTCTGTTTTTCTTTCTTGAACTTTGATACATTAAATCCTTTAGAATTCAACTCCAAAAACATTTGCCAACATTTGACGAATTAGACGAGATGGAATAGGCGCGATAAAGTTTGAGGCAGCGCGAATTCACTTGTGACGTTTTCGTAGCCCTCCCCGTCGTTGTAGCTTATGCATCATGTAAATCGCCATTTGCAGCTTCACTGGTATAAATTAAAAGTGCGTTCCAACGATTCACTTTGTACAAAACAGAATGATAGGGTACTACGAGGGTGCTACGAGGGTGCTACGAGACTCTGAGAATGAGTTGATTAATTTATAAGCTGAGAATATGATGAGTGCTCAATCAAACGTATGATGATCAGTCTGAAAAACAAACTGAGTATTTAATTGATTCTTTGGTAGCAAAAGTTACGCACTCAAAAGTTTAGAAACAAAAGGGTTCGTGATAAAGAAACTAACTGCAAAAAACGTGGACTGCTGGTCGTCAATGTTGAATCTCTTGAAAGGAGATCTGATCAGCACAAAGACTACTATAAAACTGATTATAACAACGTGTATTGCTTTTTTCTAACAATATTTCGGCTGGCCATACCAGCCTTCTTCAAGCTGACATGTAGATGTTACGCAATTTATGATAGGAATTACAATATTATAAAGATGAAAATTGTGGCAATAAAAATTGTTTAAAAGGGAGAGGCGGAAATGACGTACAACGTAAAAAGAAACATATGGAAATCAGCGTAGGCCCCTATTACCGAACAAGTTTTCAGAAACCTTAAAACTTGAAGACGATATAAAACGGTGACCAATCTCGAGAAAAAGCAGTTCTTTAACAAATTCATTAGGCGATTACCAAATTTAAATATTATCACATTTTTATCGTTAGCTAGACCACATTGGCACAGTCGTTAACTCTTACCCATAGAGCCGGGCATCTTCCCAGGCCGTCTCGGTCAATATTTTTTGGGTGACGTATCCGAGAGGAATAATCAGGAGACAAACTTCCAGTTGACCCAAAACGCGTAGGCCTCGAGACTAAGTGAGAAAAATTCTGTGCTACTGAATTTACGAAATCGAGAATTACACGCTTTTCAGCAAGGGATGGATAGGGGGACCCGGCCGTCAGTAGGGTAGCATGCGTGGTAGGCGCGTTGAGTGGGCAGATTTTTGCCTGTTTTCCTTGATGCGATGACCACTTACAATGATTGATTCTGTTGCAAGGATGTGCTGCAGCAACCAAAGACTAATGGCGTCCTGGTAACACGCGTCAGAACGAAATGAAATGCGCCATAATTTCTAACGACATGAAAGTTATCCTCCCTTGTCATCGCGCAATATAACTAATTAAGGCCTGGTTTTTGCGCTGCTTCAAACTTAATCGCGTTTATTCCACCTCGTTTAATTCGTCAGTCTTTGACGAATTTTTTTGGAGTTGAGCTCTAAAGGACTGTATCAAAGTTCAGAAAAAAAAATGAAGAAGAAAGGTTTTGTCTTGTGTTAACGTCCTCTACAAAACGTGAAATTAGGCACTTTCACGTTGTAGTCGTGCAACGACGCCAAAGAAATGTACAAAAAGCGTGATGCGTAGGCAAAGTTTTTGTTTTGCTAATCTAAACCTATTGTTTTTCTTACCGTCCTCGTTGCCGTCGCCGTCGTCGTTGCTTAAGGCTACTTACAACTAATACTGTTCTTCGAATTCATGATTTATTTCTTTGATTGGTGCATTTTGTTATGCTAATTATAACATGCTAATGAGATTTCTTCGGGTTTGTGGAGCTCATTTTCGCTGAAAACTCTTCTCGAAGAAAGCTCTCCTGCACGAGCGAGACACCTACGGCGTACAGTCGAGATTGCAAGTAAAATCCCTCGTATAAGAAGATCACGAAAGCAGCGCGATAGATGCTGGCCTCCAACTGGGCACAAAAACATTTTGTGTGCCCAATCAGAGACGAGAATTCGAATAAGTCGTGGCAAGAGAGAATCATTCTCTGTTGGTCGTGGAAATGGCTCGTTAAGAGAAGTGTCCCAGAGGCTCTCTCGCCCGTTCTTGAGAACTTTCGCCACCGTTTTTCTCAACCGACTGACTGCCACTAAAATCACTGAATAAACCCGTAAAATCCGGTTTTATCTAACTGACGAGTCATTCATTTTTGACTCATATTAAGTTGATCCTCAACATCCAGTGACGAATACTTCAAAAATGACAGTAATTCCTGGACTCTCAACATCTCCTGTAGTACCTCACTCGCAGAAGGCCTTTGCAGCGGATCAACTGCATGGCACTTTTTCATGATTTCCTGAAGCTGACTTTTTGCAAAACTGCTCCATTTTACACTACCAAGTAACTTTTCCACGACCCAAGGAATTTTCCAAATGTCAATTTTTTCATCGTATGCTGGTCTTAATTGAAAATTAAGTGGTTCTATTTCAGTTGGCAATCCTTGACTCTCCATTTCCATTCGTGACTGAAGTGAATCATTAGCAGGTCTTTTGTGGCATGCTCCTTCTTTGGTTACTTCTTCTAATCCATCTACGTCATTGACAACTAGGTGAAAGTCGTCTGTTATCAAATATTGATCGAGTAATTTTTTGAGGAATGGTGTATCACACATTACTCGAACCCCGATTGGACTATTATGTAGGTACGCCAAAACCCTGACATAATCCACACACAGCTGAAATCTTGTTTGTATATTGTTGTAGTGAAATAGCTCGGGACGACGCAAAAGCTTTTCTAGGTACCTTAGCGTACCATGCTTGTAGTACATCGTGACAATCTTCAAAAAAAGAAAAAAAGAGGGAAAGAAACTAAAGCAACGAAGATGACTGAATTCTTTACCTAAAAAAATAGGTTCCCAACTGAATAGAATCCGTCTAACTACATCTAAATAAATTTGATTCAATAAACTTGTACCTCAATTATTGTTCTATAACCGTAGGCTGTTGTTAAGAAACAATGCTTTGCCATATACATTGCATATGTCTAAACTCAACTCAAGAGACGACTTTGAAAATCTGGTGCCAGATCTTTATCCGGCCGCAAACTTGTTGTTCAATGAAGAACATTAACGCCTAGCGTATTCGAGAGGCGAGGCAAGAAGACCTCTACTTAACCACATTCTACATAGCAAGACGCTTCCGACAGAATTTACAGCCAAGACGATAATCTTACTTATTTAGACAAAAGTGTGTTGTAGACAAACAGGGGCATCCAACGACCGTTTTCTGTAAAATATCTGTTCGGGAAAGGGAAAATTGCCTAGAATTTTCTATAGCTTGAGGAAGACTAAAAATTTCTAGACGACTTTTCATTTGTGTACAGTTTTCGAAGCTTATCTTATATAATAAATTCCCTACGATTTTCTAAAGTTTAATTTTTCGCTTTTTACTCCCCAGGTTAAGCTATTTTTCGTAGAAAAAGGAATCCTAAAAATTTTCGGATTTGAAAATGTGATGGAAAGAGGAACGAGAACAATTCTTACTTTAATTCGTAAAACTTAGGCCCGGTTCAAACGTCGAATTTCACATGTGCCGAACTTAATGCGAGAGTTAAATGCATGTGAAGTGCGACGTTTGAATCAATTAAATTCGACTGTTTAAATTAACTGCGACGTTTGCCGTATCTGCGACTGAAACAGTCGAAGATTCGACTTGGGTTCGACTTTTGATTCAAACGTCGCATTTCACATGTGCCGAACTTAATGCATGAATGTTGGTAAATTATTATTATATTATTGGGAATATTGACAGCGAACAGAGTTAAATTCGACAGTGTTCAGAGAATTAAATTCGACGTTTGAATCAAATGTCGTATTTAACTATTTTAGTCGACTAAAATAGGAATTAAGTTCGGCACATGTGAAATTCGACGTTTGAACTGGGCCTTAATTGCATGCATCTAAAATTTTCGGGAAAACAGTACTGAAGCCCTAGCAATTTCGAAAAGACTCAAGTTCCCCTAGGATGATTGAACAGAGACAAATTTCATAGCGCCGCTTAAAATGCATTTCTAGAGATCTAAAAGTTCTCTGGATACCCTAAAAAATATTTTCAATGCATTTAGGAACAAACCTTCGTTGGGTGCCCCTGGACAAAAAGAAGTAAAAATTCAGACTACAACCTTTACAACAAATAAAATGTCGAAATAACGCGCGTAAAATTAACACCTTAGCGGGAAACAGGTTGGGCTGAGGGAAAATATGCAAGTGTGAAAAAAGTAAGGGAAATTAAACATGGAACAGGTGCAAGCTAGACAGCTGATTCTTTACTTATATCTCAATAAACAATGCTTGATAAGCTTTCATTGAATGAAAAAAAATCCATCTAATTGCCGTTATATAAAGAGCATGTGTTTTGAGAATGAGAGTTTCGACAGTTGGGCCAAAAGTGCTACGCGTTTTGAACGATGATGATTGTGATTTATAATTATTAGTTTTACTGTATAAATCATTATTACTGATTAACTATTCGGGGAGCATTAGGTACCTGGAACTTCTCTGCACAATTGCCAATGACTCGAGTGACAAATTCGCCCTGAAGGAGCTTCAAATTAGTCAATCCTTTTAAACAGTTTTCTCTTTTACTTTTTCGGGATGAGCAATTAATTAAAACAACGTCGTATCCATTCCATTCCGCGCGCCAAACGCGTTTAGTTACTCCATGAGTAAATCGCCTCCTGAGATGAACTTGAACTGCTATTTCAGAGCAGTTTAACCAAGGAATACAGTCTTTCCATCCGGGAAGTCTAAACATCTCTGGAGGACAGGGCACACAGCCCTCGCGTGTGGCCCGTGTGTTGGCAGGACACTCCGTCAAAGGCAAGTTGAGCAGGCTTCGTGTGGACATGACCACATCCCCAAGCGGAACGTTACTTGTGGTAACTTCAGGCATCCAGCTGCTTATAGAATACACGTAGATAATAAATAAGGCCAAAAAGGTTGAATATTGCCATTGGATTACTTGACACCGACGCTTTAGCTTACGTAGCTTGAATCTGAGAAGAAACATGGCCTCTAACCTCCTCTTTCAGCCTGAAGAAAGAGGATATTCATTTATTGTTTTTACTTTTGTTAATCTACAGTGTTTATCTTGTTAAAAACGTTTGGGACACTTAGCAAAAATTTATCCGTCTTCCATGGACAATGTTGGTTGTATTGCGAGCGGAAATTATCGAGCTCTTGCGATTTTTTAGGGGCACCCAACGAGAATATAGTTCAAAACCACTTAAACATAGCATTTTTAAACGTATTTTAGTATCTAAACGGTAGATATAGGCATATTTTTATCCCCTAAAATTTTTCATCTGTTCTATTTTCCGAGCTGAAAGTCTAGCGATCCGAAAATTGTAGGGATCAAAACTTACCTTTTCGAAAATTTCAGCCAGAAAAATGGATAAAAATCCGTTAAAAATGGGCAATTATACCATTTTTTAGATGTTCATAAATCCTAGGAGAGGCAGGCAAGCAGGAAATTTTACAACAAATTTTCCGAAAATTCTAGATCTCAAATCTTCTTCCGAACAGATATTTTCCGAAAATTGACGTTGGGTGCCCCTTCGGCCAAAGAATACTTGACAATCATTCGTCAAGTGAGGGCGAATAGTGTTGGATATTTCTCGAGCTCGCCCCATTTAGGACGTACCTTCAAGAGGGGAAGCTTATAACAAAGAGCATAGGACGTAATTTACCGTCTGAAGTTTTTTTAAAACAGAAAAAATCTCTTTGGCGCGGATTTAAATCTTGGAGATGAACTCTGATTTTAATGTAATCCATTCAGAGCACACGACGAGCAATATTCAATCCTAAAATAAGCTGTCAGCTGTCCTAACAAGCTCAACTTTATTTTATTTTTGATGTTATCTACTTCTTTAAATAGCATATGATTCCTAGGATAAGAAAAAAACTTGTAGGTTGACGTCCAAAAACTGTAAAAATTATGGCTTAAAATTTTGTTGCCCCACAGTTTGGCATAAAGCCCCATATTAATGATTTCTTTCCCGGCCTTTATAACGAGAAAACTGAACAGTGTATTAATTCCACGACAAATTGAAAATTTCAACGGGTTAACTGCTATGGGAAATTGTCGTTCCTTTCTTTCAACTCGTGTCGAACTGCATGAAAGAAAGGAAACAAAAAAATGCCTGCAAGGTAGAGATGTTCAACCAGTTTGTTGCCAGAATCGTATCACTAGCCAAGGCACGAGCGAAGAAGCGGTATACTATTTGATGCCGTGTCCAAATTTTATTTGGAATGATTATTATTTGCTTAAGCTGGATGGTCAGAAAGGCCTTTACTTTGAGTTATCAAACTTGGGCAAACAAAAAAATTTGGTGTAAATGGAGGAAAACTTCGATTGTAGAACTGACACTTACCAAGTCGACAGGTCAGGCTCATGCCAGGGATACGATCAAGCCGTGATCTGAGTAAGCCAGTCTCTCCGCTAAATGGAAAGTGTCGTCGTGATTCCCACACATTATTGACACTATTTGCCAAAATTTAGCGTTTGTCAGTAAATTATATCTTACTTAGTTGTTGACTTACGCGTGATTTTTTTATCTTATGGTTAAATAAGTCAGACGGAAAATGTTTCGCGCTAAGCACCCTTCTGTCTTTTCAACAAAGCCTTTCGCCTGCCGTATGCGTTAATGCTTTATATGCCAACAAAATTAACATAGATAAAGGTTCAAAATTTGTACAATACATAAACATCAGTGCCACTACCAGTGCTAATGTTGATTATAGATCAGCACCTGGAGCCTTAAATCAAGTTCTTCAAGCTGATGTTGGTGAAGTTGCACAATGGACCCCAGACAATAAAATGGTACTTAACGAGTCCAAAACTAAAACTATGTTAGTAGGACCTTACTCACTGTCCATGCAAACTCAGTCGAACTCGAACAAGTCCAGTCTCATAAACTGTTAGGTGTAATTATTGACACTCAGCTTAATTTTAATGAGCATATTGATAATCTATGTAAGAAGCTAACACAGCGTATTGCTGTTTTGAAAAAATCAGGCCGTCATTTACCTTTAGATCAACGAATTCTTTATTAAAACGCCATAATAAAACAAACCATGATGTATGGCTCTAGTGTGTGAGTCTCTACATCTGTTGATAATTTAAATATGGTCTTCAGACTACAGAAGCGGGCCGCACGCGTATCTGTTTAGAGAACTAATCAGTAATTGGCTACCTTTTTCCATGAAGCTAAGATTAATCAGTGCGCATTAGTTTATAAACGTTTGAACGGGGTGTGTCCCGATTATATGCTAAAAACATCGGCATACGTTCTACTGAAAGACAAAGTAGATATGGATCTTTGAATTTAATTTATCCAAAGTATGAAAGAGAATCAGAAGGTGCTATTACTTTTCAAGTATCAGCCACTAGGTTTTGGAATTCACTTCCCATGGCCAATGAAATTAAGTGTAGCCGAGCTCTAATTTGGAGATTTTAATTTAAAGAAGTCTTTATATAAGTATTTTTTTGAGTCTTATAAAGATGTTTATCACTTTACTATGGCTTAGGCTATTCTACTTTATTCTCTTAGATAACTCATATTTCAATTGTTAAATCTCCTAGTTTTATTACTTCATTATTCATAATGTATTTGTGTTTACTTTTAATTTGTTTTGAGGGCCATGAGTCTACCAGTATTTTATACTGTCAAGTGTCACCCTCGAAAAATAAAGTTGATTATTATTATTATTATTAGACATCGCGGCAGTTATATTATGGAAGGAAAACTATGTCTTCCTATCTCCCTCCCTCTGATTTACGCCTCACTATGCGGGTTTATTCGGTCAGATGAGTCCTTATTTTAAAGATGTTAGCAAACCGGGCATTTTGAAACATTTGCATGACTCGCGGGGTTACGAACATTATTGCCGATGTTCACTGTAGACCCTTTGGAGAGTGCCGTTACCAAATACTAAGCCTTAGTATATTACAGAAAGAACAGTGTACATTCATAGTTGTTGTTTTTTTTTGCTATTTTTGCAACCGTCAACTTAATTTACGAATGAACTATATTAAGTCCGCAGTTAGTTGTTAGTTGTTATCCTCGTAGTAGTTCTCTTGCCGTGAAAAAAAAAAATAAATAAAAAATAAATACAATAAATAAATAAATAAATAAATAAAATCAAAGAACTTTTTGGATTGGATTTCTCAGGTAAGTAAGCCAACCACAAACCCGCAGGCCAGTTATGGGTTGTAGCTGTAATTGAAACACACGGTCGATCGACGGTTGGGCCATAATTTAACGTAATTTACCTATTGCAGCATGAATACATTTCAGTATAAATATTATTACTTAATTTATTCAGCCACGTTCATAATTTGCCATCATCAGATAGCAATCACACGTTGAACAAAGCGAGTAGCGAGGCCGAACCATTTTGGACTAAACTTCTTTCAGTATCGCTCCACGACTGAATATCGTCATACGCTCACTTATGAAGAGCACTTCTATCAATAAACGATCAGTTATACGCGGCTCCATGACTGACTTGAACTCTAGAAATAACGGTTCAGTATGGGGTCATTGGTAGGTTCTCAGTTGATCCCTAGAGTTACCTTCATGGGGTACAGAAACAAAGGCAACGCCGGATGGCCCGCTTTATAAATTAAAGGGGCGATGTCTCGTTATTTACCGTATCATTAATTTTTTCAAACGCTAAAACCCGTCTTCGCATCAATCTCGAATTCCAAAATTACTAATGGTTCAGTTTTAATATTCATCACTATGTTTAGGTATTGAAACGACGCGTACATGGATTAAACTGAACTAGAAAAACTTTCGCCAGTTTTTTTTAAAGTTTTAATGTTACGCCTGACTTCAGCATAGAATTGACCTAAACAGCAATATTCTCGGGACATAACAGACATAATAACTAAACAAGAAAAGGGTTGGACTTGAAAACAATAACGCGGTCTCCAAAGGGACGCGAGGCAAAATATCAACATAACATAATATTGCCTAAGTTCCGGTTTTTCTTGTCGTATAAACAGTTATGTGGTACGTATTCTATATATACGAAAATCCAAAATAACCGACCTGAGTTTTCATTTTCTTAAAAACAATGAAAACAAGGTCAGTTATCTTGAAAGAGTCATTAGTCCGGACTGCTATAAGGGCGATTTTAACTTTAAGGCAATTTGAAAAGTGACATTTCATTTGGCATCAAGCATGATGAATAAACTTTCCTTGGAAATAATTAAACTAGTGGAACTGAAAAAAAAAAATTTGTTTGAAGTAAGCAAGAATCAGAATGAACCATACGTGGTAACTTGTTTCAGAGCAATGTCACTAGTTTATACTATATCTGATTAATGGTAATGCAGGACACTTGCAATTTCAGTGTCACGAGTTTTGAAGTATGTCACAAAAAAAAAAAAGAAAGAAAGAAAGAAGACGACGAAAAAGGAAAAGAAAACGGCCCTACCGTGACATTATCGAACTCTCTGTATGCTAGACATCGTGTCAAGGACATCGGCGGATATGCAGCGTAATGCCACGGCGGATACTAACATTCAGCTATACATTTCAACGGTGCCAAGAATAATGGCTGCCAACTGAAGAAATTCGCCGAATCTCGTATGATCTGCCCAGTTACCATTTATATTGCTACTCAACAAAGTTCTCTCTTATAAAAGGTCAAATTCATAAATTCTGAAAAAGATGAACCCCATCCATCGAGGTCCAAATCGTAAGCAGGCAAACCTTTAGCTAATTGCATCTGAAGTCATATTAGCGTGACCTGAACGCATGATCAAACATCGTAAGAGACATATACTTCAGGCAAACTATCACTGTGGTTAATGACACTTATAAACCAAACAAACTAGGGCCCGTACACACCAATCCCAATATTTTTGAAACTCAGGGGCGTAGCCAGGATTTTTCCCGAGGAACGCACAACTATCTAATAAATCCCTACCAACTACCCCTTTAAGTCCCGAATCTTTTTCAGGTGCCTTGATAAAACGTGAGGTTTCGTCGTATGACTAAGCGTTTTTACTTTCTACGAAATGACGTAAGTCAATTATAAAAATCTTTGTCGCCTTTCTAGGTTCATTGACTGAAGTACATGAAAGCTTATCAGATTTTTATTTGTAACCAATGAGTAATTTTTTTAAACCGCTGTTTGCCACAATGTTTTCATCTGACAAAAACACCCTACGTTCACGTAATCTTGCGCTACTTTGCCCTTTGCGAAGAGAGGCCAAAGTGAAAACAACACGTTCACGCTTTATTCCGGCATCCATCTTGCTATTTGCGCGCTATTTTTCTAGATATTCAAGATTCAGTCCGAGAATGAATCACGTCGCTTTTGTGGAAACAACCCGACCTTCGGGTGTTTAAAAAGAGTCCTTTGTTTCAGTATAGAAAACATGTTTAAAAGAATTAAGCAAAGGTTTTCATTTTGTTTATTTTATGTTTTTTTGTGTGTTGTGTGTGTGTGTTTTTTACCTGGGGTTTGCACCTTTTTCAGGTACGCTCGTGCGTACCGTGCGTGCGTATCGTACGCACGGTACGCACCTACCTGAGGTAGGTACGCCCCTGAAACAAGGCCGGTAACTATATTTTTTTCCTGGATTCGTGAGGTGGTTACGGCCTTACACCTCCCTGCAGATCAGATTAAAAAACGCGTTTTCGGTGAGCGGATTCACCGGTTTCGTGTGGACGAATCGGAAGGCCTAATATTGATTAAGACAAGCAGTTTTTTAAAAATGTTCGGATTGGTTTTTTTAGTGGACGGGGCCTTAATGTCCTCTCTTGTCCAAGAGCAACCTACGCCAACAACTCGATTTTTGAGTCTTCGATGCCATTGGGTGCTGCATGTCTTATTTACTGACAAGAATATTTGTTTGGCGACATTGAAGAAGATGGATCTCGTTCACCGGCTAAGTCTGCTACGGATGAACAACTAAAGTAAGACTTGGCTTTTGTCTCCATTTTTCCATGTTTATTCACTGTTTAACTATATCAGTACGAACAATAACTCAGCCACACTGTTTGGAGATAAATTGATAAATATCGCGGTCTGCCTCCTAGAATCCAGACGTTATTCTGACAATTACAGTTCCACCACCGTTTGAAGAACTGTCCTTAGCTTAAGTTCTTTTTTGGAGAAAACTTATCGACCTTATCCTTTCTATTTTTATTTATAGTTTGACGGGGGAATACTATGAAGTTGTTTATGGGTCTCTCTCAACTCAAATCAAGAAATGCCTGGCTGTGTCACGGCAGTCCGGTTCATTTTGCCTATTACTCGCCCTCAATCGCTATGGAACTTAAAGTAGGCAAAGAAATTACATGTAAATGACAAACTCAGAGATTAAAGACAAACAAATATGACCCCTCAGCATTATTTTTGAAGCTGCAAACTGTTAGGCTGAACAGTTTTCAAAAAGAACAGTTTTAGTTTAACGGGCAGTTTTGCAATAACCTAATCATTGGCTGAATTTCGTAACACAGCTCCTTTAAGGAGCAAAAAGCCTTTTACGCAGTGAAACGTACCTCAGGGGCACCAAACGGGTTGCTTTCTCTCAATTTTCTTTTAAATATTCAGCACGTTTTTGCCGCCGTAGCCATCGTGGTTGCTTAAGCTCTAAATAACCTCTACTTAACGGCCATACATAAGACGTGCGAGCGATGTACAAACTGATTTGTTCACTATACTTACTACGTTGTTTTCTGGTCACTGTTATTTCTTAACATTTCTTTTATGTTGGTTCGGTATATTTCGGGAGAATTACATGTTATGAGTTCTTTAAAATTAAAAAATAATGTTCCAATCATCAAATTACCCTCTTACCTCTCCATAACAGTCACCTATAGCTCTCTCTTCACTACTCGCCCCAGGGTGGCCAAATTCGAATCCGCCAAAATACACTCTGTTTGCGCCCCAGATGTTCCTGGGACAGCTGCAGGAGCATATAGCAAAAATGGGTGGGCAAACAGAGTGTATTATGCTGGGATTCGAAAATAGTCAATAACCTGGTATCGAAAAAATATCGGAGAACGAGGCAAGCCGAGCGGGGAACTGGGGAGTAGGCCTGTCCCGATTGTGCTCGAAAAGTTGCTCACTGGAATGCCAAAAATCCAAAACGTTGCAACCTAGAGCCTGGTTTCCATATCATCGCTGCAAAAAAAAAGTTCAGCGATCGCAGCGATTGTATGGAAACCACTTTCCAGCGATCGCTGAGATAGAAAAAGTTCTATCTCAGCGATCGTTGTCGCTGGGATCGCTGGAAAGTGAAAGACCACCACCCCTACTCCTCCTCTTTGCCCCCGCCCGTTTCGCCTCTTTTTCTATCTGTTAATACAGTCGACTCCTGAAAACTCGAACTCGGAAAATGTTCGAGTTATCGAGAGATCGAAGCAAATAACCGGAAATAAGAAAATAAGCAAATGGATGGGGAGGATATGCAAGTGTCGTGCACACTTCACTTCAAGATAAAGAACAGCAAGAAATCAAGATTGACGTTTTGAAAAAGGAATTAAGCAACAAAGCTTGATTAATATACAGGGATGGACACTGAATTTGAATTGGAGTGACAAATAAAAAAAAAATAAATAAAGACAAAGAATTGACGCGGTTGTTTTGAAATAAATTCAATGTTTCGGACTTCATATTACACCGTTGTTGTTTTTTCAACTTGTCACGCGCTAAAAACATGGTTCGAATTATCAAGGGTAAAATTGTATAGAAATGATCTGAAGGGAAACAAAAATTACTTCGAGTTAGTGGGAGGTTCGAGTTATCGAGGGTAAAATTACAGTAAATGTATGAAGGAAATCACGTTGCCGTCGCCGTTGCTTAAAGGCCGATACTTGCTCCTGGGGCATTCTCCAGGCTCATTTTGCACGTGTCAGTACACACGAGGGACCGTTTTCAAGTTCGGTCAATTTGCGCCGGGAGCTTGCTCCAAAATATTTAACCGGTTAAATATCGTGGAGCATTTTGCGGGGTGGAAATTCTGCTCCCGAGGATGAAGTATACCCGTGAAATCGTTGGTACACATGGAGGAGCAAAACCCCTCGTGTGTATCGGCCTTAACTTCCCTAGTGACATGTAAGACTGTGTGCTCAGACAATGCGTTATGCTTTATTTTTACCCTTAAGTTAGAACCTATTTTCTCGAATATTATATGATATTAAAATCATCACCATTTACAGATACATTAAAACTTGTTAGTCATCCAGTTCAAAAATCAAATTATTCGTCAACCCAAAGGAACCGCCGGCACTCGCCGATAAAGTCGCCGGTTTAGCACTTTCGTTATCATGAACATTATTTTTAGATACTTCTTCACTTTCTCCTTTATCTTTCACGACCTCTGGCGCGGCGGGATCAACACCCTCCCTGCAGGAATGGTCCCCAAACCCGCCCCATCCGTTCCCTTCATTAACGGGCGACGAGCCGTTGGTTAGTTCAGATCCACTTCCGTCGCTTTCAAGTGAATTTTTTCTCGCCTCAGCTTCCAGTCTTGCTTCTAGCTTCCTTTTCTTTTTGTCCTTTTTGTTGCTGAAGACACGAACGTTGGGATTGAGATTAAACCGTACGTTTTTCTTGCTCGGGGATTCCGGGATTCCGTTCACTTCATTGTCGTCCCCCAGGGATTCATCGGTGGACGTGCTTGAAGTCCGCCTAAGAATGGAGCGCCTAGTTCTCACAGCGTTACTTATCACATCAATTGGTACGAAATTATCATGTTTTTCTTCCAAACCCTCACCGCCATCTTTAATCTCGGGATGGGGGCCCTTACAACCTTGCTTTTCTTCGTACATTTCCCTGCTAGCTTCTTTCAACTCCGTGCTACCAAACTCGACCTTGTCTTTTTGCTGATCGTCCGGCGCTAATTCTGTGTTTACTTCTTCACAAGAACTGATGTTTTCTCCCATATGCCTCGTATCTGCAGATTCCTCGTTATTTTCAAACGCTTTCTCGTTTCCAGATTCTTTTAAATTGGTTTCAATCTCAAGCTCGAGGCATTCGTCTGTGAGAGATGAAACCTTCACGCTCGCTCCCCCTTCTGGAGTCAACTGAAAGGATAATAAAGAGAGTTAAATGGCGATATGATTTACCAGACGTATCTACAAAACGTAAACGAAGGGTCCAACGATCTTCTTTACAAACCCACGTGTGTAAATACAAGTGATTCATCATCTTTGCTTACAACAGGTGCAAAACTTGGCACCTGTTGAACTAGGAACTAGACTTCAGTTAAACTACGGACAACACCAGGTAGGAAGAAGTGCTAGCATAAAATACGAATCCCTGAAGTGCATGCGGAACAATGCACCCTTCCACGTATTTTACTACTTTTGATAAAGAGCAGAAAGCAAATATCCATCGACGCTGCGGGAAAGTTTAAATTAAGGTGATACGTCCAAACAAAGTTAACAATTGAACCTCGGCTCAAATCAAAAGAGTTACGAAATGCAGGGGTTCAATGAAATTAGAGGTTTTAAGGAGGTGCGAGGTTAGTGCATCAAACATCATCACACATACCCACGGATCCTGATCGGCGATTTCTGACATCATTAAATCAACAGTCTCGTCGGTTATGAAGAACTTGACCTTTTTTAAAAAGAAAGACGACGACATTTAGAATTATCCAGTTCATTTTCTGTCGTTAACTTCGTCTGGCTATAAGGCAGAAATTGAGTTATTTAAATGCTGGCAAGATATCAATTTTCTGCCATTACTATTCGGCCAGCCCTTTATCTGGAATGTAATTCCGTGCTCGTTTCTTCCCTTTGTGACTGGCTCAAAACCCTTGAGCCCTTTTCTCAGAAAATCAGAAAAAATCTTGACAAGGCCAAAGAGTAGTTTTTGTTTAAACCCTAGTGGAACAGATAAATTAAAAAAAAAAAAAGCGAAAAAGGAAATGAATTCTGGGGTGCTTACAGTTTTCATACACAAGCCACCCAGGTAAAAATTTTGTGCATAAAAATAAAACTACAAAAATAGACGAGGTGGGAGTACATGTTCACGCTACAATATATATCCAAATCTAATGAACAGACTAGAATAAGTGGAAAAATTCGATCACCTCAAATCACAGCCCCTATTTTCTGAAGTTTCCCAAGCGGAATGGCGCGAACCACTCGGTTCTCCAGCTGGAAAGATGGCAACAACAACAAAAAGCTAAAATGTACCAAAGCTTACTTCTAGTTTTTCTTCGCTGGAACCAGCATGGAAACTGTCCCAAAGTCCTCTGCAGGCCTCCACTTTGTGCAGGGTTAGAACAATGTTCTCCTCGCTGACATCAATATTACAGAGCTCCGTGTCGAGGTTATGGTCATCCGGGAACTGAAGATAAAGGGCGTAATCCGGTGAAGGTAACTCTCCCGGATGTAGAGTCTCTGATGGAAAACTGACGTACGCCTAACAGGTAAAAGAAGGAATGTATAATCAGTGAAGAGGTCGACCCTTCCAAGGTTTTTTCAAGATTTGATACAGACCAGTAAGCGAATATCCATCAGAGCGCGATTTAGAATTAGAAAAACCTATCAAGTTCCAAGGTGATACGTGCAAAGCGAGTGAAGACATTGCTCCACAAAGTCGCGAAATTTTACAACCGTTGTATCCTGGGGGGCACAAATTTGCTCCCTCCCCCCCCCCCCCCCCCCACCACTCAGTCACACGTCTGTAAACTTCCGCGACTTTGCGGAGCTATTTTTGTTAGTTTTCACACATTTTAGGGCTGACAGAATGAAGGCGTTCTTTCCAGCCGTGTTAGTGCTGGGTATGTAATTTCATGAGATTTGCCTCCAGTGACTTCTCTGACCTTGTTTTTGTTGAAGCCCAGGGAGATCGAATCAAGGGCGACATTTGCTACATAAATAATAAATGTGATGAGGTCAGCATCCTGGTGATACTTGTAAGGCGGGCAGGTGAAGAAACATGGCGAAGGAAAATCTGTAGAAAAAAAGCTCCAGTGAGAAAACACCGCTGTTTGTGTTTTAAACATTTACTTAAAACACTACTGATCCGAATATCAAAGAGGCAGTGTCACGGCTAGTCTGCTACACAGCCGTTTTTGGTGTCGTCACGCAACGCTCCTTGTGGAGAGGCTGGCTGGCTGGTTCATTTTGCTCCTTGTTCGCTCTGAAAAATGAGAAATTACTTGTGAAGGACAAAATCATAGTCTGCTTCACGATCGTTCTTTATGCCCTCCCGCAACACTACTATTGTGGGGAGGAGCATTGCGTGATGACAAAAAACCGTGATGTCTGAGTGTGTAGCAGACTAACAAAATCACAGCTTTGTGTCAGACAAATGTGTCTTCCATGCATTATATGACACAATTAAAACAACTGTAAAAAAATGAACTTTCAAGAGCTGTTAGCGTAACAAGTTTTCAAAGATCACACCTGATTGCAAATCAATTTTTTCCTAGTTTGTCCATCCGCGCTTCCTTTTGTATTTGCTGTGTCAATTATTAATACCTTCTTTTGACGTTTTGAGTGGTTATTTTTACGTTTCACTCAATTTGGTGGCAGCACCCACTGTTTGAATTTTGATAAATTTTGTGACACAGCTCCTTTAATTTACAGAGACAAATTATGACTGTCCACCACTTTTCCCCTCGCGTTTTCTTTACACCACTAGAAAGTTCACACTATACCTGAACATGAGCTGGACAGCTTGAATCTGATATTTGAGTTATCTGTAACTTTCTTTGTATCCTCGGGTTGCAGATGGCTGTTCTCTTCACTACATGGGACGTCGAAAGTGTTCTTACCCTCCATTGTGACGCATTCTTGTTTTATTACTTCATCGCATGATGAAGAAGAAGACTCTGATAAACTTTGTGAATTCAATATTTCACGTTCACCTTGCTGTGTATCACTCAGTTTTTCTGAGTCGGTTTCTTCATCCTGTGTTGGTAACAAACAAATGCTTTTACTTGGCACGAGGCTCTGATAAAATTTTATCCGATAAACGCACAAACTGGACGCGTGTTTCACTCCTTAAAACCCATCCCCTCGTACGCGATTAGCTGTATTTATTTTCATTCCGCTTTCACGAGCATTCCTACCTCCAACTACTAGGGGGCTTAAGCAAAGACGTTTTTGAGCGACGCATGTCGACCGGAAGTGGACTTTTTACATTCCTGGGCAGTGTTTTTTCCTAAATGTTTGGGCAAATCGTCGTTATAAGGGTGAAACTCAGCACTACTAATTTGGTAGCGTCAAAGCATATTTAAAGGGAAAGGGCCTCACTTCCGGTCGCTCAAAAACCCCTTTGCTTAAGCTTCCTATCAGGGGCACCCAACGACAGTTTCCTTCCAAACGCATTAAAAACACTTTTTCGGTTATCCAGAGTACTTTTAGACTTCTACAAGTGCGTTCTAAGCGGGGCTATAAAATTTGTATCTATTCGGTCATCCTAGAGGAACTTGAGTCTTTTCGAAGTAACAAGGGCTTCAGTATTATTTTCCCGATTACA
Source organism: Porites divaricata (assembly GCA_038088405.1). Classification (NCBI taxonomy): domain Eukaryota; kingdom Metazoa; phylum Cnidaria; class Anthozoa; order Scleractinia; family Poritidae; genus Porites; species Porites divaricata. Next base: position 13,493,317 of record JBBMOI010000001.1, read on the forward strand.
ATTTAGAGCACTACGAAAGAAAAAATGTTTTCTGATTCCTCTCTTTATCGCATTTTTGAATCCGAACACTTTAGGTTTCCTTTTTGCTACGAAAAATAGCCTAACCTGGGGTGTGAAATGTGAAAAATTAACCTTCAGAAAATTGTAGGGATTTTATTAGACAAGCTTCAAAAATTGTACATGAATGAAACGGTCATCTAGAGATTTTTAGCCGCCCTCAAGTAAAAGAAATTTCTAGGTAATATTTGCCTCTCCGAAAGGACATTTTACAGAAACCAGTCGTCGGGTGCCCCTGTCCTATTATCAAACGAGAACGTGTATAAACATCCTAATGCGCGACTTATTTCCGAACAAGATGACCACCTTAAATGGGGTATCCATTCCAGTCACGGCCTTAAGAAATGAGAAATAAAAAAGCTTGGGAACATTCATGTCCAAAAGCAAACTGACAAGATGGTCCTCGAGGTAGGGACTCCCATTTAAGATTAAAGTGACGGGCATGCTCGTTGGAAAATTAAAATTAAGCCCCTAAGCTTAAATTGACTCCTGAGGGAGACCATGCCATCAAAACAAATAAATTTGTTTCGTGCCAGGGATGTCGTGTTCCTCTTTTTTAAACGTTAGATTTCGGTGTTAGTAGTGTCACAACATTTTAGGTACATTTCTTTATGCACATAGCCCTAAGCGATACCTGAATGGGGAAATGTAGTGACTTTTCGTTCCAAACACCCTAAGTGAGACCAAAATATGCAATTTACACCGCTGAGTAAGACGACGAGCATCCCTGTCACTTTTATGTGGGAGTCCCACCCACTGGACATGGTCTAACTATTTTCCGTTGTAAGTCACCTACCACTGGAGGCTTGACACTGAGAATAGGCGGTGGTAAGACCGGTAATGTCACAATCAATCGTCTTTTGCTCTTCTCAAACTTAGCTGAGCCATTTTCTTCTTCAACTGGATAAGGTAGAGCCAATTGTGTACAGTCAAGGTAAATGACATTAGGTTGTCACATCAAGGACGAAGTGGACCATATGGGTTAGTGACGGTTTTGATCCAAACGATTCGATTCAATCGGGTTCAGAGAAAACAAATAAAAAACAGAAATATCTTTTTCAAAAACTTTGTTACTTTCAGAAGAGAGGAAATAACGTTTCCTGTTCAGTTCGTCTTCCTTCTGACAAAATTTTAGGTTTTGTATAATGTCAAACCGTTGTTGTTTTGCTCGGACGTCAATAATTATTTAACTTATCAACAATGCAATGACAGGATCACTTTACTTGCCTTTCCATGTCACTAAATCTTAACAGTTGAGTGAATGAGTTAGTAGTTGAAATCCTAAGATTTGACTATTTCAGTGAAATCTCTTCAGCGATAAGTTCATAGGTACTGTTTGATTTCTTTTCAGGATTTTACAAAACAAAGATTGGGAGTCAGTGCTCGCAAAAATCAAACAGGAATCGCAGTGAGACAAAACATTTGGTGGTAATAAAGTCTTGGAACGGTGAATATGACAGCGAGGAGACCTTGTCTCATTCCGCCGGAAAGCTTGCCTTCTATTGCTTTGTTACTAAAACCAAAACGGTGACACCAATATAAAACTTTAAGAGTCAAGTTTTGTGTAGCCCAGTTGTGGTAAAGGATATGTCTAAATGGTAGGGTGGCTTCTTACAATCCAACACAAGCTGTTTCTCTAAAATATCCAAGTCTACCGGGGCGGCGGATTCCTACGAAAGAGAGAAAAAAAGTCAGAGTATTTAGAGGGGAGGGAAATTCAGCACTTATGTCAAGCTAACGCCCCCGCTTGTAATTAGCCAACTGGTTTGCCTCTGTTCCAGGTCCTCAGATTGTAACGAACGCGTTATATTGGATGTACGTGGCAAGCACGAGAGAAAACAGAGGGAGAAAAAGAGAGGACCGGAGATAGAGGTGAGGGCTTCTCTCGCCGATTTTTTTCGGTGCTCTATTTTTCACCTGTGGACTTCTATCTGAGCTCCTGGAAAAGACTACCTACCAGTTGAATTTAACCCTGCTTTACAAAATTCAATAATTTTGGTGAGTTATTTGCTTACGGCATCTCTTAACAACAATCACAAAAAAGTAATAATGTGTGAACGAGCATATTTACTCGAAAGAGCACCTTCTTTATCTTCTCCATATTTTATTGGTATCTTTTTACTCTTTTATTCACAAAAAGATCTTTGCCCGTTACCATGGCATTTAGGCAGTAACCATAATCGCCGCGTTGTTGCTAGGAGAATGCAGCCCTTGTTTGGGATGACGCTTAATGATGTGTAGTGCCTTACGGTAATGTACAGAAGCAAAAAGAGGTCTGAACAAGTGATTCCTGCTTACCAGCTTAGGCAAATTAATGTAGATGACAAGTTCTTTGGGTCTTGTACTTGCATTAGAATCCCTGAAAGAAACCATTTTACAACATTGTAAACTGTATCCTACGGTCATCCTCGCGATAGTCTGCGAGCAAGCTCTCAACGGGGGTGCTCTGGTGGCAGGGCGTGAAAAGGAAGGAGAGCTTGTAACTACGTCTCTGGAATTTGAATATCTACATGGAAAAAGTCCCGCCCCGCCGCCAGAGCGCCCCGGAGGGTTTGCTCGCAGGCTATACCCTAGCGACTAATAAGAAACTGGTCATTTTAGAGAAGGTTATGAAACGTTCGGTGACTAATTTGCAGCTCTGCCATTGGTGAACCCAGGTTTTTTATTTGAGCGCTGTCGTCACTGCTGTCTAGGCCATAAAATCGGCCTAATCGCGGAACTAGGCGGTGACGTTTAATACTCCGCAGGCAACGTCACCTTTGTCCTTCCTTCATCAATGAACTGTCGAACGGGACGTAAAGAATAGGGGAGATTTTCGCGGCGGTGTGGTCTACCTCTTCCCCTGTTATCACTTTACTTAATAGACACATCGTACAGTAACCTCATAAATGGACCGATGGCGGCAGCCACTGGGAGGCGCCAAAAGTTTTAGGGTTTATTTCAGACAATAAAGCCTTGATTACCCTGAGAAATTCTAGTCTGAGGTATTTTAACTACTGATTTACATTATACCATAAAGATATGACAAATCAGGAAGTATAACCTTGCATATGTGAAGTTCTGGAGGTCGATGTGTCCCCGATGCACTATTTTGTATTCTGGAACACTAGGATCAGATGTTCCCTTCTGTTTCTTCTCCGGGTCGATCTTTGTAGCCCTCTTATTTTCCTCTTTACAATCAGCTCCAGGTTCATCACTGTACGGATAAGAAAATTTCTGCCCACCAATGGTGAAATCAGCAGAATCTGCTGGCGCCTGCAAGAAGCAGAGGAGAAAGGTTAAAAGTTAAAGTTGGATCACAACTCCTATCATTCTCCGACATAGCACTTATTGCAACCTTCTGTAGGTGAAGCTACACAGTAAATGGCTCTGCTGGTGTGAGATCCATTTATTAACAACAACCATTTTGTACACTCAAATTTGACCTAGAGAACAAAGTTTATTTTACAAGGTCCCAGGGGGTGGGGGGAGGGGTACTCTGGATTTCAAATGACGGGGATGATTGCATGATTTTTTGGGGTTTCAAATTTTCGATTCCGGGATGTTTTTGGGTGGCTTGATTTAAGTAGGGAATTTTTTGGATACTTTTTTGGATTCAAATCAATCTGAAGATTTGTGGTAGAGCCCGCGTATCCCGGCCGCGTAGTTCTGCGAATGAAATATAACCAAATAAAGTAAACATGTTATATCATTTAAGGCTTTCTGGAAATTTTTAGGCTCAGAAATTTGGTATGGGATTTTTTGGGGGTTAATTTTTGGTCCAGGGATTTTTTTGGGTTTTGATATTTGCCCCCATTCGATCATCCCTGTCACTTGACATCCGTGGAACCACCCTGGGTACATGGTATGCCATCAAAACATCTGTATGAGTCATATAAGACAAGAAGTTCTAAAAAACAGATTACAGCGTAGATGAAAAGGTCAGTTGCTTAAATACCTCTGCTGTCTTTGTCCTTATGACTGTGGCCTTCTTGACACCTTTAAATTTTATCTTAGGAAATTTAAGATCTGAAAAATGCAGAAGAAAATGAAAAATATAAACAAAAGTAAAAATATTAACAAATTTAGAAGGATTGGTGATGTTCTATTACGGCATATATAGTGTAATGTATCACTTAGCAATGTTCAGATTTTTGGAGGGTTCACCCAACACAGTGCATTGTTTATTATTTATATAAATTATATATATGCCACAATTTTAATTAAAGGTATGAGGATTTACAATTATCAAATGTTGGACAAAACACTTGCTATTTTAACCAAAAATTAAAATGGACTTACTTTTTCTTTCCAGTGTCACTTTGAACTCTTTCTGTATTCCATCAAGTGCTGTATCAATCATCAACTGCTTAAATCTTTTGTCCTATCACAACCAAAACAGGAAAAACATCAAAAGAATAAACGTTTAAGATCCCCAGTGGTCTGACTCTGACTTACTAGATAACCCTCTCCCATCAAAGTGCAATAATAAATTACATCTTGGCATTTTGTTTTTTTTTTTTTTGGGGGGGGGGGGGGGGGGGATGGGGGAGGTGTCCCTTACAGGAAGTACAAAAATCATTTATTTCCTAACCAGTTTATTTTATGCACGTGTTCTATAAGACAAGCACATCTTAATCTTAATATGTCCATACCTGCTGTCCTTTCTGATAGGTATCAGGATGAAACACAGCATCATAGACCACACATTTATTCCCCGCTAAATAAATAACAATAATAAAATACAGCAAAATCATTAGAGGACAAGCTCTGTTTTGGTACTGATTACATGAATACATGGGATATTTTTCAATTTTGGTGTCATCTCTGCAATATGTACATTAATTTTAAAACTCTCAGGGCTGTCAAAATGTTTTCAAGTAGCAGGCTGATAATGAATAGTAGGTGGCTTTGGAACTCACACCAAAGGCACAAGTTCTTGAGGGCTGAGGCATCTAGGGACATTTTGAAATTTAGAGTCTCGAAATGTGGCAGGCATTCCATGACATCGCACGGTTCGGACGTTTCACAGATCTAAACCTGTTTAAATAAGCGCTCAATGTCATTCAAAAATTGAAACGGATGCTTTATAATTTTATTCGATGGTGCTTAGTGCTTATTTTTTGTTAGCAGTTATGGTAGAAGGAGATGAAAGTAGCCGGCTAAGGATGGCTAACTAGCCGGCGGTTTTGTCCAGCTACTGGCCCTTATTGACAGCCCTGAACTATACACTGAAATTAAAGACTAAAATTGATTTATTATTATTTACAGAAACTGGAATGTTGGAATTTTGTAAGTAGATCTACCTCTGTCAAAATCATCTCTGGGTTGGGAAAGGCTATAGGGGATATTCCACTGCTGGCCAGCTTTCCTGAAAAAACAAAACAAAAACAACTATGAGTTTTTATCTTAGCAGTGTCTTCAATCTTCATTATGTAGTTTCAGAAAATTTCCATCACCCCAAGGGGTGATGGAAATTTTCTGACCCATTCCCCTGGCATTTCCACTGCAGGGGTTGCTTGTCACCCAACCCCCTGGAATATTCGTAATTTTTCAACTTGGTTGGGTACCCTCTGGAAAGAATATTTGACTCAAAAATGTGTTGCACTATATTATTATGTGAAAGATAATTTTTTCTGTGATAAAATGCAGCAGTTATAAGTTTAAGCAACTGCACGAGAGCCTCAACGTGTTTTTACACAGGTTTTATCTGTTCAAAGTTAACTTAGTTGTCCATGAAGCTGGACGGTGGCTTCATCAAAGAAAACCAATGGTCACTCGCAGAACATGGATGCTGTTCTCAATTGCAAAGTTTAGGCGTCCAAACAAATGAGACCCTTGGATATATATATTGCTAAATTATTATGTCTCCACTGATCAGGCAAAGAGGTCTACACAAGATAAGAGTGGTTTTGCTGCACTGGTCGACCGTGTAGTCGCCAATGCAACTCCATGGTCACAGGTTTACCATCTGGAGGATTTTAACTGTACTGTATTGTACTGTACTGTTCCCCTCCAGTAGCATTAGGCCTGGAGAAACAACTGCTCGCAGGGTATGATTACTCACAAAATTTTTTTCAACACCGACTTAATAAGAGTAGAGAACTCTTTTATCTCTGCATGGCTATGTAATATCCCAAAATAGTGCTTCAGGTAAACTTCCAAATAAATATGATGAACCAAAATAAGTTAAAAAAAAAGTCAATTATTGATGTCAGACAACTGAAAATTGCTGTTTAGCTGATTGCTTGTTATTGTTGCATAATGCACTTCAAAAGAATCCAGTTGCTTACTTTTTCCCATTTTCCTCTTTCTCCACGTACTGCGATGAGGCTTTTCCAATGTGCTGATTAGAGCAAATATTGACAAAAGCTTTCACCCCACTGATGGAATCTGTTGTCTTCACTACATACCCATCCTGGATTAAATGAATTACCATGAATAAGTGATCTGTACAATCATCATACATTTATGTAGGTTACTATTACAGGTATAAAAAGTACTGTCAGAAGTCGCATATTCTTTTCCACTCAGGTACACAATCTCAATTTGTAATTAGCAGGAAGGTTGAAATGAGGTTAAATAAATATTTAACACAGTGACAGTTAACAACAAGGAGAGCGGTCATGGTCAGCGGTCAGTCATTTGGCTCAAGCGCAGTCAGCCTTGCTTGCATCACCTCCATGTGCTCAGTACAGTGTTTTCCGGGTGGCCATTCTCTTCGTTCAGCCTTTGGATCATTCTTTTACCCCACCCCTCCCCGCCTTTATTCTTCCACTGTTGAATCAGTGTGACAGGTGCCTGGTTCCATTGGCGTGGGGGCTCATGGCTGGAGGGCACAGGTTTGCCAGCCATGGGGGCGCAACTCTGTCTAGGGGCTGGCTGTGCCAAAGGGTGAATGAAGCCCCTGGACATCCCGGGCACCCACCTCCACTAAGCAACGCAGTTGTTAACTATTGCCTACTGGGTCATTTGATTAAAGCTTACAAAGCAATGTGCCCAGGGGTAGTGGATTTTGCTACTGGGCTGGTGATTTCTATTCTTAACTTCCCTGAACAGCACAGAAGTGAAGTTTTTGGGGAATGCAAATTACAAAAGAACTGTAACCAGTGCTCATCAAAATTTTTTTGGGCTAGTTGAAATGACTTTTGGGCTAGTAAGTGCTATAGCTACAGCTTGCCTGAGTAGCAAGCTGTAAAACTGACTTTCTTTGCACCCTGTCACAAAGGCACCATAGAAATAATCATGCAAACCTTGGAAACATGATAACTATAATCCTCCAGATGAATCTCAAACTATATAAATGTTAAATTCCATGCAAGATGCCTGTGTAACCTTTTTTAAGCAGTCAAAGCAATAAATGAAACCCAGGCTGAAGTTTGGTCAAATACTGAAGCAACCTAATTCCCAGGGCTTCTTGCTCTGGATGGCATGAAGAGAGACCACCCCTGCTAGGAATGACACTCCATAAGCAAAATAATAAATTAATGTAACTTACAAAAACTTTGATTTACAACCCCCTGGCAAAACTAGTACCATCTGTTCAAGCTCGTATAGTTTTAAATGTATGGACCTCCACACAAATAATTATGATAAACCACGGTGACCATAATTTACCATAGACAATTTTTCTGACTGCCTGGCACTTCAGCTCTCAATATCATGTGTCTAATAGCCCAATGAATAAGAACCACTTTCAATTCTAAATATGTTGCCACTAAAAGCACCACTTAAGACTGTTGTTGAAATTAATGTTCCTTATCAGGGTGCAAAGAAAGTCATTTTTACAGCTTGCCATTCGGGCAAGCTGAAGCTAACATTTACTAGCCCAAACATCATTTCAACTAGCCCCAAATATGTTTTGATGAGCAGATTGATTTCACAGTTCTTCATGCAATCTATAATTTGAATTCCTCAAAAAACTTCACTTTCCCGTTGGGCTAGTGAATAACACAATTCACTAGCCCGGTAGCAAAATCCACTAGCCACGGACTATTGGACACTACTTTCTTTACAAGCTGCTTATATTTTACCATTTTATTGTACAATAGACATTCTACCAATTGGCTGTAAATCCTTTGAACTTATCTTCATGAGGTATCACCAAAAGGCAAAAACATGTACTATCAAATATACCTCAGGATTAACAAATTTGACATCCACTCCTCTCATTTTCTCCATTTGTGTTATTTCTTCCTCATATTTCTGCAAAAAATCCATGGAAATAATTTATAATGAGTTACAAACTTGCTTCATTAACCATGCAATTCCCTGTGTCAACCAAAACGGTGAACACATCAAAACCTTCGGCTGTACATGTTACAAAATGTCATTAATATAATGTAAAATTGGATATAAGTTCAAACAAGCACATGCATATTAAGGAAAACATTTGTGCATACAAGCATGTCAAGACTTTGCACAAAACATAAATAAACCACATTTACTTTGTATTTTCAAGCACCCATATTGCTCTCTCCATAAATATTAAAGTGCAAAACCATTTTAGGGTTCGTACAGATTTTTGAATCCAAAATTTAAGACTTTTTCCAGACTTTTCTCCAAAACAATAATTTCTTTTTCCAGACTCAAGGTTATCAAATAGGTGATAAATAGACATAAACAAATGCAGGAACAAAGCTTTTTGCATGGTGTGCTGCAAACACCCATATCAACATCTCATGATGAAAGACCATGCAATCACCATTAGGTCAGTTCCAACTGTTTTATTAGACTAATTATAAGTGTGCATTAAAGTTAGCACCAACACCAAGTTTGTGAAAAGAAATTTCTAAAGCACCATGGTCTCCATTAAGTGTTCAGTCCTTCTAAAACAATCGTATGATTGTGCAGTTATATCCAAGAAATTTGGCTGCTGCATGTATTAAGCTTAATTGAAGTTAATTAAATGCATCAAATAGGTGCAAACCTTCTTATTTTCTGGATCAGATATCTCTTTGGCATATTCCACCAACAACTTGCGGAACTCTTCATCCTTCAAGGCTTTTTCAAATTTATCAAGTTCCTATAAGGTCAGTTAAAGAAATATCATAAGTCAGTAACTTGTAATTCACTGTGCTTTTTTTCTTGTTTCGGATATTTCACTGGGGCATTCCATCTCTTGGCCATTGCAGAATATACCATAATATTCTGTCATTTGGGTAGTACCTTTGATGTGAACTTGACTTTTGTTCTTTGCACAACTGAACTGAGCATACAAATGTTAATTTTTGTTATTGCTAAAATCCAAATAGAATCTATATGTAACAGTCAAAAGTCTTTCCAATTGTTGTTGTTTTAGGCAGTAGCTCAGCTAATTTTTGTTAAAATAACTCATAAAATCTTCTGCTATTTCCTCTGGATCTGCCAAAACAACTGAAGCCCCGTCCACATGTATCCGGACATTTTTAAATCTGCAAATTTTCCATTGTGGATCATTAAAATATTTCCGCGTCAACACAAAGTATAATTATTCAAATCAATTTCCCCCTCCACACATATCCAGATTCACTCTCAGCTAGTCAGCTAATTATTCTGTAAAGCAATGTTCAGCTCATGCAAATATTTTTTTTGCCATTCTTCTCAGTAACCGTTTCACTGACAAAATTACCCCACCAAGCACTAGATCATTTTGCATAAAAATCATACTGGTTTAACTGTGCACACATTATCAGACTTGAAACTGAAGTCCAAGAAGTAAAGCAGGGATAACATTGTGCTTGGCACCATCTTGAATATTCGCAGTAAAGAACTGGCCTCGGTTGTTCAAGGCTGGATAGTGCTATCCACCGGATATTAATCTCTATCCAGTGGATAGTGCGATTAATTTAGTTTCCCCAATACTTATCCACTGGATAGTGATTTATCCAGTGGATAGCACTATCCAACGTTTGAACAACAGGGGCCTGGTGGATAAAAAATATCTGGAGTTAGCGTCCACATGATTCTGGATTCATAGCATATTCAGCACTTTACACGCTGGAGAGTGGATTAAAAAGTTGTGGTTTCGTATGCCGAATTCAGCGGGATACATGCGGGACGGAAATCAAATCTGCAAAGAAAAAGTTGTGGATTCAAAATATCCAGATATGCGTGGACAGGGCCTGAGGTACTCTGCCTTTCGCTCTCCGTTTTTTTCAATATCTGTAACATCGACGTAATTTGTACTGTCATTCTGATATCGGCAATTAACGACTAGTCGGGAATTGAGCCAAACAGGAACGGAGAAATCTTTTGACTCTACAGTGATAGTTATCTCTTTTCTGTAGAGAAGTGACAAAATTTTTAATACTAAACCAGTTTACACATATCTAAGCAATTAAGAAATGATCTGGGTAAGGTGGATAGCAATTTCTTTTGTTATGTGGCAACGGTGCTTTCCCCACATAGGAATGTTCTCATTTTTACACAGAGAATGCATAAACCTACATGAAGGCCATTTACACAATAAAATGCATTTACACTCCACATTGAAAGGGTTTTTTTTTTGTGTTAAAAGATTTTGACCAATCACAAGAGTTGAAAACAATAGCCAAGAAAAGTTTACAATTTTACATGTTCCCCACGTAGGATTTCTTTGTTATTCAAACTGAGACCAGATTTTGTTATATGAAAGATGGTTGGAAAGTAAGGATGAATATAATATGTACCGCTTTATGAAGTTTTGTTAACTTTTGCTGTTTAACCCAATCAGAAGTAAGTACAGACAATAGAAAAGTTAGCACCTTTTTTGCATTCCAACATGTTCGTTGCCGTTGTTGCTATCGTTCTTATCCGGACCGTTTCTTAACAAGCATTCAAAACAAACTATGAGATTTCAAAACAGCTGAGGAAATGATGAATTGCCGAATTGCATTCATCAGCTGATTGTATAAAATGTGTCCCGTGGAAGTTGAGCTCCTTGTTTGCCTCACAGTCAAAATTAACTATTTGCATGTTGATATTACCGATAACAGTAAGACATTCAAAGCTTTAATAAATTTACTCGCTGGAGGCAAAAGAATAGAGCTTACCACTTCACTCAGCCCAAGTAATTAGTTTAACACCGGTACAAAACTTTACTCGATCTTCGAAAAAAATAAGACAGTAAATGTTAATTTTACCTCCTTGGTCATTTTGAATTCCTTATCGTTGTTACTTTGCGACATTCTGATGACTTCTGATTGAGTATATCCTGAGGAAAATTAAAGGCAATTCAGCTCTACAACGACGAAAATTACTGTTTGTTTCTGTTTGAAAGCGGGGTAGCTAAGTCAATCCTCATTTCCAGGCTCCAACGTGCGACAGCAAACGTTGTGTGACACGTGTGACATTATCTAGCTACGAAAAACATTTTTCGCCAAACTTGACTTTTTTGTTAATGGCAAGAAAAAAGTAATCTAGCCTGCGTAGCTGACAATGGTTTGGTGTGTCTTTGCTCTTATTTTTCTTTAAGTAGGAGATACAGCCGCGCGAAAGCTGAACCGAGGTAGTTATATGACAATCGGGCTTTCGGCCACACTTCGCAAAAGCCCCGGGGTTAAGATGAGGGGGGGGGGGGGGGGGGAGGGGGGCGGTGGGTACTGCCGCTGGATGGGGTCGCAATTGGGTCGCATTTTCACGACTGGATTGACTATATTGGAGTCGCATTTTCAATAGAGTTACTAGAATGGGGTCGCACATTTTCGGATTTTTTGGGGTAAGACAGTTCTGCATATTTACGGTTAGCAAACGTACCAGAATGTTGGTACTGTAGTGAAAATTAAGCGTTCTTCCTTCAGTTTAAAAAATGGGTCAATTCATAAACATGGAGTGGCTAAGTTGAGATCGCAAAAATTACATGTTTGTCCAAAAGTGACGGTGAGATGGGGTCTATAATTGGTCACAGAATAGACTATGATGGGGAGGGGCTCTGAGAGGCCCGCGGCCTATACCCAGCAAAAGTTTACCCAACTGCGCCCTCCCCGGGGCAAAACCAAGTTCATGAATCTAAAGATGGATGATAGAGCTTTTGAACATAAACTGTTCTACTAAGTTACTGGATGTTCATATCAGGAGGAAATGCTAAGCTGCTGAACCTGGGATAATCAGATCAAAAATATTTCATCTAAAGTCTCTGATGGCTTGCGAATGCTGTATTTAGCTAGAAAACTAACCGGTAATCAAGAGACTCTTAAAACTATATACTATTCACTTGTCCAGCCCTACATTGATTATTGTGATGAAGTTGTATGGGGTGTCTGCTCCAAACAGGAGCTGAAAAATCGCAAAAGTTGCAAAACAGAGCAGCACGGATTCTCACTCGGGCTGATTACTCTATCAGATTATCAGATATACTAAACTCGCTAGAATGGTCTAACATATAAGAAGAAAGAGGAAAAAAGGCACTTATTGACCTTATTAGTTACGATGTTTAAATTATTCGATAATAATTGTCCGACGTACCTTCGAGAGACTTTCGTGAGCGGTTTCACAACTATAATTTGAAGGGTTTTAACTATGATCTCAAACTACCGCTACCTAAAACGATTTTTCTTTAAAGTGTCTTCATTTTCTTATCGCGGTGCAGTTGCTTGGAACCAACTGTCAAATCAAACACCTGAGATAGAAGATCTTACTAGCTTTAAACTGGCGATATCCTAGCTAAGATATAACTTTTTAGTTACGTTTTTTATCTTATTTCTTTCATGATTCATTTCTTGTTATTATATTATAATTACGGTATTTTAAATTGTTACTATTTTTATTAGTATTCTTAGTCAACATAAAAACCAGATAGTCACGTTTATAAGACTCGATACGAATAGATAAAATTGTAAATTCTTGTGCTAAATTATTTAGTAAACTTGCAGTTGATACAAGGCATGTCTGAAAACCAGCTCTGCTGATCCATTTACCGAGTTTAAATAAAGTTTATTGAATTGAATTGAATTGAGTAGTATTGTCGGCAAGTAGACGACATATGAGAGAGGCGGGAATGCTGGTCGGGAACAGCGTCGTCCCCCTTTCCCCTTTAAAAGTCCCCACCCATTCTTTAAGCCGCCTGGAAAAGTCGTTCGCGTGGCTTGTCAGTCGCGAAGTTGGAATGCTTACGCCATGGGGCGTAACGGGGCGTAAACAAACCAACTTTGCCACTGAAAAGCTAGGCGAACGACTTCGTAAATGCTAAAAGCCATGCTACAAATGTACGTGAATAGTAATCGGACTGTGTATAAAAATTTATTATTAATAATTGATTAAAAAACATTCAGCCACTTGTTTATTGAGCTTGCATGTTCAGACAAATTGGAGCAAATATATTGTAATGCCTGGAGAGGGCAGGGGGGGGAGGTAGTGGGCGCACGGCAGCAGTTGCATGGTATACAATTTTATTCAGGCATATACTTTCTATTCTTCCTTGAAAACAACAACAACAACAACAACAATAGACGTGCTTTAACAAGAGAGGTTATTGTCTGACACTGCTTTTAGTTATAAGAATTTCATCTGACCGCTCAAGCACTCTTCAGGTATGGTTCAGCTACGCCCACCCCCCCCCCCCCCCCCACTCCCTATCTTGGATAAGACTGGTGCCCACCACGTGAATACGTTTTGTTTCCTGTGAAGAATTTGTTATTGGCTACCTACCGATTGATGCGAAACCTGAAATGCGATTATAGACATGAAGTAATACTGAACTTAGGACTCTGCGATATTCATGGAGTGGTGGGGGGGGGGGGGGGGGGGAATTCTTCCCCACAAGACAAGGGGGAGTGAGTAAAAAGTAAAAACTTAAAAAAAAAAAAAAATTAAAGTAGAAAGGGCGAGGGGTCAAATACTATCAAGAAAATACCGTTGTCTTGTGTGATAATTTCCTTTAATAAGTTTAAGTTTCGTAGTGACCTGCGACTGCAAACTCTGTAAATCTCCCCCGGCGCTCGATCTCTTGGTCTTTTTTTGTTTGTCTGCCGTGTCTCGCGAGCCCTTAGAAAGCATGTTCTCACCTCGGTACGAGGAACAAAAATTTTAAAATCGGAGTTTGTGACATATTTTTTAGTGCTTCATTGAGTCCAGGCTCGAGGCAAGTTTAAATACTATATGTACTGTACATGTTGGTAAATGTCAGCTGTCGCTTTAATCAAGTCCTGGGATTTAAGCATCGTTATTTCCATACATCCCCAATCGTTTTAGAGAGTCGTTAGTAAAGCCGTATCTACCCCTCTAGCAAGTTGATTCCTTGGCAACTTTTCCTTTCTAATTTCTTTTTTTTTTTGAGAATAAATGAAAAATCATGGTTATTTCATTGTATTTTCTTACCACATCAAGAAAACTTGCTGCGTAATAAAGTGCGGCGGCTGACCTTTAAGTGTTTTTCCCGTGACCGAAACCATTTACTCACCTATTAGCCGCGTGATTTAAGCCCGCTTATGCTTGTCGCCTTCGATAACTACCTTATGATTTTTTGCTTATAGTCTAGCCAATTTTCAAAACTTCATGGGAATGAGTTAGTTTTTCAAAGTGAGGATCACTCCTTTCTTCCATTCTGGTACGTATGCATAACTATTTCATATGTTTTGAAGTATTTCCTCAGATAATAGAATAACTTGGACAAAAAAAAAATAGCGCTGTAGCCTCGATGCTATGCCAGAGTTGAACGTCCACAACAAGGTCCGCGCGCTAAATGTTGGGGTATGAAGGGGTCTCGTTTGGCAAATTGTCTCTTTTTTTTTGCATCTTGCGAGATATAAAAATTTGGGGGCACCTGGCTTCAGTTTCCATCACTGGGTACAACTTTCAAGTTTTTCCCTGACGAGAGAAAATTTTCTCGAGTGCACATTTCATATTCTGCTGCGGAGGTTTTCAAAGATACTTGTGAAGTTTAAACAAGGAAGAAAGGAGAACGGAGAACGGATGTTTATGATCTTACTACCAATTGCAAATGTCGCACAAGCGATTCGATAAGGCCTACAAATTATACTGGACTTATCTGACTGAGTTATAAATACAGAGTAAGGATCTAAAAAAGTTATCCAAAACTGTACTTTGGGTATTCTTTGGGTATTTAATAGAGCCTTCCAAATTAAATTATCTCGAAGAATAGACATTTGCATAACTGCTGATCGCCTACGTATTTTATAAAGATTATGCAAAAGAAAACGCTGAGTAAAAGTCACTCATTTCAGAGTAGCACGGGATGAACTCCTGATCAACAACGGTCTAATTCTTATAACGCAACTTCCGTTATTACGGACCGTGAATCTCGGAACCCTAATAACGGGAATAATATGGAATTTATATGAAAACACCTGCCTTACATAAAATGTCTTTTTAGGATATAGGATTAACTTTAAAACCAACTCAAACACGGAAAATAACGGGATGGAATGAAAGATTTTTGTATTCACTGACTCGAAAGGTGGTCTTGAGGAAGTAGAAAAAGAAGTTGTTTTAATTGATACGTGAAAACGCGTTGACCTTGCTATGATATCTTGGGGGGCGGTAAGTGCGCGAGGCGGCTCTTGAAACTCTTTCCCAAAGTAGGACAAAGTATAATTATTCTCAATACTTTAGACCTGATTCAAAATTAGATACCCTATTTTAGAACACTCCGTTACAGGAAGCATCCTTGCATGATTTGAGGTCTCTCAAAAGAAATATATTTTTACGAAAGAAATATATTTTTACTAATCCGATAAAAGTTCAGTAAAGTACGCTAGTGTGACACGGAACTCGTACTTTCAATCCGAAATGATATTCTCCGGGTACTCCGGTTTTCTCCTAGTCAAAAACCAACATCATGGATGATTCTGAGAAATCTAAGTATTCATCAATTTGGTTTTGTCAATCCATATTTAAAGTGCTACTGCGACGAAAATCGAAGTTTTTTTTAACCGAAATGTTGGGCCCGAAGAATGTTTGGACCTAAAACTTTAAGAAAAAATTGAATTCAGATCAACCTTTAACCAACCGTTGTTGTTTTTTTTTTCTACATCCCTTGGAAATTAAATCAAAAATGCTTGGTCCGTAGGAACAGAAGCATGCCCTCTAAAACTAGGTTTTCGCCCGGAGAACGAGTTTACAGTAAATTTAAAAACAGTATATTAATAGAAGGGGTGGCGAATGGTAAAATCCGAGACTCGCCGAGACGCCGAGATCCTAGTTAGAAATCCGAGCCCGAGACTCTTTGGTAAAAAGTTTCGAGACTCAAAAAGAGTAAATACAAACCATGCAAAAACGAGACTTCGAGACTTATCAAAAACGCTTCCGAGATTTCGAGATCCTGCCAAAATTTTCCGAGACCCACGTTTTTCGAGGTACCATTCGCCACCCCTAATAGATTAAAATCTATTAAACACGGTAAACATCACTCAGAATCTCTCTCCGCAGATGATACTCGAACCATTCGTCTGCATTTGAATGGATGAAGCTGAAAATCCTGTAAAGTCGGAAGAGAAAGCCGTCACCCCGCGAAACGAATGCTTGAACACGTTTGATGAGCTACTGAAGGTTACTGGAGGATTTGGCCGTTATCAACGCTTCCTATTCAAATTTCTTAGCTTTGGCTCAATCCTTGTCGGTGCTCAATTTGGCTTGCAATATTTCTATGGCGCTACTCCAGACTTTTCATGCGTTTCAATGCCTCATAATGAGACCTGCGATCCTGGGAAATGCTGCGAAAATTGTCAAAAGTACGAATTCCATGGTCCATTCACAAGTGCTGTCTCACAGGTAAATTTACGTTCACTTAAAGGGGTTATGTCACGCTATTCGCTATCTTTTTAAAGGCTAAAACGTGTATCAAACGACTTCAAAAAATAATGCCCGGTCCAGTTTCCAGTGTTATTTCAGACCATATTTACTAGGCATTGAAACTGTTTTCTGTCATTCGTTGTATCTTATGGCAAGGACATAAATGGGCGGATTGAAAGTTTTTCGAGTTTAAATGCTCTGCCAACAAAAATCACCAATTATGGTTAGCGCTGCTTGATAAAATTTGTTTGATATCTTCTTTATATAACTCGACAGGAGCATTGCCTGTGTAAAGGCACTAAATATAAGTAATGACGTCTGCACAAAATTGAACTAAAACAGTATTAGCTCACTTAATTGAGCATGCGCTTTAACAGCCCTTTGTAAAGGAATGGATCAGTAGGGTGAGTAAGCTTAACCAGCCTGTAATAGAGGACAGAAATATAATTTACCAGTTTAAATTTTAGAAAAAAAGTCGATAACAAAATCTCATGTGGAAGATGAAATGGAAATCATGCCGACCAGGGAACGGGTATGTTTTCGAATAAGCGCCTTCTTTCTTTTCTTTCTTTTGTTTAGTGGGATCTAATCTGTGACCGGCGACATCTTAAGGCCCTGATTCACACTGGTTACATGACGGGAATGCTTGTTGGCAGTCTTCTAGTCAGTCGAATCTCCGATAATTTTGGAAGAAAAGTCGCATTTTTCGTTAGCCTTGGATTCCAGGTTGGCACCTCCTCAAGGTCATCTACTGACCATTTTATTTTCTTACCAGACGAACCACCACAAACAGCCAGCTGCCATCTTTTTTTGGCGGGCTGTCAATACATTGACTGCCCGCCACTTTTTTCTGTCCCCAAGGTGGCCGTTTTGGAGAGTTTCAGCTGTATGTTCACCAGGTGATAGGGAGAAGGGAGATTTAATTGTGAATGGTGCTGAGGAAAAACCTATGACTTAATTCTTCAGATGTACAAGGGTGGGGTGGGGCCCTCCTAACCTTGTGTCATGAACTGAGAACTGGTTTGGGCAAGACTGATAGCAGAGAGGTTTTTACCGACTTCTTCTGCTCCTGTTCCCTTTTCCTTGGGCTTTGCAATTCCATTTATAAACTATAATCATAAAGCCAGGCATGGCCCAGTTTTCAAAAAGGTTCGGCTTTGCCTCAAAAGTCCCCGCCAGTTAAAAAGGAAAAGCTTTGATTCTCTGTTATCAATCCAGGCAATAGGGCGTTGGTGTGGTAAAACGGTACGTCGGAATGAGACAGGGCAAACGAGTAAGGGCAGTATTTCCCCTAAGGGGGGGGGGGGGGGGTACTTAAGGAATTTTCGGGTGGGGATGTGTCGCTGGGTCCATGGAACCCTTAGCCTATACCAGAGCTCGTTCAAGTGAATTTTGCCAGCCTATGCTAGACTTAACTCCAAAACTCCCCCCTATCCCAGGGTAGCTGTTTTCCAGAAACTATTGTGGTCACAAACACAGTCCAGCCAGACTCAGCCGAAACAAAACCGATTTGATTTTTCATATTTTTGAGTGGCAATTCCCGGTTTCCCTAGTCTAGACTAAAATATTCAACCAATTGATCAGTTTCCTGGAAAATGACACTAGACCTAAACTCTCTGATTTATATACCCTATCCAAGAGTAAACTGCTTGAAAACCATACCCTTCACAGCGGCACATACCCATATAGCCCATATATGGCATTCCCCCTCCCCGGGAGTATTTTATATTAATTATGTTGCTGAAGTGGTGGGAGACGTTGGCTACAATTTTCTGACATAATCAATCAAGAGTCCAGGTTATTTAGATATTCATTTCCAGTCTGGTACAAAACGGATTTAACAGTCATAGCCTGTGAATCACAGTACTGCCGTCTCTCCTCTCTCCTGTCCGCTAGTAGTCTCCTTCGGAGCCGTTTTTAGGCTCGTCACGCAACGCTCCTCCTCACAACGTTTCCTACCATTGTAAGAAGGAGCGTTGCGTGACGAGCCTAAAAATAGACTGCGAGCAGTCCCTCTTCAGTCAGTCGAGTCTAAGCTCGGCAGGACTGGAGAGGGCGAAATGGCCGAGTGGGAAACTGGAGAGAGGCGTCTCCTCCCCAGCTTCCCCTCGGCTTCTTGTTTTTTGCCGTTTCGCTCGCTTCGCTCGATTTCCTCGCTCGCGTGACCATCCTGAGGGACTGCTAGCAGTCTAGCCTAAAAACGGCTGCGAAACGTCTCTAGCGGCGAGGAGCGGGGAGAATCGTCTGTATTCGCAGGTCGGACTATAAGAGCTGTAGTGGCAAATATCCTCACCATACGGTACATATGCATGGGTCTAGGAATGAAAGGATAACAGAAGATTAAATTAAGGCTTTTTATTGATCAACAGGCTATGTTTGCTTCGGCATCAGCATTGCCAGAATCCTTGTCACTCTTCATTTTCCTTCGATTTATCGCTGGCGTTTTCACATCCGGATTTCTGGTGCCCCGGTTTGTTTACTGTGTGGAGATAGTGAGCACGGCTAATCACTCCTTTTTTGGGATAGTAATCAAGTTGTTTGCCGAGCCTGTTGGAGGATGCATCCTTGCTATACTTGCAGCCTGGATTACAAACTGGCGTCATCTAATGCTGGTTGTGTCTTTGCCATGTTTTTTGCCTCTTATCTTTTGGTGGTAAGTTTGTTAAGATTTTACTTTCACGTTTTTGTCTTAGCAGGAGCATAGCCAGCCTGCGTGGTAAGTGCTTGGACTAATTCAGGGTCTGTGATCGCAAGTGAGATCGTGCTGGCTATGCCTTGCTGATGAGCCCCAAGAAGGGCGAAACAGCTGTCCATGGCCGTCCGTGGCTGCCACTGCCCGGGTTATATGGTTGTGCGCTTGCGTACGGTATTGGCCATACCACGGATTTGGTACGTGTGCTTCAGTGCTTTCTTTGCGTTTTTTTACTAATTCTTGGGCCCATTACCTCCAAGCGCCTGCTACGCAGGATAGGGCGAGGCCATCTTTCCGTGTTTTTTCGACTTCCTGCAGGCCTAGCTATTTTGGGATGAAGATTCGGCTATATGCTCTACCGGTCGAAATTTCATTTCCCCGTTTCCTGAAAATTGCTTGTCAATAATTCTGTTAATGGCGCATGTGACAAGTACCTACTGACCTCCGCTTATCTTTGAGCTCTTGAGCTTTCAGTTTACCCTAAGTAAAATTCTAAAAGCCCATCCGGGACTGTCTACTGATTAACCTGTACACAGACGTTGTTTTGTTCTTTTTCTTTTCGTTCCTTTCGAGAACATCGGCGAGCGCGCGAGAACGAGCGCGGAGCGCACCTATTTTCTTTCCT
Source organism: Porites divaricata (assembly GCA_038088405.1). Lineage (NCBI taxonomy): Eukaryota > Metazoa > Cnidaria > Anthozoa > Scleractinia > Poritidae > Porites > Porites divaricata. Next base: position 13,513,377 of record JBBMOI010000001.1, read on the forward strand.
CCCCCACCCTTACCCCCTTGCGCTGGCGGTCAATAATTCCCACGCGGTCTTTATTTTTATCACACGCGCTCGACGGACTTTGAAGAGAAAATAGAGAGTCTGTGAACTGGCTACTACTGAATTAACAAGCCATTTTTAGACCCAACCGATCACCTGAGCGAAAAGTAATGTATGAAAGAAGCCAAAAATTCAGGTTTGGAAGAGTACACAGTTTATTCGCGCCAAAAACTTTGCCTTTATAGAGGGTCTCAATGGGCTTGACCGTCAGCCGTCACGGACGGCCTTAAAATTAACCGTCAGCTGTCACGAACGGCCTTAAAATTAACCGTCAGCCGTCACGGACGACCTTAAAATTAACCGTCAGCCGTCACGGACGGCCTTATAATTAACCGTCAGCCGTCAAAACAGTTCATTCTTTACCGTCAACTGTCAAACATGCAACTTAAGATTAACTGTCAAAAGTTTCAAGGTATTTCAGATCTCGCTATTTCCGCTAATCTTCACAGGCCTGGTTCCTGAAGGATCTTATGTTCTCAAAATCACTTTTTCTAGACATTACAGTACCTTAAAATCCGCTTATATCTGAAAAATCTCGAAGTTTTGTGCAAGTGCAAGTGCGAATGCCAAGACAACCTCTAAAACACAACGGTCAATGATTAATAGAAGTTAATATGTACTTTGACTTTTGGACTAAATTTCCGTCCGAAAGCTGCAAAATTTAACCATCAACCATCAAAATTGGAAAAACATAATCGTCAATTAAGCTACCACCTCTTTATACAGCAGCAGTCATTTAATCTTTTTCGTCTCTCGGTTTTCAGGCACATTCCACGCTCTCCTCGATGGCTGATCGCAAATAATCACTTATACGAAGCGCACGAGGTGTTAATGAAATATGCTAGATACAATCAGGTGACTGTGGACTCTGAACATCTGAAAAAAGGAATACACGAAGTTCAACGAAACGAAACAAAAACTGAAATCCTTGATATCGTGAAATCACCCAAGCTACGGAAGCGAACCAGTATTTTGATCTTTAACTGGTGAGTAGTTTATTCTTTATAACGGTCAACACTTTGACAGAAACGACACCAACTTACTAAGTCCTTTAGGGCCAGTTATTTAAACGAAGTTTAACCAGTGTTTGACAAAACTGCGTTCTAGGCCATTTTCAGTTTTCTGAACGCAATTATGTAAACGCCATTTAGCGGACTAGAAAAGCAACATTTTGTCTTCTTATAATAACCCACTACAGAGTAGATCTGGAGTTCTTTAGATTTCCTAAAACTGTGGTCTAAGTTAGACTCAAGGGTTTCGTTTCAGGCCCGACGTTGTTTGACATGTAACGTCTGTTAGTTCAATTAATTATTTTTTTTGTTTCTTTTTTTCATTTGTCTATCAAGGATAGATTTGACTCTTATTTTACCTTCTGAAAATCATCTGTCATAGGAGATTTGTGCTCTCGATCTTTCCTATTGTAATTAGTTTTGAAATCAACTAAAAAATAAACAACTGCCAAACCGATAATTATACTATTGCCAAATCAAATTCTTCATTTTTTGTGAGCATATTTTTAATGCCTTAAAAGACCTTCCCATTTAACCAATTCCGGTCCTGGAAACACAGGGAATCGCATTTTAGTGAGTCTACTTTGAAAAATTTCCTCCCGGGGGAGCATGAACCCGAACCGCTAGTCAAGGTTTGCACCTGTGGCACGAACGGCGCAAGTCCGTTGGCTGAATCTCTGCATCCAGTTCTTCCAAATGCTACCGAAAACCCTGTAGACTTCGTTCAAATAACCGATCCTTAGATTCTAGAACGAGAACGACTAAGTAGTGGTAGCCATCGTCATTCTACTACGAGTTTTTAGCGTCAAATATCACTCACTCTCCTATGGTCAATTGTCATGACGTCACCGGTGAAACTTGCTGGTGGAATAGGCCATTTGCACGATGGCGTCATTCTACTACTACGACCAGAATCCTTCAGGGTGTTGCTCTCTGGTGCAAATTACGGCTTTTGTTAATTAAACCTCACGTACGGTCGCGCTACGCGCTCAAAAGCTCGACTTGTGAGCAAGTCTATGGGACTACTAGACTTTCTCAAAGTCGTTCGCTTGGTTTTCTGGTCTGGTGTGGTAGGACCCGACTACCAACCTTTAAATATGAAAGGAAAAACGAAATGAATTCTGGTCTTAGTAGTAAAAAGACGTCATCGTGCACTGAATGGCCCATTTTGCTCCAAACGGGTCAAAAGTCCATTAAATTGCCATAACCAGCCAGGAAAAAATAACAAAAAACTTTTAGAAATTCTACATTATAAAGTGAAGTAAGTAAAGAGTAATTTAAATCTCGAGTAAATCACAAGACAAATTATGATTGTTACCTCTCTGTCACTTAGGTTTGTCATAGCTTTGGTTTATTACGGTCTGGAGCACAGCGTTAATAATCTTCATGGAAACATGCCAGTTTATGTGAAGTATTTTTTTCTCTTTTTAAATGAAGCTCCATGTGTCGCAATCAGCTTCTGTTTAGAAAGGTAAGATAATTGGATATTTAATCTGAAAATTAGATTTTATGCCACAAAATGAAAATGCAGAGTTTAAGTGCCTGCTAGTGGAGGACAGGGCAAAACGAGTAAAAACCGGAAGGAAGAGGGAAACCACAGCCAGAAGGTCTGATCACAGGCTATAAACTCAAGGCCGGGATTAGTCTCTTTTGGTTGAGCGTTAGCCTGTGGGTCGGTGTTTTGTCCAGTCACCGAAAAGATTCCCATAGTGCAATTCGATACAACATTCAGACCCAGTCTCACTCTCAACCTTTAATCTCCTATAGCCTCCATACAGACGCCTCTGATGAAATATAAGATTTTGGCAAAAAGATACACAGATAAAGAGCATATTAAATGGCTGCTCGAAAAAACGAAATTTCCCTTTTTGTGCTGAAAATTTTTGCACTCGTTCGAGCATTCAATAGAGTTAACATATTAAAAATGAATAATAAATAGAAAGATTCTAATTACAAAAAAAATTAATGTGTAAAACAAAGGAGATAGGAGACTTCCGCGTCATGTATGTTTACAGGAGAAGTCCCTTAAAGTAATTGACTCTACATTTGATTGTGTTTATTAACAGGTTTGGTCGCCGTTTGTCTTATTCTTCATTCATGATGTTAAGCGGGTTGATTTGTATGCTGGCGTTAGCAGTACCAAGTGAGAATGGTAAATAAATGCGATTTATTAGCTTGTTGCAGTCAGTAATTTTGGGTTTACCTCGGTGTAAGAACCCTCTGAAATTTTTCTTTGTTTCACACCTTCTGTTTTTCAAGGTTCTGTTGTGATGACTTCTTTGTTTTCTTTGTTTTACGTCACCCCTGAGTTCAACAGGTTCTTACACCGAGGATGAGCCGTATTTCTTCGTTTCATTCGCCTCTTTAGAATCGAGAAAGAATCTGGGTCGAGTTAACTTCGCAAAGACTCCTGGGACGTTTACTAGGGAAAGGAGAAAAATCGGCGAAAGGTGACCGGTTCGTCCCCACTAACGATCCAAGAAAAAATTGCGCTGTTCCAGTGTCCTTCGTGTTTCTTACAGTGGGGAATACATGAATTCTCCCTACATTCTCCTTAGTTTGTCACGTGAGCCTGCGTAATAGACGATAACAGGATGGACGTGCGAGTTCTCGAGCGCATTTATTTTTCTTTTTATTTCCCTTCAAACTTCTGCTATGCAGGATATCGATCTATCTATCTATCACGTCTGTATAATAACAGGGCTAGATAATGCTCATACGAAAGGGGTTAGTTTCCACCGGCAGTGGAGTCAGAGCCGTAAGCGGAGTGCTTATGACCTAGTGAAAATTAAAAATCGGAGTCGATAAGCGCGATGGAGTTGGAGTCCGAAGAATAAGGACGGTTCCATTTTCTTTCGACTCCGACTTTGACTTCGTCGATTACGATCTTGCGAAAACCAGGTTGTCGGGGTCGAAAGCAGGATAAGCCAATCACAATGCACCTCCCACTCTTCGTGATTGGTTTATGGTTCTTCAGCTTCTGCTTGCGAATCCGACAACTTGGTTTTCTCCAGATTGTAAGCGGAATCAGAATGCTGTTTTCCCTGGATCATAACGCTCTACGGTTCTCTACGATTCTTGCCTTAGTGAAAACGAGCCTAAGAGTATATAGTAAGTCATAGTAGTGTAGTAGGGACCTAAGCTGACCTAAATTTAAACTAAGTACATTTCTTGCCTCCAGTTCTTGCTTGTCGAACACTGCAAAGAATAAAAGGATTTGATCTTTAACGGCAAGGGTAAATGACATTTAAAAAAGCACAGGGGGTCACTCTGGCCGAAAGGGTGTGTGTATGTGGGTGGGTGGGTGGGTGATGGGGTGTTTGGGATTGAAGGAAATTTAGGAGTAATTGTCCGTGTTCAGTTAAAATAATCAATCAAAAGATAAACTAGTCATTTCGCTAACCCTTCTTTGAAGCCTTTCCATTTCACAAAGAATTAAACCTCATTATTTCCTCCTACACAGACTCGTGGATGCTCTTTGGGCATCGTTACGCCTTCTACCCCAGGAGCAAAGAGGAATGCGCGTAACGAAGCCTTACGAACGTCTGTTAGGTGACAGGTTAACAACCTATCTATCGAATAACCAGTACAGTGTTTAAAGATACTCTGCTCTTTTTTTCCAGAATGCGAATTTCTTATTGTCATTAGCGCGATTGCTGGAAAGTGTTTCATCTACACCTCCTACATTGGATTGAACTTTCACACCGTAGAGCTTTACCCAACTGTCATAAGGTACTGAATAGATCATAACTCTTACAGTTTAAGGTTTAATAATGTTTATAATAATAATAATAATAATAATAATAATAATAATAGAACTAATAATAACAATAATAATAATAAGGCTTAATAAGGCTTATGTCGAACCTCTCCTGCGATGCTCTCCTCTTTTTGCTGGCAATGTAGTTACTGATAGACTATAGTGTTATTTATTGATAGGAACACTGCTCTTGGGTTATCAGGACTGCTAATCTATGTTGGTGGAGCTCTTGCCCCCTCTGTTGCTTCACTGGTATGTCTTTTACTCATCTAAATCTACCGGTATATTGGTTATTTTAATTAAGCTTTATTACATTCATTTTGAAACCACTGGTCATTTTTACTAAGCATTACTTTCCCATTTATCATCAGTAACAACATATTATTTTCTGCTTATCTTAGGGTGACGTTCCGAGTTTAGGTAAGACATCTCCCTTCGTGGTCTTTGGTATTTTGTCATTGGCCGCTGGAATAATGGAGTGTTGGTTACCAGAAACGTCGACAAGTGAGATGCCACAAACCGTGGAAGAGGTGGAAGAATGGGACGAGGATTATAACTTCTATTGTTGCAAGAAGCCGTTAATGCTTCCCTGGCGCAGATTGGACGACCAAAGAGATGTGTCACAGACCAAGGAACAGGCAGAGGAGACATGGGGCGAGGATCATATCTTTAACCGTTGCTCCATGTCTTTATTCCATGCCTGGATCAGGTTGGATGAGCAAATAGATTTGCCAGAAACCGAGGAATTAGAGAAAGCATGGGTGTGAAGTGAAGTATAACTTCTAGACAAAGAAGTGTTGTACTGTCGCAATTGGTAAACTGTCCATCGCACTGAACTCGGAGCCTGGCGCACGTTAGTCCAGCAAACAAAGGGAAAGCGAAATGTTTTGTTGCAGGCAGGATATTCCTGTCTATTATTGGCGTGTGCTGCCTTTGGCGCGTCGAGTAAGATGGCATTTCTGGACTCATCAAAGTGCATGTTAGGCGTATTTAACAATAACTATTGCTGGGAAAAATCACAAATAGTTTGCAACGTCGTGATAGGAAGAGTTCAAAGCAATATCTTGATGATTTCGGAAGGGGGGGGGGGGGGAGGGTACTCATCTAAGCCATATAGGTATGTGCCGCCACAAAAGGTAGGGTTTTTGCGTAGTTTTGGTCTGAAAACTGGTGTAGACTTTGCTCATTGTGATCTGGATTCGGGTGTGGTTTCAAGGGAACTACGGGAGTGTATGAACGTACTTATTGTTTTAATTCCAACTGAGTAAGAAACTGAAAGCCGGAGAAATATGTGAATTCGAAATGGATTTCTCTTTTGTTACTGTTCTAATCTAAGTAATGATTAATGATGACATAACTTCTGTCAGGGGCCCGTTTCTCGAAAAGCCCGATAACTTTTCGTGGCCCCTGAAGGCAAATTTTAAATTCAAAACCTGTTGAATAGTAGCACAGTTCCTAACACACAAACCAGTCAATTTTCTTCGCGTTAGCTGATAGTTTCAATTTATCATGTTCAAAATTATTACAACTTTGGTCTTGAATGCAAACCTGGCAAACATTAAACAGCTTTCCGAGCCCGGAAAATTACCAGCACTTTCGAGAAACGAGCCCCAGGTCTGAAAAATGGGTACGGATTTTAGAGGCCAGGTGCCCGTTTCTCGAAAGTCCCGATAATTAACGGGCCCGTATAAAGCTGTTGTTGTTTGCATGAAAGATAGTGGTTTCAATCTGTTTTACATCTAACATGATAAAACTATCAGTTAATGAAACAAAATGGAGTAGTTTGCTAGCCAGAACCCTCGCTCTTATTCTTTTTATTTCGATTTGAATATTTGATTTCGGGCCGGAAGAGTCACCGGGACTTTCGAGAAACGGGCCCCAGGGCTAAAAACGGGTGTGAAAATTGACATTTTTTGGTCTGAAAAAGGCTCAGGACTTGGAGAAACGGGCGGCACACACCCACTAAAACAAATATCAGAATTACCCCCCCCGGAGATGATTTATGGAAATTGTTTGTAGAAAACGGATGTTGGTCATCGTTGTGACTTAAGGGTTAATATAAAATAACTTCAGTTGAGTATGGTCTTTACTTGACTGAAGAGATCAAGACTGAGTGCTGATCTCAGTTTCTGTGGAGCTGTAAATCTGGCTACCGCGTGAACGATCCGTCGTAAAAAGCTTTGTATGGAGGAAGTGAATTCTATCAATGAGTACATTCTGTGGGAAAGATTTTTATTAGTTTTGTAAAATAAAATTTAAAAAAAATACAGCTGAGACACCAGTGAGCTGAAATTTCCATAGTGATACTGTCTGTATTTGTTGCACAAGGTAGATGAAGTGAAATTTTAATTTGTATTTTTTTTTACTTCCGTTCGCCAATCCTGTGCCGACAGGGACTCGTTACCATCATTATGTCCGAGTACAAGGTCTTGACCTCATACTCTTACTTGTACAGTGCCTGAATTATATAGCTGCATGCCTTCATGGGCGTGTTTACATTACGTGCCCAGCGAGTACCGTACTCAGACACAGTGCCCAGGTACTAAGTGTGAAAGCTGCCTTAAGGTGGATTTCAACCGTCGCGTAATTTTTACGTGCGTACCCAAGTAAATTTTACGCTTGTAAATAAAATAGAGACAATGTATTCAAGGCCACGCGTAAATGTAAAAGTTGAACCTAGCGCAACTTTCACGTTTGCGCGTGGCCTTTCATCCATATTGCCTCTTTTTCATTTAAGCGCGTAAATGTTACGTGCGTTAGCACGGAAAATTACGCGGCAGTGGAAACCAACCCGCCTAAGACACCGTTTACAGGGGTCCGGACAAAGTTTTGAACGGACAAGTTTTCAAACTGTGTAACCCTAGCCTCCGAGCAAGCGTGTAATTTCTGTTAAAGTACTGTTTACACGAGTCCGTACAACACAAATTTTTGCCTATGTAAGTACTGGAATGGTATTTTAATCAAAGGCGCGTAGGCCTCTTGGCTTTTACCGTACGAATTTGCTTTCCAACTATGGTAACTGCAAGCGTCTGCTCAAAATTAAAAAAAAATGAAAATCGGTTGTTTTTACAAATGAAGTTGGGGAGAATTCTTATTATTTTATGGGCGTTTTTAATAAAACAATTATACCACTCGCGCTTGTTGGATATGAGATGATTATAGTCAACTCATATCCAACGCGCACCCGTGGATTATATAATGTGAATATGATAATCACAATTTGAATAAGTTGAAGCGAAAATCTAAAAAAGTCACCGTCGTTTGTGCCCTACCATTGAAATGTCAAAACTTTTTAATTAAAGTAATTTAAATCGCGCGATTGTTTATCAATTGACGTTTTTACTTGTGTTGCCGTTACTTTTCCCAACGCCTATCTACAAAATCAGCAATAAATACAAGTACAAACCATGACAAGGAAAGAAATTTACTGAATTCTGTCAAGTAATCAAAGGATGAAAGACGTAACCTAGGAACAGAGCCTCTATAGTGCCTGTGTCCTCAGAAAAGAATAAACAAACATAATCATATGATCATGTTATTAAATTATTCACTCGAATTCATTGCTCATTAGCAGCCTTGGTTGGACACGTGCGCGTTTTTTGGCGAGGGAAATTGCCCACAATCGGCCATGCATATTGCTAAATATGATAGACTTTTGTAGCTTGTGAGTTTTGTTTTCCCATTTCAGACCGCGTTATGGTACACCAGTGAACGGATGTCACTAAAACGGGGAACCGGAAAAATGAAAAATGGGAACAAAGCAGAGAATTGGAAATGAAGTTACTGATAGGGCTAGGGTTCAAGTTACGTTTTGTTCCCGTTTTTCATTTTCACATTCCCCATTTCAGTAACATTCCCCAGTGAACTGTATCTTTCATTTGTTGTCCTATGCACTTGCATCTGCGTGCATATGCATGCACAGTTTATGAAAGGACCAAATTCTCTTGGGAACATCACCTGGTCTTTATTTAGAAATCAAAACCTGCAAATTAAGCTGAAAGGGTCTATTAAGTAATGAAGAAACAATATCTTTCCTCAAAGCAGTGTCCTCCTAGCCAAACGTAGTAGACAAAAATGAAGGGGATTGAGAAAAAGTTACAGGACGGCAAATAATCAACATGGAATCCTTCCACATAGACGATCGCGAGGATTTCAAAGATGAGTCGCTCTACACGTTCTGTGGCTCCTGCAAGAATCACGTGATGACTACAGTGACGTATAGAGTTGGGAAAATGACGATTGTGTTTGCAGCGGCGCTTTGCTTGTTGGGATGCTTCGGAGGTTTCTGCCTTGTGCCGTTTCTATGGAAACGATTTCAAGATGTGGAGCATGTGTGTCCAAACTGCCAGTTAAAATTGGGAAAATACCGGCACCCAACCAAAACATTTGCTGCAAGGTGAGAATGTTCATTTGTTACCGCCCCCTCTAGTTAATGAATGCTACTAAGCGGTTCATTCCTGTATTGTAATGAATCGTGCTGTGCAAGTTAACAGCGTTTGACGTAGAAAAACGCGCGCCTATTACTACAGATTGAAGAGAGATTGTATGGGAGAATTGGTGAAGGGATTTATACACAAGTGTCTTGCATCCCCGCAGATTTTGCAGGGGCGAATGACGTCATCATCAACCCTGCCAAGAAAGAGAGATCCTGGGATCGAACGTACACCTTAACTTTGATTATTACTAATTGTAACCTGTTTTGAACAAGTTATTATTCTCAGTTAATAGAAGAGAGGGTCACTGAGGTGGAACAGGAGGCCATTATTCCTAAAAATAACCTACTTTCCCACTTCAGTGGCCACAATAATGATCTGCGTTCCTCAGCCTTCTTAATGACTAAGCGCGTAAGGCCTCATAGCTCAGGTATTATCCTATATTCGTATATTCATGACTATGTGGATACAATCCTAAAGCGTCACCATTCATGTTTAAAATGAATACACTCCTAATTGTTCATCAATCTGCGAGGAGAAAAAAAAAATGCAGCAAAACTTTCGTTAAGCGAGACACCCAGGGAAACGTGATGGTGGTTGCTTAATACAGAATCGTTTGGCAGAAAGTAGGAAAAGATAAGAGAGTCTGTTGTAAGCTTTATGTGGAGTCAGCTTGATACAGGTTTCATGTAATGTATAATTATATCCCCTTAAAGTTTAAGGTTTTTAGTAAACCTCAAGCGTTATCAAATTGAAGGCTAACAACTAAAACGGGAACTCCACCTTCTTTTCTTCTGAGGTTTTTTCCTTCGTCGTCTTAATTTTTTGTTTTCTTTCCTTAGTGCGACGTCAACCCTTTCTAATGAAACTCATGATGTTCAAGGTTATGTGCGTCTCTAACTGTTTAGCCCGTTTTATTTTTTGTTTTAAAACAGAAATAGCTCAGAAACAAGTAAGACAGTGGAAAACAGATCCTTCTAGGCCATCAAATGGTGCAACACTTTCGAAAGTAATGTTTTCTTTTTAATTTATTCTCTGTATCAGCAGTATTCTACGTCAAGAAAGTTTTAAAATTTCATATTCATATGTGACTGGGCACAAAAAAAATTCCTATTCAGTTAGAAGATTTCCACAAAGTAATTGTCTTGTGGCCAGTTTATTTTGAAACGGTCCTGGTACCTTTCCAGGCCGGACGCTATATTTAGAAATCATACGCTAAAATTTTAGTTAATATTAATGGTACAGTAAGAACCCTGGTGGGGGGGGGGGGGGGCGGGGGGGGTACCTTAGGAATTTTTGGGTGGGGAACCCTTAGCCTATACCAGAGCACGTTCAAATGAATTTTGCTACCCTATACTAGACTAAATTCCCAAAATCACCCCCTATCTCAGAGAGCCTGTTTTCCAGAAACTACTGAGGTCACAAACACAGTCCAGCCAAAACAAAACGATTTGATTTCATAGTTCCCTAGTCTAGACTAAAATCTTCAACCAATTGATCAGTTTCCTGAAAAAGAATACCCTATTCTACACCTAAACTCTGATTTATATACCCTATCCCAGAGTAAACTGGTTGAAAACCATACTCTTCACAACGGCACATACCTATATAGCCTATATATGGCAGTACCCCCCCCCCCGGGTAAGAACCTGCCTTTTACGAACCTGTTACGCTGATTTGCCAGAAAGGTCCTCTCTATACATGAACTTGTTTAGGCTAAAATTTGAATAAGGTTCTTATTTTGTAAAATCTTTAAACAAAAATCTTAACTGAAATCTCAAAAATCTTAATGGGCAAATAGCTCTTTAGAGAAATAGGCGCCTTCATTTTTACATAAATACTAATTTGGTATTCAGATTTTAAAGAGGGAATAAACTGAATACCACTGAATACACTTAGCCACAATTTATTCTTTCTTCAGAAAATAAGAAGCTAAACAGCCTTAATTTGTGCTTAAATTATCATTTGCGTAAGAACCTGTATATGTTTAGGCTAATTTGGGAACTTACAGGTTCTTACTAGCAGGTTTTTACTGTAATTTGATTTCGAAGTGCAAAATATTAGTCTCTCGCTAACATCTTTACTTACCTTTACCACGCTTATTGCTGCTTGTCGCAGTCCAACTTTGCATCTCATACTTTTGAAGCGAATGAAAGCTGATCAAAGGCCACTTTTTGTCCAGAGCAAAGGTAAACCTACAACCCTGGTCAAGACTTAGGCGCGAAGACGCATTTTTACATCTGTACGTTAACTCATATTCTTTTTAATCTCTTTAAAAAAGCTTGGGTATGTTGTTATGAGGGCCTATTTCTGCTTTCCTCCTCTCCACCAAGCAGTGTTGATTGTGTTGTAACAAGACTTGAATGCATAACGTCAACACTTCTCGGGGGGAAGGGGGGATGGGAAATGCCTCATTTTGACGAGCTATTGCGATAGTGCCCCAAGAGCTTTGACCAGAGTTATAGGCTTGGTTTAGGAAAGTGATAGTTGTATCTTGTACACGCCCACGACTTATGAATGACGTTTTCGCGTGTTACTTCAGATACGGTTAGCCCTTATTAATTGTATGATTGATCAGTTTACTTAATTCATGGTTAGTACGTTGTTATTACTGTTTATTTTCAACTATTATAACTTTTATGGCTGATGTTGCATTTATGGTACATAGTTTTTACGTTTAAGGGGGATACAGAAGCCACTGTAGTTCACGATCGGTGGCGTATTAGTTAAGACACAACTTCATCGGGGTGATCGTTGTTACGAAAAGTGTTTAATTAAGAAAAACTTGGGTTTTATGCAATAAATACTAACTGTAAATATTGAATTTTTTTTTATCATAATTATAAATCTGATTGAGTCACAGTGCATTAGTGAGTGAAAAATCCCGTACCCCTATAACGATTTTGAGAGAAATTTGAACTTGTCAGGAGCGTGTGTTAAGAGGGAGTCATGTTCCTTTTTCCTGAGTCAGAAAATAACATGCACACTGCGCAATAAGTACCCAGAAGGCGTCTTGGGTTTCCATCAAAATTTCCCTGTGAATTTATCTCCTCCTCTTAATCAGAAGCGTAGAACTTTACGAACTAGTGAAAACAGCGTTCTGATTTCGCTAACAACTCCGTCGATCAAGAAAAAAACTAGGTTGTTGAAGTCACAAGCAGATGTGGAAGAAATGAATGGCATTTTGATTGGTTTATTCTTTCGCTTGAATTCGGTTTCCGACTCCGACAATCTGGTTTTCAACGGATCGTAAACGACGGAGTCACAAGCGGAGTCCGAGGAGAGAATGGAAACGTTTTGATTCTTCCGACTCTGATTCCGTCGCTGACTCCGCTTACGACCCCAATTTTTGTTTTTTGTCATAAGCATTCTTACGACTCCTCTTACGATTCCGACGCTGGTGAAAATCAGCCTTTTTATAACGACGGATACACCTTTTTTGGTGGCGTAGTAAAATTTAAAAAGATAAACATAAATAAGACTAACAAGTCAAGAGCCGTAATCTATTTTATTCCTACGGCTGGGAAATATTTTTTACAATAAATTGTACAAGAAACATGAGCATAAACTTTGTACAATATTAAACCTTGAAAGGGGTGTGTATAAGTGTAAATTCTAGCAACCCTGTTATTTAACATTTATTTATTTGTTCATTTTCCTGACTTGTTCTTCTATCCATTTGACTTCTATTTTGCCATAATTAATTACGTGGAAGTATGTGCGATGTTATTGTAAATATATCTGAAAATGGCCAATTCCAGTATGTTAAAATTTATACTTGGCTCCGAGGCTTAGCGGAATAAAACAAGAGAAATCATCTTAAGGCTCAGCGATCTGACTGCCGCTTATTTATAACTATTCTAAAAGATACTAAGGAACTCCTCGAACTAACCTGTGAACAGGCTTTCCCTTCAGGGGGTGGGGGGGGGGGGGGGGGGGGGAAGAGGCTAATTTTCAAGTGGCAAAAAATAACCCTTGCTCGACTCACTTCGCTTGCCGGTTTTTTCCGTTTATTGTTCATTCAAAATATTTCCCTGTTTCTGATTGGCTAAAATCCCACGCACAATTCATCATAACCAGCTACTGTCGACCAAATTTGGAAGAATTTTGCGATATGTGAAGAATGACGTCAATCGTGCAGCACAATAAGCCAATTCTGATGCATTAAAATTCATACATGGCTGCGGGGCTTGGGGGAATAAAACAAAAGAAATCATCTTGAGGCTCAGTGATGAATAAAACATTTCTTTTGTCTTATTCCCCCAAGCCTCGGAGCCACGTATGAATTTTAATATATCGAAATGGTCTATTGCCAGAAAACTGAACAGTTAAACCGAGAAGACCTGGGGACAAGGTTGAATTGTTTTGGTAGTGAATACAAAATGGCGGAACATTCCACTCGTTTCACGAGGAAGAAATAGGCGAACTATTTGCTGAAAACATAGCAAGAACAGCAAGAAGACAACTCGACGGACAACATCTGCTATTTGGATAACACTTGCAGAACTGAAAAAACCTTTATCTCCTAAGCTTACCCATAAACATGCAACATCGAAGATGAACTTAATATAGATGGAGGTAAGCATGTTTCAGCTTGTTTTTAAACTAGGAATTACAGTGAAACCTCTATTAAGCGGACCCCCAATTAAGCGAACACCCCCTTAAACGGACACCAAGCCGGGTCCCGAAATTAACGTCTTATTTCTCCCTTTATAACGAACCCCTATTCAGCCAACACCTCTATTAAGCGGACGCGGACACTAAAATAAATTGTATTTGGCTAATTGCTATTGTTAAAAACCTCTATTAAGCATTGACAATCGGCAGTATTGGGTGATTACGTCCTTGAAATACGTACTGTAATCTATTAATAAAGATAAATCAATACATTTAGAAATAGCTGTCAATAAACTGTAGATTAGACCGATATCCGGCCGTATAATTGTCATCCACGATCAAAGTTTACCTAAAAGTCTTGCACAAAGTACAGCGCAGCTTCCTTAGCTGAACTTTATCACTGTACAGAGTAACCGTCGAGTGTATTAACAAACATTGCGAAATTTTACAAACCTCTATTAAGCGGACACTTGGGAAGGTCCCAAAGGTGTCCGTTTAATAGAGGTTTCTCTGTATTTTGATTGAAAAATAAAACAATTATTAAATTCAGCTTTCGTATCATCTGATGAATTTTGGAGATCTCGGAGGCTGTTATCCGCCACCGCCTGATAACACCTTCCTCGATCTCCATAATTCTTCAAATGATACTCAGCCTCATCCAATAATTATTAATGATCCTAACCAATGTACCTGGTCCTACGATTTTCTCGAACATGTTAGTGATCGTGCGTGCCACATGGAATTGGAATATCAAAAACGTTGGTGCAATAGGTGCCAGTGAAGAAAAATGGGACCTTAAGATCCGACGACAGCGACGGCAACGGCAACGGCAATGAGAATGTCATAAAAAAGCAATAGATTTAATAAGCAAAACAACAACTCTGCACGTGCATCGCACTTTTTCGTACATTTCTTTGTCGTCACTGCACGACTACGACGTAAAAATGCCCAATTTTTTCGTTTTATGGGGGAGGTAGTGGTTCTTAGAGAATGCGAATTCTCTTTGTAAGCGACGTTTTTGCCGCCGTAGCGGTTCCAGCCTTGAGGCCCCTTTTAGACTGAACACGCATTTACTGGGGGAAAAGTTAGCAGAGAAGCAAAGAGAGATAACAAACCCTATTGTGGAGTCGGGATACACAGAATAATCCGGAATGTCTGTTCTATTAACCTGCTGTTCCAATTCAGGGTAAGTGGAGTACATCGCAAACATTTTGTTTCGGGTAGCAGAATGTTTGAAACAAAAGGAATGATTTGAAAAATAAATTCTAGTCTCGGAAGGTCTCAGATTTTTTCAGTATTGTAGCCCAGTTTCGACTTTATCGCACAGTTCGACCCAGTCTTCACAAGCAATGAACGCTCAGTGTTGTCACGTGAATTGGGAATGATGACGTCATTTTTTCGCGTTATGGCCGGTGTTCACGACGACAAATAAAGTGGAGGACGTCATCGATGACGACAAAATACAGTTATTCCGGTTCCAAAGGCAAACTATCGTCCACACGACCGTGATTTTCTTCCACCAAATCTTTGTCTAGAGTTTCGGCTTTTAAAACAACTACAAAAATTATGATATTCAGTCTCGTTACATTTGTAACATTATTCTTATAAAGTCTATTCCTAAGTCATCCAATGTAGTAGGGGAGGTATTTTGTAGAGCTCCTGATGTAGTCCTGACTTCCATAATTATGTCAATCGAGCGCGCAACCTAAATGTTTTTGCTTAGCGGTCTTATTATGTTTTTTTTATTTTAGTTCTTTGAGTTTAGTTAGCCGGATGCACATCTTGACTTGCCCAGAATTTACTGAACACAAACTGGCTCATTTATTTTTTTCGGCAGCAATAAATGATTGGATTAACAAGCGAGTTAAAATAAACAAACGTGCGAACCGTCAATTGAACCGTGTACCTAGTCGATTGAGGCAATTGCCGAGTGACTTGTCCCAAAAATGTTCCCGCTGAAACCCTAAAAAAACTACTGACTAATAGCCATACAGCTGCGGGCGTCAAGCATATCAGGACAGCTCCAACTACATACACAGTTGTCTTGAGCGCTTTGCTTTCTTTAGAAAATCTCTCTTTTTCTTCTTGGGGAAGTTGTCGGGCTTTGATCAAACGTTCATGCCGTCGCGTTTCTCTGTACAACATCCCGTAAGAAAATGAAACAAAAATAACACATGAAATTAAAACAAAACCTGTTAGAGCGTTTGTAAATATTGTTTGGTTTGTAATAAGTGCTACTAGTTCAGAAGAAAGACAAACGATCAATGCAATCACTGCTACCTTGATGTTTCTGTTTGTTACAATGTAAGGGTAGTGCATGGTGAATTTGATCGCTACAAGTCTCTCCGAAGTCACCAACATCAGGTGCAGGGCAGAACAAACGTACAGGGTGCGTGAGGCGATGTTGTGAAAAAACTCGAGGGATTGGCTGGTCATACGTAATAGCTTCAGAGTCGTTGCGAAGATGAAAGCTGGCTGTGCTGCGAGACCATTCATGGCGTCTGTGACTGCTAAACAAGCCAGCAAGATATTAGGTTTATTTCGAAGGCGTGGTCTGCTTTTCACCGCCAAAATCACCAACACATTAAGAAGAACAGTGAAAGGGCAAGCGATGCTGTGAAAGATGATGTTAGTTATATAACTAATCTTCACTGAGAAAGTTAATTCTCGATCCACCATAGTGTTTAAAACCTTGCTGGTCAAATTTAAACTTGCAATGGCACGTTTTGCCATGCAGAGGACGGAGGAGGGTGTTGTGAGACTCCTAAATTTTTAGTTACTGCTAATGTTTATCCCTACCTTTATTGTTAGGCATATTTGATAATTCTGCTCCCTTAGGCAAATTTTTACCGACGGTTAATTAGTAGCTTTGAACAAGTGGGTTTCTTTATCCACTTCAGGTTGTTTTACTCCATTAGGCAAATTTTCATATTAACTCCGCAATGACTTTAATGCAGGTGTGTTACTTTATAAATTTCGTCGCCGACTTCTTTTCATTGTTGTCAAACTGCTTATTTCCGCCACTTAGGCCTCCAAACTTGAGTTACCCCTTTCACTCAAAACATAGCTCTTTCTCTGTTTGCATCTGAATATGTACTTAAAACTAAATACATCAACAGGAAAAGTTGTTCCTTTTTTCTTTATTTTCAGTTTTGCTCCGATTTTTTAGGAAATAACAGTTGTCAAAGCTAATCACGGAAAGTTGTGTTCTCGTAAAGAATCAAGAAAAATAAATTGTCATCCTGCTGCTACCCTTTTTATTTTTTTTGAACTGGTAACCATCCAGCACGCGTGAAGTAGTTTATAACTGAACAGATGTCCGCACGTGTAAAAACGCACTCCAGGGTGGGCCTGTAATTAAGGCTCAATTGCAAATAAGACAACAAAATTAGCCAAAACGATGTACAAAAAAAAAAAAAAGATGTGTACATGTGAGGCAGCACTTAGAAAAATGATGTGAAATGGTAGTTGTTGGTTCTTTTTCTCAGATAAAATATTACTAACTAGTTACGAGAAAGCCTGGCTGTTCTGCGAGCTTATTCTTGGAATTTGTGACTGCATTAAACTAGGCAGCAATATGTTGGGTTTATTCCAAAGGCGTGGCCCTCCTCTAAACACTAACAGCATTAAAAGTTAAGTAGAGAGAATTAAGGGCAAGAATTGCCGAATACGGGCGGTTTCATCGATATCATTAACCTTATCTAGGTAATAAGACTAAAAAAGTCTTGTACCCTGAACAAGGCGGCATTGCCGAAACGTCGGTTAAAATCTTTTGAACAGCTTCGATTTTACAATTTTAAATTAACCTTATCTTGGTCTCTTGTTCTACAGCTTGATTTGAATACTTACTGGTCATCAGTTTGTGGGAGCGAATCAGTGTTGTCAGCTATCTCATGTACAGTTTCAAGTTTGTAACTACAATATAGCGTTTATTAGTTACGTACTAGGTATTTCGAGAACAGAATTCTGGAGCCAGAGTAATTTTTGGTCTTTTATTTCACTCAATTTTTATTTTGAAGGTTGTTGTGATAGTATGTTTACGAGAGTGATCCAAACAAGACAATTTAACAGTTGCCTTTTTAAAAAAAACTCACCTTTCTAAAGGTTTTGATAGTAGTAAATATAAATTAGAGGTCTACAACGTTATTTTTTTCGTTCAATCTTTTACAGGGACTCAAGAACCGATGCTACTCTTTCCCAGAAGGTTTAGATTGAAATCATGATTTTCAAATTATATCACATTGAGATTCATTGTTTAATCCGAGGCTCGCCACGTCCTACAACTTGTAATAGCCCAACAGATCAGTTTCTGATCTTCGCATGGTTCTATCTCTCTTGTCCGAAGGGAACAGAAAAATCGGCCGAAAAAAGATTCATAACCTTGGAAGCCTCGGCGCAAATTTTCACATGGAGCGGCGAAATGAATTTATACATTAAAATATTTTAATTGCTTCAACTGTTGAAAAAGGATGCGATGACAAGTGGTAAAATGCTGGGGCTGTCTTAAGAGACGTTCTTTTCCCTCTCAATCGAACTTGAATCGTGAAGTGCAGGCAGCTGCAAGAGAACTGTTGCTGCTTCACTGATCAAAGTTTGTTTAAAGGTGGATTTCCACTGTCGCTTAAATTTTCCGTTCATAAGAATGTAAATTTTGCGCGAGTAAATAAATTAGAGGCATTTATGTATGGAACACGTAGACGTAAAAGTTGAACCTCGCTCAACTTTTACGTTTACGCGTGCACTTTTATCATGGATAATATAATTCTTTCTATTACCCACGCTTTTATACATTGCCTCTGATTCATTTACGCACGTAAAATTTACGTGCGTTCGCACGGAAAAATTACGTGACAGTGGAAATCCACCCCAAGGAAAAAAAAACTGAAATAAAACTGGACCACCCGTATTGAACTTCAGGGAGGGATGCCGTATTGCTAAAGAAGTCATAAAGAAGTCAGTTGCTTTTACTGAGTTAGTGGCCGAATAGCTCTTTCCTTTTCCTGTTATAATTTCCTTTAAATTTAGTTAGCCGGATGTACATCTCGACTTATCCAGTATTTACTGAATACAAACTGTCTCATTTCTCTTTGTCGCCAGCAATAAATGATAGGATTAAGAAGCGAGTTTAAGTTAACAAACGTGCGAATCGTCGATCTAGTCAATTGACGCAACTGAGTAAGTTGTTCCCAAACCTCTTCCTCTGAAACTCTCAAAATGCTACTGACTAATAGCCATGCAGCGACCGGGGTCAGGCATATCAGAACAGCTCCAACTACATACACAGTTGTTTTAAGCGCTTTGCTTTCTTTAGCAAAACTCTCTTTTTCTTCTTGGGGAAGTTGTCGGGCTTTGATCTTATTTTCATGTCGTCGCGTTTCTCTATACAACATCATGTAAGAAAAAAAAACAAAAATAACACATGACATTAAAACAAAACCTGTTAAAGCATTTGAAAATATTGTTTGGTTTGTAATAAGTGTTACTAGTTCAGAGGAAAGACAAACGATCCAAAATGCAATCACTGTCAGCTTGATGTTTCTGTTTGTCACAATGTAAGGGTAGTGCATGGTGAATTTGATCGCTACAAGTCTCTCCGAAGTCACCAGCATCAGGTGCAGTGCAGAACAAACGAACAGGGCACGCGAAACCAAGTTCAGAATAATGATCGAAAACTCTAGTGTTTGGTTGTTTATACGTAATAGCGTCAGTGTTAATGTAAAGATGAAGGTTGGCTGTGCTGCGAGACCATTCATGGCATCTGTGGCTGCTAAACAAGCCAACAAGATATTGGGTTTACTCTGAAGGCGTGGTCTGCTTTTCACCGCCAAAATCACCAACACTTTAAGCAAAACGGTGAAAGGGCAAGCAATGTTGTTGAAGATGATGTTAGTTATATAACTAACCTTAAATGGGAAAGTTAATTCTTGGTCCACCATAGTATTTAAAACCTTGCTGGTCAAATTTGACCTTGACACGTTCGCCATCAGGGGAGCGATCCTCGTGTTACAGCTGGTGCATGTTATGAGACTACTAAAGTCTTAGGGCGCTTTCCATTTGTCAGAACCGGCCGGTCGGATCTGTTCGTTTGTAAATGGTACGCGTCAGTTCTGAGAACTGTCAGAACTGGTTCTGGCCAAACTGGCCCTGCTCTAGGAGTAGGGCCAATCAGTTCTCACGCTCCTGCGCGAGTGCAGCGGCAAATGCGCGGGAATTTTCTTGCAGTGGGTGGAAAGCGCGGCGTTAGTTTTGGCTTTCAAACAAAGATTCAAAGATGGCAGAATCAGACAATGACAAGTTTGGTGGGTATTTATTTGTGAATTGTTTTATCTACTTTTTTCCTGGATAACAGTGAGCTTCCTTCAGAGATCGTTGTAAAGTTTGTAAAAGGAAAGCATGTTTACAATTACAGGACTTGAAGAAGAAGAAGTGAAATTGATAACGTGGGCGTCGAAGAGCACGAAACTTCTTATGATCTCTTATTTCCTTGCGAAGGGAAAATGACAGCTTATTTTCTAAAGGAAAAGTAAGGAAAAACGTCGCATGGAAGCGAATTGCAGATCAGTTCAATACGACTTCCTCCGTCAAAGTTACTGGCGAGCAATGCTCGAATAAGTGGAAGAAGCTAGAAGAGAAATACAAGAAAGTCATGGAGCACAACAGTCGTGCGGGAAATGATAGAAAGGAATGTGAATTTCAGGATGAAATGACAGAGTTTTTCGGATCTAACCCAAAGATTGTACCAGCAGCCACCGTTTCCTCTATGGCCATGGAAGCAGGGACAGCGGATCATTCCGACGATGAGGACAAGGAACTTCCTCGCAAGACGCCACCAAAACAGAAAAAGCGAAGGTCGTCAAAATCATCTGCTTCGGAGATGATCGTGTTTCTGAAGGAATTTAAAGATGATAAACGGAAAGAGGAGCTGGAAAAAATTTCAGTATCTCAAAAAATCCACGAAGAGAAAATGTCTATAATGAATAGATTCCTAGACATTTTGTTTAAAAAGGAAGGTTGACGACTTATTCTTGTATTTACGTAACCTTTCTTAAGCTTAAGTGAGGGGATTGCCTCGGCTTTCAACTCAACTCATACGGTCAGAATAATTCAAGAGTGAAGTACCTTAATTAAGCATTTCTGTAAAACTTTACCAGCGTAACGTGAAGTATTGTGATTATGGGCTGCTTAGCTCTGTTCTAGAATTCGGAGTAAATTGATGAACCGAGTGTTTTTTTTTTTTGTTATAGTGTAGCAGCACTTGTATTTGCAGTATGTATTACATTTATTATAATTATTCTTCTGGATGTTTTATTTTTAATCCCAACTTAAGGAATGTTTGTTTACCTTTGTGTGCGTGACGCAACGCGCAATTCCCACGCGCGTACACGCGAGAACTGGTCTTTTGCTTTCCATTTACACCAGTAAGAACCAGTTCTTCCAGACCGGCCAGTTCTAACAAATGGAAAGCGCTCTTAGTTGTGGCTTATGTACACTCGCACCGTAATTTTTATCCACAATTGATGATGATTTTGTTCCATTAGGCAAATGTTTTTACCGACTGTCGGTTACAGTAGCTTTAATCAACGAGTTCCTTTATCCACTTCAACCAATTTTCATGGAGATTAATCCAGTAACTAAATGACTTTTATACAAGTGTGTTACTTGATAACTTTCATCATTTTTGTTCATTATTCTCAAACATTGTTTTCCCGTCACTCAATCCTCCAAAACTGTGTTACCCTATAAACCGTGGAAAATGGGGAAAAGAATCGCGACGACTTTCGTTGTACACAAATGAGTCTCGTGTTAGCATGCGGTTTATTTTCGACGATGACTGAAATGACGCACAAAGTTGATCACGTTTTGACTGTTTGACAATGACGTAATTTTCCCCGAACCGAGGCCCTTGATTTTCGTGTAATTATACACGCGTATTAAAAAAGTAAATACCCTGAAGGTTACTCGACCGTCGATAAAGTAGGATGTGAGAAAATATTATAGCGGGGAAATCCTGTTCTGTGGTATTTACGCACGCGTTGTAATCAATTTAGAAACAACTCGTTGAAAACGACATAAAAACTACAAGAATACTCGACCGCCGATAAAGTGCAGATTGAAAAAAAAAAATAGCGAGGAAATCCTGTTTCGTGTAGAATTAATCGCCCCCTAGACTGTGACCAGTCTCTTATTTTCCTTTTGAGTCACAGTAGGTCGAGGGCATGATTTTACTTTTTCGCTCGCCGGCCGGGCGTGGTTCTGAGGAAAGAAAGACGACCGCTCGCGATCTAATTGCCTCCTCATTTCTTTTCTTCTCTCCAAGCAAGCGAGACTCAACGCTACTACAAACGTTCTTGTTTTCTTTCATCTGAATATGTACTTGAAACTAAACACATTAAGCAGGAAAACAAGTTTCGAACAATTCGCGCGCAACATAGATCGCTAGAATAAGGCTAGAATAACGGGTCTGCAGGGCAAAAACAAGCAAGGTAACCCCATCTTTTTATAGCAGTCTTTCAATGTCCTATAGATGACTGTCAATTGTGCAAGTTTGAAAAAAATCTGGATAGTACATAAAAGATTAATACAGTTTAATCATGACACCACACAAAAAGGAAAGTGTTTTTGCGACTACACTGGAAGCTCTCGTAACGGACACTCTAGTAAGCTAAGCGGACAGCTCTACCCGTGCCGCTATCAAAAAACCCCGTTTCAACTCTCATACAAACTCTGTATTTTTACATTCACGTGGGCGGCCGCGGACACTTTCAAGATTTACGAGTTAGATGTTAGCTTTGTTTTTAAGTTCTCTTATTAAAGCGGACGCCCGAAGTGAAATCTCATTCGCCTCTGAATCTTGTATTTCTTTTTCATATCGCTGTAACTGTTACATTGAATTTATATACAATCACGTCCAGTTACACTTCAAAACACCACTTGAATTTTATGCTTGTGACTGAATTAGAACGTCGTCAGAACAACATTATAGCCAAACACTTGGAAACAGTTTTTTCGCGTTCTCAGCATTTATTTGTAGCTAGCTATTTAACCCCTACCCCTTTTGGTGGCCTCATACGAGAACCATTCTCATAAGAATCCAGCTTCAGTTACGGGCACCTTTTTCTCTACCCGAGGATGTCTGCTTACGAGAGCTTCCACTTTATAACTTGTCCAGTTAGTCCCGTCCGTCAAAGCGTAAGTTGGAGCTTTGTGAGGTTTTTCGACACAAGAATTTTTAAATGTATAAAGACCTTTTTCTAAATAATCCAGAAGGTCCTCTTAATCCACAATAAGGTGAACCTAACGCGTCTCCAATGTTTGTTAAATAAGTAAAATTCGATTGAATGAAAGCCTAGTAGGAAATAACAAAGTTCTCACCATAATTTTTGTATAGCGCTTTATTATTTTATATTTGCCCAAGACTTAGTCGGATGCACATCTTGACTTGCCGAGAATTTACTGAATACAAACTCTCTCCTTTCTTTTGTCGCCAGCAATAAATGATCGTGGATTAAACAAACGTGCGGACCTTCGACCTAGTCAACTGACGCAACTGAATAAGTTGCGCACAAAATTCTTCCACTGAGACTCTCAAAATACTATTGACTAATAGCCTTGCAGCGGCCGGGGTCAGGCATATCAGAACAGCTCCAATTACATACACAGTAAGCGTTTTGCTTTCTTTAACAAATCTATGTTTTTCTTCTTACGGAAGTTGTCCGGCTTTACATGGTCATATTTTCATGCCCGTCGCGATTCTCTTGTCAGATAACTGAGAAATCACATAAGAAAATGAAACAAAAGCAACACTCCAAATTAAAACAAGACCTTTTTAAGCGTTTGAAAATATTATTTAGTTGTTAGAAGTACTACCAGTTCAGACGATCGAGAAACGATTCAAAACGCAATACTGTCACCTTGATCAGGGGCACCCAACGAGAAATATAGCTATCCCCTAAAAATTTTTCATGTGTTCGGATTCCTCGAGCTGAAAGTCTAGTGATCCAAAAATTATAGGGATAAAAACTTACCTTTTCGAAAATTTCAGCCTGAAAAAAGGTTCCCGAAAATTCTAGGTGACCTTTTTAGGGTAAAAATCCGTTAAAAAACGGGTGACTTTTTTAATACCATTTTTGGGGGGTTCGAAAATCCTAGGAGACTGAGGCAGGCAAGCAAGACATTTAACAACAAATGTTCCGAAAATTCTAGATCTCAGATCGTCTTCCGAAAATATTGTCCAAAGATTGTCTTTGGGTGCCCCTGCTTGATGCTTCTGTTTGTGGTAATGTGATGGTAGTGCGTGGTGAATTTGTTCACTTGTCTCTCCCAAGTCACCAACATCAGGTGCAAAGCAGAAAAAACGAACAGCCAGGACACGCGTTGCGCTCTTTTGAAAAGAGGCGAAAAATGAAAAGAAATCGTTTCATCTTATTACAAATAGCTTGAGAGTCGTGGCGAAGATGAAAGTTGGCTGCCACATCAGACCACTAACGGCGTCTGTGACTGATAGACGGACAAGCAAACAAGATATTTGGTTTGCTCTGAAGGCTTCTGGTCTGCTTTTCACCACAGAAACCACCAAAACGTTAAGCAGAACCGTGAAAGGGCATGCGATGCTGTCGATGATGATGTTCATGCCGTGATAAATTACCTTAACTAGAACAGTTAGCCCTTGGTCCTCAATAATCTTTGAAACCTTGCTAGTCAAAGTTCAAGTGAACTTGAAACGTTTGCAATCATTATGTGATGACTCAGAGGCCCAGTTGTGAGAATCTCATGAAATTAAGGTGTTGGAAATTAACGCGACTTCAGTAAATGGCGCGGATTTAGTGGAAACTACTTTCGAATAAAGAAAATTAACGCGAAAGAGAGGCTAACATTTCAAAATGAAGGAAATTAAACGCGACGTTTGCAAAGAAACACAACTTGTTGAGACAACAGGAACAAAGTTATTAAACGTTCGAACCGAAATGGAAACTTTATTTCTTCTTTTCCATTTGTCCGTTCTGATCTCACCGGACAGTATGTTCCAAACGAGGGCCGGCTGATCAAATTAAGACTATTAAACATGCAGCTTAACGTACGTTTTTCTCACTGGTTTCCAAAGTTGTTCACTTTAGTTGACGGCATAAATATTGAAAGTCTACAATGTCATTTTCCTTGTTTCATATCTTTCTCTCTACAGAGAATCAGAAGGATGCATACAAAACTATTAACAATAGTGAAACTCTCTTTGCATAACACATGTTTCCTTAAAATTTTCTCCCATGCTTCCATTTGTAGAAAGGTTATTTAATGCCAAGCCTAATTAATAATTGTTCTCATAGTAGCACAAAGTAAAAGAGCCGCCAAAGTAAACTTTCTCCTGGTTTCGGCAGAAAACACATTGTAAGATTTGGAGAATGCTCTGGTAACCTTGAATAAATTCAAACACTACCCAACCCACCCTATTTGTGATAATAAACAGTGTTGATACTTTTCAATCCGAAGCTTGTATAGTCAGTTTATTATTTGAGATAAATGTGCGCCACGCGCACGCTGGTTTATTTCATATTGCACGCGGTTTAGTTTAAAATTTTTAATGTTGCATGCAATTTATTTATGCGAGCCGCCTTATATTTACAGGGTGTCCCAAAAGTTCGTTCCTCTAATCTCATGCACTATAACTTTTCATCAAAACTTTATTTTTACATGAAATTTCTAGAAGATGTTTATTTCTCTATCAAGTACATGTATTCAGAATTTCAGTAACTGGCATGTCCTTTTTGCTTTTTATCACGTTCTGTAGCCGTTGCGGCATGAAGTGGGATACAGCGTGTAGACCCATTTTGAGCCTTTTTATCACCTGGTGCACAGGATCCAGTTCAACCCCCAAACAACATTTGTTTAGTTTGGGCAGCTGAAAAAACATATTTTGGGCATTCATCCAAAAAAGATAATAATCCAGGCCCCCTTCCACAGTAAAGCTTTTGTACTTCTTTACAAATTTGAAACGAACTGGGCGTTAATTGGCAGACTAAGCAGAGGTTTCTTTGCCATCTCAGGGGCTTCTAATTTTGAACATTTTAAACAGCTTTTCATGACCCTTTTATTTGGCTTGCTAACCATGTGAGACTGAGCATCCTTGTCGAGTCTCTTATTTTGTATCTAGCGTTCTTTAAAACTATCTTAGCTACTTTATTCAGCGCTTTTGGTCTTCCCCTTAGTTTCTTGCCTTCAAAACCTTCATTTCTCCATGATCCTTCTACCACCCAACATTCGCATTTTTCCAGTTTTTAGCAATTTCTACAACAGATAAGCCAGTAAATCGAAGTATACAGACTTATGCTCTAACGCAGCTGAACGTTATTGCGTTAAGGGGGTTTAGCTTCCGTGATATTTACAAAAAAACAAGGAAGGAGTTCGAGCAATTCGGGCTATGAAATTCAAAAAATATGTGAATGGAACATACACTCGCGCACGCGCACCTTTGGCGCGGAAGTACACAGATCGAATATTCGAGTCAAAAGATGGCACAACAACTATAAAAATAGTGAACTATATTGAAAGACACAACTTTTGTTGAAATGATTTGCTTACCAAGCCCAATCGTACTGAAATACAGACTTATGAAGTAAAGGAACGAACTTTTGGGACACCCTGTAAAGTCGCGTAATGAGTGTTAACGTAGTTTTTTGGACTATGCAAAGAATTCATAGTTAAGGAATTTTCGGTAGCCTCGTACACGCCCAACAGGAAACTCAAATAGTAGATAGATCTCGACTTTAATTAAGCAGTTCAGTTTACCCGAGATCTGAGTAGGATATGTTTCATGTGATTTACTGCTTACCTGTTTTACTGTTTTACGGTTATCCCGATCAAGGAAAGTAAAAAAAAAAAAATCATTAACAGTTATACGATTGCGAGTATTCTTCGGAAGTGGATCGTCTTAGTTCCTTGCGCAACAATGAGCTTTGACTTCAGTTGTGAAATTCATTTCAATTGCTAACCCGTTATTGAAATTATGAATATATGAAAATCATATATGTGAACTGCGGAGTGAAGAATTATTTGAAGGAAGATCATCGCAGTTATATACACAACTAACGCAGTTGAAAAAAGAAAGCCTGAAACGCGATACTGGTGCAGAGCTCTACCAATTAAGCTAACAAGGAAACTGGGAGAAGGTCGTTGAATTGGTTCGTTATAAACCCGTGAGAGGATGATGATGAAATTATGAATATATGAAAATCATATGTGTAAACTGCGGAGTGGAGAATTATATGTGTTTCCCCTACCCAGGAACACATATCACTAGGGATATGTGTTTCCCCTACCAAGGAACACATATCACTAGGGATATGTGTTTCCCCTACCAAGAAATACAAATCACTAGGGATATGTGTTTCTCCTACCCAGGAACACGTATCACTAGGGATTAGTGCATGATTCCCTACCGAGGAACACATATCACTAGGGATAAGTGTTTCCCCTACCCAGTAGCCTGTGTGTTTCCCCTACCAAGGAACACATATATCTAGGGATTAAGCCGTCGGTAATCATGGTTCATATGGACAAATGTTTGAAAAGCGTTCGATGGGCACTCTTTGCCTTTTAAAACCCTTTGGTATGGCTACGTGACAATTCATCGATGAGAACTGGACGTAAAATTATTTAATTTGTCACTCGGGGCGCAGGTATATCTGCGCGCAAAGCATAACCTTGCGGGCTTTAACCGAGATCATCGAGTACTTCGACGGTAAAACTCGTCATACTTAGCTTGCAGTTTCTTCAGGTACGCTAGGGCGTGACTCTGTCTGCAAGATTTTATGACCTGGAAAAAAAGCGTGGCGCTCCAAGTTGCGTATTCTGTTACCGATGATGCATTTAACTGTCTCAGACCAAAGATGTATATGAATTAAATCATATACAGTGTATACAGTCGACCTCCACGTGCGACCACCTTCCGTAGTCGACCCCCTCGACCCATAAGCGACCACCTTCCTAAAACACCAAAAATGTAGTCAAAGCCTTAGGCCCAATTCAAACGTCGAATTTCACATGTGCAGAACTTAATTCCTATTTTAGTCGACTAAAATAGTTAAATACGGCATTTGATTCAAACGTTGAATTTAACTCTCTGAAATCCGTCGAATTTAACTCTGTTCGCTAGTAATATAACAATAATTTACTAAAATTCATGCATTAAGTTCGGCAGATGTGAAATGTGACGTTTGAATCAAAAATCGAACCTAAGTCCAGTTTCATCCCCAGATACGGCAAATGTCGCATTTAATTTAAACAGTCGAATTTAATTGATTCAAACGTCGTACTTCACAAGCGTTTATCTCTCTCATTAGGTTCGGCACATGTGAAATTCGACGTTTGAACTGGGCCTTATACTGGAAACTCTCGTAAACGACCATCTCCCGTAAGCCACTGCGTCCACTTTTTCGGCAGACAGTTTTAGAATTTTCGAATTCTAATGTTTTCAACCTCCGCGGCCGGTAAGCGACCACTTGACACATGGTCTTACTAAACAGTGAAGTACAATGGACATTATAAAAAGGGACAAAAAGGAATTTATTCTTTGGCTGTCATTATTGTCTAAACATCTATTACTGTTTTTATTAGTTCGATCTATAACTACGATATTAACCATAACCCAAGTTTTTGTTTGTCATACGTTTTAGGACATTTCTGTACAAGAAGTCACGTGCACAAGTAAAATTTTTTAACCACAAATTTATAACACGCGTTATCTAATTAAATGCACCTCGGTAAATGAACTGCCTTATAGAATAGCTAATGACTTTGTCAATAAAACTTACTATCAATAATTGTATTGGTAGGGGGAAGAAAACTTTCATTATTTTTTTTAGAATTAATATACCACACTATTCCAGGTTGACTTAAAAATGTCGTTCTTGCGGTCCGACTCTCGTATTAAAGCGACCACCCAAAATGCAAAGGTTTGGTGGTCGCCTGTATTTGTCAAGTATGAGTTTGCTTTTATGACTTTATGAATTTGCTTTCATGACTTAAGTATAGTTCTAGTGTAATTTGAATTCAACATTCAACTGTTTCTGTATTTTTCCCATTTTGCGCTTGTCCCAGGGACAAGTCAGGTCAAAGTTTTACGAGTCGAACTAAATTTGTCAAATTTCTACCCGTCCCGGACAATCGCACATAGGTTTTGGCGCACCCTGTCATTGCGCCAGATATTAAATTAAATCGATAAAAAGGTAATAAAACTCAAAGACATGTCACTACAAATACGGATTGGCCTTGATCTATAACCCAACCGTAACGAAACTCTAAGCACGAGTGAAACGTCAAGTGCAGACATGACTGAAATAAAGATAACGTAACCTACAAAAATACTTCACCACACAATGTTAAAAAAGACGTTGTATTCAGTGACCTTACCTGCGGTATATATTGTCGTCCTTTTGCCTTGAAAGGGGTATTTTCAGAGCGATTTTGAAGGATTTCAAATAAACGGCGTAAATGAAGCAAACGGTCATGAATCCAGTACATTTACAGCAAAAAAATAGTACATTTACCACAAAAAACAAACAAACAAAAACAAAAACAAAAAACAATCGGTTCACAAACATTTTGTGTGGGATCCCTGTAGTCATCATGGTGGTGTAAAATTTAAAAAAAGGGGTTTTATCCACCTTATTTCACAAGATCAAGGTCCGAGTAAACGAACGCAACATTGAAAACCGGTTTTAAAACAGTTTTTATTTTTATTTTTGAAGAATGCGCTGGTATGAGTCTGTTGGTCAGACATGTCGTTACAAATACGGATTCAGGCCTTGATCTATAACCCAACCGTAACGAAACTCTAGGCGGGTGTGAAACGTCAAGTGCAGACATGACTGAAATAAACTAAAGATAACCTACACAAATACTTCACCACAGACCTTACCTGTGGTACAATGACGTCCTTTTGCCTTAAAAGCGGTATTATGAGCGATATTGAAGGGTTTTAAATAACCGGCGTAGATGAAGCAAACGGTAAATCCAGTTCATTTACTACAAAAAAAAATTAATAAAAAATTAAAAAGACCAATTGGCCCACAAATAGATTGTGTGGGTCCCCTGTGGTCATCATGGTAGTGTAAATTTGAAAAAAAAATTGCGGTTTTATCCCCGTAATTTCCCAAGGTCACGAGGAACGCAACATTGGAATTAAACCGGTTTTAACCCTTAAAACAGGTTTTTAAAGATTGCGCTGGTACCGTCCAATTCTATCCACGAGTAATCTTTCCAAAAGGTGGTCGTTATGAAGGCGTCGTACGAGTTCGTCTTGTTGAGTCTGTTCGTCGCATTTTCCTGGGGAAGTCCACTAAATGCACAGCCACCAAAGCAATCTATTCGTCAGGTAAAGGTGCCAACAAAAGCATACTTAAACTATATTGAGTTGCCGGTTAACTTTTGTTTAATCCAACTTAAAATTCAACGTTGACGTTCACCCACGTAAGGCTCAACACAGCACGAAAAAGGAAATTTAAATGAGCGAAATGGTGGCGTAAAGCTGGTGTAAAATTCTCATTTACCTAACTTAACGACTCATTTACGACATATTAAGTCGAACATTACGCTACCGTTACCTACTGCGCAAAGGTATTTTAAAGAAACAGGTATGATCTTTGCGTAAAGCTGCTCAAGAAAAATTCTGGATGCCACAAAGGGAAGTCTCTAAAAACGTGTGAGTTCTTTAACTTTAAATGTGTTTAAAGATTCCTACGCTGTTTTATGAGTTCGGTCGCTTCACGTTCGAGCCAACGCGAGTCCGAGTCTATCACGAGCCATGAGTCAAGCACGAGCCAACCTCGAGTCAAAAAAGCAGCTCTAGAGGCGTCATTCCGAAGGATTTCCTGACAAATATAACACGCTTCGGCTTGGCCACTCTTACATCTGAGTACTCGAGTGTAAAATGCTACAAGTATTTTTCCATTCCAAATCAATTTTCAAGGTGTGTCGTTGAGATGGAAGCTATGGCTCAGAGATCAAAATAAAGGCTGGAATTCGTGAGGGAAGTTAATGGGTATGCGATATCGAATTATAGAAAAACGCACTGAAGGTACGTGCGATAGAAAGTGTCCCGGTGTTTTGGCACGCGGTTTCCGTATTAGGCTAGATCGCGAGCGGTCGTCCTTCTTTCCTCACAGCCACGCCGGCGAGCGAAAAGGTAAAAATAATGCAAATTAATGTCAAAAAAGGACGAAAGATTGGGGCTCCGCCCTCGTTTCTCGTGCTCGCATTCTACCGTGTCTCAAAACAAACATAAGAGACTGGTCACTGTCTAAAATTAAGCGGGTCATGATATTAAAGCCAAAAAACACCTTTTTGTGAAAACAAAATACAAAAGAAATAAAAGTAGCCTGCAGTGCAGGCGTATTTTGGGTGGGCGAAACCTTGTAGCCGCCATCTTTGATTTTATGAAAGTACGGTAGGTGTTTTCGCGAGCAAGTTGCACGCCCAAAGAAAACGCCTGCACTGCAGGCAAAAATAAAAGAGGATATTAGCATCGTCAAATTGAACATCGCTAACCGTTTCACAAAGCCGTCATTCTACGGTTTAAGTCCATGGAAGTATTCAAATTAAAGTCTCTTATCTATATATTACTTTTAAATCAAAACTATTCTCTGCATAACTCGTTTGATGCCAATTGAAAATGGTCTGTAGTTGGCGTCCATACCTTTCGGCGCCACTTTATCGCCTGGAAGTGATCGGTATGCTGTATAACTGAAGTTTTTTTTTACCTTAAAAAAGGAAAAGTCTATTACAACAGACAGTTGATAATGAAGTGTCCAAATTAGCGAAATTGGCTTTCTAAGAATATCTTTTGATTGGGCAAGAAATAGCTGTCTGTTGTCCGTATTGAGCGAGTTGAATTTAGATAAAATGTAAAGGCTTGTTCCAGGGACAAAGAAAACTGTCCGTAATAACGAGGTGTCCGTAAAGTGGGATTTGATTGTGCTTTAAACATGTAGCTAACTAACTAAGCGTTGTGTGACGCAGGCCGAGCGGATTCAGTAAGACTGGGTACAAAAATATCCAACCCAGTTGTTACCTTGGGCAGTTCTGAGTAATAGTGATCTGGGGAAGGGATACTCACTATAATAGCCTGCTATACGAGGATGCTGCGCTCAATATGGGTACCTTTTTCAGGCTTCAGGTCTGAGTGAAAGCGGGTAAGACCGGATTTCACTAGTTGAAGTATATGAAAGGGTAGGGAAATCTGTCTGGAAAAAAAATCTCAAAAAGGCTTTTTATGGCTGTGAAAAGTGAAAAGTCGAGAAAACGTTCTAGTTTGTGGTTATTCATATTTAAAAGACAGTGTACGCATTTATAGCAGTTAAAAGAGATGCAAAGTTCCAAACCACATTGTAGGTATGTGAAAGGGGCACCATTTGTCAACAGAACGGTATTCGAAGGGGGTCTCTTTTTTTTTAAAAAAATGGTATATAAAAGGGTAAGGGGTTGGACCTTGGGGCGGGGCGTCACCCTACAAAACTTTATTGAGTATTACCCGGATAATGATCTCAGTCTAACATTTATTACACTCATAGGTTGACTTGGAGGAGGATTCCATTCCAAAGAGGGCTATCTCGGAAGGTCAGTTCTGTTAAGTGTTTCCGTCTAAATTTAGTCGAGTTCTATATTAAAGTGAATACAGGTTAGGTAAGGTCCTTCTCATAGTTCTTATAGCTGATATTACTTCATCAAATTTCAACTAAATAATTATCAATTTTCCTGAGTTTTCACTGGGAACGGATAGTTTTCCTCGATAAAAGCGCGAATATGCAAACTGGGCACGAGTGTCAACTCAGAGGATCAAAGTGTGTACGAAAGGCGAGATCGCGAACATTCCAGACTTAGAAAGTTCTAGAGAAGCTGCAAACTCTCTACAACTTTTTCGTGTTATTTCTCTTTCAGATTCAGGTTGTTACGACCAATCGCCGTCTTGTAGCTACTGGGCGCTCACTGGCCAATGTCATACCCATCCAGCTCTGCTGACATCTTGTTGTGATTGGTGCAACCACGAGAAAAGTATGTACCTGGAAAATAGAATACAGTAAAACCCCACGACTAAGAACCTGGATTTTAAGAACCTGTTAGGCTAAAATTTGCCAGTTAAGAAACCTCTAAATAAGAACAAGAGAGAATGAGCTAAGAGAGCGAATCCCCCATACATGACCCTCTTCCCATGAAAATTTTTTTCAATCTATTCTTGGTTCTGTGTCATACTGCGTGGTTATTTTAAGGACGCCACCTTATTGGTCGGTTAGAGTGGCGTCATGGAAACAACAGACAAAAATAACCTACGCAGCACGCGCGCGAACTTTAAATAGATTGAAAAAAATTATCATGGGGTACAGGGAGGGATTCGCTCTCTTAGCTCATTCTCTCTTGATAAGAAACTGTTAGCCTAAAATTTGAAAGAGTTTCCTATTTTCTAAAGTCTATGACACTATGACTGTCTGTGGACTTGGGAAAATAAGAACATAAATAGCCTATTGTAAACTAATGTGCTAACTACTATTTCATATAAGAACCTGTTAAGGCTAACTGAAAAAATCCAGCTTCTTATAATAATCGGGCGATTTTATCTTATACCTTTTCGGTATAAAAGTTGAATCTTTCCATTTGTTACGCCTAGGTTCTGAGTAGTCTCACACGCAGCCGGTTCTTTGTGTGTTCACGCAAACACTCCTCCCTTCAAACGAGAGAAGCATTTCGTGACCGACACAAAGAGCGGCTGCGTGTGAGACTAGCATGTTCGTTCTTCGTGGGATTTGATTCTGAGATTTTTTCAAAAACATTATTCGGAAGATGTCAATCGAACGATATGTTAAGACTCACCAAGACGTCCCAAAATTTGACAGGAAGATATCAAAATGACTAAACTACTCAGTTTTTCTTGTTTCTAAACGAGAATAAACGCGATATCACCCCACGTAATCAACCCTTTAAACCCTAAGACCAAAATTTGAATTCTCATTTGTCGCCTCTATTCATTTCCTACAGAAGTAGTGGGAAGAAGTTGATAAAATATCAAGCAAATTCAAATTGTGTGATCATGTCCGTAATTCTCATGACCTTGCAGTCTTGGATTCTGAATTCCACGTAGTGAATTCCGGATCCTGGACACTGGATTACGGATTCCTTGACAGTGGAACTTAGATTCAGTCTCTCTCCTTCCTCTCCTTTTTTTATCTTTCCAACTCGGAAATGGCCTATTGCATCCCTCAAGAGCGCGATTTTTTGGCAACTGTGTTTCAGAAGGGTTACTCTGGGTACCATAGGTGTTTTTCTAACGGTTTTTCTCGCTTGCGATGACTTGGGTCACGGTCGTAGGTCGAAGTCACGAGGGGCACCATAAAGACTTGACGGAAACTGCGCATGAAAAGTCTCTGGCCCCCAGCCAGGTGATCTGTGACGTCATTGCGGGGGCCTGGGGAAAGAAATTTTAATGCCGTATCCCATAAACCAAAGCTGTCGGGAACAGATTGAATTGAATTGAATTGGTGCGCGCGTTGGTTTATGGGATACGGCATTAAAATTTCTTTCCCCAGGCCCCCGCAATGACGTCACAGATCACCTAGAGGGTGCATGCCAAGGGTACACAGGGGTTACAACTGAGTGTGTTAGAAATATTTGTTTGTTTGATTCTGTTTTCGTGGAAATTGTCGTTCCTGGAAACATCTAAACTCTCCGGAAAACAACCATTTATCTTGGGCCAAAAGGTCTAAACTGTGATTCTATACTAATATAGATCCTTTCCTATCGCCATAGGATTAGAGCACATTAAATTACAATTGCCATGACCGATATTCCAGTTGTTATAATTGGGCGAAACGGAACGAGTGCTACAAAAACCCTGCCTTTATGCTTCAATTTTGCTGTGACTCCTGCCGGGATGAAGGTAAGCAGCTGGTGATGTTTATCACTGGCCTCCATCGTTTTTGTTTATTTTTTTGCTTTCATGGGATTTTAATCAAGTTATGGAGTTATTGTGGTAAAATGCATTTCGCAGATGCGAGGTTTGATTCCCCGAGTTTTGACCACCTCTGACCACCGGCTAGATTTTTGATAGTGCCTAGTCCTAATCCTCGACCAGCCTTGCAAAAAGCCAGTCGCCAATTGGGATTGATTATCAAATTAAACTTAATTTTTATTTCTAGTTGTTAAAGATTATTTGAGGGGAGTGTGTTCGTACTATGTACAGTGCCGCAAAATGATCCCCAACCGCAAATAATTCCGAGACGGCAAATGATCCCTAAAATGGACCGCAAATGATCCTCACAGGCACGGATCCAGGATTTTGAAATGGGGGGTGAATTTTTGTAATAATATAATAGAACCAAAGCCTGGTTGAGGTGTTTTAGGTCTGTGCATCAGCATGATTGAAGAGGGGCTCAGAAAAAGGGGGGTGAAAATTCACCCATTTCACCTCCCCTGGATCCGCGCCTGCCTCAACCGCAAGTGATCCCCAGAGTCGACCGCAAACGATTGCGTGAAATGAATCGAGGAATGGAATGGATTTTATGCGACTGCTTGCAAAAAAGGACTGATTATAAAAAGGAACCTTTTTCTCCCGACTTCTAAAGAAAAAGGGAAAAAGGACGCCACATCTCAGCTTAATTTATACAAGGCGAAAAAAATGGAAGAAATCTGAAAAGGATATGGTATCAACCATTTACTTCTTCCCTTGTCAATTGCTTCAAATTTCTTTCAAGAATGTTTCGTCTCTGTAAAAATTTAAGACAGGCAGGACGTAACGCAGAAACAACTTTATACTGATTTTAACGCCTAGAAGCTCAACTTGCATTGTCTACTGAGGAATACAAAGCCGGGCATCCTCTACATAACAAGAGCTTTATTGACTTTACTGATCTTTTTGGAAGTGTCTAATTAATTTTCAGAATATATAATTTTGATTTTTCTCTGAAGCGTTAAATTTACTAGACTACGAGTAGTCCCCATTTTTCCTCAGGAATGGTCACGCTCGCTCTACCATCCCTGAGGAATAATGGGGACTTCTCGCAGTCGACGTCTATAATTTTACGTAATAAACAGCAAGACATTTGTTTGTAACCTAGGTGCCCTTTACGAAACAAGACATGATTTAAAATCAAAAAACGTCAAAATGCCTCCGAACTTATCAATGTCCACAGGTTTCAGTTTATTTCGAAATGGCAACTTGATTTGCGGTTGGGGATCATTTGCAGTACTAAGTCGGCAGCTAAGTAAAAATATTCATTTTATTACATCAGCTCAATTTAAATTTTCCAAGTTTCTTTACTTTCACATTTTTCCACCCTCGCACAACAATTGTTGATAAATTGTATGATTTAGTTTTGTGTGTTCTAGTAATCTGAGAAAATATTTGTCTATTTTTCAGGCATCACTGTCCCATGGTAGACCAATCAAGGACAGTGGGACTGTCAATCAGTTTTTCAATTCAAATGTCAACGTTTTATAGTTTGCCTAGCTCGTCACCTCACCACCAAACCATCTAGTCTGCGAACGCAGACGTATTTCCAGTCGTCGCTTCTCTACGAACGGAAATACGTTTGTGTTCGCAGGCTACCAAACCATCTCGCCACTAACGAAATCGCCACCAAGAATAGAACTTAGCCTTAGCCCAATCATACACGTACACAACAAATGAAAAGAGCTTTCATGAACGGGAAATTTACTCTTCACCGTTACTTTATTATGATATCTCAAAGAAAATGACTGGTGGTTTTAATAGGTAGCTTAAGCAATAAAGACAGCGACGGCTACGAAAACGTCAATTAAATTATTAAGTGAATTTGCGCTGCTTCAAACTTTATCTCGCTTATCAGTTCCATCTCGTTCAATTCGTCAAATTTTAGATTTTTAGTTAGATTTGCAGCACGAAATTGTCCTTTATTGGTCATGCAACCAATTCTTTTGGCCTAAAATTAGTGTTTACAGGTTTATACTACCACATGACGAATTTCTGCAATTTGATTGGCTTAGAGCAGTGGTATTTCAGCTTAATTTGAAATACCTACATGTGAAAATTACAAACCTTTTGCGGGTAGTAGTATAAACAAATAATAGCATGATTTGTAGGTGATATTAGGCATAAATACCAGTCGTGATATTTCAAAATTGTCTCAAATTTCACTCCCCTAACGGCTCGTGAAACTATGTATAACAATTTTGAAATATAACTCGTGATATTTATGCCAAATATCACTACAAATCATCCTATTACCTATACAAATGTAACTAACAAAATCAGTTATTTTGCCTGCATATGAGACCTGGGTCCCACAGGAAGCTACAGGAAGTGACCCAGGACTCTTTTCACAGGACTCAACGGATGCACATACCAAACCCCGTTATCCAAGATGGCGTCCGCTTTTTATTGTTGTCAGACAGTTTTGTTTTCTCAGTAGTTGACGTAATATATCAAAAACGACGTCACTCAGTGTTTTATCCGATATCCAGACACCGGGAAGTGGGGAGGCGCAACTTTTAAAGACCGACTTTGAAGTGTCTGGATATCGGATGAAACACTGAGTGGAGTTTATGTTATAGCTTCTCAAATGAACAATATTTCTTAGAGAAATTCAAAAATAAAGTTCGCAAAATTTTATGGTAATTAGTATCCGATATCCAAACCACCGTCACGGCTGTGATTCTCTTTGTTTTCTCTTTATAAATTGTTTAATACTTTATAAATTGTTTTATACTGTCACTGCAAAACATTGAAAGACAGTTTTAATAGCCGGGGAATGTATAATGAATTCATACACTAGGAAACTCTCGAGTTGTAAACAGGAGAAAGCAGGTGAAAATTATGCTCGTGATGACAAATTATGGCAAAAATTAAGCTATCACAATCTATCAAAGCCAAGCTGCGAGGAAGCTCTCCTGGGCGTTCTGAAGGTAGCCTTCATAATAGGGATTCGAGCGTATCTGGTGCTCCTCACTCGCTTCGCGCTTGCTTTCACTACCTTAAAAAAAAAAAACGTGAAAATAACGCCTGTTTTGCATGCTACTCTAGCGCTGGAGCGAAAAAGAAGGGACAGCGTGCAGAAGAGACTTGCAGTCACGTCTCATTCTGCCTCCAGTATCCCCTGTTGCTCACCGTCGACTGAGCTGTCAGATTTTGGCAAACCAGCGCGGAGCAGAATGGAGCGTCGAATGTTGTTCAGTTCCTAGGCCTCATTATTCCGCGCGGACTATGCATTTCAGGCACGTGGTCCAAGCGAGTTTCTTGACCGAAATGCATTGGCTGAGAAGGACTGGGAAGATGAAGTACATACAGGGACCTAGGCAACCTCGAATGTAAACTAACATAGAAAAAGCTAGCCTCCCATACAGGCGTTTTTAGGGGAGCTCGTCTTTCATCCCTCCCCACAAACGCCTGCTCAACCGAAAACAACATTTCGGCCAACATTCCTTTCTCATTGTTTTATTTGCGTGGTAAGTGACCAATTAACAGTTGTGAACTGTATTGACAGGCTAAACACGACTAAAGACGTGACCTTAGAATTACCGCTTTCCTTCTTTTCTCTCCTTGGCTAAGGTTATGCAGCGCATGGAGTAAAATTTGACAAAATCTTACTTTTGTCGCTCTGAATCTAACATTTATTAGACGTAAGAAAGCTTTCCCAGTGTTTCATGCAGATCTGAGTAATTATCAGATTACCCTGCGGTCAAGGTCAACTTTCCAGAATTTGGAAAGTACAATGTGATTGGCTAAGTTTGGGAAAGGAATGTTGTCTTCGGTTGAGCAGGCGTTTGCGGGGAAGGATGAAAGACCGGCTCCCCTTAAAACGCCTGCGTGGGAGGCTAAGAAAAAGCACGTTGAAGGTAAATTTCCCACAAGCGAACGAAGTCATGAAAGTACGACTGCTTAGAAAACACAAGTTCTCTACTGTTTCATCTGAGTCAGGTCGGTGAGGGTGCCAGACAAGGAGAAGAACTTTAAAAACTGTGAAAACCGCCGCTAACGCCTGCTAGAGCTAGTTAGATATTTTGCAAGCTTTGTGGGTAGTCTAGAAAGCTAACTAAAGACCACAAGGTTAACAATAATATACATATTTTTTTAGTTCAGTCGTCAAAATTGCCTGATGAGTGTGGTCCTTGCACCATACGAAACAGTTCTGTTGCAATAAAACGATGATTACTCGTGAAAACTGAACTTCTGTGAAGTCATATATATATAGAGAGAGGATATTACACGGTGGCGCGAAGATATGAATTTTATTTTAGAACCTAAAATACCATTTCTACGACTACAATCACATGAGTCCTTATTATCATATCTGATGAATTCCACTGACTATTTTATTAACATCCAATTAATTTCATTTATATATATCTCAAGCATGTTAAGGCATGGCTCAATTTTTGGTCTCGACCCCCCGCGAAGATAAAGCTGTTTTTATTCTACGGCCATGCATTTTAATTCTAAAAGTTGCAAAAAACTTTCAAGAAACTTTCTTTCGTGGCGTTGAATTAATTGGGGTTGAAGTGATGTAGTCACGTGAAACGTGACGTCATAATGATATTCAAAAAGAAATACAAAATGGGGTAGGGATGGTTGATTATAACAAAGTTTGAACCATGTGTGAATGTTTGTTTTACCGTACGAATTTTTTCCGTGGCCGGAACGGAGAGAATTTTTAATTTCTTAAAAAGATATTAACAGGTGAAAAGTGTCACGTGACCTATTTTGCTTAATTACGAATTAAATAAAAACGTGAGTCAACCATTCCGGCCAGATTCAAGCGAGAAATGATGATACAATAACATAAATACTGTATTTAATATATACTGTGGGGCATCTCGCCACCCCAGTTTTAGTTTCCTTTTCTTTCCTGGACTCGACCATAAGTGGTCACGTGACCCAGATATCTGATTTCTTACGCTACAGAAAAATTAAGGTTACCGATTTTTCCGAGGTAGCCAAATTTTTGAAGGTTCTGATAAATAATCACAAAGTTATGATCATTATTAGATTTTATGCAAATTAGCCTCAAGCCATGCCTTAACATGCTTGAATTGAGAGACAAACTCATCCCCGGAATAATTAATCCTACTGATGGTTAGAAATGAACAATGATTAATACGTTTTCAAATTATTTTGAATATTTAATTTACAAGGAATCAATGATTAATTTCAAGTAGCTTTTGCAATGCTGTAATACTTTGTTATGGTCATGCAAATAAAGCTTATTGTTGTTTGTTTGTTTGTTGAGTGGCAGAACAATATTTTACGAACGAGCGCAGCGAGTGAGTAAAATATTGTTTTTGCCACTCGAAAATAAAATTCAAATCTTCAAAGTCGCCGTGTAATGTTCTTTTTATTATATAGACCAAAAGACGTCGATAAAATAATACAGGGAAACTACCAAAATTACGTCATCGATAAACTCACGAGTGAGATTATGGAAAATAAACCACTCGGGTCCCGGATGTAGCTTTTATGAATTTTACGAGGGGTATATTTTCCAATAAAACACTCGTATCTATATAATAAATATATATATATAGAGGATATTACACGGTGGCGCGAAGATATGAATTTTATTTTCGAGTGGCAAAACAATATTTTACGAACGAGCGCAGCGAGTGAGTAAAATATTGTTTTTGCCACGAGAAAATAAAATTCATATCTTCAAGCCGCCGTGTAATGTTCTTTTTATTATATAGACAAAAAGACATCGATAAAGTAATAGAGGGAAATGACCGAAACTACGTCATCGATAAACTCACGAGTGAGATTATGGAAAATAAACCACTCGGGTCCCGGATGTAGTTTTTATGAATTTTACGAGTGGTATATTTTCCAGTAAAACACTCCTGTCTATATAATAAATATATATATATATACAGCAAACAAAATATATTGTCTTTTGCAAGAGTTGCTAAAATTACACATATTTTTCCTCCTCGAAAAATTAGAGAGTCACAGATTAAGAATCGCGTTTACGGCAAAAGGCAAACGTGAGATTCAAGTTGATAAATTTTCAAAATGAGTAATAAGCAGATAAAAACAGTTTAAAATAAAACAATTCGTATGACAGAATTGGCCTGAATCTACCGATTTTCGCGTAGTTCATGAACAATAAACGACAAGTAGATGAACTGACTTGGTCACTTGGTACAAATTCACATTTGTCGTAAACGCGATCTCTCTCTATTTTAATAGAAACACGGCTCGCGGTAGATTTAAAAATCTACCGCGAGCCGTGTTTTGTCCACTACAAAGAAGGCAGCTATAGCAACTAGCAAATAACTCAACTATTAGTGCAATTTTTAAAAGTGTAAAATCCGCGGCCTGAAAGAGATCTTTTCCTTATACCACATCAGTCAATTCGAGAAGTCAAT
This sequence comes from Porites divaricata, assembly GCA_038088405.1. NCBI lineage: Eukaryota > Metazoa > Cnidaria > Anthozoa > Scleractinia > Poritidae > Porites > Porites divaricata. The sequence goes on from JBBMOI010000001.1 coordinate 13,554,626, forward strand.
TTCTTTACCTCTGCTTTTCACTTTCATTTTTTTCTCAGTTTTTTTCCTTTCGCTTTTTTAGCCTAACTATGATTAAAACGATTATCTAATATTTTTTAAGATTTACTGTAGCTCTGCCATTGATTTTTGCATGTATAATTCTGATAATAATTTTTTTTTTAAATAATTTAATGGAGGGAGCCCATTCCTTATAAGACTTATAAGCCTTGTGGCTTCCCAGCTTAGGCTTCCTCGCCATTATGGCACAACAATAAACTGAACTTGTCAGTCCGACCTTAGGGTGGGGCATTAGTAAATTTTACCCCGCCCGGGCTTTTGGCAACCCCGGGGTCACTCCTGAGCTTTTGACACGCATGTGAGTTTCCTATCAACAGGCCACAAGGGAAACAAATGAAAGCTTGACAACTTTTCAGTAAAACAGACGAGTCTCTGATGTAGGTAACAATCAAGGAAGCAATGATCCCAAAACGTGCCCACTTTAAGACACTTATGTTGAAAACATACTTCAAAATCGATAAAACTCAAAGACATGTCGTTACAAATACGGATTAGCCTTGATCTATAAGCCAACCGTAACGAAACTCTAAGCACGAGTGAAACGTCAAGTGCAGACATGACTGAAATAAAGATAACCTACAACTGAGTACTTCACTACACAATGTTAAATAAGACGTTGTATTCAGTGACCTTACCTGCGGTATATTGTCGTCCTTTTGCCTTAAAAGCGGTTCAAAGCGATTTCGAAGGATTTCAAATAAACGGCGTAGATGAAGCAAACGGTAAATCCAGTTAATTTATTACAAAAAAAATAGTAAATTTACCACAATAACAAACTAAAAAACAAACGGTTCACAGACAGATTGTGTGGGCTTCCTATAGTCATCATGGTAGTGTAAAAAAAAGCGGTTTTATCCCCGTTATTCCGCAAGATCAAGGTGCGAGAAAACCGTCGAACGCAACATTGAAAACCGGTATTAACCCTTTAGAACAGGTTTTTTTTTAAATTTTGAAGAATGCGCTGGTACTGTACAGCCCCTGAAATGACCCCGACCCCGAAGTGATCCCCATTTCTCTTCACGTCGACCCTGAAATGATCCCCAATTAATTCCTGAAATGGAATGGTATTCCGTCACGGAATTATTACAAGTCAGTTGCAGCGTTTACGATCTTGAATCACATTTAACATTTCACTACAGTTTACGTGATTTTTTAGCGCTTTTGTCATCTAAACCCCTTTATGTCCACTTTTGCATCTTCAACATCATTTTAAAGTTTAAAAAGTGTTAAAGCACCATTTGTAAAATTCAATATCATGCAAGGCATGCAGTTTTAACGAATTTAACATCCATGCAGTTCTCTCTATAACCGGGCTATAATTACCTATAGAAGGTAAATAATAAAAATATACTGAATAATAAAAAATGTTATGTTTCTTGATGTTGTCATTTGCAGTCCATGGTGTTACTAAAAATATACTAGACTATAAAATAATATTTTCGTTTAATCCAGTTCATAATGTAATCCCAAATTAATGTTACTAAAGAATGCGGACAAGTGTGGATTATTAGTGAAACTTAAGTTTAATGTTGTGCATTTTAATCGATCTATAGTTCTAGGATATTATTCCATTCCTAAAATTTATTGGGGATCATTTCGGGGTCGATTTGGGGATCATTTTAGAGTTGGGGATCATTTCGGGGGCTTAACAGTACCGTCCAATGCTAATCACGAGTATCTTTTCTAGAGGTCGTCATTATGAAGACGTCGCACGAGTTCGTCTTGTTGAGTCTGTTGGTCAGACATGTCGTTACAAATACGGATCCAGGCCTTGATCTATAACCCAACCGTAACGAAATTGTGGGCACGTGTGAAACGTAAAGTGTAGACATGACTGAAATAAACTAAAGATAACCGACCTACCGTGAAAAATACTTCACCACACAATGTTAAATGATACGTTGTATTCAGTGACCTTACCGGTGGTTCAATGACGTCCTTTTGCCTTAAAAGCGGTATTATGAGGGATATTGAAGGATTTTGAATAAACGGCGTAGATGAAGCAAACGGTAAATCCAGTTCATTTACTACAAAAAGAATTGGTTCACAAATAGATTGTGTGGGCTCCCTGTGGTCATCATGGTAGTGTAAGTCAGTTGAATTTGAAAAAAAATTGCGGTTTTATCCTAGCCAGTGAACAGGCTCTCTTTTCCCTCTCCCTAGTTCCCCGCTCGACCAAAGGCCTGTTCACAGGCTATTTTATCCCGTAATTTCTCAAGGTCACGAGGAACGCAACATTGGAAATTAAACCGGTTTTAACCCTTTAAAACAGGTTTTTTTTTTTATTTTTAAGGAACGCACTGGTACCGCCCAATTCTATACACGAGTAATCTTTCCAAAAGGTGATCATTATGAAGGTGTCGTACGAGTTCGTCTTGTTGAGTCTGTTGGTCGCATTTTCCTGGGGAAGTCCACTAAATGCACAGCCGCCAAAGCAATCTATTCGTCAGGTAAAGCTGCCATCAAAAGCATACTTAAACTATACTGAGTTGTCGGTTAAATTTTGTTTAATCCAACTTAAAATTCAACGTTGACGTTCACCCACGTAAGGCCTAACACACCACGAAAAAGGAAATTTAAATGAGCGAAATGGTAGCGTATAGCTGGTGTAAAATTCTCATTTACCTAACTTAACGGCTCATTTATTTACGACATGTTAAGTCGAACATCACGCTACCGTTACCTACCGCGCAAAGGTATTTTAAAGAAACAGGTATGATCTTTGCTTAAAGCTGCTCAAGAAAAATTCTGAATGCCAAAAAGAGAACTTTCTGCAAAAACGTGAGTTTTCGAAAAAACCTTTCACTTTAAATGTGTTTTAAAAATTCTTACGCTGTTTCATGTGTTGGGTCGTTTCACGTTCGAGCCAACGCGAGTCCGAGTTTATCACGAGCCGTGAGTCAAGCACGAGTCAAACTCGAGTATGTTGTTTTTTATTAGTTTTGAGTTTCATGGCCACAGAAAAGCAGTTCTAGAGGCGTCATTCCGAAGGATTTCCTGACAAATATAACAATAACACCCTTCGGCTTGGCTACTCTTACATCTGAGTACTAGAGTGTAAAATGCTACAAGTATTTTCCCATTCCAAATCAGTTTTCAAGGTGTATTGTTGAGATGGAACCTATGGTTCAGTGATTAAAATAAAGGTTGGAATTCGTGAGGGAAGTTAATAGATATGCGATATCGAATTATAGAAAAACTCCATTAATACGGGCACTGAAGGTACGTGCGATAGAAAGTGTCCAGGTGTTTTGGCACGCGGTTTCCTTATTAGGCTAGATCGCGAGCCATCATCCTACTTTCCTCACAGCCACGCGCAGAGAGCAAAAAGGTAAAAATAATGCAAATTAATGTTAAAAAAAGACGAATGATTGGGGCTTCGTCCTCGTTTCTCGTGCTCGCATTCTACCGTGTCTCAAAACAAAAATAAGAGACTGGTCACAGTCTAAAATTAAGCGGGTCATGATGTTAAAATCAAAAAGCACCTTTTTGTGAGAACAAAATACAAAAGAAATAAAAGAGGATATTAGCATCGTCAAATTGAACATCTCTAACCTTTTCACAAAGCCGTCATTCTACGGTTTAAATCCTAGGAAATATTCAAATTAAAGTCTCTTATCTATATATTACTTATAAATCAAAACTATTCTCTGCATAACTCGTTTGATACCAATTGAAAATGGTCCGGAATTGGCGTCTGTATACCTTTCGGTGTCACTTTATCGCTCGGAAGTGATCGATATGCTGTTTTTTTTTTTTTTTACCTTAAAAAAGGAAAAGTCTATTACAACAGACAGTTGATAATGAAGTGTCCAAATTAGCGAAATTGGCTTTCTAAGAATATCTTTTGATTGGGCAAGAAATAGCTGTCTGTTGTCCGTATTGAGCGAGTTGAATTTAGATAAAATGTAAAGGCTTGTTCCAGGGACAAAGAAAACTGTCCGTAATAACGAGGTGTCCGTATTGAGCGGGTGTCGGTAAAGTGGGGTTTGACTGTGCTTTCAAAACATGTAGCTAACTAACTAAGCGTTATGTGACGCCGGCCGAGCGGATTCAGTAAGACTGGGTACAAAAATATCCAACCCAGTTGTTGCCTTGGCCATCCTGGGTAAATTTTAACATGGCGTCTCGAGCAAGCGAAGGCAGGACAACAAGCTACAACAGGTGTGCACAGTTGTTATGCACCAGTCAATTGAAACCACTGCCCCCCGATCCCCGGGAATGGAACATTTCTGAAATTTGAAATGATCTGTAAAAGTTAAAACTTCGCCTGTCGCCCCCGAGCCAACCTTGGTGGTACTAGGTTTAGTGCGTCAAAAACAAAACAAACAAACAAACAACAAACATGATATATTTAGAGTAAAAGACGCAACAAATTAGTTTGGAAGCAAATGGTTTTTGATGGTCATTTCGTAAGTCGTTGCTTTGATATTGTTCGTTCTCGCTCTAATTTAATTATCAAGACGGTGAACAATTGAGTAAGTGACACATTTGAATTTTGGATTCCTTAAGCCCGGTATTCCGGAGTCCAAAGCCTACGATTACGGATTCTAAAGTAAATTTTTCCCGCAGTCCGGATTCATACAAGCAAAGATTTCCCGGATTCTGGAATCTGGATTTCCTTACATAGGGTGAAATAATTAACACTATGATTTAACGCAAGGGTACGTGACATGTCACGTCATAGGTTCGCGTTCCTTTCACATTGCATTTGTTAATTATGTTACCTTGGTAACGTTACAGGCCATCAGATAATAAAAACAGTTCTGGGCCCAGTTGTTCGAAGGCCGATTAGCGCTTAACCCGGGGTTAAATTTAACCCCGGTTTCTTTTTCTTGTGTTCAAAAGCATTTTCTTGGATAATTGTCTTTGTTATTTTTAGAGCTTCCAATCATCAACTCGTAGACAAAAATAATTAAAACTGAAATGCTTTTTAAGCTTTCAAATCTGAATTCAAATCTTGCACTAACCCTAGGTTAACTTAACCCAGCTTTGAACAACTCGGCCCTGAGTAATAGTGATCTGGGGGAGGGATACTCCCCATAATGGCCTGCTATACGAGGATGCTGCGCTCAGTAGGGGTACCTTTTTCAGGTTTCAGGTCTGAGTTAAAGGGTAAGGCCGGATTTCATTAGTTAAAGTCAAGAGAGGATAAAACTCTCAGCTTCGTTCGAATCAACGTCGTAACAGTGCTTAGAAACAAGCCACGAAGGACGATTCTTTTTTAATTTCCGTTTCGCTAACACAGCTTTAGCAGAAATCTCTCTGTAGTCGTTTTCGTCGACAAAACGAATAGCAATATCGCTCTCCGCGTCTTCCGCCATTTTGTTCTGCGTCAATTCGTGGAGGACGCGTGGCTCTGAGCGTGGGTCATCCACACGGAACACATTCGCGCTATGTGATTGGCTGTTGTCTATTCCCCCTTGGGATCTGTGGTCTTAAAAATAACTCGAGACGAATTACCAATGGAAGAGGGTGTGTATGGGGGATGCCTTGTCTGTCCCCCTTTATCCTCTCTTGTTGAAGTATATGAAATCACGCCTGGTTTGATAAAGAATGCAAGATTTTTGAAAAACACGTCAAACGAATGTCTAATTTAAAGCACAGAAACCCTCATAATACTGACATTAGAGACAACTACCATAACTTAACAAAACAATATAAAGCTATACTTAGAATAAAACAACAATGTATTTCAACGATAAATTAAATCTACTAATTTCAGGATCAAACCCGAAAAGTTTTTGAGATACCCTCAAAACTTTGATAAAGACCACCACAATCCAGAAATCAACAACCCGATTCCCGTTGATAAACTATAAGGCCATTTAGTGCTCCTCACTCCAACTCATCAAAACACCAAACCGACTTTGATGCTCTAAACTTTTTAAAATATCGGAACTATCTATGACCCATCTACTAGTGATCCTCAAAACAAACTTGATGACCCTATTTCTGAGACTAAAATCATATCAGCTACTAAAAAACTTAAACTAAAAAAGCACGTGGCCTAGATAGAATTTGCAACAAATGTTAAAATATGGTATTCATTACCTTGCATCCTCATTATCCATTCTAACACTTTTTAACACTATCCTAAAATCTGGATATTTCCCTTTCAGTTGGTCAAAAGGAATGATTACTGCAATCTATAAATCGGGTGACAAATCTGATCCCTCGAACTACCGCGGAATTTGTGTCTCTACCTGTTTTAAGCAAATTATTTTGTTCCATCTTGAATCAAAGATTACACAATTTCGTACAAGAATTAACCGAACCTGCTACATCCTTCTCAGATTGGATTTCTCTCTGTAGGATTTCGCACCAGTGATCATATCTTTTCATTACTTACCATTATTGATAAGAATGTAACCCATACACCTAAAGGTTAACTCTTCTGCTGTTTTATAGATTTAAAGAAAGCTTTTGATTCTGTATGGCACTCTAGACTATTTAATTAAGAAACTTTCACATTACGGCATAAGGGGTCAGTCTGTTTATAACATTCTCTTAAGGTAATTCCCTAGTAAAAGAACGTAACATAGACTGTAGATGAAACTTGGTACACTGATGTAACAAGTCAAGAAGATGATAAAAAAGTAATAAAAAGTGGGGGTCACCGTGATCATTTTGACGTCACAATGCTGACAAATACGGTTATTTAGGACCCTGTGGCAAAAACCGCGCGCAGCCCAAAACTAGACAAAAAGGAGAGATTTTTTCGATGATGCATGTGCTATCGCACAGAATTTGACTTTAATGTATTGTTTATCCACTTACGTACCAGAAAAATGCCTTTTAATGCCCTTGTTTTTACTTTACGCTCCAAAGTAAAACTAAATTAGACACGCGCTTTACCACCCTTGATAGCTCAATCCGTACAATTTAGTAAAATTGCCAAAAAACTGAACATAGATTTGTGCCAATTTTTTTCTCATCGAAAGGAAGCACTGTCCTTATTAAAATCATGAAATAAAAAATGGGGGTCACCGTACTCGTTTTTGCGGTAGAGCTGCAGAAAGTGAGCGCCAAATGCATTTTCTCCGATTTTTGAGAGAGGACTGGGGCGAGTTTCAAAATTAATGTATATCATAGGGGGAATAAAGTATTAAAAAATCCGTTTTTTCAGAATTTACATCGAGATATCACATTTAGGACACAATGATAAAGAAAGCGCTTCTTTGAAAATCAAAGTGAGTAAGCACAAGTTAAACATCCACTATCGAGGTTCTCTGTGAGGAAGTCGAACTCAGCAACACGCGTACTGCTTACTTTAGGGACCTTACGATCCGACAACGGCGACGTCCATGAAAATGTCGCTGTAAAACAGACTTCGCATCATTTTAACTTTTTCGCGATTATCCCAATTCGCCCTGTTACGTAAAAGAAGGGGATTTTGGCTGGAGCTGAAGAGGGGGAACGCGCTCAAGTTCGGACAGAGATGGTAGAATTTATCGCCTTGCCGTTCCCGTTCCCAAGTAAACTTAAAATTTGGGCATTTCACGTCGTAGTTGTGCAGTGAAGGCAAAGAAATGTACAAAAAAGCGTGATGCACGTGCAGAGTTGTTGTTTTGCTCATTAAATCTATTGTTTTCTGACGTTCCCGTTGCCGTCGTCGTCTTGGTTTCGTAAGGTCCCTAGTATTCACCTTCCCAACACATTGAGTCTCACCTTGGCAAGAAACAACTGCAAGCAAAAATTCCAATTGCGTTTCTCTTCAGTCAACTTCATTTTAATAACGTTAATTCAAATGCTCTTTTTTACGGCGGCCATCTTGTTATGCGCAGTAAGAGATGCGCAGTGCAAAACCAATAAAGACACTAAAAGGGAAAGAGAATAAATAAATAAACGGAGAGTTACTTACATCGACATACCTAATACTAATTTACAATATCATTGCTTATAATTCACATTATTAACTTAATTATTAGTTAATTGCACGTGAAAGGGCTAAGAGAGATAACAATTACATCAAGTTAATCTTTCTATTTTCCATTGTGTTTTTAAATTATTTATAAATTGCGTACAGTTAAGGAGCACCACATTAACTTTGCAAGTATATACATACTTTTTAATAAACAGGATGAGTAGATCTAGTCGGCGTCTGAAATTACCATTTATAGGACCAGGGACATTTCAAATTTGCTCAGGGGAAAGATTAATAATGGTAATTGAACTGAGTGGAGTGCAATTTGGTCTGAAATCGTACGCGTGATTTCAAAATCGAACTCATGCTGCGCGCTCGTTCGATTTGAAATCACAAGTATGATTACCATTTCAGACCAAAATTGCACGACACGAAGTTCAACTACCGCTTTATTCCATCCATTTTGAAATCGCAGAATTTAGTCAGTACTAATATTTATTGATCAAGTAGTTGGTTTGTTGAAAAGCCGAGACATAAAGGCTTTTACATCTCATTTTGTATTCGAAACAGAAATGATGCGATTTAGAACATGAATGACGCGAGTTGGATCGATGAACAGATGCGATTTAGAGCAAAAAATGGTGCGATTTAGCAATAAATCACACTCCTGAGAGCCAATCAGATTGCACGGATCGCCAGTGGTTTCAAAGTGGATGTAATAAATAAGATATTATTGTGGGACACATTAAACCATGACAAGATTTCATGATAAAATTTAACATTTGCAGGGCATTGTAAAAATGTATGTTCCAGTCAATCAGGAGTCTTACACTGATCACAAAGATCATCATTCCTGATTTTGAATTTCTTAAGTTCTTTGTTGGTTACTAATATTCTATGGAGAATTTTGTAACCAAATTCTCTTAATTTATTGTCTTTAGTCGATTTATAAATTGTATTGAAAGACTGTTCCCAACTAGTGGCAAAGTAAGGAAAGAAGCTAGACCAGCGTTTAAAAGCAGTAGGCTCTGTAGTTTTATCTTCTTGAAATAAATTGTAGTAGTCCTTACTTCTCAGTTTAGTCAAGGAGAGTGGTCTATTGTCATAAAAATAAAAGGTCTCTTTTTCCTTAAGTAGGATTATTTTACCTATGGAAGAGGTGTACGACAAGGATGTGTCCTTTCCCCTCTGCTATTCAATTTTTAGTTGAATGAAATTCCCAATCTATAAAAAGCATGCAATTCTAATGACCCAATTATTCTTCCAAATGGTTTACCATTAACAAAGCTGTTTATTCTGTGCTGATGATGTAGTCTTATTCTCAATTAGTGCTACTGGTCTTCAAACAAGCCTATAAATATCTTTCAGCAATAGTGCAAAAACTGGAAAATCTTCATAAATCTCAAAAAGACAAAATGTCGCAAATCAACGCTTGAGAAATATTCCTTTTTTTATTGATAATGTCCCTATTGAAATTTCACAAGACTATTTAGGACTTTCCCTTTGTGGTAATGGTATAGTTTCTCAAATTCAAAGTGCATACTGATCGAAAAACATAGACGCTGAATTTTTGCAACAAAAAGTTTTCTTGACTTCCAAAAATTATCAATTGATCGATGATACTTGCAACAAACTTTTTAACACACTGTTCAAGCCTATATTATTGTATGAAGTATGGGAAGAAGTCAGAAGTATGGGGTGCGTATGACAAACTGAATCTTGATAAATGGGAACAGGACCCTGTAGAAAGATTTCACTGCCAATTTTATAAATGCTTTCTTGGATTAAACAAAAGGGCTTCCAATGTTGTCGCTCGAAACGAAGTTGGGAAAACATCTTTAAAACCCACAATTTATTTGAATATCCTCAAGTTCTGGGAACATTCAGAAGAACTACCCGAAAATAGCATTGCGAAGCAGTGCCTCATCATATCAAAAAAAAAAATTAGCAAATACAGGAAATCATTCCTTTATCTCTTTCCGCATACCAAATACACTAACAGTTTTGCAAAGAAGGAACAAACACAACAGGACTTGATGATATTCGACAAATAAATAAATTAGAGATATCTAAATTGACACAAAATATTCTTAAGATAGCCAAAACACATCAATCCTCAGTCTCTCATTCAACTAAATAAGAAACTAAAATTGTACTCTCTTTTCACACAAGACAACAAGGGCGCGATCCATTCAACCAAAATTTCCGGAAATTTCGGTCCAAAACTCAATGGATCGGTTCGGTCCAACTGGAAAAGTTTCGAAAAAACGGGTCCACCTTTTGAGGTCGGACCGGTCTGAACTTTGGTTGAATGGATCGCCCCCAAGAAATCTCATTACTTGGACCCCTTAAAAAAACACAAATCACCGACGCACAGTGAAAAAATTTAGAACAAGCAATCATACTGATCGATGATAGAATACGGGAGATACTGCACGCCCAAAATTCCTGAACATCTCAGATTGTGTCAATACTGTTCTATGAATGAAATCGAAGACGAGCAACACTTCATGCTAAACTGCCCTCTTTACCGATTAATGAAAGACAATATCTCCTTGATTCTATAAGTCACAAATATCCTAATTTTCACTCATTGAGTGCAAACAATATGATATTTTTTCCCTTATAATGTAGATCCCTTTGTCAGCAAGAACCTTGGCCATTTTAATTTCCTGACCTTCGAAAAACGTGAAAGTAGATCATTAAATTAACATAGCTACAATATAGTTAGCATTTTCCGTGTAATTATTTATAACATAATTAATATTGTAACCGGCCATGTCATCTTCTCATGGAAATGCCAATAAATGTTGTTGTTTTTGTTGAAATGTTAGGGAAAAATATCTGCAAAAAAAGCTAAAAAGGCTAAGAGCAACCTCGTTCCCAGGCCGGGTAGGAGAGAACCCTGGAAACGAGGTTGAGGCAAAGAGATGCTTTTTATGGCTGTGAAAGGTCGAGAAAACGTTCTGGTCTGTGGTTTATCCACAGTGTACGCATTTATACCAGTCAAAAGGGATGCAAAGTTCCAAACTACATTGTAGGTATGTCAAAGGGGTACCATTTGTAAACAGAACGGTATACGAAAGGGGTATCTTTTTGTCAAAAATGGTATATAAAAGGGTAAGAGGTTGGACCTAGGGGTGTGGCCTCCCACTATAAAACTTTATTGAGTACCACCCGGATAATGATCTCAGTCTAATATTTATTACACTCTTAGGTTGACTTGGAGGAGGATTCCATTCCAAAGAAGACTATCTCGGAAGGTCAGTTCTATTAAGTGTTTCCGGCTAAATTTAGTCGAGTTCTATATTAAAGTGAATACAGGTTAGGTAAAGTCCTTCTCATAGTTCTTATAAATAATTATCAATTTTCCTGACTTTTCACTGGGAACGGATAGTTTTCCTCGATAAACGCGAAAATGTACAAACTGGGCTCGAGTGTCAACTCAGCGAACATTCCAGACTTAGAAGGTTCTAGAGAAGCTACAAAGTGTCTACAACTGTTTCGTGTTATTTCTGTTTCAGATTCAGGTTGTTACGACCAATCGCCGTCTTGTAGCTACTGGGCGCTCACTGGCCAATGTCATACCCATCCAGCTCTGCTGACATCTTGTTGTGATTGGTGCAACCACATGACAAGTATGTACCTGGAAAATGGAATACAGTAAAAGCCCACGACCAAGAACCTGGATTTTAAGAACCTGTTAGGCTAAAATTTGCCAGTTAAACCTCCTCTAAATAAGAAACTGTTAGCCTAAAATTTGAAACAGGTTCCTATTTTATAAAATCTATGAAAAAAGTCTGTAGTCTTGGGCAAATAAGATAAGTGAACATTCAAGCAACATTCAAATCCTCTTTGGAGAAATAGGTGCATGCCTCATCACTCCAACTGCAATGTAAATGCCAATGTTATGCTCTTATAATTAGCTATGTAATATTGTATTTTTTCCTTCAGAAATTAAGAACCTAAATAGCCTAAACTCATGAGCTAACTACCATTTTAAATAAGAACCTGTTTAAGCTAACTTGGAAAATCGCAGTTTCATAGTCGCGAGATTTTATTTTATACCTTCTCCTTTGTATTGCCTAGATTCTGAAGTAGTCTCATACGCAGCCGGTTCTTTGTGTCTTCACGCAACTTCCTCCCTTCAAACGACAAAAGAATTTATGACCACACAAAGAACGGCTGCGTGTGAGACTAGTATGTTCGTTCTTCGTGAAATTCTGAGATTTTTTCATAAACATTGTTCGGAAGATGTCAGTCAAAAGGATACGTTAAGACTCACCAAGACGTCCGAAGATTTAACAGGTAGACTGATCAAAATGATTACACTACTTTTTCTTGTTTCTAAACGAGCAAATGCGATATCACCCCCGGGGGGGCACTTGGGTATTTTTTGAGTGGGTATGTGCCGCCCTGGACTCTAAATTGGCACCCCGTTCTAAAAAAAATTTCCCCTAAAATTGATACCCAGTTTTAGTAATGGGTCAATTTTTTATACCCCGTTCTAGAAATACAAAATACGCCCGCCCTGCACGCTAAAACACAGCGTGCAACAAGAGTACAATTGACCACTCCAGAAAATATCATAACATACCATAATGCTCTTTGTTTGTCACCCCAAAATTTTGCATAAGTATTGTTTTCAGTTTCTCTTGGGGCCATTTTAACTCCCAAGAGAAACTGAAGACAATGCTTATGCAAAATTTTGGGGTGACAAACAAAGAGCATTATGGTATGTTATGATATTTCTGGAGTGGTCAATAGTTTGCTTGTTATTGCATCGAACCTTATTTGTAATCTGTCCTTGAATAATTTCAAATGGCTGCTTACAAAACTGGAGCTTTTGTGCGTTCGAAATTTTATACCCCGTTCTAGAAAACGCCTCTGAAATGGATACCCCGCTCTAAATCAGGAGCTTCAAAATCACGACCCCGTTGGGCGGCACATACCCGTATAGGTAATGTATGGCAGTACTCCCCCCCCCCCGGGATATCACCATGGTCATCCCATGTACTTAAAGGTAATCCAAGACAGTCTTGGATTCTGAATTCCACGCAGTGAATTCCGGATTCTGGACACTGGATTACGGATTCCTTGTAAGTGGAACTAGATTCAGTCTCTCTCCTTCCTCTCCTTTTTTTTTTATCTTTTCAACTCGGAAATGGCCTATTGCTTCCCTCGAGGAAGGAATTTTTTGGCAACAGTGTTTTAGAAGGGTTACCCTGGGTACCACAGGTGTTTTTCTCGCTCGCGGCTAGATGCTTCGATGTCGGTCGTAGGTCGAAGTCACCAGGGTCACCATAAAGACTTGACCGAAACCGGAAACTGCGCATGAAAAGTCTCTGGCACCCAGGGCGCCCAGGGTACACAGGGGTTACAACTGAATGTGTTAGAAATTGTTGTTTGTTTGATTCTGTTTTCGTGGAAATTGTCGTTCCTGGAAACACCGAAACTCTCTGGAAAACAAGCATTTATCTTGGACCATAAGGTCTAAATTGTAATTCTGTACTAATATAGATTGTTTCCTGTCACCACAGGATTGCTGTTGGTTAAAAATTTCAATTGCGTCAACAAATATTCCGTTCATGATTGTTATCGTTGGGCAATAAGTGACGAGTGCTACAAAAACCCCGCCTTTATGCTTGAATATTGCTGTTTGGCCTGCCGGCAGCAAGGTAAGCAGCTAGTGATGTTTATCACTGGCCTCCATCTTTTTTTGTTTATGTTTATGTTATGTTTTCGTGGGATGTTAATCAAGTTACGGAGGCATTGTCGTAGAGTGGACAGTGCGTGAAAAGCGCGCATTTCGGAGATGCGAGGTTTGATTCGCTGTTTTGACCACCAGCTAGATTTTTCATAGTACCTAGCCCTAACCCTCGACCAGCCTTGCAAAAAGGCAGTCGCCAGTTGGGATTGATTATCGAATTAAACTTAATTTTTATTTGTAGTTGTTAAAGGTTATTTGAGGGGAGTGTGTTCGTACTAAGTCGGCAGCTAAGTAAATATATTCATTTTATTACATCAGTTCAATTTAAATTTTCCAAGTTTCTTTATTTTCACATTTTTCCATCCTCGAACAACAAGTGTTGATAAATTGTATGATTTAGTTTTGTGTGTTCTAGTAATTTCTTCTGAGAGAGTATTTGTCTATTTTTCAGGCGTCATTGTCCCGTGGTAGACCACTCAAGGACAGTGGGACTGTCAATCAGTGATCAGTATTTCAATTCAACTGTCAACGTTTTATAGTTTGCCTAGCTCGTCACCTCGCCACCAAACCATCTAGTCTGCGAACGCAGACGTATTTCCGTTCGTCGCTTCTCTACGACCGGAAATACGTTTGTGTTCGCAGGCTACTAAACCATCTCGCCACTAACGAAATCGCCACCAAGAATAGAACTTAGCGTTATTGTTTTAAAACGTCCCAAGCATACAAAAGAAATGAAAAGAGCTTTCATGAACGGAAATTTTCTCTTCACAGTTATCATATCTCAAAGAAAATGACTGGTGGTCTTAGTAGGAAGCTTAAGCAATAAAGACAGCGACGGCTACGAAAACGTAACTTAGATTATTAAGTGAATTTGCGCTGCGTCAAACTTTGTCGCGCTTTTTTTCCAACTCGTTCAAATCGTCAAATGTTGGCGGCAAAATAATTCTTGAGCTGAATTTTAAAAGACTCTGTCGCAGTCCAGGAAAACAAAAAGAAAGTCGTTGAGCATTTACCATTTGTATGGAAAACCCGGAAAGTTCGGGGAGAATTCAAATGGAACGGCTCATCCCGGTGGAAATTTTCCGGAAGAAAGGGTAATATATCTTCGAGGTATTACCTTTTACCCGTTTTTACCGAAACGACCGAAATTTTCTGTACCATTCGTTTGGACTACCAGGGCCAGGCTTCAAGTCGAGAAAAAGTGAAAAGTTTACCGGTATTTAGTAAATGGTACAACTCAATCCCATTCCTGTTTTCGGTGCCAAGAAAAATACTAGTACCATTTGACGGAAATTTTTCACCGAAATTTCCTTACAAATGGTAAGCGCTAGTTGTCTTGTGTTCACGTCCCCCAAAAAACCAGAAAAAGAAAAACGTGAAATTGGCCACTTTCACTTCGTAGGCGTGCACTGACGGCAAATAAATGTACAAAAAAGCATGATGCACGTGCATAGTTGTTGTTTTTTATAATCAAACCTATTGCTTTTTTGCCATTCTCGTTGCCGTCGCCATCTTCGCTTTTAATTATAAGCTCTCTAACGTGATATTTTCTCTCGTTTATAGCTCTGGCCCTGAGGGAGGTTAATTTTGTTAGCCGAAATATTGGCCTATAATTAATCAGTCCTTTGCCGTTGTGCCAGCCTTGCATTCAGTTTTGTTTTGTCTTGTTTTTTTAAATCTGTCATATGTCAAAGTTTAAATTCACCGGACCTATTATCAGTATTCTTAAGAAGTTTGACGCTAGGATCCTCAGTTAGGATCGACAGATTTGCATTTGAGCAAATTCGAATAAGTTTGACGAAAAAGTAAAAATCGTAGATCCCAATTATAAAACTGTGTCAGCTATTTCCGAATTAAACGTTTGTGGTGAATCGACTTTATGGTGGCAAGTGATTTCGTTGGTGGCGAGATGATTCAGTGGGGGCGGGATGACAGAAAAACTCGTTTAGATTAAATAAAGGCTGAAACATAAAACGATTAAAGTAGAATTTAGCACAATCAAGATTTATTATGAATTTATTTTGTCTACAACCTATACTTCTTCGCGCGCAAATGGAAAGGTGGAGGGGAGGAGACGGGTGAGGTTGGAAAAATATAAAATCAAATAAGAGGAAAGCGGGGAAAACTGCGATAAGGTTTAGACGTAGCGCAAACTTGCATTAACAGTGTCTGATCTTTTTCGGATGGCAATGCAAAAGGCAGTGCATTCTTGTCAGTTATTTGAGTCTAGCTGTTAGTGTTGTTTCGTCTTATCACCATAACAAATTGCAGAAAAATACCATAATACTTTTTAGTGTGCGGGCTCCCCTCAAAGAAGCTTTTTCAAGAACTCCCGCATTTGATTTTATTGCGTGACGGCAGCTTTTAAGCTTAATACTCCGTCAAATAGGAGGCGGTCTTCGAAACCATCGAACCCTACAACTAAACTATATGTTTATTGTTATTGGTAATATTGTAACAAACAGGGGCACCCAACGTTGGTTTCGTCCCAACTGCTTTAAAAACGCTTTTTAGGCTATCCAGCGTACTTTTAATTTAGATCTCTAGAAATGCATTCTAAGCGGCGCTATAAATTTGTATCTGCTCGGTCATCCAAGGGGAACTTGTCTCGGCTTTTCGAAATTACAAGAGCTTCAGTATTATTTTCCCGAACATTTTAGAGGCCGATTTTGCGTATTACGAAAATGGGAATTTTTCTGATTTCTCTCTCCATCATATTTTTGAATCCGAAAAATTTAGGTTTCCTTTTTTCTACGAAATATAGCCTAACCTACGGGAGTGAAATGTGAAAAATTAAACTTCAGAAAATTATAGGGATTAAATTGTAGACGAGGTCACAACTTTTCTCTTTATCGATTTCTATCGATTGACATCGGAAATCGATATTCATCGATGATTGATAACGATTAGTATAGATTATTGTCGATTATCGGTTTATCGATTAACCACGTCTGGTTTTTGAAACTTTTCGACAAAAAGGGAAAGGAGATGTGTGTCACGGAATTTTGTCACTGAATCATCAAACAGTGAGAACTGGCGAGGGGCACCACTTTGAGTGAAACAAAACATGAAAAGAAGGTATAAATAACACAGTAAGTACAAAAGGAGCCATGGATGGACAACCTTAAATTAAGAAAACTTAAACAGATTGCAATTGTGATTTTTGAAAACTTTTAGCCTGAAAGTTTTTCAAAGCTTATTTTTTGTGGTTCATAACATTTGATATAATGCTGATCTCTCCTTCCTTTTGTTGACCCTTGATGCATCTTTTCGGAGCCCTTTCGAACTGCATAATCGTAGTCTTGAAAACACATACATTTGTTTCCTAATGTGGCGTCCACAACGTAGAACGATGAGGGTAAAAGGTGGAATGAGTTTGAGGAATGACATAATTATGCGAATGTAAAATATGAAAAATGGCGCAAAGAAATAAAATAAACTGAAAAGCAAGAGCGCGTCTTTGCCGCGCCTTTTTTTGGTGCCAGTTTGAGAGAGCAACTGCTTTGCTGGTCCATTTATTACTGCTGGCTCAAACCAACAAGGCAAAGCAGAAAGTAGCGATAAGCTTTACTGCATTCGTGATACTTAATTTGTTTTTGGTGTTTTCGACAATACTTTCTCTCTTTCTGCCCACCATTATAAGATGGTCAAATGCCAAAACGCTACAGGGAAAAGAACGCTTGTTGAACTTGAAGTCGGGCTAGTTACAATTCTAGGGATTATTAATTAATACGGTGGACGAATCAGATCATATTTGAGACTAAATGAACGCCCCCAGTCAAACATTAATCTGTAATCCAGAAATCAAGTGAAGCGAACCGTGTTCTCTGTCTCCTTTAGGCTTTCCGCGTGTCTTCGCACTTTCCTTGTTTCAGTGTGAGTGTGTGCGTTGATCGTGAAAAATGCTAAAACGGCAGGAAGGGAGCTGTTAGCTTCGCGTGCCGGAAACTTAACCACGCAGCCAAGGAAACAAAATACAAGATCTCTGAATATTATGTCACGATCACGTAACCCACCGTATGAGAAAGAAACACTTTTCACGCGGTTTTGAATACAAATAAGGGTAAAAAGAAACTGTTAAGTTAATAGTGCAAACATTTTTTGCAGAAAAAATTAAAGAAGATTAAAGGAGTGTGACCTTCCAAGTGGGGCTTCTTTCCTTCAATGGCCGACTTTCGTGATGTAGTATTGGTGCTGACATGCAGCCCGACTAATAAAGGCAAGAAGAATCTTTGTGGCTGTGCGGAAAAGGATAATCGACAATGAGCCTTCGTGGCTTTTTTATTGTTATCGATATGTCGAGCCCGCAACATTAAAACAGAGGCTGCGTTGGCAAATTGACTGGCGCCAAAAAAGGGCGCTCTTTTCAGTTTAATTTATTTCTTTGGGTCATTCTACGTATATTACATTCCGCAAGCCATGCAACATGCCATTCCGCAAACTCATTCCGTCTTTTACCCTCACCGAACGTAGAAATGGCAATTCAAATCCAGTGCGTTTCGGTATGAATGCCACTGCCTAAATTATTTTTTTCTGCACTAGCGGTGAATTCGCGATTTCCTCTACATGTGCCGATATTTGAAGAGACTAGAAAAGCATCCTCGATAGATTAACATCCAGATATTCTGCACTTTGTTACGCTTTCGCTGTCAAAGGATTTTGTGCATTAATTTCGGCGTCTGAGGTTTCGTCCTGACTAGTCCGGGAGCTATGAAAAACATGACCTTTAAGACAACTGACTTGTCTACGCTCTGTGGAGACAAATCTCACACTTCTCTCCCCCTCCCTTAAATCTTTTGTTTGTAATCTCCCAGATTCCGCGAGACACGTGACCGGACCCAACCAAGGTCTCTCGACGGGTAGGAGAGAGAACCTGGGAACGAGGTTAACCTTTAACAAGAGCTTCTGCGGTCTAGCTTGCGTCACAGACGTAATTTAACCTCGGTTAGTAACGTCCGCGAAGCAGCGCCGTGGCCCCAACGGACTCAACGAATTACCGGAAGTGCGTTTCGAATTTCCCTTCAACCTGACTGGCTGATTGACAATGGTTTTTTACCAAGCCAATCATGGCACGTACTCAAATCCTGGTACACAGGTGGGGGCCCAGAACAAGGATTTCGGCGTTACGTCTGCGGCGCTGGCTACTGTGGTCATTTGTCATCTCGAATGACTGTGCAAGGAGGATAACTGCCGTATTAATAACTATTAAAAATAGCTGAAAGGCAAATATATGTAAGGATTGATTTTGTCGTTAAACTGAGGAAATTTGTCATTTCTGGTCGACAGATATGTGTTGTTTTGTAATGGATTTCTCTTTGGTGCAGAACAGCAGGGGCACACACGACAAACTTGAATTTTCAGCTTCATCATGGGGGTTATATCACTGCCGAGAGGAAGTCTCTAGCCTCGATTACCAACTGTTGTTCGGGAAAATGAGCCCGCGCTCATCACCCCGAAGGGAGGTGAGGGAGAACAGCGGGAATCGAGACCTGAAAGTCCCGGCCAGCAGTTTAACTATTTTGAGGGCTTATGATAGCCTCTAAGTTGGAGAACTGATTTACCCCATACACTTCAAATCATATTTCTTTGGAGGCCATTTTAACCCCACAAGGGAGTTTTTTTTTCACGTAAAAGAGTTAAAATGGTAATCCATAACACTATTGCTAATAACATTTGGACAAAATATGGATTTAGATAACTTCAAAACGAAGTTGTTTCCAGACCAGTGTACCTTTAACGACTTAATAGGTGGTTTTAGCTGACGGGTCTTTTAGGTCTGATAAAACGAAAACTACTAACACAACACTGTGTTTTATTTGCATGCCTTTATTTAGGCAAACAGTTATTAACGCAATGTCTACACTATACCGAATAGCATTTTTTACCCACAAGAACTTTCCGGCAACGGCCGATAACTGAAACAAAACGTTTAACATCACATCAATCATCGTACACGAGCAGCAGGCCAACAAAAGGCCTGTTTGGTGCACCAAATCCCAATCCTCACTTCGAATTCTGAATATTTACTTCCGTGTTACTGGGTTCCAGCCCTTGATCTACTCGTTTACTTTCCCTAAGGTCCACTGTGACAAAGGGTGGCAGAAATCTACCCGACATTGCGACGATCCAATTTCAAGATCGACGCGGCGCATGCGCAGCTCCGCTCCGCTGATGGCACCGAAATCACCGTATGCATTTTTGTGGCGCAAGAGCGATCCTGTATAGTGTGAACATGGCCTTAAGGTACACAAGCCAGGACCGAAACAACTAAATGATCCTTTCACACCCTATCTGTTGAGCTATAAAATAGTTTTAAATAAAAATCCACCTCACCTATTTTTTACAAAATAAGCAAATAAATAAATAAGATTTCTTAAACTCCCCAAGAGTAACTAAACTTTTTCTGCCTATTTGCAATCGTTTTCTGGTCACTGAGAACATTTTAGAGGTAAAAAACTAGACCAAACACTATAACTCGTGCATCAAAAACACTTACTGAGTGTGTTCATCCGTGTCAACCAGAAAAAAGTCAACCTTTTTAAATTTAGCAAAACAAAGGTTCAAATCCCCTGCCCTTTAAATTTGCTGAAAGATTTTTATTTTAAAAAATGGAGAAGATAAGTCTTGTTTATATGGGAAGGGCCCTTAGTTATCCCAGCTAGACAATGTACTATGAAACGCTGAATCTGAACGGGGCCAATATGAATGGCGACAAACGTTTGGGCCATGCAGTATCTGGCATTTCCACAGGAAGAGAGGTACTTCAGAAACCTAGCTGGCAAAATATCTTCAAACATGGTTTAGTTCCTTTCCGGCAAGGCAGACGAAACGAAGTGTCCCCAGTAAATAATCTACCAAAATATTCCTCGGGTTCTTGTTTTTTTTTTTTTTGAAACGTAAACAGTAAGTACACATGCATGAAGAAAAAAATGCCTAAGACCCCCAAAAAATGATAACTAAAAAGAGACTGCGAGGTAAGTGAGTAGTTCGAACATTGCACTCTTTAAATCAATACAAAGTTTTTACCAGTAACAATAAGACTAATTTTTTTGCTTCGGTGAACTAACCTTTCAGCGACCGGTACGCTTTTATAAAAACGCTGTCACAGGACTTGGCAACTTTTTCTCAGTCGAAATTAACTATTCATAAATGGAAGAGAGCGGAAAATAGCGAGTGATAAGGTTAACAACACGCCAAATCATACGTAGATCCAATTCCAGATTCGCGGTCCACTAGCCTGTTTCACAGCTTACTTTCTCATGCGTCATAACTCATGACGTAGGTTTGTGCTTTAAAGCGATGCAGTGGGCTCAATTCTGACCAATCATAGCGCAGGCTTTTGTTTCTGCAAAGGCCAAAAATTATAGTCATCCATCACACGTGCCTTACACGTATATACTGCAACCAGTTGTGCCAATCAGAACTTCAGATTGCGTCCTACGCTGCTGACGATCAACTGACAGCTTCTCGTCATTATCCGTACCAAATAATCGCTCCTTTGTTTCTATATGATCAACGGAATTGATAGTGAAGTCACAACTGTGCCTTTTGTTTGGAACAGGGTCAAACACTGTCTCTCCTCGGTCAGCCGTTTTGTTTTCTGTGTTCGTATAGAGAATAGCATTTTGAAAATTAATTTTAGGACTGAAACGTTCCTGAGGGTATGGTTTGTTGCCAGAATGAATAACAGTAGGAAGACTGCTTGATTTGTCGCTAAAATCCCTTCTCCTCATCCCGTCACTGTTTATTCCACGATGTTCACCGTTCAAATGTCGACGGGGCAAGTTGTCTGCTGACAATATGTGACGATTCTTTCCAAATTCATCGTCATTGTGGAAAAGTGGAAAGTCCTCATCGGACGGACAACTCTCCGACAAAAGCCTTACCGATGAAAATCTGCCCGGAGCAAGTTTTTTCGAAAGAAATCTTTTCAGGCGTTTTCGCCTCATGTAATTTTCCCAGGCAGAAACGGCACTTTTTTCTTCGGAATTACCTTCATTCGTATTAGAGCTTTCTGTACTAGGGTTTGATTCTAAGTGTTTTAAAATGTATTTTTCTTTTTTCTCTTGAGCCTCACTTGAGGGAATGTCCATATTAGGAGACGAAAGATCTTCATCTTCCGGAATACAAGCATTTAAAGCTGTCTCAGTATTCAGTAAAAACGTCTCCTCTGCATCTTCTTGTATCTTCGCCATCCGATCTATCGACCGTCGAAGGGAACCGTACTTTCCTGGTCTCAGAGTGGTGACAACAAAGTTATCGAACTCTTTTCTTTTAGATCGTCGATATTTGCGGTCTCTTCTACGTCGTCCTGGTGACCGCGGGCTCTTTGACAACTGTGAAAAGTCGAATGTGTGTCTCTTATTGGTCTCAGCCGCGTTCGGAGAAGACTGGAATACACTCGCTCCAGGCTCAATTTCGTCATATGAATGATGCAGTGTTCTCCAATGATTGCTGTCGCTGCTTACGTCAGTGGACTCGCTCTCGTGTCCGTCCTCTAGCTCGGACACAGACTCCTTTCGGACAAGTCTATCTTCTACCTTGCCAAACTCATTTTCCATCGTCTCTTCAGATGACGCACTGTTGGTAACTTTTCTGGCCCTTCGTTTCAAGCTGGAAGATGGAGTAGATGGCGCGTCCATCAGTAGTTCTATCAACTCATAGCCTTCTTCACGTACTGGGGACATCATCCTACATTTCTCTGGCGACTCTTTCGAAACCTGTTGTAATGCATCTCGCTGGTGGCTTTTGTCCAAGACAGGAAATTGCGCGTTAACGTTAGATCTCTGAGGAGTAGAAGCTGCAGAAATCACATCTGGATCCTCAGAAGTACTAACACTGCCTTTCATGGGTGAATCTCTCTCATCTGAAAAAATTCCCTCATCCGCCCTTGGAGTTAATTCCCCAGACAGTCTTTTGTTAACCTGAACGCCGGAACATCCTGGTCCTTCATCGGCAAACACTATGCTGTCTACTGAGCTTTGTGAGCTCTCTGAGGACAAAGAGAGACAGTCGGAAGAAACGAGACTGTATCGATTACCAAAACTTAACGATCCGAAACTGATTTTTCCAAGTCTCTCTTCGCACTCATCTACAGAGTCTGACCCGTAAGTGTGTTGGTCTGGGTGAAACCACCTAATAATCTCACGCGATGTGGGGCTTTTTGGCGAGGTAAGGCTCGGTTCACTTTTAAAATCTAAGCCCCGGCGCGGTGTTATGGACTTCCTCTCTTCTTTTATATGTTGATGACTAACAGTTGCTAAGTTGCTCGCTGCAGTAACAGTTACATTCTCATTATCGCTGTCCGAAACTCTATCAGGTTTGTTCTTCGATGTTTTTACTGAACGCTGAACGACTTCGTCAAGAGCTTCCACGTCAACCTCGTTTAATGTAACCACAGATAAGTTTGACACAGGGCTCATTACCTCCGGGGTGGCAGTAGTCACTGTGATTCGTGGCACTTCACTTGTGACCAGCGGATGCTTAGCGTGTGAGCTAGACGGCCTCACAGGGCGCGCAGGTGTACTGTGAACGAGGACAGAAGAGTCTGGACCCGAGACGTGATTCCCTAATGCTTCTTCTAAGATCTCCTGTGATGCACTGCGAGGGAGAATTTCTAGTTCCAGAGACGGCTTTGCGCATGCTTGGTGATTTGCACTGTGATTTAGGTTTCTCATCAAACCTTCACCTACAATCGTGTCTTCCCCAGATTGCTTTATGTTGCAGTAACCACAGCAAACCCAAGTATAAGTTCTTTGGCCTTCGAATTCAAACGTTCTCTTTTGAAGACAGATTCCTTGAACTGGTAAACTGGGATGATAGTAGCGATAGTACAGTAACATACAAAGAACACCAAGTGCCAATCCTCCCCACACCACCCCCAACGCAACGAAGGCGGTTAACCCTTGAACAGTTCTATGTGGATACCACATGGAAACAAATAGGGAATTTTCAACTAGCATGACTGAATAGAACAAGACAACGCGTTTGCGAGTCATACCTTCTCGAGTATTGAAAAAGCAAAATATGTACATGAACCCGATCGCTGCGCAAAACAGTTTTTCGCGGCAAGGATGCTCTCTGCTGTCGTCATCGGTACAAAAACGAGTCCGCTGACAGATCAGCCACATAGTCATTATAAGCCAATGTGCGCCCACGGCAACAAAAACCCATTGCTGGAAGTACGAGGCAAAAAGAACTATGGCAACCACGCGTGATGCTACCATAGAGACACGCCACAGTACTTGGAAGAACAAGCCCTGAAGTGAAAGTTTGTAGCCTTGCTTTCGAAAGTCGCGTAAAGACTTACTATAAGCTAAAATAGCCCAGATCATAGAGATGAGAGAACATCCCGCAGTGACAGCAGTGAGCAAATCATTTTTCAAGTCAAATGGTCGACGCTGCAGTAAAATGTAGAGCTGCAAAACCAGTTGAGGCGCAGACTCCAAAAAACAGTGAAGAAGTCTTAACATGCTGATGTCGCGCCATTCCCCTAAAAACGTGGCGAATTCAAGGATGCTAGAGTTCTTTTTACGGGCTTTCCAGCCACTCGTGATAACTTTCCAGTACCTTAAGACAAAATAAAACAAAAAATAAGTATCACGGACTGAAATGTTTGGATTCCGTAATTATTTCAACTACGTAAAAATTAGCCTGCAAATACAGCGAAAGCTCAGAGAGTTTAGCCGATTGGTTCATGACCGACTACGACTCTTGTGATTGGCCCACTCCTTCAGTTATTTCCCGCGCTTGGCGTCAGCTACATTTGCCGGTATTCAGAGTTCACTCGAATGGTTCATGACCAACTACGACTGTTGTGATTGGCCCACCCTTCAATTATTTTCTCGCGCTTGGCATCATGTATATGTACCAGTATTTGTTTACAGTTCATGCACCTGGCGCGGGTTGTTCAAAAGTTGGATATATATTCACCGGATAAATCACTATCCAACGGATAACTATTAGGGAAAACGATTGCATTATCCACTGGATAGAGGTTTACCAGATGCAACCTCGTCCCCAGGGCGCCTTTCCCTGGCTTTGGAAGCCAGGGAGAAGCGCCCTGGGGACGAGGTTGTACCAAATGAATAGCGTTATCCAGCTTTTGAACAACTGGGACCTGACTGGTTCATGAACGACTACCGTAACAACTGTTGTGAATTGCCCACACTATCTATCACGACTACGACTGTCGTGATTGGCCAACCCTATCCAACGTTTCCCAGCGCTTGGCATCAGGTACATGTACCAGTATTTGTTTAGTATAGAATTCACCTGATTGGTTCATGAACGACTACAACTGTTGTGATTGGCCCACACTAACCATCATATTCCCGTGCTTGGCATGCAGGTACGTGTACCGGTATTTGTTTAGAATTCACCCGATTGGGTCATGAACGACTACACTGTTGTGATTGGCCCACCCCTCACCTATTTCCCACGCTAGGCATCATTGTACATGTACCGGAATTTCCTTAGTGTTCAACCACCTAGCTTATGTATGATTACGACTGTTTGGATTGGCCCATCATTTTCCCGCGCTTGGCGTCGGCTATTGTTTCGCATTAGATTTCAGCAGATTTGGTCATGAATGACCACCAAGTGTTTTGAGTGGCTACAGGAATGTAATTTCACAGATTGTACAAAAATGCACATTCCTGGTCCATATTAACAGACCTTTAAGGCTTTAACTGTTTGATCCACCAACTACTCTACATTTTTCAGTTCACTTGTCTTTGATAGTTAATTCTTGCATAAAACAAAAACAAAAAAAAATGCTTTATTTAAATCACCTTTAGCGTCTCTGAGCTAGGACTTATAATCTGTTTTAAACAACCAAGAAGCATCCAAGACTGTGCGAAACCTGTGTTATGCGCACGTCCCGACCAATTGAGAACCTGGAACAGGCTATTTCGTAAACCAATCAAATGTTGGAGTGAGTAGTAAAACTACGTAAGTTAGCCTCGATTAAACATCGCTTTTATTAAGATTAACTGCCCGCTTTTTTTCACGTCATACTATCTACTCTCATGAAGGGTCGTCCTTTTACGTGAAGATGACCAATCCAATGCCTAAGACAAATTAAGCCATAGACCACACTTTCTATGGGTTTACCGGCGTGATAACCCACTTGGGATGTTGGGAGAACACTCGAAAAGCTTGTAAATCACGAGCCGAAAACTAATGCTTTTATAAAATAACTTTAAAGCATGTTTCAGTTTTCTATGAGTTTACCGGCACACTAATAAACCATAGGTTTTTAACTAATCAGAACGCGCGTTGGACGAGAGCGCGCTACAATAGGTCCTTTGCACTAAACAGTCAATCGGGACAAAAACAGTTTGCTGAGGAAAATGAGACTCAGTGAGGCAAGAAAAAAAAGAGCCTCACTGATTAAAAACTGTGGCGTTTGCACTCTAACGATGCCTGTATTTTGTACCATGTGAATGGTTAACTGCAGCGGCCCCATTTTGAGCTTGATAGGTTCTCCTCTGGCTGTGCTGTCATAAAGAGTTAGATTTCAAAATCATTCTTGCAAAGCTGATCACGTCTAATTGAAATGTAGCGAGTCAATCTTAACAACGGGATTCAGGTCGCTAAATAAAAGGTTTAACGAACTGAATAATGGCCCTGCACGACTCCTTACTATTTTATTCTCATGCTAAACAGGCTAAACACGAACAAACAAATTCCAAACACTTACGTACAGTCTAACTTATGGACCCATGCCGAACTAGCTAAAAGTTTGCTCATTTTAAATACGTATAAGGCAGCTTGCGAAGCTGGCGGTTTTTAGGTGTGTCATTTCATGGTTCGTAACCTAAGAGATTCAGCCGCGCGAAAGCTGAAGCGACCTTGGTTCAGCTTTCGCGCAGCTGTAACTCTTACTTTGAGAACCATGAAAGAAAAAGCACACCAAAAAACCCGCCAGCTACGCAGGCTAGACATAGGGAGTTTCAGCTACGATATATACCTTTTGTAACAAAAACTACGGTATTTTTTTAATCAGCTTTGAAAATCACATGGATGTGAAAAGCTTGAAGCACATTAACATCGACTTCTCACTTCTAAGGTTTTTGAGGCAAGAAAATTATTCATGCATGTGTAAAATTAAAGAACGCGTCAATTCGCTGATTTTTTATTAACTTCTTACAGCTGAAATGATTGCAGACACTTATTTCCATGTTGATGGTGGGTTGAACCAAGATCTCACGCACCACTGCAAGCTCATTTGTCGACAAACGGCGTCGCTGTGAATGTTTGGTTATAAGTGAAACCAAGGCAATTACAAACTAACAAACCTTGCGGTGATTAAGTGCAATATTTAGATTGCTATCTGGCCATATTTAAGCTGAGGCGCAGATAAAGCGATTTTAACTTTGTGCTAGATCAATATGTCAATTGGGCTTCAATCACCCAAAGCCGATAGGTTCTCAGCATGGAAGAAAAGCATAGTCGCTCGAACGAAGAAATACAAAAGCCCTTACCTAACAATAATCATTGTTAATGGTAATAGCCTGAAGCCAGGTAGACGAAGATATGTGCCAACGATAGAAAATCCGTTGGAAAGACAATTGATATCAGAACGTCTGAAGAAGAGCCATGCCTTCGCAGCGCCTAGGTAGAAATTTCTCTGAAGAAGTTTCACTTCTATTATGTTTAAGCATTGTACGTGTTTTCTTTGCTTTATTGTATTGCTGAATAAATATATTTAATAAAACATGCGAAAAAGAAGACATAAAAAAGTTCTACCAAAGTTTACCAGGGGCCTTTCTTGTTTTAGCGTTTAACGTTAGAGTGCAATTTATTATAGCATCTAGCCTAGGTATCTGTTCCGGTTTTAAAGTATTCAGAAAGACAGAAGGACAAGAAGCAGCCAAAAATGGAAACGACACAAACAACACTTCAGCTGCGAAGCGAATTTGCATTCATGTAAAATGAGAGCAATTTAAACACATTCTGACACGCATGAATTCTTGAATCGAATAAGAGTGATGAATTTGTTTCTACATCTCACGCTAAAAAGGCGTTTGTACATTTGTAAAAGCGATGGCAGAATTCGTTGCGTGTATCACATTGTCCATGGAAAACAACAATGTGAAAGATGAATATTCATGTATGCAGGCCTCCTGTAGAAAGTTTTTGTGCGATAAGGAAAAAGATCAAAATCTTAGATGGGAGTCAGAGCGCATACATAATGTGGTCTTTCGGTGAGCGGGCGATGACGATTTTTGATGTAACATTCTCTTTCTTATTTATGTCACGAATTCACTTTTATGTAAAAATCTGAAAGATGACACCAGAAAAGTCGCCAGACATAACTTAAGGAGCTCAAACCGAGTTCGTTATTAAAAGTAGCAAAGATACTAATTCGCAGATTGTAGCGCGTGGTTTCTGGTGGTCTTTTGTCGATACATAGATTACCGCACCATTACAGACAAGTTTCTAGAAGAATTACTCACTCGCCGATTGCATTATTTTCGCACTGATATAAAATTCTACATGAACAAACAAGTGTTGACGAATATTTTTGGCAATCTATCAAACGAAATGTCGGAAAAGAACAAAATGAACGTAGTGAGAGACAGGTTAGAGGAAAATATAGCCAAAAGAAATTGACATAAGCTCATGGAAAGTTATTATATTCCTTTCGTCAGAAGAAAAAAGAACTGTTCAGAGGCAATGTGATTTTAGAATTCCTATGAAGTTTATTTTGGACAAACAAAGATATAGAAAACCAATCTCATCGCGCAAATAATAAAAGCTTATACAGTATTGGCGAGAGCGAAAAACACTTGCCTCATTTATAAAAGCTTTAAATAACATAATCAAACACGAAATGTTTGGAAAGAAACACGATCCAAGTTTATTAATTGCATTTGCTGGGAAGGTTTAAAGTTCTCGTTTGTAAAGCAAAATGGAAAATCGTCTGGACGATACAGCTGACGATCTTCATATCAACCTACGCCAAAAGAGCTTTACATCAAGCTGACAAGTGTCTGTTAAATTGTCATCCCTGAGGGGATATGTGCGCGCTGAGCGAAGTCAAGATTTAATTCTTAACTTACACTGTAAAAAGCTGGGTTGGTTTTCTAAAGTCACTCGATCATTAAGGTTCTTTGTATAGAGAAGTAAAGAATGCGCTAATTGCCCTGATACATTGATCATCGCTCTGCCTGTAATTAAGAGCAGGGTGAATATTCACTTGATCGATATTAAAGTGAATCCGGAAATTCTTAAACCGCAAGAAAGGACAGGATATTAGGCTAAAACATGAAGTAACGGCAAAAAGAAGTTCAGCGAAACAAAGTCTGGTCTCTGGGTCATTTGAACTCCTGTACAATGAGAAATAAAACGTGGCTGCTAATTTGAATTTTCCACGATAAACAATCTCTCGAACCTTACCTCCAAACTGGTCCCATGTGTACTGCATGCAAAACATATGTTAAGCAAGGCTGGCGTTTACCATCTTCCAAAAGCCATTTTGCCGAGAACAACTGCACCGCAATTGAAGCCACAGACGTGAAGCTTAGCGTAAGAAGAAACCACCAAATATTCCGCTCTTTGTAATACTTAACACATACAAGTAAATCCGTAACAACGTCCGCCACAAAAGTTAGAAACGAGACATAGGTCCATAAGTCATCGGCGATACGAGTCGTGCGTCCTTCGAACGGATTTGATCTCAGCTGTTGTGGAGTGGCGACGCCATTGTGATCTTGCAAATTATTTTGCGCTGTTTCGCTGCCTTTAGAATTTTCCCTCTCCATGACCACTGCTTTCCCGCTCTTGGAATAACAAATTGTTAACGGCATACAATAAGAAGTCAAAATAAGAAGTATGAACCTTGTCAGCGGTTTTGCCAACAAAATCAGCTAGTTTCCATGTTAGCGGTTTCAAATACATCGTTCGAAGAAGGGCCTCTGGTACTCTGTTTGTTGACGGTCAATAGAATTCTTGTTCTTTGTGTAGCTTTTTAAAATGTACCGATACATAATGAAGACTTTCACACAAATTCCATGCAATAGGTGAGATAAAAACAGGAAACGCAAGGTTCCATGCACTGTTTCAGTTCGATTTACAAGGGCCTGTTTACATGGCGGTGGGGGACCCCACGCTAAGGTGAAAAAACCCGCCTGTCCATATAATCTCTCATTTCAATTTGATCACGTTTAAATGGTAGGTGGGTGACCCGCCAAGGCTGGTAGCCTGGTCTGCCAGACCGGGTAACCCTCTCAGCTGGGGTCAAATTTTGCCATGTAAACGTTTCAAGGTGGGGTAACCCGCCAAGCCGGGGTTGGATTCGCGATATTGAATTCGCGCAATATTCACTTTGGCGGTAGTTTTGCTTAAAGGTAACAATAGAAAGCCACAGCACTGTAGGTTGCAGCAAGAGCAGCAAGTGAGTGTAGAAGAGCATTAATGACCAAAAAACGTGGTTTGCCAGCAATTTTCTTGTTTACGTGCTAAGCGACCATTCATTAATCTTGAGAAAGTGCACCCAGGGATGGCGGGGTTATAAGATTGCATGTGAGGGAGGGAAACGATTTTCGAAGAGGCTTAATTTTCATGAGCCAATTTTGAAATTGCACAAAATGTGAGACACATGGCTGGTGTTCTATGTAAAGGTTGTCAAACTATAATTATTATGCTGCCAGCAAATCTACGTTTTCTTCAAGAGTGGACAAATAAATTCGCGACCGCTTCACTTTGCCGGCAACCAATTTTACCCATATAGAATTATTGAGCACACTATACTGTATTGCACAAAACCCCCAGGGGCTTCCCTCAATGTATCTTCGCTAGGTGAGCCATCACATTGAAGTTCTAATTAACAAAGCTTGGTCCTTACGCACATACGCCCTGCGTGCGTACAGCTGAAATCTCGATTTAAAAAAAAACATACAAGCAGGAGTTCAGTAACGGAGTTTGCCCGTCTGAAGGGTACACGTCTCGCCCTTGTAACAACCTTGATGGCGACCCTGTTTTACCCTTTTTTACTTAAACACTGGACCTTACCAATAACACTAGGGATGGATAAAATCAGGAAAACGTAGGAGATGGCGTTTTTTCAACCGGTATCTGGATAGGTGAGCTGAAAATTTTGCAATATGAAAACTTCAGCCCGGTTACCGGGAGGAAAGCGGAATGAATTGCGGCGACCCGGATGGCCTGATCGTCTTACATTACCTGCTGTATTTTTCGCATCATAAGCATCCTATTTAACTGCAGTGATACCGGCTTTAACCCTCCTTAAACCCTAACATTAAAATTCAAATTCTCATTTGTTGTCCCTATACTTTTTCAATAGAAGAAGTTGGGAGAATTTGTTGAAGTATCAATTAGATTCATCTTGTGTGATCATGTCCTCAATTCTCATGACTACTGTGTTTTATAAAGCAGTGATATTACAAGGAGAAATTTGATACTGATCACTCTTAGGGCTTAAAGGGTTAAGAGTTGTCAAAGCTATGATAGGCGCGAAAGTTATTGTTTTTGTGTTTCGAAATGTCTGCTTTGTTTCTCCTTAGGCTTCCTACCTCGTTGTTTATCCCCGTTCGTTGTACCTTGTTGGTTGAGGAGTAATCCATTTTACCAGTCTGAGGAAAATTGGGTGTCGGTAAAACGCGGACCGGATACGTACGGATGGCGGATGCGGATGGGAAAATGCGGATAGAAAAATGCGGATGGAAAAAAATGCGGATAACAAAAAAAGGAAGAGAAAAAAACGAGAAATGCGGATGGCAAAAATAAAATAAAATAAAATAAACAAACAAACATTTAAGGAAAGAAATCTTTTTTTCAAGTCGCTGTCACATGGTTGGACCCTTCCCTTATATACAGAACGTGATGCCAAACCTCCAATATTTGACACAGTTGTTTTGTACCCTTAATTCCTTTCATTATGTCACAGAAAGAAGAACGCTCCGTTCCTCCTCCTTAAATGCCCGCATACTTGGTGCACTTCTCCTTTGAGTGTTTAGCCTAAGGCTAGTGCTGGCAAGGTAAACAGCTAAAAAAAATCGGCTAGCAAAGGTTCACTTATTTTGCACTGGCCCCGTTTAATATTCTTCCCTTTACCCAATAAGGAGCCAGTGGTCCCTGCAATCACGGGTCAGAATGCAGAATATTACCAGACCAGCATCCTCTGTCTTTACTCTGGGAGTGATCGCTATTTTTTTAAACAATACTTTATTCGGAATTTCATGGTTATCACGCTAAGGGGGGGAGGCATAGGTGTTAGTACTTGCAAAACAAACGACAAACAATTTTTAATATAAAATCATTCTGACCTGGAGTTCTGATTTCTTTGCTCTCACTGGATATATTGTACTCAACTTACAGAGAGAATATTCTCAGGGCAATCAAATCAAGACTTATTTGTTTGAGCGGCTCAAGACAGAAACTTGAAAATTGCAGCATCAACCATGCACTGAAAAAAGGCCGAACGTAAAAACGTAACTTTCCGATTTGGCAGACACCAATCAACTCCGCCTATCATGTGGATTTATTTTTTATAAGTTCTACCCTTTGGGAATTTATAAGTGCACGAATAATGAGTTCGAATTTTTAAAATTGCAAAATGTACTGCAGATTGAAAACAAAAAACAGACTTCTTGATCAATCGCAAAAGAGATTTCCCGAAAAGGTGTAAAAAAAAAAGAAAAATCACCTTATGTGCAAAATTAAACTCCCGCAAAAAAGTGTCACTTGGAAATGCATTAATGAAGGCTACTTTCTGTTTCATTTGTTTTTGTTTCTAATTTTTCTGCTGGCAAAATAGTTTCCAAAACATATCCTCAGTGAGTTTTTAGAACGTCTGTATCGAGCAACTTAAGACTGGTTTTTAAAAGTGTGAAGGGCAGAATTCGGAATCGAAAATAGTTTATATTATATTCGAATTATTTGGCCAGCTCCCGTCTATCTGTGAAGCAGCAACCAAACATACTTTTCTACACGGAAAGATGTTTAATTATTACAAATCGGAAAAAAAACCAAGCTGCTTCTTAAGAAGACTTTATAAATTTTTAGCTTAAAGTCTACACCAGATCAGCATTTTTGATACGATGATGGAAGCTTTTCGTAAAACTGTACATGTGAAAATGGAACGAAGGTCAGAAAAATGACTAAATTGAGGGTGCGGCATATTGCTTGAAAATGAATTTCTGTAGAAAAACCCTCATTAAACAAGACCGATTCACACAAAACCGAGAGGAAAATTGCCACAGAAGGCCACTAGTCAGTAACAGTAGCTTAGCTTTTGATCTCAAAAACAGGCTTCTGCAGGTGTCTGCAGTTTACAATCACTCTCTGAACTGTCTGCTTTGGCAGAGTCGACCAGAGTCAAGGCAGAGCGAAAGTTGATTTGTATGGTGAGCCCTTTTGAAGATTAGGCGCCTTTGTGAGGAAACATGGCGATTTAGCGGAGGCGAGCGTCAAATAGGCGAAGCAAAGCACGCCGATTAATTTCGCGTGGTTTGTTTTCTCTAATTTTCTATTATCCTATTAATTTGAGGAAATTTAGCCCTTTTTTGCTGTTGTTGTCCGAACAACGTTATACACGTGTTTTGTTAAGAAATGTTTTAGAGGCACAATTTATATATCCAAACAAGAGACTATGATCCAAATTTGTGTTTTTTGTTTTTGTTGTTCACAATTTTTTCTATCCTTCTCATTTTCCCATCCGCGTCCGCCATCCGTAGGTATCCGGTCCTCGTTTTGGAGACACGTCCTTTGCTAGCCGATTTTTTGAGCTCTTTACCTTGCCCCCAAGCCTTAAGCTAGACACTTAAAGGAGATGTGCACCAAGTATGTGTGGAAGAGGAGGAACGGAGCGTTCTTCTTTCTGTGACATTGCAGGGTACAAAATAACTGGGTCAACTATTGGGATCACTTTCTGTATGTAAGTGAAGGGTCCAACCATGTCACAGCGACTTGAAAGAAAGACTTCTTTCATTTCTTTCCTTAATTGTTTGTTTTTTTATTTTATTTTATTTTTGTGCCATCCGCATGTCTCGTTTTTTTCCTCTTACTTTTTTGTTATCCGCAGTTTTTTTTCACCCGCCTTTTCCCATCCGCATTTTCCCATATCCGCATCCGCCATCCACAGATCGATATCCGGTCCGCGTTTTTACAGACACCCGAGGAAAATTGGGTGGCTGGAGCCTGCGCAAGGCCGGTGATTTGTCCTGGTGTAGCATTGTCCAACTTTTTGTTGGCCCCTTCAGGCTTCCCCCTCCATGATATCCGACTCTTGGAGTTTTGCACGATCTTTGGTTTCGTAACCTGAATACGAGTTTCGGACTGGCTCAATTCGTTGGGGGACTTGTTGAGCAGTGATGTCTACTTATGGTGTTCATGGCTATCATTCATGATAGGGAGTAAAGGTCGAGCAAGCAATATTTTTTTACCCATTTCAAGGGGGATTTCCAGGGAGCAGGCTATTGATTCTGATCGTCCCCGGACACCGCCAATGGTGTTGTAAAGTTGAAGGTCGTGCCCCAACGGAATTCATTTCCCCAACCGTTCTGCACTGCTTATCGGTCAGGGTACTTCTCATGGGTACATGTATAAGGCGTTCTGAGTAATGAAATGGGTAAATGTTTAATAAAGGGGTTTGGCGTTTTCAGCCGAGGTGTGGTGTCTTCTTGGCTGAGTGCCTTGGTCAGGATTTCTTGTACCTAGTGTAGCATAACGATTGTCATGGATTAGGGGCGAATTCCTCCCATAACGTAGTTTACCGTGATGCGACAAGGATATGCAGTGAGGATAAATAATTACAATTCCTTAACCACAAATGAACAATTAGGAATCCAGATCGTCCCATATAAGGGAATCCGCATTCCCGGAGAATTTCACTTATGCCTGAATCCGGAATCCACTATGTGGAATCCAGAATCCAAGCTCCACTGAGAAAGACTGGAATTGAGCAATTGGAATCCGGAATCCACTATGTGGAATCCAGGATCCAAGTTCCACTGAGAAAGACTGGAATTGAGCAATTGGAATCCAGAATCCACTATGTGGAATCCAGGATCCAAGCCTTTCTTGGATCCCTTACATTGGGCGATCCATGATTGACAAACAAGTATAAAATAAGACTAATTTTGCTGATAATCAACTTAACCTGTAGAATTTATTAGGCATCTCATTTGAAATGCTTTTCATGCTTCCTCTAGTTCATTAGTTTCCATATGAGTGGTTTCTACGCAATTTTATTACAATATTATACTCAGCAATTAATCTATTAGCAGGGACAACCCTTTTCCTTCTCCCAAAATCCTTTCCATGCGGGTGAGAGTATCATCTCCTCTGGCACCAGTTACATAAAGGGTTTACGTGCATAGAGAAAACACTATATTTTGCCTTCATAAAACATATTGCAGACGTTAAGGCAGAATTACATGCGCAATTCAACCATCAAATTATTTGCACTTTTTAAATTTTATTTTTTTCATTTTGACTTTTTTCAGGTACGCACATAGTAGTTGTTACTGATACTGACTCATCCCAAGTTGTCTCTTACAGCTTCTCCCTAGTGGCGCGCCTGCTGACCTGCCGTGCACGTTACGATAAATGGACAAGTCAGTTGCTGATATGGGATTCATAATCTGTATCCGGTATGCATAATAAGCAGTGAATTCAACAAGCAAAGTAATTTTAAAAAAAATTGCCAAATTAAGTTTCTTCTTGAATTTGAAAGATTGTCTGATACAATAATCTAATTTATCATAACGTCTAATACATAGGAATTCTATCCAGTCCTAAATCTGAAAGATCTTTCCAATTGTACCAAATACTGAGAAGTTTAAGTCTGAAATTCACTGCTTATTATACATGCACGAATGCAAATTTGAAACTGATACAATTAAAGTGGCAACATTTATTGGCTTTTTTTTTCAAGTACCGGTAATCATTTTGTTTAAATATAGAATCTAAGGCAGTTAATACACTTGATTTTGTTAGTCCACTAACAAACATTTGTTTCCATTTGAAGACACCTGTCCACTAACTTTTTCTAAACCATGGAAGATTATTTTCCTGTCTGCATCGACAAGGCATAGATGGCATTTTTGCAGAGATATCTTTTCACATGCAATGTGCATATGCTGAATAATATAAATTTATCTACCTTTCCTGGAAAATAAATACTAAACTTGAACTGGCCCACCTTAGAGAAGTGGAGACACTTCATTTAAGTTATAGAATGCTATAAAATTGTTTTTGGCTTAAATAATTAAACCCTAAAGTTTAGAGATTTTTTCTAACTCACTCTAGATAAAAGGACACAAGCTAACCACTCTTTTAAATTAGGCGTGAAAATGCAAGGGTTAACCCCCTATAAATATTCATTCCTTATTCGCATAGTGAAAGAATGGAATAATTTACTGCAGAATCTTTTAAACTGTTTAAAGCAAGGTTAAAGTCTTTTTAGAATATGTGAATATCTAAATAGTGATGGGTAATAATTCAACGTATTTTTATTCTTCTTTGAAAACGCTATTGGGTAGACCTCGTGTTTCCTTTTCACGATGTATTTAAATTGTATTTTCTTATCTTCTTGTTCTTGTATACTTATACACTTTTGTATGATGTCAAACATCATGAATAAACCAGTATACCGGTAATTTGTATACATAAAAAACAATTTATCCACAAAATTATCAAAAATAGTTTTGTAAATATTCCTCAGGTGAAATTATTCCCTATTCACCTGACAATTCAATACAGTAATAACCACATTTGACCAAGTTATTTACCCAAAAATGCATAATTATAAATCAAGCAATAAAACAATATTTTAAACAAATTAATAACATACCACATTCAATAATGAATGTTAAAAAAATTCCACCCAGTTTGTTATTAATTAATTGATATAAATAACTTTGAAAATATAGCTGAAATAGTCCTGGGTAGCAAGTGGCAAATGGGAGTCCTCAAGAATACTAATAGTATCTTGCTCATTTTTAGTGTTTGTTTTATCATAGGTTGTCAACAATATCCTTATATTACTTTGAAAGATCTAATTACCTGAACACAGGCAAAAAATGTGATCGAATTTCATGCTAATTCAATGTGAAATATAATAGAATTACATGCCAATTCAATTCAAATAATGTATCATGATAGAATTTCACACCAATTAAATTCAAAATGTGATAAAATTTCACTCCAGGGATTTTTCCTGAAAGTCCTAAAAAACTATAATTATTTTATGTACTGTGTGAAAAGTATTCACACACAAAATACATGTACATCTGTTGAGTTTTCACCTGGGTTAAATGTACTTTTTTTATATCACAATTTATTCCCATACAAACTTATTGTATTATGCTTAATAGGTCTTCTGTTATTACAGTCAACTCTCACACTGCAGACACCTTGCTATAACAAACATCGCGATAATATGAACAGCTGTCCGTAGCTAAATCCAGGCAAAAATAAATAAGAGATGTTTGACTGAAACAAAACTCCCCCTATTATGGACACTCGCAAATGTGGACACTAACTTGAAGTCCCTACAGTGTCCACTATAAAGAGGGTTGACTGTATTAGGTGATGTGTAAGTGTGGATGTTAAAGCTTAAAGCAAAAATAATAAAAATATACTTGGACCCCAAGACTTAACTTTACATATTAACTTTACGTATTTCTACAACCACTCAGATCGTCTGTACATTGACTGAATGCCATGAACAATGCCATTACTACTTGCTGGCTGATATGCTGCACTCCTTGGTAAAGAACTGGATGCACTTTCCCTTGCCTTTTTGCGTGGCAAAATATCAACATCCATTGGTAACCTTCCATGTGACTGTGCACAGGACGGGGTGTTTCTTCTTGGATCATAATAAGGTCTCTCACGGAAAGCAAGGGAAGACCTATTTTCATTTTCTTCTCCACTTGCATATTTGGTTTGAATTTCACAACAACAACACCAATAAATTGTGGCAGGTTCGTTACTTTCCATTTCCAGCTGTCTTTTTCGGACACATACTCCTTTCACGGGGATACTTGGATGATAAAAGCGGTAATATGACACCATGCAAATGACACCAAGTGCAAAACCACCCCAAACAACGCTAAGTGAGGCAGTCTCAATTTTGCCATAAAGTGTTCTATATGGGTACCACATTACAATGAACAATGTGTTCTCACCTAGCATGATCACGTAGTATGGGATGACGCGAATGCGTGTCATGCCTGTCTTGATATTGAAAAAACAAAAGATGTAAACAAAGCCAATCACTGCGTTAAACAGATACTCTCGGCAACAATGTTTCCTCCCAAATTCATCCATACAAAAGCTAGTCTTTTGACAAAAAAGCCAAGATGTCATCATAATCCAGTGTGCTGCCATGGCAACAAACAACCAGACAGTGTAGTAAGAGGCAAACAACACCAATGCCACAACTCGAGATGCAATCATCGACATGCGCCATATAATCTGTAGAAAAAACCCAATCCATGACATGCCGCCATCTCCTTTTCCTAAGAAATCTCTGAGTGCTTTGGTATATGCTACAATTGCCCATCCAAGTGACACTAATGAGCTACCAGCTGCGAGGGCTGTGAAGAGATCACTTTCAATCTCAAATCTTCTGTTGTAAGCCATGATATAAAGCTGAAGGACCAGTTGAGGTGCTGATTCTAAGAAGCATTCAAACAGTCTCAACATGCAAATGTCCCTCCATTCAGCTAGGTATGCCTCATAATCACTATCATTTGAGTTTTTTTGACGAGTACGCTTTCCAGCTTTTATGACACGCCAAAACCTAAAAAACAAGATTAATGAAATAGAGACCAATAATTGTTGCTATAATTATAATAAGGTTTGTCTTGGGTGCTGTTTTAACTTTGCACTTTGCTTTATGCTACATCTTCAAACCCGGGGGGTGGGGGGATACTCCCTAGGTGGCCTATATGGAGAGGCTCCACCCAAAAGGAGTATCTTTTTTAGGCCTCAGGTATATGAAAGGTAGGGAAATCTGTCATTTGGATCTGTGAAAGGACCCAAAAGGGCTAACAGATGAATTTTAGGGCTTTATAAAGTCAAAAAACAAGCTATTTTTGTGATTGATAAATAATAAAGAATTCTGCAAATTAAAAAATTAAACAGGTCTATCAAGGGAGAGCTGAGCTTTCAGAAAATTGATATTTGAGGTGGCAATTTTCACACCTAAGGCATGATTTCTGATTTATATCGCAGGCTCAAAAATTCAATAATGCCATACTTCTGGCTTTCCCTCAATAGCTAGGAATAATAAAAAAGAAAATTGGAGCTGACCTTTACTTAGATTGTTCATTTACCTTTAAATACCCGGCAGTAGCCAGTAAATTTTTCCTGAGAGATAGAGGTGGAATTGTTTTGTAATGCCCTCTGACTTCAGGCCGCCAAAAACAATTCCAAAACATTCCGGAAATTGCCAGGAATTGAATACATTTTTCCTTAACATTATTCAGAATAAAAGTGGCAAGTTTCAGCATGGTATTATCAATCCTCATCTTTTTACATCAATTTGTTTTCAGTGTGGTCCAACGCAGCCACAAAAATGCCCTTAATTGGCCCTTAACTTTCATCATGCTGTGCTGTTTTCTTTGTCACCATTTTGAATTCTCACGAGTAAACCACCGTTCTTAATGTTTGTTGTGACA
Source organism: Porites divaricata (assembly GCA_038088405.1). Taxonomy (NCBI): domain Eukaryota; kingdom Metazoa; phylum Cnidaria; class Anthozoa; order Scleractinia; family Poritidae; genus Porites; species Porites divaricata. Next base: position 13,593,918 of record JBBMOI010000001.1, read on the forward strand.
CTGACCTGATTGTAGCATGGAAAAGTGGTGAGAAAATGTGAAAATCTTTATTTGAACTCCTTACATAATGTACTCTCCATATAGCTTCAATGTTTTAGCTTTAGCAACATGCTAATTCGCATAATTGGTCATTTAACTGTGGCCTTATCGGTCATTGACCTTGCAAGGATCATATATCTAAGGTGTCTCTAGAAGGCTTTTTACAGCCATAGAAATGATTTAGAAATATCAAAATAATTGTACTCTATTCGGGGAAACAGAATGTAAGTGAATTTTGCTATAATTTGCCCTGACTTACTTGAAACTCATTACGTGTTATATATGGCGTGTCGGATTGTGAAAATTGCAATATTTCTGTCAACAACGGAAAGCATCGCGTCAGATTTCAGCCCTGTAATTATTAATATTTCCAAAATAGCGCTCTTAGATACCAACTTTGGACTTCGTTTTCTTGGCCTCTATTTAACGAAAATGCTTCATTTTTGGAATTTGAGTTCAGGTTGAGAGTACATTTCAAATAAGTGATTTTAAAAGCATGATCATTTTTTGACTTTATAGCAGTTCTAATACCTTAATGCCCTGACATCTTCATTCATAACATTTTAAAAACCTCTGTCTGAGCACTGAGACACGGAAGGTTGCCATGACAATTTTGTAATTTCACATGTGAAATTTTCAATTAATGCTGAAATTTTGCAAGAAATTCGTCACCCGTGATATTACAGGTGAAATCCATTTTCAGGTTAAACCAGTTTCTAAGCTATCATGAATTCAGAATTTCCTTTATTTCCTGTCCCAAATCATTCTCAGTGATCGAGGAAACAACATTTTCAGTAAGGAAATTCTGGTTTTAACTGAGAACGCATTTTTCCTGCAATAAGTATGCTAAATACAAAAAACTAAAGTACAATGAAAATTCTTTCTCCTTTTCATTTCTTACCAAGAATGTTCCAGACTCTATAAATATTTTAGCAATTTGCCGTGCATCAAAAATCAATGCTCACCTCATAAGAGGACCCAACTGAAAAAAATGCAATAAATATGTCCCCCAAGTCAGCTCTTCATAGTCTTCGTAAAACCATTTCGCAGAAAAAACTTGCATAACAATCGAAGACAAAATAACAAATCCTATTGTCAAGGAAAACCATAAATAAGAACCATCGATGCAATAAAGAACAGACACTGCTATATCTGAAGAAATGTCAGCGAGGAAAGTCAAAACCGACGCAACAGCGAAAAGATCCCATATTATATGAACTCTTTGCGGCTCAGTTTGGCGATGCTTTTTAGTTGGAGGTTCTCTGGAAGGAACTACATCTGTTTCGTCTGAATAATGACTATCATTAGGTGTTATAGTTCCATTGCTATGTCTTATAATTTCGACTTGGGTAGGATCTACTCTCTGCGACTCAGTCTGTTGGTACTTTTTCTTTGGAGGGTGCCTTGAAGGAGCTAAATCTGTTTCGTCCATAAAATGAGTATCATTAAATGTTATGCTTCCATTGCTATGCTTTATAACATCGCCTTGCAAAGGATTAATGAATATTACTCCGGAGCCGCTTTTCGACATGTTGTACGGTCAGATGGGAAGAAGTGACTTGACGAAACTGAACGCGTAGTGCTGGGAACTAACATACGTGTGGTAACCAATATGGCGGACATGGCGCCAAGGTTAGAGTCCTTGTAAAAATGTAAAAAGAGCTTTGTTTGGATTTGTTTGTTGGTCCACCAAAGCGTATAAGATTCATTTAAAAAAAAATGCCTCCAAAAAAGGCATCGCCTGCAGCAAAAACTGCTCCTAAAACTACAACACAAAGGTCTGCAGCGAGGGCTACCAGTAAACCCGTGCAGACGAAGAAGCCAAACACGACAGCAGCCAAACCAGGAGCTAGCGATGCGAAGGCCGGGGCTACAGCAAAGAAGGGTGGTACATCGCCTACTAAAAGACAAACCAGAGGAAAGGAGATCTCCGCAACACCTCAGGTACTTGAAAATGATCCCAGTACAAATGTGCCCTTTTTGTTGCCATGGTAACTTTTGATATCAGCATTTAACGTCATTTGCATAGCCTGATATAAACATCTCAGGTTTGCATAATTAACTGCCTTGAATTCTCCCAACCCCTCTCCCTTATTTTGAGCCCTGATATGCACACAGTATATAAAAAAGAATGCCTGATTCCAGGTTACAAGGCAGGTTGTGCACCATGAGTTTATGAGATAGGCCTAATTTGAATGAAAAAAATTGGAATTTTATCAACTGAGAGCAGAACCCCTTGCCCTGCCCCCCAACCAGCCCAACTCTCATGAACATAAATTGACCCATTCATTATGACATAGACGTGGCAAGGACATCATACAGAGTCTTACATGAATTACAGACTACTGTCAGTGGTGAAAAACATGTGCCTGCAAAAATGTCACAGCGGAAACCTCACTACATGAATGATCCAAAACATTTTAAAATTTTGGGAAAATTGTCTGCAGTCATTCTGAACTAAAAGACAGAAAAAGTGAAAATTCAATGTTTATATCCTGTAGATTTGGTGATCCAAGTGAGAGAGCAGGAAATTTGTGCTATATCTGGGAGAGTTGGCATACCTGCAACCCAGTTGTTAATTTCAATGTAATTATTTTGTAAAAATTAGGCTTGTCTCTAAATACTTTTTTTGACAAACAACCTTCATATTTTTAAAAGGCTAAAGGCAAGAAATGGACAAAACAGGATGAATCTGCTGTTGTCATACAGAAATATGCCAGACGTCATCTGGCTAAAAAGGAGCTGGAAAAAAGGAGAAACGAGAAGCAGAACTATGAAGAGTTAATGGACAAGATTCAAAAGGAGGTTGGCTGACATTTCAAACTAAAAGTAATTGACAGTATATTAATCAGTTAATCGGTAATGTGGTTATATCCAACATGATGAACACTTTGTGTTTCTCAAAATTTTCGACCTGGTGTCATTCAAACAAAACTAGCCAGTGTAAGTCACTTGAGCCAAGCAAAATCTTACAAAAAAAAAAACAGTGAGCCTTTTGAAGTGCTAAATTTACATTTCTTTTTCTGCAAGTTTACAAAATGTAAAATTGATGTATAAAGTTAAATGATAAAGCACTGCTCTGATGTGGTAATTGAATTATTTTTTGTTGTTGGCATGGATGAAACATGACGACAGCTCGTTGGAAGGAGATTTTATTTCAGGCCCTGCAGGCCTTGGCTTTATTGTTGGTCTTGCTTATGCGGAAGCTTCACTGAAGTCCAGCATATTTCTGTTTGAGCCCCTTAATGTAGCTGTCACTAATCTCTCCAGCATTGCAAGTTGTCACGGTAATGTTGAAACGCAGACCATGCAGACTGCAGACTGTGCAGACTGAGTGCTTCTTTTTTTACTTGTACCAAATTTTCTTGTTTAACATTATTTTTTTATTATAGTAAATACTTTCACTCATTTCCCTCTTCTCCTCATCATGTGTACTGGCTGACCACCAGCCATGACGAATAAAATGAGAAAATTGCGCGCTCATGTTTACCGTACAGACCTATTTCGACCAGTTTCATATGAAACTGTATTTCATGTCAAGCCAATGAAACAGAGGCAACTACTGGTACTAGAAGCAACGATCTGAAATCGTCCCACATTTTGAGTACGTAAAACCCAATGGTGGTATAAATGCGAGGCTACTATTAATATGGCGACCTCCCGTCAAATCAGTGACACCAATGTTTATTATGTTTATTACCCGAATCTTCCGTGCTAACAATGATGACATCAGTATCTGTAAGATTTGAAGAAATGACGGCAAGTCACCAGTTTGAATTAATGAGTGAAACCAAAGACGATCATCAACAATCAAGGAAATTGAGGAAATGTCTCTCTCGTAGCTGTTGTAGGAAAAAGGGTTGTATTTTAAGTCACTTAACCTGAAAAAGCTTCTTCTACTAAAAAATTTAAATAATTGTGGCAATATAATACAGTTACAGAAAAAACAGCTTACCTTCCTCCATCGATCGTGCTCGCTCCTGCGTGAAAGCCGTGGGTGCAGCTAAAAGTGTGCGAAACGGCCCTTACATCTGCTGGTAAACGTGAGCCCGCGATTTTCTCATTTGTTAGCCATGACCCTTGCAGGTACACATCAGTGCACACATGACAGTGATGAACAGTGCACATGATGAGGGGAAGCAGGAAACTATAATTATAGTAAAAATTTTACCAGAAAATTAAGGTACAAGTAAAAAAAAATAACACCCAGTCTCCACAGTCTGCATGATCTGCGTTTCAACATGACCGAAGTCGTCAGAAGATGATACCCTTAAGGCTGTGCCATAAAGCATATAATTTGGTCGAATCTCTATATTTAATTAATTAACAATAAAAAAATTCACCAAAGGCAAAGTTGATTACTGGTAATTCCCAAGACATAGAATCTCTATAATCACGTGTGAGTAATATTATGCTAAATTGTTATAATAATGTTATTATTATTTTAATCTTGATTTGATGGCAGGCTTGGCTAAAGCTAGTCCAGATGGAACGAGAAGAAGCAGAACGTGAGCGAAAGAAAGAGGAAGAAGAGAGAAGAAAAAGAAAAGAAGAGGCAAAAAGAAAAAGTAGAATTCTTGAAGCTGCCTTTGATGGTGACAATGATGAAATTTTAGCTGTGCTAGAGGAGGTAAAGAATAATTGTGATTTGCCAGTGTTATTTAGCAGCTGTTAATATTTCCTGCCTGTAAATACTGGCCATCATGTAGGCTTAAATTCCTTCTTTAGTACTGTAAGAGGAGCGAGCATCTGGATTTACTTTGCCCATTAATTTACAATAACTAAAGGTGCACTGGCAGGCTAAAAATATTACTTTGGCAGGATGTGCTCTAAGAAAAATTGTAGGGAGGCCAGTGCTTTGATCCTATAAAATCTTGGGTTCCCAGCATATGATTTGTTTGAAAAAGCTAAGATTTTCTAGTTGCCTTAGAGCAAAGGTTAGGTGCCAGGGGCTACTGGGCTCTGCTTGAGCACAGCCCTGCTTGGGAAGGAGTACTCTTGAGCCTGGGATATTATACATGATTGTATTTTAAAATTCTTTTCTCAAATTTAGGTTCCTATGTTTTAAATGCCTTAAGTTTGGAATGCAAACAATTTTGTTGTCATGCAAGTTTCCTGAATCTGTTATGAAAATGTTGCCTATTACATGTAGCTTGACCATTTTTCCAGGCCTACGAGGAAGACTCTAACAGACCAGACCTTTCTGAGCCTGCTCGGCAATCCCTGATAACAAGACATCAGTTGGCTCTTGTAGATTGTGAGGACGCTAACAATAACACTCCTCTATCAGAGGCTTCAGGAGGAGGACATGAAGACACCATTAAAATGCTGATCCAGAGAGGGGCAAACGTGAATTCCAGGGGTAGATATCAGAGGGTTCCACTGTGGCGTGCAGCATTTGGAGGACATCTTCAGCCTGTGCAGGTATGCTTTTTGGACAAGTGAAAATTTCTGGACCATGCATAGTGGTTGTGTTTTTTGCAATGACTGAATTTAATATACAGATCTGAAATAATAATTTATTTTTAACAAATTAATGGTTGGACCAGTTTAATATGCCAGCCAAGTCTTGCATTTATGCATGAGTCTCATGCCTGCAGACTAAAGATATCAATCTCATACATCACGAAGGGCAATTTTTTATGCCTGACTCACAAATCTAAAACATCCTGCTTATTATTCATTGTATCTGTAAGATGGTGGATGCACCCTATGCACTAATATATTGATAAATCAATTAATAATGTACAAGTCATATACAACTAGTGGAACCTGAGCCTTATGCTAACAAGAACATTGTTTCACATTAGACCCTTTTAGAACATGGAGGTGATCCCAGATTAATCGCAGATGATGGGACAAATGCAGTGCAGGTCAGACTTTGTGTTTTGCTGATGAAAGTGATGTTGGTGTTAACCTTTTCAGACTCAGGTTTCTGGGCATTATTTTATTTTCTGCGTGGGTTTTACACTCCATAGGTAGCCGCAATAACAGCTGTTGAACAGATATTCCAGGATTGGGATATCAAGCAAACAGACAAGTTGCTGGAAAAGCTGGAAGGCGAAAGAAATGCCAGACAAGAGGAGGAAAGAAAGCTAAGGGAGGCTGAAAGCAACAGGTCGGCTGTTTGTGAGTATAAATTAACGAACAGTGTAGTTTCTAGGCAGGATGAATTTAAAACTTGGCTTGTCTGCTTGGAATCGATAACTTTTCAAACATCCATTGTAATTTACATGTATGAACACTGTGAAATGCATTACTTTCTTTTCCTTAATTGTAATGTATCACTTTAATCGATGTAGTGTTTTATTTACTTTGTGTGTTATATTAATTTTAAACAATTTTTTGATGAGGTTTTCGTGATATCCGGAATAATCAAGGTCGAGGTAAGGCTGATAACACTTACCGAGACCTTGATTATTTAGGATATCACAAAAATCTCATCTATAAATAACTGTTTTATTATAGTTGTTTTGGAGAAAAAAAATGGCAAACACACTGTCGCAAGAAACCTGAATTGATATTGTTATTGGAAATCGTGCATTGCACGCGCAACCTACAGATAAGTCAGTTATCTGCTTGCAGATAGCAGATAACTAATTAACTAATCTGTAGGTTGTGCTGATTTCCAAAATTAGCTGTAGGCTCTTAGCCAATGAGGAGACAGATAGTGAGTACAGTGTATAATAAACTAAATTAAGGGCCACTTTGATACCTGAACAAAAAACACTCATGTTCTAAGCATGCTGTAGGGTTTGGAAAGTGCATTAATATTATGGTAGAATTTAAGTGGATGTAAGCGAAAGAAGATGTGACCCTAGTCGTGAACTTTAGTTATTATGTGTGGGTAGAGCCACAAAAAGAGTTCTTAGCATGTTCCACAAAGAACAATAAAAACTCCCAATTTTTTTGTTCCTGTTAAGAGCAACAACACCAATTTGATATGGTCTATGTAAAAGCCAGTTGAGGGGAAAACGAGAAACTCATGTAAAATGATTGTATACATACAGTTGCTATAGATACTAACATATTAGTTTTCAGATGTGACTTGTTTTGTCATTGCGAGGAAGACAGTCATGTACCATTATTTCTTATCATATTAGTAACATTCTAGCTGTTTATTCTCCTTAGATTGGAAAAAGAATTGGAAAAAGCAGAAAAAGAAAATGAAGCACACCAGAAGGGGGTAACATTTTAAAATGAGTCTCTTGCAATATTAATGGTGCTTTGACTTTTTTGTACAAATGTGGTAAATTTTAAATACTATTATCTTCCTTTCAACTTGCATGTTTTATGGTTCCTTTTAAGTTGGCCAAAGCACACTGTGAATTGAACAAAAGGATTTTTGAACATGACAAATGCATGGCAGAAGGAATGACAGACAAGAAAGAAGTCACTTTACAGGTGTGTTGATCAGTAAACTAAAAAACATTATGACACGTCTAGTAAAACAACTCCTGCAGAATGCTCTGTACCTTGCATATATGCACAATTGGATTACCCTGTAAGTGGTTGTCAGAGACAGCTGTCTTATCTGGCTGTGTGATTACATCATTTACTGGCCATATAAGTACAAAGTTGCTGAATGAGACCATTGCCTTGAGATAAGGGAGTTTATTAATATTCTCACAGGGAGCAGAGGAGTCTAGTCTGCATTAGACAAATAAACAAATTTGCACCTGTCTTTTATCTGTTGTTTTTCTTCGCTCAGATAAATTATTTGTGTACAATTTATGTGAAATTATTTGTGACTTTCACAACTAAATGATCCTTGGATAGGGCCTTTTGCCAAATCTAAGTTGAGAGCTAGCTCCACCATGCAGCAATTTATTCAGTGGTCATTGTGTTTCAAACTAATGGCGCTCAAGGAACAGTGAACAAAAGGCTCTATGCAAAGGACTGTTTAGAAGTGAATCATCATAAATTGTACATGGATAATTTATAGGAGAAAGTAAAAACAGAGTACAGCTCAATCAAAGAGATATGAAGTTGTTTATTGCCTAACAACAAACTGGAATCTTCTGTTCCCCATACTATTATCAGTGCCACCAGGATCATTGAGTTGGTCTAGGATTTTGATTGGGCGAGGGGTTTTAGCGTTGAGGTTACCTCAGACGCAAAGTTTAAAATGAGAATAACAGCAGTGCAGGCTCCCAAGGTAGCATGACCCCCCCTGCTATATTTGCCCCTGGATTGCAAGCTTCTGTTTTAATTAATTACAATGACAAAGTACACCCAAGAAGACTAGTACATAAAAACTGTCTTGAAAAGTATCAGCAATGAAGTAAAAACACACAGGTTATATGACGTTGTGGTCGGTTATATGACGTTTTTGTGGTTGTGAAGGAATGCAAAGGAAATGTTTTTTTTTATGGAAACAAAAGTGCCTTGAAAAGACTAGAAAGTAGGTCAAGAGACTCGTAAAAGATAACATCATCAGTGTTTCTGCTGATTTGTTTCGGATTTCTCTCGATAAAAAGTAATTTGCTTAACCAAACGTACATGTACTGCAAGTTGCAAAACTCATTTTTTTGTATAGCACTGTTACCACTGAAAAACCTGTCTGTGGACTCAAACTCTGTCTTGTTTGTACGTGTATTACTATTTTTGTTGTGTTGAGGAAGTCTTCACTCAATTGATTTATTCACTTGAAGGCAATACATGATGCAGAAGCAGTGCTTGAACTTGCTAGAAAGAAAGCTGAGGCTTCCAAAGAAGCGCTAGCTCAGGTGAATGATATTAATTTAGTCATATTTAGCTGTTCAAATACGCGACATCTTGTCAATTATACACAGCTAGCTTATCAGTGCTCCAAGCTTAAATTTTTTCAAAGTCAACTTTTGGCGACCTAAATTTACAATAATGGTCGCCGGGAAAGAAGACACTTTGAGCACCATTATTTGGGAATTTAAAGAATCTTTAAAAAATGGCCGCCAAATATTTTGGAGATAAACGCAAGATCTCACAAGGGTTTAAATACCCGAACACCAGGGAGAAACAGACAAATCATGACGATAATAACGCGCAAAAATAATATCTCATGCAAACGGTTAGTACACTTTCTCTTGTTAAAAGTAGAACAAGCATAAACACCAACTTGCCGCATTACCGCCAACAAAGGTCACTACATCGTCGGGCGACTATCGCAGCAAAATTAGTCGCCATTATTTTTCTATTCACCTTGGAAACCAAAAGGTCGCATCTTGGAGCGTTTCTTACAAAATTCTAGGAATAATAAAATGTTTAAGCTTTAGTAACCCAAGTTAGCAATGATGCTCCGCTTTTAACCGTATCCTTTGACTCCTGAGGTGCGGACTGATGACGTCTTGTGAGTTCTTTCTAACTTTTCAGTCCGTGGACGAAATCCTAATAATTCAGATGTTGCTATTTGTTTTTCAGCTTGCTACAAACTGATAGAATTTAGAAATTTTGCCACTTTTGGGAAATGAGAGGGTGATGACGACATGTGTTAAGCAGGTCTTAAATTTGGTTATTGTTCTTTTTTTAGGCCAAACTAAGACTTAGAGAGCAGCATAAAACAGAGGAGCACTCTTCAGAAGGTGAGAAGTATTCCTGCAAGACTAACAAAAAGTTAAGGCTGAAAATCGAAAATAATGAGCGGACAAGATTACAACGTTTGTGTCTTATCCTGGGTTTTTCGCTCGTCTTTAAGGACCTTTAGATTTCAGGACAAGGTACGACTAAGAGGACGAGAGTTTACTTAAAAATTTTTCTCGTGTAATTTTCTCCAGATACCCCGAGAGAGCTTCATTTCACGTTTTTTTTATCACAAAAAGTAAACACGGTTATCTTTGAAAAGGGTTGAGCCCTGCGCCGATAGCAAAATGACGCCATAAAACGTCTAACATTTGATAACTTTTTTGGGGGGTTTTCGCTGAAACCCGCATGACGACGGCCTCATGTTTTCCCGCAAAATACGGAGCTTAATCAACGACGACGGCGACGGCTACGAAAGCGTCACGTAAAAAGTGAGTTTGTGCTGCCTCAAACTTTACCGCGTGTGTTGTAATTACACACCTTCTGTGTTTGTGTGCACACTCTTGTGTGTTAGTCTGAACTTTAGAATGAAACAACATAAAGGTGTGTCACAACCACACACCTTTATGTGCTGGAGAACTCACGAGGTGTGCTAGGGAAACACACCTAATTTTAGAGTGCGCGCGCGCACGCGCGCGCTTATTCCATCTCGTTTAATTCTTGAAATGAGTTGGCGATGTTTTTGGAGTTTAATTCTAAAGGAAGGTATTAAAGTTCAGGAAAAAAAAAGGAAAGTTGTTGTCTCGTGTTCCCGTCCTCGACAAAACGTGAAATTAGGCACTTTCACGTTGTAGTCGTGAAACGACGGCAAAGAAGTGTACAAAAAAGTTGTTGTTTTGCTAATATAAGGGTCTCTTTACATGAAGGTGGGGGACCCCAGGTAGGTGAGGTAACATGTGGCAGGTTACCCCACCTAACATGTAAACGTGATCACATTAAAATGAGCGATTATATGGACAGGCGGGTTACCCCACCTAAGCGGGTTACCTCACCTACCTGGGGTCCCCAACCTCCATGTAAACAGGCCGTAAACCTATTGGGTTATTGCCGTTCTCGTTGTTGTAGGGACCTTACGATCCGACAACGGCGACGTCAATGAAACCGTCGCTGAAAAATTGACTTCTCGTCCTTTCAATCCATTCGCGATTATCCCAGGTCGCCCAGTAACTTGAAAGAAAGGAATTTATTGTGGAGCTGAAGAGAGGGGGCCGCACCCGAATTCAGACAGAGATGGTAGAAATTTATCGCCTTGCCGTTCCCGTTCTCAAAAAAAAACTTAAAATTTGGTCGTTTCACGTAGTAATCGTGCAGGGACGGCAAAGAAATGTTGAAAAAAATCATGATGCACGTGCAGAGTTGTTGTTTTACTAACTAAACTTATTGCTTTTTTGACGTTCCCGTCGCCGTCACCGTCGTAGTTTCGTAAGGTCCCTTGTGACGCTGGATCACGCGCGCGCGCGCACTACTTAGTATTGAGAAAATCTCTTTCTCGTAGTCATCTTCGTCGTAAAATAATTAGAGACCTTTAGATTCTAAGTAAAACGAGGATGACTACCCGTCGACTGCAGCTTTGTATTAAAGTAGGAAGTTTCATTGATGATATTAGAGCGATTTTCGTATGACCTTGAAATGAAAGCGCTCGAACAAAACAGAAACGATAACGAACGGAAATAGAGCGATTTGACTGGTTTATCGAACGGATGCAAACGCGCGTGGCTTTTGGTTGGTTAAGCGAACGCTCGGGTGAGAAAACTTCATGCCCGAGAACTTTCTAGAAATCAGCCGATACTTCGCTTTGACGTCATACTACAACACGATTGGCCAATCGAACAATGCCTTCTCCATATTAGGGTTTCTTTGGCGGGAAAACGAAGAGGCCATGTTTTGATCTTTTCCTCCATTGGCTGATGAAACAAATAACGAACACTTACCGAAACCTTTTTTCAAGGTCATACGAAAATGGCTCTAACTTAATTTAAGCCGAATGAACATTGCTTTTTATCTCTCAAAAGGTGCTGATTTAAAAGGCATAAAAGTAATGATAAGAGACCTTGATGACGTTCTGTTTAGAGATGTAGGAGGAAAGATTGCAGCAGACGGAAGGTACACAGCAATTGTACTCACATTTTATTTTTTTAAAAAACACTGGTTTTCTTCATGCATATTAGACGCAAATAGTGCCATTAACCAATCACGGTTGGATTGGGTTTACTATTTTTGGTATTTACCTTTTTTGTTTTGCAGATGGCCGCTATTGATCGATACATCCCCACAGAGTTCCACTTTCTTGCGTTACCGTGACACGAACTTCATGAACGCACTTAATCCTAACCACATGCAGCCTGAAGTGATTCGTATGAGTCTCTTAGGGGCTTTGAGGTCTGTAAAATAAACCAGGGTGATTGTCTTAGTATACTTTTTTCTCTGTTGCGTGGTTGCAAGCAAAACGATGTTTCGTGGGCTCTCATAGAAAGCTCTACTCTGGGTAATAGGAGATTTTACTCACTTTTGGCGGGAACGCTTCTCGGACGGCCGAACTCGTACGAACGGTCCACGAGCGCATGATTGCCTTCGGATACCCTGATCGTCCCCCGGCGCGGCGTGCGTTCTTAACTATAAACGCTTGCTCGCCTAAACTGGACCGGTCCCTTAATATGGAGAAGGGGCACATCTTTAACTGTGCTTTTAGAGGCGCATTTGCTTTTCATTGACGTGCAAAAAATGATCACCGAGGAGATGTTACTCTGGTCGGTTTTCATCGAATTTTACTTGTTTATTTGTTATAAATTCTTGTCTGACTAGTTTGGGCCGAATTTTTACCCAGTTCACGCCACAGGTATCCCAAACTCATTAAGTGCGCGCTTGTTAAAGATTAATACATCTGGTAATGTTGGGTAACGAAGCGATTTATAGTGTTTCTATGAAAACAGTAAAAGTTCGAAAAACTCGTCTCATCTTAGCTTATTGTAAGAAACGAAATAAAATACACTTGTAGGGATTATATGGGAACAGTAAAAACTGGAAAAATCGCCTTATCTTAGCTTATTGTAAAGAAACAAAATAAAATACACTTACCTGTGCTGTATTTTGTGTCCTTGTGTATTTCTGAGGCGATTTGGGCTGGTTTTGCCATTATGTAGTCCTTTTAATGAAGGTTTATAAGACAAAATGGCAAAACCACACTGAAACCAGCCCAAATCGCCTCAGATATACACAAGCAAAATACAGCACAAATAAGTGTATCATGTTTTGTTTCTTTGCAATAAGCTAAGATAAGGCGATTTTTCCAGTTTTTAGTGTTCCCCTATAATCCCTACAAATACGCAACATTTCGGATACGTCTCCCCTTGTTTTGGAATATATTATCAACTCAGACCTTCAATCAGTGCGCAAGTGGTTTGAAAGCAACTATTTGAACATCAGTACTACAAAGACCCAAGCTATGGCCATTGACCCGGTTAATTATGAATATAATATTAATCTGCATAATTCCAATATAGACTTAAATGATAGCTTGAAGATTCTTGGTGTCACTTTAGATAGAAAGATGACGTTTAAGACATATATACTTGAACAATTAAAAAAAGCTTGTGCTAAGACAGCTGCCTTGCGAAAGCTACGCAAGTTTATCCCACAAGAAGTCATGATCCGCCTCTATAAGGCATACATATTGCCTCACCTAGAATATTGTAGCCCACTCCTACTCGGTATAAGTAATGGACTTAAAAACAAGTTAGAAGACACTAATTACTATATTCTAAGAACTATATTGAACTATTCAAGGGCAGTTTCTTATGATTTTCTATTAAATAAAGCAGAACTGCAGAATTTAGATAATAGGAGGAAATTCCAGTCCTTAGCCTTACTTTTTAAATGTTTAAATGGACAGGGACCACAATACCTTAGCGAGTTTTTCAAAGTTTTAAATGTTAATTACAATTTAAGGGGCTCGGGCACTCGCCTCGTTTTACCTCATTTTAATCTTGAATGCAAGCATAAGTCATGGTCATATCTTTCTACAATGCTGTGGAATGGCTTGCCTGCTGGAGTTAGGGGGAGTCCGACCTTGGCCGTCTTCAGGCGTGCGTTGCATTCGTGTTTAACGTGACGTGTTCAGCTTCGCGCATTGTTGTCGGCTGGGTTGGGCTCTCCCTTGGCGGGGGGGCTATTCCATAGCATTTTACAAATCATTTAAAAATATCTTTGAATTTATAATATTTATGTATATGTATATATCTGTAGAGTTTTTATATTTATTTGTTAGATTTATATTGTATTTAGTTATTTCATTTAATGTTAATTTTGTTTTCACGTTCGCGTTTTAACGAGCTTTTTAGCTCCTAAGCGACACGTACCTAAATAAAGTATTCTTCTTCTTCTTCTTCTAAGATGTAATTATTTTTAACAAGCGCTGGCTTAATGAGTTTGGGATGCCTGTGTTCATTCACGTCAACAATATTACTAAACCCTACTGAGCCGAACCACACTTACAGAGTGACAGCTCAAAGAGCTCCGAAGGTACCTTGTTTGGACATATTCCACTGTTTTTTTTTTTAAGTTGCTGTGATCGCACGCATATTGTTTTACATTGTTGTAGGTATGGAAAGCCAGCTGTCTTGGATATGATGGACGTCGACATGTTTGAAACCGCTGCCATGAAATTTGATGAGGTCCAAAAGGGACTTATGGCTATACTAATGAGCAAAGACCTGTTAAAGGACAACAAGTAAGTATATCATGATTTGGTATTTACCAAATCAGCGAATAGCAATTTTCGTGCGTTTTGATTGGCTCCCTTAACTTGGAATATCCTTGGCTTTTCACTGTTTTGCGACCGGAGCCAAGATGGCGTCTCGTTTCAAGACATTTTCGGAAGACGGAATTTGAGCGATAAATGAAGTAGTCGTACACAGCAATACCAGAAAAGTGACGAACTTTGACTTGTCGGTGTTTACTGGCAGGTAGAAAATTATTTTCATGCTGAATTTGCAACAAAAGTGGTGAAAATCACTTGACAAAGCCCTGAAATGTATGTGATTAAGTAAACAAAGTCCCTACTAAGTGACGTTTTTAATTTACAAAGAGTTATTTTCTTCATTTTTATCCAACTGATTTGGTGAATACTAAAACAACTATCCCCCTCATGGTCGGTGAAGAGCGCTAGATATATACCTCGACGTTTTGCGTTGCGGCATGTTATCACCACTATTCACATCCCCTTCGGGGGATAGTTGTATAATAGTTGCAATTGTCAGTTAAGCATTGTAGTATGGGAAAAAAGGACCAGGATAATTCAAATATTGGTCACGTTCTTCCCAGCGAACAAATCATATCTCGAGGGAAACTTTTGAAGCTAACGCGAAGCGCGTGTAATGTGTTTGTTTAAGTCGCGACTTCATTGATTTTAACAGTCCTGATTGGTTGAGAAAATGACGGAGGATCTGGGGCCCATTTCTCGTAAGCCCCGATAATTAACGGGCCCCTAAATCTGTTGTTGTTTACATTAAAGAAAGGTGTCTCAATTGTTTCGCAGTCAACGTGATAAAACTATCAGTTAACAAAACAAAATGGGTTGGCTTGTAAGCTAGGGTCCACTCTTTTTACGGGTCTGAAAATAGAAAGCGCAAATATTGATTCACAAAGATGCTAGCCTGCGTAGAAAGCGTTTCCGTTTGGTTTCGGAGCAAAGAAAGACCGAGGAACGGTATTCTGTTTCCTTCCTTTCTTCCCCATCCCCTCCCAGCTCTTTTACTGGCGCCATTTTTCGTGCGGGTCTTAGACTCTCGTTCCTCGTTCTTTGCTCCTAAACCGCAAGGAAACGCTTGCTACGCAGGCTACAAAGTTGCGAAATCTTACGGACGTTTGTATGTTGGGGGCACGAACTTTTCCACCGTACAAACGTCTGTAAAATTCCGCGCCTTTTCGGAGCTATATCATCGTAGTTTTCAATAAATCGCTTTCACGCCTGGTACCGTTACTTATTTTAAGATATTCTTTCCAGCAGTGTTGACGGATTTTCGCTCTAACTTGTCCCAGTCAAAAATTTAAAAAAATCCGCGCGATTTGTGAAAGCACAAGATGCAGCTTGGTTGAGCCCTAAGTATTTTTTTAGTTACCTTGTACTGATCTTTATTTTTGGGGGGTTAATTCAACATGTTTTGCCGACATGAGTGGGGCGTGAGTTTCAAACCAATTTTATTTTTCTTGTCTATTATAAATAATTTCATTCCCTTCTTTATGTAGATTTCTTGAGCTGGTTCGGCCTGGCGACGGAGAGGAATACAGCAAAACAAGTTTCCTTGGAGCAAGAATAGAAAAGTTTGTGTTTATTATAATCACTCAACAGTGGAACCCACCAGAGCGTTTGATGGACCAGACATATCCTATTCGAGTCATCATCCCATCTAGACATGATGTGTGATAAATGAAGTTGATTGTTCTTAAAATTCGAGAAAGGGGAGGTAAAGAATATAACCACCAACAAACAAAGAAACAAGAAGTCGTGGGAACCTCTGGAAAACGATGAACAGTCCAAGTTTTAGTGACGTTCGCTTGAGCGAAATGACAAGAAAGCACCTCGGTAACGAATTAGTAAGGCTTACGGGACAGTACGTAGCCTGAGAAAAAAGCCGACATTTCGCGACGTCCCTTCAGGTTTCCCAACTAAATGACGTCCGCGGAACAAGCGCAGAAATTCCATGCTGATGACGTGTCACTACCCAGATCTGGGTAGTGCTTCTGATTGGTTGAAACAAATTTCCCTCCCGACACGACCAATCAGAAACCC
Source organism: Porites divaricata (assembly GCA_038088405.1). Taxonomy (NCBI): domain Eukaryota; kingdom Metazoa; phylum Cnidaria; class Anthozoa; order Scleractinia; family Poritidae; genus Porites; species Porites divaricata. Next base: position 13,610,302 of record JBBMOI010000001.1, read on the forward strand.
CTCCTAGATCTGGGTAGTGACACGTCATCAGTATCATGGAATTTCTGAAGTCATTCCTTAGATGTCATTTTGCGGGGAAACCATTGGTAGCGTCGCGAAATGACAGCTTTTTACTCAGGCTGACGGGGAAATTAAGGGTGATGTAGCAGCTGATCCTAAGAGAAGTCGCCAATGGTGCACAACCCTAACCCCAAACAATACTAAAACAATGGGAAGAATGACATGTCATTGTTTTCAGTGACCAATTAGGAGAGACCTTAGGATCAGCTGCTACGCTACTGGAAATTAAAGGTGGAGCAGTATAACGCCACCTACCCTAGACCCATACAGTATTTGTGTGGACTCTTCAAGGATCATTTCACCCCAATAACGGACCAACAAATTTTGGCTTCCAAAGGCGGGGAGAGTTCGTTTTTTCTAGATAATGTACGGCAACTTGGCGTAACACTCTGTTATTGAATCAGAATGAACCCTCTCAAACCTTAACGGTAATGTGGAAATCAGTGCCCGACCTGGCTTGTTCACTTCGTTGTTACCTAATTCTCATTCCTAGTTTGCTGCACCTAATTGTTAATATAAGTTGGTTGTACCGCCAGGGTGAGTGCTGAGACCATCTGACATGTGAAGTTTTCTTATAATTACACGGAAATACGATTATATGTACACCCGTTAATGACCCCGTTGCGTCGAACTTGTAAACCAGGCCTCGGTTGTTTAAAAGTTGGATAGCGCTATCCACCGGATAAATCGCTATCCAGTGCATAAGTATTACGAAAACTAAGTGCGTTATCACAGGAACCAGTAGCCTACTATGATATGCTTGGGTCGCACCGGCTTACGCGTAGGTTTTGCTTTTGCTTGTTTCGCTTGTAAACGAGCCTCAAGCTTGTAAAGGACGATTGGAAAATGCTAGTGTGCCCCATAAGGTTTCCTTAGCGTTCTTTACGTGGTATCTTTCTCTAGTCATAGTCAGAAAGCTAAGACAGCGAGTATTTAGTGAAAGGCTTGTGATAATCTTATCACCACGTGGCAGAAAATCCTCAAAAACTACAAAACCCACAAACGTTTTGTGCAACACCGTATTTAATTTTTCAGTCATTAGCATTTAGCAAATTTTTTAGCCTGACATCCCTCCTTCTCCCCCTTCCATCTATTACTGTTCCTCCGGCGTTCAGATTGTAGAGGAGAGAACAAAAGTCTTTACCCCCACCCCCTCGCTATTTTTGCCTGCTCTCCTCTCTGCGCTGTCCAGTAGCTGGCCAATTTAGTCCTCGAAAACAAACATTTCTTTCTTTCCGTTATTTGGGCTGTTAGACGACTCCTGGAACGTATAGTGACGACCCAAATATTAAATATAAAATAAGGAAACAAAACCCTGATCGGTTTTTGGCTTCCCGATCAAACGAAGTCCCAAATTCGTGCCTCGTGCTCTCTCTCGCTCTCGTCCCTTCGCTCCGGGGACGAGTCGGAGAGAACCCTTGGACGAGAGAACCCTTTCACGAACTGCAGGTGCAGGCCTGTTTCATGCGTTCAGGTAGTGGAGAGCGCGTTAAATCATTCGCGGCCAGCGTAATATAAGGGGAAACGAGAAAAAGGCCCAGAATAGGCTATGCACCTGCACAGGAGGATAATAGACTCTAAGGCGCCGAGTTCTGCAAATTTACTTCCGGCGTTAGCACAATTTTTAGCCAGTTGTAAGATGGGTACTTTAGGAGCCAATCAAAACACACGTTTTTTCCTCTCTTGTGCTTTGTATTGGTGCCCGCCAGAAAATTCGAGCTATTCAGTAACGTGTTGTAAACCTGCTAGCTCGGGGGTTGAAGAGGAATAATGCATGGAGAAAGAATAATGGACATTTCTGAGATGAAATATAGAGGATATTACATGGCCGCGCAGAGATACGAAATATTTTTTCAACACGAGAAGAGAACTTTCGTATCTCCAAGCGGCCATGTAATGTTCTTATTATATAAAGACCAATGAAATACCAAACCATTTCACTTTCATAGTTTTTTGGTGTGAAAGGCGCTATTTATTATGTAGCCAAAGCAAAGGTGATATTTTCACATGTGAAAAAAAGGTCTCATGGGTCTCCCTTGCCATGAGATCGCGCGCGCCTCAACCTAACCCCCAATATTCTCTCACCCCCAAAATACATAAATAGCGACTGGGTACGAGTCTGGTGTATGTGTACGCTTAATTATTCAGAGTTTTTAATTATTTAGCTGGAACATAAATGGCTTAAGCGAAATACAAGGTTTTGGTAAAAAAAGGATATAATAATGATTTTCCTAATTTTCATGGAAAAAAAAAAACTCAGCGACCTTTTAATCCGCTTTGAACTTTAAAGACTTCAGTGCGCGATTTTATAAACGCTACTAAGGCTTACAGTGCGGCTATCAAAGCGGGACACTTGGAATAAGATTGTCCAATCACAATGTTTTCTGAAAACAAAGCATTCTCCATATTTTTTGCAAATGGACCAATACTTTTTTACTTTTGGTACTTATGCATATTTTATGACACTCATTCTTTGCATATTTTAAATTATAAAACCATTATATTTTTAAACCAATATTATAGCGCATTTGAGTATACATGTATGTCTAGAAAATACGCTTAAAAATGATTACATTATGGTTATTATTGTTATTATTTACTATCGTTTCTTTTGTATGCATCTGCGTATGATGGTAATGCAAATGAACAGTCTTGTTGTTTTTAGGGCAGCACTAAAACATGGAATCCGGAATCCGGAAACGGAAAAGGAATCACGGAAACGGAATGGAATCACGAAAATGGAATACGGAATCGGTGAAAGAAGGCTCCAAGCGATCGATTTGTAAAAAAAATATGTTAGCAATGACAAAGTAAATAAACAGATTTAAAAAAATGAATCAATTACTTGGGCAGAGGAGACTGCTGCATGACTAGAGGAGTTGATTCCAGTGAAAAGACTCTTCATACCACTTCTGGCAATGAATGCAAATTCTCATGGCACAGCAAAGCGAGGAGAAAAAACATCACTGACAATAACTAGTTCCTTTAGAAAGAGGTAACTTATATGGAGACAAACTTTGTTCAACCTTCTCACTTCCAAATTTAGCCAAAACCAAATTTTAACCAAATGTCACAATTTCATTTTCTCAAATTCTGAAAAATAAATAGCACCGTGTGTAAGTACAGGCAGAGAGCTTGCATTTGAAAGTTCACATCATAGGATTTCGTCCCCAGACTCAAAAGTTAGAGTCACCCTACAAAACTCTATCAAGCACCGACTCTGGCAGTGAAAGGTTTAAGTCGACAGAGGCGTCGTTTATATAGCTGTAAGGCGTCGTCGTCCAGTTTTTCCTGGGTGTCTTTTCTGGGTTGTCTTTAACAGTGTTCAGTTTTATTTATCAAGACAACTTGCTCAAGAGAACCATGGTATATTGGAGTCCGTAGAGAATAGAGAACTGTGCGTGCATTTGTTGATTCCACAACTTATTACATCAAAATAATGCGCCCTGTTTAATAAGCCTCGTCAACAAAAATACGGACGTCAACGCAAACTCAATTACACCAGTATTCCATCAGTATTCCATCAGCATTCAGCTTGGCGAAAAATTAAAGTTGAATTTATGTCTAAAACACACAATAACAAGACACGAGAGACAATAACAAGAATATATTTAATGGGACTGCCAAGAAAACTAAAACAAATTCTCTTTGGATTGTACTAAATTATGCAATGTGAAATTCTTTAATTTTTCTATCATTGATATTTGATTCCGTTCCCGTTTCCGGATTCCGGATTCCATGTTTTAATGCTGCCCTTGTTTTTATGTCATTTGACTTACTCACCTGCAATAGAATATGCATGACTTTCATTTTTTCGTCCAACCTCCGCTCCTCTTTTAAACTTGTCACATAGTATGAAGTGTAAGAACCTTGCCTCGATTTGATAGCGCCATTAGCGGAGTAGTATTGGCCCCCACATATTACTATAATAAGTGAACATACTAAGACGGTTCTCTTATAACTTCCGTTTACATTATCGATACAGCATGCTTCAGCTATTACTCACTTTCTTCGGATGCTAAACTTAAGCACGCGAGTCCTATATAAGCTGTCCTTTTTCAGGTGTATTCGACTCAGAGAGACGAAACTCGTCGGCAGCAATAAACAGAATGAGGTTACAACTATAAGAAGTCTTTCTTTGTGCTGCTTGTTAATAGTACCGTAGTTTATGGGTGGCAGTCTCCAAAATACAATCTAACAACAAATTCATTCTGGATCTTTTTCAAGCTCTCCGAAATGATGAAAAGTTCACTAATCAAAATCTTTTTTATTCACCATGCAGTTTGAGTACTGTTTTGAACATGACGTTCGTGGGAGCCAGAGGAGAAACAGCCAAAGAAATGTCAGACGCTCTCCACTGGGAAACCATGACAAGCGATCGATGAAGAGCGACACTTCCTCGATGCTCTATAAGAATTGAACGCTGAGGGAAACGAATTATTGGCCGCAAATCGACTTTTTGAGCACAAACGTTTAACCATACGAGCCAGAGTTCTCCTATGGAACAAAAAGATTCCACAATGTAGAATTGGCTTTGGTCGATTATCAGAACCATCTAGAGGGAGCTAGGAAAGAGATGAATGACTGGGGGGAGGAGAAAACAAAAGAGGATATTAAGAATTTAATTCCTGAGGGGGTG
>JBBMOI010000001.1:13620000-13642500 GCA_038088405.1 Porites divaricata
TCTCGTTTTGTTTTGTATACAACTCCGTCTATGAAAATGGTAATTCAAATGAACAGTGTCGTTGTTGTAGAGTTATGTCACTTGACTTAGTTATCTGTAATAGAATTTTTTAAACCTGCAAAATATATAGTATATAGTGTAACGGAAACTTGTCTCGATTAGCTGAATTAGTGCTAATAGTATTGGTCCCCATAACACATGTACTTAATGACGTATACTAAAACGGTTCTTATAACTTCCGTTTACAGCATATTTCAGTTATTACTCACTTCCTTTGGACGCTAAACGTAGACACGCAATTTCTATATAAGCAGTGTTCGTTGTTAGATATATTCGTGCAGCTCAGTTAGAGACGAAACAAGTCGGCAGGAAAAAACAAAGAAAGGTTACAACTACAAGAAGTCTTTCTTTGCTCTACTTGTTTCAGTTTATGCGCGGCAGTGTCCAAAATAACTCAAAATGCATGCTGTAGTAGAAGCTAACAACAAATTCACCTTGGATCTTTATCAAGCTCTCCAGAAAGATGACAAGTTCACAGATAAAAACCTTTTTTATTCCTCAAGTAGTTTAAGTATTGCATTGGCCATGACGTCTATGGGAGCCAGAGGAGACACAGCCAAACAAATGTCAGAAGTTCTCCACTGGGAAGCTATGTCAAGCCATCAACTGCACGATCAGCAGCGACATTTTCTCGATGCATTACAAGAATCGAACGACGAGGGGAACGAATTATCAACCGCCAATCGACTTTTTTTGCAAAAAAATTTACCCATTGAGCAAGAGTTCCTTGAGGGAACGAAAAGATTCTATAATGCAGAGATGGCTTTGACCGATTACCAGAAGGATCCAGAAGGCGCTAGGAAAGAGGTGAATGACTGGGTGGAGAAGAAAACAAAAGAGAATATTAAGAATTTAATTCCTGAGGGGATGTTTAACTCAGGCACTCTATTGACTCTGGTGAATGCCATATATTTCAAGGGAATTTGGCAAAAACGGTTTGCACGAAGAGCCACTCGTTCAAAAGATTTTTTTGTTTCTAAAACTGAAAAAGTTAAAGTGAAGATGATGAAGCTGAAGACAAACTTCAAGCACATTGCAAATGGTGGAGAGCTTGGCTGTCAATTGCTGGAGTTGCCCTACCAAGGTGAGGATCTCTCGATGTTGATTCTGCTACCCCAAGACAAGTATGGGCTGACCAGTGTAGAGGCTAACCTCACCCACGACAAGTTACAAAAGGCTATTGCACTAACACAAGTACAACATTCAAGCGGAATGAAGGTGTACTTGCCAAGATTCAAGATGACACAGCAATTCCAACTGCAAGAGCTCCTAGCGAAAATGGGTGCAACAGATATGTTTAACCCGAGCAAAGCTGACTTCACAGGGATTTCACCTGGGCTCTATGTGTCCCATGTCATTCACAAGGCATTTGTGGAAGTTAATGAGGAAGGTACAGAAGCTGCAGCAGCTACAGCTGTCGTGTTAGCGCGTTCTAAAGCGGCAAAGATTCCCGTCTTCTGCGCTGATCACCCCTTCCTGTTCTTGATTTGTCATAAGAAGTCAGGTAGTGTTTTGTTCATGGGTAGAATGGTGAAGCCTTAGCCGGTAGACTGAGAGTGAGGAGTTCTGGATTCGGCCTTTTCACAGTTATTCTCGGTTGTGTTACTTTTTTCTCTCAATAAGTAAAAAGAAAGCTTATTTGTAAGAAACACATGCACTGCCCCATAAATGCAAAACATATATTTGAATACCAAAGAAGGTCAAGAATGATATTAGGTACCTATAGTAACAAAAATAGATAAAAATATAAATCTCATAGTATTTACAAGAAAAATCAAAGAGAACTGATTCTGCCTAATAAGCAGTAGAATATTTGCCATTATTAAAAACTGAATCATTAATTGGATCATGAAATTCTAGAGCTCTGATTGGCTTATCCATCATGGCATATGAGCCATTATACCATGCTCTCCAAATATGGTAACTGTACGCATCTGCTCAAAATTGAAAACTAGCTGAAAATCGGTTGTTTTTACAAATAAAGTCGGGAAGAGTTCTCGATATTTTGTGGGCGCTTTTAATACACAATCATTCCACTCGCGCTTGTTGGATAAGAGATGATTATAGCCAACTCATATCCAACGCACACTCGTGGAATAATTGTTAATTATAAAGAAACATTTGTTATCAAAATCTTAGAAATCTTGTTTAACAAGTTAACTTGTTATAATAATAATTATTATTAACAATTAGTGTTGCAGGAAATACTTTAATAAAAGGTTTGTTAAACGTGTTCTAGGATCTCCTGCCTGTAGTTATCATTATCAATGTAATAAATTTAAGAATTATTAGGACACTGAATGGGCGAAGAAGAAATTTTCAAGATAAAAGTCGAGAAGAGCCGTGTGTATTTTAATTCAGTCTGTCAACAAAAACTGAAAGTTTGACTTTGGGATCTATACACAAGTGGACACAAGGATTGATCGAACATTCCCCAACATCTCTACACTTGATCATGCCTTTTTTGAAGAATTTTTGGCGTCCCTACCCAACTACGACGTGAAATGATCAAATTTTGAGGTTTCGCTTGAGAACGAGAGGCAAGGCGATAAATTCGGACGCACTTCCGCCTCTTCAACTCTAACCTAGGCTACGTTAACGGTACCGGTCGAAAATTTGTACGGTTAGGCGTTCTGTTCACACGGAACCACGCTAACCGTAGGAAAATTTGGACTTCTAGCCGTTCAAAAATTTGAACGCTCAGTAAAATCAAGGTCAAGTTGTGTGTACACGGTGACCGGGTAAATTTCTGTACAGCAAAGGCGTGGTTGCATGGATGCGTGGTTACTCAGCTGCAAGAAGAGGAAAATTGCAAACAGAAACGAGTCGTTACTCACTTTGCTTGGAAATATTACGATTCGAACAATTCCGTGTGAACAGCACCAAAACGTTGAACGGTTCCGTTTGAACAGAGTGTCTGGTCAAATTTTTCGACCAGTACTGTGTGAAGGAAGCCCTTGTCTATTTCTCTTTTAACTGGGCAACTTGGAATAATCAGAAAAAAAAGTTTGAAAGAATGAGAAGTCAAGTCTATTCCTCAGCGACGTGTTTACTGGCGTCGCGGTTGTTGTCGAATCGTAAGGTCCACAATATATAGGGAACTTTAGGAACGACGACGCTGACGGCAGCGAAAACGTCACTATTCCAAAGTCTTTGCGTTTTTTTTTTTCAAAGTTTGTCGCAATTATTACAACTCACCTTCATGGTCAAATATTGGTACATTTCCCTGGAATTGAAATCTTGGAGACGGAGCACAACTTAAGAAGGGGAGAGAAAAGTTCAGTCGCAGTGTTGTGTTTACGTCTGTTTCCGTCCTACAAAACGTCTCGACTGGGATTTTCATGTTATAGTCATGCAGTGAAAGGGTGCTGCACGTGCAAAGTTGTTGTTTTACTTATTAAACCTTTTGCTTTTCGGCGTCGTCGTTGCTAAAGCTCTCTATGTGGGGAAGGGGTCTTCCATTTAATAGAGGCGGGGCATGACGTCTTGTTGTTGACTTGGGTGTAAGTATATTATTGTAGATTTTGATATCACTTTGTGTTCAAGATAGAATTGGAATGGAATGGTCATGTTTTCATGCACACGGACCATCACTTGGACTGTGCTTAAAGATGCTTGTCAATGGTCGAAATAGCTAGGCCAACGAAGGTTTACCTTTATCCGAATTTGATGACTATGTAGTTAGTTTTGCCAGCCATGAGTCTGGTTTTAATATTTTACTGTCTAGTGGTTTGCTAGTCTCAGTCTAGGTCTCATGCGGACCATTACAAAAAGTGTAAAATTACTGACAACTTTTAAACACACAGTTTGTTATAAAACCTTTATTTTAAGACGTTTACACCTTCTAAGAAAGGTTTATTTTGAAACTAGAATAGTTTGATATCCACCTGCTGCAACTGACTAGTTTGCCGGCCACAAAGGCATCAATACAGAATTTGACATCCTACTTTAAATGACTCAGTTGTAAAATGTTCCGAGGCTGAAAACAAATTTGCTTAAAAAAGTATTCGCTTACGCAAGAACTGACTTCGAAATCAGAAAAAAAAGATGACGATATTTAAGATTTAGTCGTAGAAAACGATGTTCGTCTTGTGCAGTAACAATTACCAATCCAGAGACACTTGTTGTGTCAGTACCAAATTCTAGCAAGAATGGCTATCAGTATAAAACTACCCTACCTTTCCACAAATTTATGCCCATTCCTAAATTATGATTCTTTTAACTCTCATGCAGACATGCATAACTTTCAATGCTCCTTCCATAAAATAAGCCTTGATGGGAAAAGTAACATTAAATATAAACCCAGCACATTTAAAAATGTAAACTTCCCTCCAAAAACCCCACCCCAAGTCCCCCAAAAAAATAAGTAAGAAAAAAGGCCCAAAACAGATACCAAATGATCATTTTACAAGTCTAGGGTTTAGACTGTGAGCCGTCTCTTATTTTTCTTTTCAATTTTCAAAACCCTTTTTGTAACGTCGTTGTTTGCAATCGCGTTGGCTGGGATGAGAACTAGACGGATTTAAAGAGAAAGGGTGGACCGCAAGCAGTCTAATTACACAGCATCCCGTCCACAAAAAACTGAACATAACAACACCACATTAGTTATCTTGAATTTAGAGAAACTAATCCCGTCATTGACTTGGTCACAGTACACCCAAGCATTGCCTGGTGCAGACGTTTGACACGTTTTCTTCCACTGATAAGAGGAATTAACCGCACAGGCCGGTGTAGTTGTCATATTCCTTGATAATGTGGAAAAGCATTTTAAACAACTAAGCTTTGTATCACTGAATCAGACACTAGTCAGGGAGAAAGTTAACATGCGGCCTATTTTCAAACAAAGTGTCCACCACAGAGGAATCAGCCATTGTTGTAGTGTCACCAATATTCTTGTCATTCTTTGCAACATGCCGCAAAACTCGTCTCATGATCTTCCCAGAGCGAGTCTTAGGAAGCCCGGGGGCATTCTGAATGATGTCAGGGGTTGCAAATGGTCCGATTTTGGTGCGAACTGAAATGAGGGAAAACATAAGAATCCTTTTACAGGATGTAACGTTGTATGTAGTGGTACCAACATTTATTTACTAGTAAAAAAAATATTTGTGTTGACTTAAAATGTAACAGTGTAATTTTCATTTGAAAGAACTAAGTCTAGATCAGTTAGGAGAAAGTACATTTAATCGACCCTTCCCAGGCATTTTCAACTTATGACTGGGACCAATTAGCGATGCGGCAAACAACACATTGCAGAGACCAAGTGCCAACAGGCTCCACTTGACGACTGACTCTTGGGGAACGTCGCCGCTCCATCCTTAACTCTGGCCACCTTATTAATCCTACTCCTGTCTCCAAACATTTTAATCAAGCCAAACACTCCATCAACGACGTCCGTCTTGTACCCTTACAACTAATCCGTAGTAGCCTTGACTCTGTACAGAAAGGCACGCGAGCCACACCTCTATTTTTCTCTATCACTCTTTCTGCCGTAAGGTTCAGTTTACTGTTTTACTGTTTTACCTTTAAAATTTGGTGTTAAAGATTCTTCAGATCCAGGTCTACGAAAGATCCGGCTGACCCTCCCTGGTTTTTCGTTGTGGTTTCTGTACCATTTAAAATAAACGAGTGTGTAGTCACAAGCTGAACGCCGAAGAGATTAAGATATATCCTTGGCCATTGTTTCCAAGTGACTTCAAGTAAGATCTTTCCAACTTCCCCTTCAGTGGTACACATTAACTCTTCAATGCATTAATTCATTTTGTTGAGAACGTTTTTGGTGATGTTAATAAACTCAGTGGAACACAGTAAATTAACAATCAATGTGAAAATTTTGTAAGTTATTACCTTTTTGCTTGAGATCATTTCGCAGCTGTTCATTAAATTCCACTCCCTACAGAAAATACATAACCGCATAATTATTAGATTTTGCAGGACGTTTGGTATACAGTTACTCTAAACACTAACTGACAATGCTAATTGTGTGGTTTTTACAAAATACAGTGGAAGCTCGTCAAAGGACACTCTTCTTACGGCCGCTATCATAAGACCCCGTTTTTATTGACTCCCAGCATATAAACTTTAATTTTAGCCCGTGGCGCAGGCTAAGCAAGGAGCCTAAGGCGAAATTTCGTGGGGGAGGGGGGTTATAAGACACGATCTGTATATCCACTTTCACCAGGGCGGATCCAGGATTTTTTTCCGGTGGGAGTGTTCCACTAAGGAATGCCGTAACTGACTGGTGACAACGATCAATTTTAATACCAGTTGTATTAGAAAGCCGCAGGTCATCTAAGGGGGGGGGGGGGGGGGGGAAGCGCATCCCCTGCATCCTCCCCTTAGATCCGCCCCTGTTCAGTCTGTGGTGGAAAGGTATCAACAGTTTCAATGCCTAGCGCAAAAACTATCAACATGTATATGATTGTACATTACCTCCATCAGAGTGGTGAAACAGTATATTCCTTCCCCTTTTTCTTTGTGAGGACAAGACACCTAGTGAAAAAAAAAACATAACAAAACAAACAAATGTGTTTAGTATAAAAAACGAAACAAAAATGGATTATGCGTTTACAATCTAAGTTAATTTGTTATCCTTTGTTTAGATGTGTAGATGTATTATTTGCTTTTTTTATATTACAAAAGCAGCTTAAAACTTAATATGATAGTGATAATGTCTACAACTTTAAAACCACCATAATAAGGTACAGGCTAGCCAATTCTGACCAATGGTAAGCACCATTAGCCTACATCTGACACTGCAGGAGTGCTTGTTATTCATGGAATGATGGACCTCCTTCTCCGAGTACTCCAAGTTTTTCCTCCCAGCCGACTATGTCACTGACTGACTGAAACACAATATATTACAGTGACACACTGTTCATGCGGACACCAAGGGGACATATAAACCACACTGTCGCAATCCGTTTCAAGCTCCTTCAAGTTTGCATATCTTTGCCTCCTTTTGTACCTTTCTTAAATATTCTGAGTATTTAACTTTATCTTTCATTCAATTTACTGGCAGCTCCTACTGTTTGAATTTAGATTGACTTTATGACACAGCTCCTTTAAGCAAGGTTTCAAACTTACAACAGCAGCCTCGGTGACTGCGTCATGCTCCACCAAGGCACTCTCAACCTGCGCTGTACTCAGCAAGTGACCTGACACGTTCATACAGTCATCAGTTCTACCCGTAATCCAATAATAGCCATTACTGTCCCGCTTACAACCTTCAACAAGAAAATGTACAGCAATCAGTTGTATGCAAACACAGGAGCTTAAGCTCACAAGGAAGAATCCTTGATGCATAATAATTATCATTTAATGTACATGTATGGGATTTTTGTAATGATGCAAAATAGGAGTCAGTAGTAATAAAAATATAGCAGAATGCCTTATCTTGTGGCAATTTCCTTATACTGTGTTCTTGGTAGTTTCGGTCAATTCAGAGCAATTCCATTTACGTGAATACCATTGTTCTCTCCGAACAACATAACAATGATAAAGGTTTTGCACTAAAATAGATGCACAATAAAATTTAAAATAAAACATGGGGAAAACGTAGGGCATTGAGTTCCTTACAGTTGTACGTCACTAAAGACACTGTAAAAAGTATTTTCCACACTGCCTAGAATGTTATTTACAGATCACGTAAGCGTTTTCTGACTTTTTTTTCCTAGTCAGATGCTACTGGAGATATCTGTACATGCACATGCGCAGGCAATTAATTACTCACCATCTCCCGTTGTGTAGTATCCAGGGAATTTAGAAAAGTACACCCTTTCAAATCTCTCATGGTCTCCATAAATAGTTCTTGCCATGCCTGGCCAGGGCTGTTTCATCACCTTCAACATTAAACGGAATAATGTTGCAAAACCGACATAAAGGAGTTCAGAACTTTATGCAATTCAATGTTTAAGGCTGTAGATGAGACTAAAATTAATTCACTTGGCAATTAATCACTTGCAACCTGGGTGTGCACGAAAAAAAAAAAAATGCTCTGGACCTGTGAAATCCAGGATGTTAAAAACATAATAATGTTTTCGAAGCGAAACCTAAGATTTCCAAGTCGCTCAAAAGATTATAAAGCTATATGTTGCATTTTTTTATATAATATAGTTTTAATAGTAGTATCTATAGCATTTACTATATAGATTATTTAGTTGTATCTTCTATTTTATATAGTTTAGTATTATCTATTTAATTATATTGTTTTTTCATTATATTTTATTTGTTATTTTAGAAAGCCATGAGGTTATTAGCTCTGGCTATTTAGTGGCAACCATCATTAAATAAAGTCTTTATCTTATCTTATCTAAAAGTTAGGTGAAAAGGGTCACCTGGCACCACTAATGCAAAGCCCTGACTTGCTGAAGTCACATTAAGAAAAAAATCCACTACCATTTTTTTTCAGACATAATAAATTATTTATTGTAAGGACATTTTCTCCACTGTTTTTACAAAGTAGTTTTCAAAAACAGACAATCCTTATAAGGCATGATATTTCACACTCACTAGAAATCCTTCACATGGTCCTTCAAGTTCATTTCCATGTTCATCAACAATTGCTGGCACAACACCAAAAAATGGAAATGACTAATTAAGAGAGTAATAACAAGTTGTCAGTAATTGTAGATAAAATAATAATAATAATATTAACAACATACTTCAAAACTTAATTACACTATAACCAATATAAGACTACAATGTATGTGTAGCGGCACCCATGTTCCGCCCTTTTTTACGTCATGCATGCGTCGTGGATTTCTGCTCATGCGCGCCAGTTTTGTTATGTTTTCGACCATGCGGTCCGATGCTAGAGCCCGGAAAGACGTAAGTTTTTACCTTTCTGCTTGCTGTTTTCCAGTTTTTCTGTATACCAACTGTAGATCTGTATTTCCAGTTTGACAGATTCACTTCTTTAGCGATTTCGAGATGTATTACGTGTATGGATTTGTGATTAAAGCTATGACGATCTGTTCAAGTCAAATGGGTGTTTTGGATTTCGGACCCACGCTGGCATAGTATGTAAAAACGTTTGTGGCACATGACCTTGGTTGCACTATAACACAGATTTAGTTACAAGTCAAGCAGAGCTTTTGTTACATAGTTAACTGTTTACTTGAAACAATAATTAACTTCAAAACGTTAATTAGAAATTGAGCTAAATATTTCTGACAAAGAAACCTGAGCAAGTGATCTAGTGTCAGCAAACAACTTCCAGAATATAGATGACCTCAGTGGGCCATGGATCAGAACCTACAATACTGTCATGTGATACAAGTCAGCAGTTGTCCCACTATGACTTAAGTGGAAGATGCATAAAAAATTACTGTTAACCACTTTTAAAAAAGGATGTACAATGGTGTACACAAAGAGGGTGAATCGTTGTACATGGACGATTATGTGATTATCAGAATTTCTCACACGGACACATACTGGTAACCAGCTTTTTTCTTGCTAGTGGCTGGCACTCCACACATGCCGGTGCCCTACACATGCCGATGGGTGGAACTCCACTACACTTGCTTGACAACTCTGCAGATGCTTCAAGGCTGAAGGAATGAGGTCTCATCTTTTTTTATTTTTTTTAAGCACAGTCTACACAAGAAATGCTATAAAAGAGCTAAGGTCCTTCAAAACATTAAGAATAAACTTTGCCATAATTCCAACTCAGGAACAAAACTTACTGCTGCTCCTGGCCGCATGGGGGTGGCTCCTGGAAGTGATGTAATCACATGACCACCCTACAACAAACACAGCATATTAACATCAATACTCCACAATAAGGGTTTAAAAGTCTCCTGAAAGCATTTACTTGAAAGGAACTACTGTTAGGGCTTCTATAGTACTTGCCATCCAGGTTGCTAAATGGAAGTTGCACTTAATTTGTGATCAGCCACTCATATGTATCTTGTGAGACCTGGTTATTCAATAAGCTTTTTGCTTACTTAATAGGTGACTTTCAAAGAACATAAAGCTTTAGTCTCTTTCAGGGCCAGTCCTAGCCTGGTGCCCCATTCCTTTTATATAAAAATGAGTTTTCATTAACACACACATTTAACTCAATTTCACATGAATGAATGGCAATTGCAGTGCACATGTCCTCCAGTGCTTTGATAAAGAGAATTTTCATAGGGCAACACTGATATGGGCAGACTGAATAAACTTTCTGTCATTGTATCAGCAATACTGTATTTTTTAAATATTAGTTTTTCTGGAAAGCAGGGTAGGTGCTAAAAATTGACCAGAAGTTTGGTATATTTATACTGATACTAACCTGTACTTAATGCCATATTAACAAAAAAAATAATCATAACTTGCAATAACTTTACTCCTGTGTTACATGTAAATGGATCTACAATTAGCAATTCTGCTCAAAATAAAAGCTAGTTACAGCTATAAAGAGAGCCAATCATTTCTAGAAAGTGTCTCAGTAGAAGGTGTCTAGAATTTAGCTTTTGCTTTGTGTCAAACACCAGTACACAAAAGCAACAGCCACATTTTGACAACAATTCCCAGCCTAGCCAGCATGGTTTACTCACAGTTTCTGTCTGCCAGTAAGTATCCACTATGGAGCATTGTGCATCACCCACTGTATGGTAATACCAAAGCCAAGCTTCAGGATTTATTGGCTCTCCTACGGTCCCTAGTACTTTCAGGGACTTACGACTGGACCTGCAAAATAATAATATTATAATTAAAACAAGAGTTAACTGCATTGATGTTAATGTCCTTATTTTCACTGTTACAATAACCATGGATTTTGCCTGCATGCAATGCTGGCATCCTTGTAACACCTCAGGGCATTACAGGCAATCGTCTTGAAGTCTCAGGGGAGTCCTTTTGCCCATTTTAACAAGTTCTCCTGTGATTTTGGTCTCTTTTGCCAAATAACGCCATTCTTAGACGGGTTATTTTTTACCCTCCCACCTCCCCCTCAGCAAAGCATACCCCCCTCTCCACTCTCTGTCTTATGACCCTGCCAGCCTTTGCAAAATCTCCCTTCTCATAACTTAGTTTTGAGAAGACAGTCAGTGGTTGTTCTGACGGTGAAAACGGTGGATGATTAGTGTTCAAGCAGTTAATTACGAAATAGTAGTATGGAAACATTTGCTATCTATGATCCTTCATATTAAAATAACTGGCCAAAAAAACCCTGTTTACTGAGATACAGTGTACCTGTAGCTATAGACTTGTTTACCAGCATCCTCGGAGACCCAGGGGCAGATAGTGGGGGCGAGGGAAAGTCTAAATGGGCGGAGAAATATGACACGAAGAAAAGTACAGAACGGCGAGAAGAGCCCCTGGGGACAATGTCTTACCAGACCAGTTCCAAATGGTCGCCGCCATTCTGGCTTCTGATTGGTGCCAGAAAACTTGAGAAGCCAGAATGGTGGCGACCGTTTGGAACTGGTCTGGTAAGACATTGTCCCGAGGGGCTCTTCTCGCCGTTCTTTACTTTTCTCCGTGTCATATTTCTCCGCCCGTTTAGACTTTCCCTCGCCCCCACTATCTGCCCCTGGGTCTCCGAGGATGGTTTACCAGTCTCTGTTTGGGAAAATGAGCCTACATTCCTTCCTCTAGTCAGACTACATGTGTTTTGATTAACTGGTAGTTTCTGCTTCCAGTTTGCATAGTATATGCTTGTGAATCAAAGACTGAGAGAGTTAGATATTTAAAAAATATAGATCAGGAGACACTTGAGGCCTTATTTCAAGCACCCTTCTATCATTTTACTGCTCCCTAGATGATATTTTTTTCTGTATTTCTTTACTTGCAATAAGATTTTGATCACAAGTTTTATTCAATTATCAGCATTGCTGCTTTAATAATTTATTGATATCACTGTGATATCACTGGCATAAAAAATCTACATACATTTGTCAGCATAGCCTGATTATAACACCATTATCAGTTCTTTATGTATCCATTTTTCAAGTGAGTGTTAACTTACTTCTTTACAACAGCCTTTCCAAACTTCATGAGAGCTCTTATGGCTGTTGGAGCTGTGTAGAACTTGGAGACATTGTATTTGTCAACAACATCCCAAAAGCGCCCAGAATCGGGGTAAAAAGGAGTTCCCTCAAACTATAATCAACAAAAATTGAATCAAGGTAAAAAATCAAGGTAAAAAAAAAAATCTAATGCACTATTGCCCATTCAGTGAGGCAAAATAATGAAAGTTGTTATTTGGACAACATACTGCATGTCTGACTAAAATTCGCCCATGCTAAAGTATAATCTTGACCCTCTAAGCCCAAATATCCACATAACAAATTCTCCAAACTTATCTCTAACCATTTCCTTAAAGAATGAGTTGAGAGAATTTGATAAAAGATCAAAGCATTTTCTCTTTGCTGATCATTTTATTACTTCTCATGACCTAATGTCTTGACATTGTAGGATATTGTTAGAGGAGAAAGTTGATGTTGGTCACTGGGACTTAAAGGGTTAATTGTAGTTGAATGTGGTGACTGGACAGATCATTACTGTACAGATTACTGTACAGATCATTTCTAACACTACATTACTGTGGTGACTGACCATTACTGTAAAATTACTTCAAAGCTGATGATCTGAAGCACATATGCATGTAACATTAAATGTAGAACTGCAATGTGTTTTGGTTTGTCCCAAAATGGTGAGCTGGCCCCAGTTGTTCAAAAGCTGGATAGTCTTATCCATTGGATAAATCTTTATCCAGTGGATAAGTGTTAGGAAAACCAATTGTGTTATCCATTGGATAGAGATTTATCCAGTGGATAGTGTTATCCACCTTCTGAACAACTGGGGCCTGGTCGACAAAAATGTTATGAGTCCTTACAAAAAAGAAAAAAATTAATATTTACAATACGGCGGTCCAGCAATCACGTTGTTAATATTACAAAAGATGTGGGTTCAGTGACATTACTATTAACCCATTCGATCCTGGAGATTTTGCCAAAAAACGTGTTTTGAAGCTAGTCGAGTGGTTTTCTGGTCACTGTCATGCTATAAAGAGCTAAAACTTACCACAAACCCGTTTACCGGTTGTACTCTTCACGGCCTTCTGATCCAGATGCAAAATATCAGCTTGCAAAGTTCGGGCATGCGCAGAAAGCAAAATTTACTTTTCCCTTTCTCTCCTCTCCTCTTCTTTCACTTTTCTTGCTCATTTTTTTTCTCTTGCTGGGCATTTAATAGGCTTCATTTTGATGGGAAGAGTTTTTAGGAAAGCTTTTAGGATCTTAGGATTAGGTGAAAGGAAAGGTAGGTGGGTAATGGAACAAGATTTTCATGGAGATTTACAGATCAATCTTGCATGGTTTTTTGCCGTTTTCTCCGGTTTCCTTGACTGAATTGTGCCCATTCTGGTATGGTTTGAAAGATCTCTTCACTCTGCACAAGTTAGCAGACAAAGTTGGCCTTGACCATTAAAACTGATGACGTCACAAGGGTTAGAAAGGACGTGGATCTGCATGGGCGGTTACAGGCATTTCAGGGGCGATTGGGTTAAGTGTCATTATAATTACAAAGCTGTACCGAATACAATAAAAAAGGTGTTTAAAACAGCATTCTCTATAAGATGAACTATAAAATTTGCAAGTGTGAGGCAATTAATGAGGAACTGTCAAAAATAGATTATTGCAATCAAAAGTGAATTGACTTTATACCAGAACACTTGTTGCACCATTTGCTAATGGGCCATAAGTGATGTAACTATGGCCAGTGATCCAACCGATATCAGCTGTACACCAGTAAACTTCTCCTGGGTGATAATCAAATGTGTACCTGCAGAAACACAAGATGCAATTATTGCCTCCTGTCATACTTAGGAGGGCTGCGGGTAAAAGTCCCATGTATTATGGGATATAAACAACAGCTGTTAAAAACTTACTAGGGGGTTCATGGTTTACTGGACACACTCTCTTGACATCTATGTTCATGTCAAAATTTTTTAACCTAGGTTTATCCACAATTTCCTGTCTCCTAGCACTGATTATTCAAGAAGATGAAGGAATTTGAGAATCAATCTAACCTAAAAATTTTAACCTGAATTTAACAGCTAGATACATTTCTTAGAACATTTTTGAACCACTGTGTCATATATCAACCTGATCAATACTACACTTGCCGGATTTGGAATATTTCTTGGTTTTCTCTTGCTGACTACATGGAAGTTTTTAACAAATAATACACAGACTTGTACCCACCCCACCTCAGTTTGAAACCAGGTCATGCCATAATATGTATATCAAATATATTTATCATTTATATATATTTAAGCCTGCTTCTCGTATGCTGTCGAGCTACCTGTGACAAAGCTGCCAGTACTGCAGGAAAGACCTGCAATGTTTCTTGTTGCCAGCAGCATTATGTCCTCATTTGTCGGCGTAGTATTACAGGCAGTACAGGCGGCTATGTCACAGGTACTTCACCGGCATACATTGTATGAGAACCAAGCTTTAAATTTAAAACCTCTTGCATGTCATCTAGCCTTAAAGCTGTTCTTCTGAAAAGGGAAGTGTCCAAATGACCCACTGACCCCACATAAAAATAAAACAGTGATGTCCCCTTTCAAACTTACGGCTGTAGTCCATGAAAAGATGGTGTATTTCCACATCAAGTTACTGTTGGAAAGCATGTACATGAACAATAATTCATGACAAGACTTACTTGAAGGTGGTTGCTGTGTAAATCATGTAGCCTCCTACTGTATGAAGAACACCTTTTGGTTTCCCAGTTGATCCACTGGTTAAAAGTAATTAAAGGAGCAAGTAAGCTGTTGGTTTGAGGTACAAACAAGCTACAGTTGTCCCATATTAATCTTCCACGGAAGTTGCACTTTTTCTTTAAAAACACTTTCTTTTGTTCCAGCAAATTTGCTTAATAATACAAGAATTTATATAGCGCCATTTCTGTGAGCTCAATTATGCTTGCTTGCATTATTATGACCTCTCAAGAGAAAACCTAGTGACACTAGTACTAATGGCATGCTGCAAGACACATTAATTAAAGGGCGAAGAGCAACAAAATAGAACAAGTTAATTCTTACTCAGGAGAAAATGTGACAACTAGGTTCAAATCCAGAACTACAAAATCCTTACAGAAGTCTGACAAGTTAACCACCTGGTTACCTGATGCCTCCACAAAGACAACTGACAGTTAACTGCACATTATCAAATGAAGGAATGAACTGTATATTAAATAACTTATTAACATGTCCCAAGTAAATCATTCTATTAATGGGGTGGACGGGGGAAGAATGACTGAGAGTAGGACTAGATAGTAATAGAAAGAGTAAAGCTCATTTTACCTAGTATAAAGCATAAACAAGGGATCTTCAGCATCAGTCCAGCAGGGATCACACTGATCACTTGCTGAAGACATCACATCATGCCACCAACAATCAATACCATGCACATCATCAAAATGAGTCTGAAAACATACATTACCGACGTATTTATTTGGCCATAAGCCGAGACCAAAAAGCTTTAAGCTTGTAGAATGAGCATAACCAAAAACGAAAGATAAATCCAAAACATCCGGCTATAAACCAAGACCATTTGTTGCAAGACTTTTAGCTTCTGTAAAACTTAACAGTTTTGAAAAAAATGTGATCTTATCTGGGAAAACATACAATTGTTGTTTGGGTTTTTTGCTGCTAGCTATCAATCTTTCCTCATATCTTCTTGGGTATATGGCAGTTACAAAATTAAATAGTTGCTGATGCATGTGAAATGTTGGCAGAAAATTAATCAGAGTATTAAAAATAACATGTAAGCACCCACACTCTAATAATAATTATTATTAAAGTGCTCTTATGAGCTAACCCCCAGGGACAAACTATCAAACAAGCTCCCCTTTCGAATAAGTGCTTTCCTTCCCCTCCCCCTCTAACAGGGAAAACCTGTTATATTGCACCTTCATCTATAACTTCAACATTAACATTTTATATACAGTTACATTAAGTGTGTAAAGAGTACAATAAGACTTTAAAGGTATGCTTGTTTTAAAAAATGAAAGCCATCAACATTGACTTTTAATTCTAATACATGTAATATTATTGAACGTAATGTTTACTGCGCTTTTCACAAACATGCAAATTTTGAAGTTCAAAAGCCAACTGACGATTGTGTTTTTCGCTGCCGTCAATCATCTTAACGGACCTCTTAGGAAACAAAACTTTACTTTAACGGGTTCAAAAGGTCATGGTTTGTGATTTGTGATTGGTGGATTTCGATCCGTTTTGTGTGTTTCTGTGTTTCAAGGTTCCTTGCTTTTGATTGTAATTATGATTGACGGCAGTGAAAAACGCAATTGTGAAGGCGACTTTTGAACTTTAGAGTTCGCATGTTTGTGAAAAGCGCAGTAATGAGTGTCTTTAAACCTGATAAAGACACATGGCTAAACTTTAGGTCCAAAATAAGTATAACCCCAAATCTACATAATATCCATCGGTGCAAGAATGAGTTACCTAATGACCTACAGTTGTACATGAAGCTGTTCAAAAAACTTGCAGTCATGTATTATCAGGTAATAACTCTCAGCTTTGCCTCTAGTTTTTAAACCTGATAAGACACTCCTGCTTAACTTGGATCACCTGAGAGATAATACCTGAAGACTGGCCTGGAGACTGTTAGTTTTAAAACCGGTAGGTTGTAAAGGTTAACATTATGAATCATACTTTTTGTTGTATGATTAACAGCATTTACCGGAAATTCAGGACAGGGTCTCTTGGCCACAGGGGGATCAGAATTTCCATTATTTGCTCCTCCACTAACATGCTGAACAACAATGCAGCTTTCAACAACAAATCCTCTGAAAAAAATACAAATAAAAAAACAAGTACATGTAAATAAGAAAATTTTAAAGGAAATGATCAAAGAAAGTAGGTATAAAAACATAAAGGTAAACATGAAGCCTGATAAGTTTTCTTAAACAATAGACCACACTTTCTATGGGTTTACCAGCATAATAACCCACGCAGTATGTTGGGAGAACACAAGAAAAGCTTGTAAATCACGAGCCGAAGGCAAATGATTTATAAGCTTTTCTCGTGTTCTCCCAATGCAACATCCCAAGTGGGTTATCATGCCGGTAAACCCATAGAAAGTGTGGTCTATTGCTTTTATAAAATAACTTTAAGTTTTCTATGATTTTACCAGCACAATAAACCATAGGTGTTTAACCAATCAGAATGTGCATACTATCTTAGTTATTTTATAAAATGCATTATTTCATTGGAGACATAAAAATTAAGTTCTCATATGTAAAGGATAGTATATCTAAAAATATAGTTGGCCCTGGGAAATTTTGATCCAGTTGTCGCATCTCACAAATTAATATTTCTGATGAGTCTTGAAGTCACATTTATGCTTTAATTCTTTCCTTGTTGAAGCCTTGAGCATTTTATTGCTGCAGAATCTTGTACTTTTTAACAAGCAACTCGCGGTCAACATCACAATAACTGTAGGATTTACAGCACCGTAAACCATCCCCTCTTTATAGAGTAGAGCGATTTTCGTATGACCTTGAAATGAGAGCGCGCGAACAAGACAGAGATGACAAACAAACGGAAATAGAGCGATTTGATTGGTTTATCGAACGGACAGACAAATGCGTCTGGCTTTCATTGGTTAAGCGAATGCTCGGTGAAAAAACTTCATGCCTGAGAACTTTCTAGAAATCAACCGATACTTCGCTTTGACGTCATACTACAACACGATTGGCCAATCGAACAATGCCTTGTCCATATCAGGGCTTCTTTGGCAAGAAAACAAAGAGGCCATGTTTTGATCTTTTCATCCATTGGCTGATGAAACAAAGAACGAACACTTACCGAAACCTTTTTTCAAGGTAATACGAAAATAATAAATTGCTCTATTAACAAATCAATACTCACTCTTCTTTGCACATCCCTATGGCTTCATCAGAAATTTCCTTCAGATTTATAAGCTTTTTGCCTCTATAGGAACCATCTGAAAATAAGCATACATGAACATGCATGACTTCATCATCTGAACAGAGTCAGGGAAAGCTGACTTTACGAGAAAGAACCATTTTGACTTAATGGTAGTGATGGGAATTGGCTGAGATTTTATCATTGATCATCTGAAATATAAGGATTGACCCAACCAATCAACCATCCACTATAATTGAAACATCTATTGATAAAAAAAGACATGTCTGTTTCACCTGTGTACAAGTCACAGTGGTTTTATTATTACTATTATAGTTATTATTATTATTATTTACATTAACATTAATTGTCATCATCCACAATCGATTGTCACCTCCCTAAAAGATTTTCGATCAATGAACAATTATAATCATTGATCAGCACACCACTACTTAATGGTGGTCTAATTTACATGTATTAGGTACATTGTACATGTTGCATACAACATTGCTGCCAAACTAAGAAAACTAAAAAGGGTTGATTTCACTGTATTAATGCAAGGTTGAAATCACTGTTATGTACTGTTGCTGCTAGCAGTTTAATAAAGTTTCTGGCACCTCATAGGCTTTTTCCTGATAACTGGTGATGCAACAGTGACATTTATGCATTTCGCGGTCACCATGATCCCAGGGGTTGACCCAGGGGACATGCAAATGTTTCAATAAGCTTGGTACGGTACTAGATGGGACCGAAGAACAGTGAACAAGATGCAATGTAGATCACAAGTGTTTAATTGTGTGTCATTCAAGTCTACATAATTGTGTGAAACCCTAAACTGCTGATCTATTCATTTGATAACATAATTAATTGTAACAAGATGCAGTTTGGAAGTACCGGTACCTTGAAATACTGCAATTTGTTACCTAAAGTTCCATCTGAATCAACTGTTGCCTCAGGGGGAGGAGCAATGATAACCTTTTTTTTGGTGAACTGGGGGGAAAGTTGATCTGCCCAGGGGTTCCCAGGGGTCAACCCCCAGGATGGATGCTGATAAGTGCAGCATTATAAAAAACAATAAAGGAGTACTACTAGAAATAATATACCTGCTGTGATTAGAATTCTACACTTGGAATCAAGAATACGTTCTGACAGAGACTCTGCTGAGAACCCACCAAACTAAGAAAACAATGAAAAAAAGATCATTAATATTATTATTAATTTTGTCCGTATGTGTCATATTGTAGGCGAGGTTAATTTTGTTTCTTTTAACAGTTTGCTTTCAACCTGGTACAGTTCTGTATATGTTTTTCAACCTAGGTTTAATAATTGGATGGAAAGGTTGATTTGAAGAGTTGATAACTGATCCTTTTCTGAACATATAAAAAAAACTTGTGTTGTAAGAAAATAATAATGAAAATAGCTTGCACCTCAGATTTTCACGCATGCATACACATTTTCTGTTTACATGCACATGATTGCTTTTTCCTGTTGAATAATCGCATTACCTACTCACCACAATAGAGTGGACAGCTCCAATTCGTGCACAAGCCAACATGGCAACCACTAGCTCATTGATCATTGGCATATAAATTGCTATACGATCACCTTTCTTGATGCCTATAAAAGTGTGCATGGTTACTATATTATTACCTCATAAAGTGCAAACATAACCTGAATCGAGTCACTAAATGACAAAGGTTAGGGATATAAGTTACAGGACTTGATCTGATCCAGGTTTTGTCAATGCCATCTTTGGAAGAAGGGCCACAGAAAATGAACTCTTTGCCATTAACCATAAATAATGGCAGCAGGAATCACCTTAGGTAACATACTGTATGCAGTTGCAAAAAGAAATTGAGCCTGGCAGGGATTCAAACCCTGATCTTTACGATACCTCTGCATAAGTTGTGCACTTAACTGCAATATTAAATGATCTTTGATTCTCTACATCTATTTCTTCATCCCACAGTTCAATACATGTACATGTATATGGAATTCATATACTTCATCATTTCCTCTTCATCTTTCCCAGGTTTATTACATGTACAAACCAATTCAATGACCAACACCCAGTTGGTTTACTAACTCAGTTGGTTAGGGCACTGCACCAGTATTGCAGAGGTCAGGGTTTGATTCCTTACAAGCCTCAGCCTAAATTTTTTCAAGTTATCTTTTTGCAACTGAATACTGCAAGTTGCATAATTAACTGCGACGATCTTCTCTACATTTATTTCTTCATCCTGCAGTTCAAATAATATATGAAATTCATATTTTCATCACTTCATTATTGCTATAGTTTTTTATTGTTCGGGCTTCTTTTTTAATATCTAAACAAATTTGTAGTGAACTTAGCCATCATAACTTGACCTTGTAAATCTCACCTTTGTCTTTCAACACATTTGCAAACTTGCAGACTTCTGAGAGAAGTTCACTGTATGTAATCTGCTTGCTATCTCCAGGAAAATTCCCCTCCCTGCATTTGAGTAAGCACACAAAAGGAAAAGAGTTTTTAAAAAATTGCAATATTATTATTATTTTGCACCTTTCCTCCATGCCCATCCTCTTACTATAAGAGAAAAACTAAGGTAGCTGTACACTGTCAAGATTGAAATCCACTTGCCTAGCTAGTCAGCAAATACATTTCAGTTCTCACTTTCCCACATGCAGCTGTAAGTAATTACTTGCTCAAAGGGAATACAATGCCTTATCATCTAAAGCTCTACTGTAAGTTGTCTGTAATAAGTTAAAGATTATAACAAAGTGTATAAGATTACTAGAGTTCTTAAATGCTGTGCCAGATACAGACTAATATGGACGCGATCAGAGGAATTAACACAATTAAGCAGGCAAACATGCACTTGGATTTGAAATTGATTCATGCTTTCAGCTAATAAAGTCAGTCATCTTCTGCCCTGTTTCTATGTGTCTCAAGTGCTTTAGAAAATGGAAAACATAATTGTTTGCTCTAGCAGGGTGTCCAGTGGCATGGTTGCTCAAAAAAATTGGAAAATAGGAAATTCAGGATTGAGAACATAGGAAAAATAGGAAACTTTGTGTTAAAAAATAGGAGAAAATAGGAAAATCAATAGTACTGTCCTCAGCAAAGATAGCATTCCTGCACTTCGTCAGGGTTATAATAAAGGCTACAAGTCCTCAGCTTCTACGTTTGCAGGATTTACTGTAGAACAGCTTTCGCAGCTTAGAAGGAGTGAAAATGATCAGTAATGTTTAGTTTATAGGCTCCTTACACTGTAATGAGAATGATACATGTATGCTTGACTACAGGTCAAGTGTGATTCTATAATCAAAAGTGATCATACACAAATTCCCTTCAAGCTTCAAAGAGTTAAATTTCTTGGCACAGAAATTTCTTACGCTTGCAATGTCATTGACGGAACTAAGACTACAAAGTCCTAATGGAACGCTTTTCTTCCATTAATCTGCAATCGGTAGCTTGTTGAGAATATTCTTGTTTGAATCAAAAGACCATATAGTTCTAAGTACGGAACCAGGCTTTCTGTGGTGTACCCAAAATGACACTGATCTATTTGGTACCACACTGTACCTGTAACTGTGTCATGGTCAAGTTCTAAGAAGAACGTAACTCTCTGCTTAAAAAAAGCTACTTTATGACTGCAAGACCGGTTTGGCAACCAAAATATTGGATGCTTCGTCAGTTGCTTAGGTATAGCTGTTAACAAGGGTCACCAAGAGAAGTACACAATGTAGTACCGTAAACTAAACTCAAGTCTGTTCTTCTCATGTAGCATCCAGAATCCAGCTAGTGATTGGTTTTTTAAACAAGAAACTGATAATGATTTACACTGTATCTGACCTGTGTTATGAGAAGACAACTTGATCCTGTTTTCAGTTTCAAAGATGAACATAAAAGCAAGCAAGACTTCAAAATAAAATGTTTCAATCACATACAGAAACTGAAATGCAGTTTCAGTGGGCTATGCACAAAATTATTCAATAGTCATGAGAGTTATATAACACTACATACAATACATGTAAGTGCACTAGAAAATTATACAAAAAGGAACAATAATTTATAACAAAGTTGTAAACAGAACTTTAATAAGCAATACAGGTCATGGAAAGAACATATGTAACTATTATTTTTGCTAACATTAGAATATCTAAGTCAACATACTACTTGCTTTATGATAAATCTCACTCTAACACACATATACAACTAATAATTTATATTCCACTATTCCATTGTCAATTGTCAATTTTGTTACAAACTTTGGCTTCACCAGCTAAAAAATAGGAAAAATTTGAGGTTTTAGTTTAAAAATAGGAGAAAATAGGAATAGGCTTGAAAAATAGGAAAAAATAGGAATTGGACACCAGAGAAACAGATAGGCTCAACCAAACTCTCTTTGTACAATACACTTTGAAAACAGAAAAATTAAAAAAGGACATTCCAACAATACAGACTGAACAATAACAACAGAGCACCTTCCAAACTAACTCTTTCCATTCATGACCACATTTTTTAATGATATAAATTCGCACTAGACACGTACGCAATGCGGACCTATTTTTCAGTTTTT
>JBBMOI010000001.1:13647500-13812500 GCA_038088405.1 Porites divaricata
GTCCGAAATTGGGTGATTCAGCGTGCAGCTGTTCGTTGTCTGTTCAAGAGGACCTAACAGGTGAGCAAGTTAAGCTTTAATAGATTTCTAGTTTGAAAGGGCAATTAGTGCTCTGGTTTGCTTTACAAATTGCGTTTAAAGCAACAGCTTTAAAAACATAGGGTTTTATGCTCAGATTTTTGTCAGAACCAGCTTGTTTTTTGCAGCTCGATTTACATTGAGGTAGCGCGTTTGCTTCTCGACTCAGAACCAGGGTTTTCAGTGTTCTCTTTTCCTTTATGAATTGAATTTTAAGCGGTAGTTGATCAAGGCATAGGGTTATATTCTCAAAACTTTTATCAGAACCACCGTGTTCTTTGCCGGTCGATTTACATTGAGCCAGTCCTCACCTCCCGTGAGGAATGCAACATATTTGCGGACCTTTTATTTCAGAATTTATTCGAGAGATTTTGTTAACCAGCATGTTTTTCAAGTTGCCGCTCGATTTACATTGAGACAGCCCAAAACTCCCGTGAAGAATGCAACGAATTTGCGAACCTTTTGTTTTGAAGACTATCATTATGCCTTTCAAGAGACCCTTTGTCCTGTGACACTCGCTCATAGATCTTTGTATTTTATTCAAGTTTATATTTTCATACCTCTGATACATTCCACCCCATTCTTGCGCGTTTCATACATTTTACTTTAAACCAATTTTTTCTTACGCATATTACCACGCGAAACATTTTAACATTTCTTATCCCTGATGACGCTGTTGCTCGGGATTTAATTATTGTTTATAATATCAGCAGTCAAAGGCCTCATTAATAATGAACTATCTTTTTCTTTCTAACGTTTATAGTTTTGATACAATTGAATTTTCCATGAAACATAAGTACTAATTAATATAACTTGTATTGCTCATGTATTTACCAACAAAGCTTCAAGCCATGTTGTCATTGCATTAAAAAGTGAAAGCCTACAATGTGCCAAAGTTGTTGTTGTACCCCTAGTTTATAGAGAATCTGTATTGCTTTTAAACCTATTGCTTGTTTTGATGTTGCCCTCCTCAGTTTGCTTATTGTACATCAGATATTGGAAGAAAAGAGCATTAAATAAGTAAATAAGTAAATGGTTGGTTGCGGGAGTAGCGGGGATAACAGGGACAGACAGAGGATTTTGTGATAGAGGGGGCCTAGAGATATGATTATACAGTGGCAGTATGGGCGCAATAGTGCCCATCAGGACTGCGAACGGCACATGTTTCTAAAGAGTTTCAGGCGCATGCTCCTGCAGGAAACTTTTTTGAGATAATTGAAGTTCTCTGAGATGCAATCTACTGTGGATTCCATATTGAACATGTATAAATGCTGAAATATTTGATAAACCAGAAAAAGGGGGCGGGGCCCCCCTAGGCCCACCCCTAACTCTGCCTTTGGATAACAGCTTTTTTATTTGACCAGCAGCTTTGGTGTGATCATTGTAGCAAAAGAATTTCCATCTACCCGTCGCTTGCCCAAGATTGCCTCTGAAGCAGCTGGAGCACTATGCGTTCCTCCGGCGATGATGAACTCACACAGAGTTGCATTAGAATGTCCAGGTTTACTAGAAACATATAAGGTCTCCATTTTTATTTATGTTGACTTATATGTAGCCTATTGTTAGAATAAAACAGCTGATGTTTTGCAATGCCACTGGTTTACCCATGAAATGACTACTAACAAGATCTGGGTACTGCTTCTGATTGGTCAAAACAAATTTTTAGCCATTCAGAAGCACAGTACCCAAATCTGTGTAGTGTCGCGTGAGTATTGTGCATGAGTATCACTCATTTCTTTGCAGACTTCATTTCATAGGTAAACCAAGGTGGCATTTCAAAATGTTGGCTGTTTTCTCAGGCTAATTAATATTAGGTTCCACAAAATATGACCGTGGAGGGTCAAATGAAAATTCTGAGCATAGCCGGTGGTCCTGTCCTTTATTGCCAAAAATTTAAAAGGAATAATTTTATAATGAGACTGAACTAAAGTGGAAGTTTTACAGGGGTTGGGAGATTTAAACCCAAAAAACCCTCACAGATTAGGACAGTATTGTATGAAACAACACAACGGTCATTATTTTATAATACAGGTCAGCTGGAAAGGTTACCGGTATTTCTAATTTATTAAAATTAATTAGATTGAATTAGTTTAAATTTATTAAATAAGTTGACCTCAATTTATTTTATATTCAATCTACAGAGATGGTCAGCTTATGGTGAAGAAAGGTATACACCACTTGCTACAGATGCTAAAATCACTGGTGTTTACCTGAAGGAAGTTGTGGCTGTTCTTCCAGATGATGTATGTAATGGTTAATAAAATAATAATAAAAAAAATTAAATATTTATAGTAATAATTTAAGTTATCTGTTTATTTATTTTTACATATTATTTAATATTTTTTTATCTACTTTAATTATTTTTGTTGCCTCAGTTATTCTCAAACCTACAAAAACTCTTATCTGAATCACTATTTTTTTGTACAGTACTGTATTGAACTAACAGAATTAAAACCAACAAAACCCCCAAAAACATCCTGGACACAAATATTAACCCCAAAACCCTACCATGCTGAATTTCCAAGCCTTAAAAATTTTCAGAAAGCATTAAAATTTAATATAACAGTGTCATGCACACACACATGCACACCCACAAAAAAACAATGAAAACTACTTTGCCAGGATATACACAAGCACTACCCCAAATCTTCAACTTATTTTTAATACCCCCCAAAATCCCTACTTATTCAAAGCTGCCCAAAAATTTCCTACCCAAAAAAATCCAGGAATTTAAAATTTCAGACCCTAAAAAATCCTTCGATCATCCCCGTCACTTGAAATCTGGAGTACCCCCCTTGGAAATTAATGTCACTCTTTTGTCTTTGGTTATATTGTCTTGAATATTGGGGCTGCAGTGCTTATTTGAGCGCGAAACCTTTTTTCCCGCCAAATGTGGTGTTTATTTGAGCATGGCGCTTAGTACCTTTCTTGATTTTAATCAGGATTAATTGAGTAATATAGATTATTGGTTACAGCTGACTTATTTATGATAGTTTTTGTTTTGTTTTGTTTTTTTAGGTAGACCAAGCTACTTTAAAGCAGTACAAGCAGCTAAGAGGATTTAGGCATTCCCCTTTGCTTCTAAAGGAAAAAGGTTATTATTCCTTTATTTAAGTATTGACGTTGAGTGTAATATTTATTAATATTAACTTGTAGAGAGTAGTTTTCATTTGAATGGTGTCTTGAAAATAGTCTGTAATGACTATACTGCTGATTAACTGTCATCCATTTTGTAGCATAGTCCTACCAAACTTTTTGGTCAAAATGTTCTTCTTGTGAAGCAAAGTTCACCAGAATTTGACAAGGTCTTTTTAAAGGTCTAAGAATCACTTAGTTAGTACAGTCTTTCCCACCCCGTGTTTAATTTTGTGTCTTTCTAAACTCCCTAACCACAGAGCGGTCAACTGCTACTTATTGTCGTATCAGTTTTAGGGTTTAATTGTTATTAAAAAAAAATATGACCTGCATAATTTGTCAGGCAGTGTTTCAAAATTAAATTGTCGATACAATAATTAATGATGAATGCCAAAATTTTTTGCCACTAGCATGGCTTATTAATTAAAGTATGGTGATCCAATTCTTGACCAGGCTTGAGTGACTCAATTATTGGGAGGAAAGAAGATGTCTTTTCATTTGTTGGTCTAGTTATTGATTCACCAAAATTTGGGACGTGGCTAATGCAGCAAGTATGTATTGTTGACTATTGATGAAACCATTTATGCCTTATGTGTGTGCTTTCCTAGGTCAAAAATTAATGAAATTCAGGTTAAAATTATCTCAACCTAGTTTAATTCTCAAATGATACAATGTATGTCTCTTAGGCCCAATCTTTTTTGATCATAATGAAGAAATTCTTTGACCTTAATCTCTCCAAACAGAAATATTTCTGAATAACTCGATCAGTGGTCATACTAAATATTATATACTTAGAGAAATATGGTCTTTATGACAATTTTCTCCAAAACCGAAAGCAAACCGTATCTGTGACATTATTCTGAAAACAGTAAATGCATCAGTATTTATTGTTTCTACTAACAGTATAGCCTGCGTAGCATAGCAGTTTTGTCGGGCACGGTCAGGCACACTACTGAGTTCTCGCCCCAATCTCCTTGCAGTTTCACTGCCCACGCCCACCTTGGCTTGTTTCAGTGCCTGACCAAAACCGCCATGCTACGCAGGAGTGCAGAGGATTGTTATGTGTGACCTTGGTTTCAGTTAAATTTCTAGTTATATTTTACAGCGCAAATTTCTCTTGTCTAATGAAGAATCAAATATAAACTTGACTGATCAGGGCGTCATGCAATTGCGTTAGTTAATCAGTCAGGTAAAGTTTAATTACCCATGCTCTGTAATAACACTGAAAGCAATGACTGCAGATGAATAACCAACAGCAACTAACAGACAATAAAGCGACTTCTTTAATAAAATGTTTTTTGAATGCGTCAGACCCCTTGGGTGACTGCTTGTTACCCCAGGGGGGGAAGGGGGTACTCTGGATTTTGACTGACGGGGATGATCGAAGGATTTCTTGCAGTAGACCTGCACCTTTCTAAGCTTCTTATTTCACTGGTTTCCTTTACTATGCACTTCCATTGTTTTCAGGGATAGGGGCATTGTTATGTGACAATTCCTATTGTTTTCCCAGCTAATGAAAAGCAATCTTTCAAACAGGTGCGGGATCGCCCATTTCTGGGGCTTGAGATTTTCTATTCCGGGATTTTTTGGGGTAGGAAAATTTGGCAAGTATTTTAGATCTGAAGATTCCTGGTTAAGTGCCGGTGTAGTTCAAGCCGCGTAGCTAGTTCTGCGGATATAAAAGTACA
Source organism: Porites divaricata (assembly GCA_038088405.1). Classification (NCBI taxonomy): domain Eukaryota; kingdom Metazoa; phylum Cnidaria; class Anthozoa; order Scleractinia; family Poritidae; genus Porites; species Porites divaricata. Next base: position 13,652,402 of record JBBMOI010000001.1, read on the forward strand.
GTACAACCAAACTTGTTTTGCTGCTGTTTTCATATTTAATCCATCTAATGCTCGGAAATTCGGCATGGGATTTTTTGGGGTTTTGATCTTTGTCCCCATTCCATTAATCCCGTCGCTTGAAATCTGGAGTTCCCCTGGGCTTGTTACCACTGAGCATTGGACAATATTTTACAGACTTGCCAACTCTCACGATTCTTAATTTTGAATAAGGTTGGGCAGACGCCTTCTTCAGTGATTTTGTTACAAATAGTTATGGTGAGTCCTGGGACTCATTTTGTGAAAAAATCTTGAGTCCCAGTTTAAAAATGACGTGTCAGAAATTGAAAATGCTTGGGCCTTTATGTAACCGGACAGTTAATCTGAAGACAGACTCCAAAACTCTGTATTACAGTACAATGGAACCCCGATATAACGATATGCCAAGGGAGCAGTGGAATTAGATCGTTATATCGAGACTCCCGATATAACGATATTGCCTTAAAATAACCGAAAATATCGTTATATCGGGGTCAAATTGACATGTATTTTTTTTTACTACATACTGTTTAATTAAACTTGTAATGAGTATCGAATGATTCACAAACGAACCAAATAATCCTCACGATACTCATGCTGTTGCCATAAAACGAATGCCACTGACACTGTCACGAAACTTTCATTTATTTTTGAAACGTGGAGGGCAGATTTCTGCCGTTCAAGTTACAGGAAAACGCAGGAACAAAAGCATCGGCCTTGAAATCCCGGCGACGTATACTTTTTGTCACAAGAAGGAGTCAAAAGTACTAAAACTGAAAGAACTATTAAATGACAAGGAGGATAAAGAGTCATCGTAAACTGAAAGCTGTTGACAGAAACGTTACAGATTACTGTACTCGATTACTGTATCTGTGTACTGATACCGTAATATCGTTATATCGGGGAAGATTTTACGCTCGGTGCGCTAAAAACTCATCGTTATATCGGGAATATAGTTATATCGAAGATCGTTATATCGGGGTTCTGTCCCATACATTTTACTGTAACTTTTGCGGGACATAGCATATTTATCGTTATACCGAGGATATCGTTATATCGAGGATCATTGTATCGGGGTTCCACTGTATACTGAAATTAGAATATAGTCCTTCCATTTTAACAACAAAGGCTAGAAGAAATATGCATCGTTAAACAAGAGCCATAATAATTGTCACAGAAATTACGCGAACGGGCCGGATATTTCTTTAATACAGACTGTACACATGTTCAGATCGATCGATCGATCGATCGTTGCGTCCTGCGCGACGCGTGTTATGAAAGTTATTTGGGGATTTTTTTGCGTCAGGGACGCAGGATGCAGAGGTTCCAAAATCACTGCTTCTGCAAATCTTATTGAGAACCCTGTCTGATGCTTCAAGCGGACAATTTCAATTTCGATTCTTCAGTAAACGAAGGTGATTCAGGCCGTGAATTGTAAAATTCAACTGGAATCACACATAATTCCCAAACATCCTGTGTGCTTAAAAAGTTAATGTACGCTTGTGACAAAAAATACCCTTATCTCTGATCTGGACAATCTGTTTTTATCTCGCGGCAGTGTATAAGAAAAGGAGCTCATCTCATCCTAGGAGCAATCAGAGGACTGTTAATAGAACAGGCAGAGATTCTAAAGATGACATATGGGGTTCAGTTTATTGTCAATTGCTCAGGACTGGGTTCTGTTGAATTGGCAGGAGATAATGAGATGTTTCCCGTTAGAGGTACGCACTAACGGTATAACCGCCGACTGTATTATATGGTTTAATCTCTAGAGAGTTCGCGGTCTCGGTTTTAAACGTCATTTCTCCTATTCCACCCAGTGTTAGCGGTTTTTAGATCATGAATTCGCTTTTTCTAAAAAGTTTTTTCGCGATTATCCCAACTTGTTTAAAATGCCGAATTATTTGGGTGATCTTTCCTGGAGACGAACCTCGCTCAAATTTGAAAATGCAAAGAAAAATTCGTCGTATTGTGTTTGGCTTCTCCATAAGACGTCTCACGTGGTAGGCATGCAGTGACGGCTAAGAAAAAGCTCCCCTGCTGTCGCCTTCGTCGTTTCCAAAAATCCTTCTCAAGCAAGCACCCGTACCCTCGTTAACATCCTCGGAGACCCAGGGGCAGATAGTGGGGGCGAGGAAAGCCTAAACGGGCGGGAAAATATGGCACGAAGAAAAGTAAAGAATGGTGAATAGAGCCCCTGGGGACAATGTCTTACCAGACCAGTTCCAAACCGTCGCCGCCGTTCTGGCTTCTGATTGGTGCCAGAAAACGTTTGTGTTTTTCTGCCCAATCAGAAGGCAGAACGGCGGTGACCGTTTGGCACTGGTCTGGTAAGACATTGTCCCCAGGGGCTCTTCTTACCGTTCTTTATTTACTTTTCTTCGTGCCATATTTTTTCTCCCGTTTAGACTTTCCCTCGCCCCTACTATCTGCCCCCTGGGTCTCCGAGGATGCCTCGTTGATAGCACAGGTACCGAACTTTTGAAAAAATTGTGGGAAGATAAATTGAAGATTTTTCTCATGCACAGTTCCGTTCCCGGACAGGTTTTACTGTGGTGCAAAATATTTTTCCATCAACCTTTCGCTCCAGTGACAGACTGGAGTTGATCAGCCTGAGATTGTTTTAAATACATATGAGATTTTATTTTTGCTTTTCCCATTTTCCAGGTGCACTTTTGAAAGCCAGAAATGATGGTACCCTTTTTCCTAAGATTGACTTTTGTGTCGAGGGAAAGTGGACTAGTTTTGGAGTGGATGAGGCTGGTCATCAAGTTCCTGGCCATCCCTACATTTACACTAGAGGTATCTAACAATTAAGAGAGTCTGCATTAATGCATAATGAAATTATTATACTGTTCTTAGGTACAATCTTAAGCGAAAAAAACGATGGCACACATTTCCCAAAGGTTGACTGTTGTCTTGACTAGCTTTGGACAAGATGAGGATGGCCAAGAAATATCTGACCCTGCATGTGGTGTATATTTTTCCTAAGCTACAGTACGCTCGAACTGAGAAATGCAAATAAAGTTTCTCTCCTCTTGAAAGGACATATTACCGACTAAGCCAGCACTGTTGACGCTGCCTAAGCACTCTAAGTGATGATGATAAGTGATAGAGAGGCCTACACGATTTATACTTGTACATAAAAGAATAAACCAACAGAAAATGTTCCTAAAAAATGCATGGTATAGGCCCTTATGTCAGGTCGGTAACTCTGAGACACCTGAGGCCGTCGGTGCATGCCCTCATGGTCAGATCACTCTATGCTTTTTGCAAAAAACGTGATGTTTAATCTCTCTGTTAATCACAGAACGACTTAAAGAATTCAATCGCGGATAATGAAAGGCTCGTTTATCGCTTGTCTTACGATAGTCACTTTGTTTTTGTTTTGCAATCAATAACAAAGTGACTATTGTTTGACATGCAGGCCTGCACGGCCGAACAAGCACACGCGCTCCCTGTGGATCCGTCAAATATCACCTCAGTTAGGGCTTCTTTTTTATAATTGCTGTTATTATATCATTATTAACAATAACTTATTAATTATCATCATCAATATGATGATGATGATTATTATTATTATCGTGATTATTATGATAATGATGATGATGATGATGATGATGATGATGATTATTATTATTGGTGAGTTTACGCAGCAGGGCGGAAGGAAGAAGCGGACGACAAAACGCTCGAGTGTGACAAACGTGGCAGGGCTATTAGTTGCGTGTTTTGTCGTGATCCTCACTTAACATAAATTTTTTCTGAAGATCTCTGTAATTGAAAGTATAGTTTGGCGAAAAGTTGTTTCGAGCAAAATTATTGTCACGCTTTTCACTCAAGGTTTGCCGTCTTCTTTCCTCTCCCATCCTCTTGCGTACGTTTACTATTATCGTCAGAAACGAACATCCCTGGGGACGTTTTTTCGCCGTATGAATAAATACGTTACTACTGTATATTTGACCTGACTATCAACAGGTGAAGACCATATTATGCTTGGATCTTTGACACAGCCAAACAGTTCTGACCCCAATGTGCCTTTTTCTGCTCCATACGTACAATCCATGCTGAGTAAGTGTAAGGACCTCTGTCCTCGCCTCCATGCACTAAAGGATAGTGACTTACAAGTTACTGTAGGAATACGTCCAGGAAGAGAGCAAATCAGAGTTGAACAGGACCCTGACGATTCCAGTGTTTTCCACAACTATGGGCATTACCGATGGGGAATGACGTTAAATTGGGGCAGTGCAGCGGACATCGTTAATCTTATTGACAAGGAATTTAAGACAAATTTTAGGCAAAGCCAACTGACAACAAACAAACGCTTGCATTTGGCCAAGCTTTAAAGCTTGTTGTTCTAATAGATTGTGTAGCATGTTCTGTAAAGCGTTTAGGCGATGAAAAAACGCTATATAAATCAATATAGCTTCTCCTTATAATAGAGCGATTTTCGTATGACCTTGAAAAATGGTTTCGGTAAGTGTTCGTCATCTGTTTCATAAGCCAATGGATGGAAAGATCAAAACATGGACCCTTCGTTTTCCCGCCAAAGAAAACCCTAGTGTGGAGAAGGCATTGTTCGATTGGCCAATCGTGTTGTAGTATGACGTCAAAGCGAAGGATCCATTGATTTCTAGAAAGTTCTCGGGCATGAAGTTTTTTTTACGCGAACGTTCGCTTAACCAACCAAAAGCCACCCGCGTTTGTATCCGTTCGATATAACCAATTAAATCGCTCTATTTCCGTTGGTTTGTTGTTTCTGTTTTGTTCGCGCGTTTTCATTTCAAGGTCATACGAAAATCGCTCTATTATTACATAATGATTAATAACACAGATGAGAGGAAGACTTTTCTAACCTAAACTGTTCCCCTCTTTTCTAGCGTGCTCTAGTAATTACAGGCTTTGTCCGTTTTATGTCAAGTTTTATGTCTGTTTTATGTCATGTTTGGTTTTCTAAACCAATCCTGTGAGCCGTTCTCCAAGCATTTTGAGCATTTAACAAAGGACACCCAATTTAGTTGAAATTATTCGTTGAGAAGAAAATGCACAAAAATTTGATTGTTACTTTTATGGAAAATTTTAAGAAAAAATGAATAATTGCTTCCTTGTTTTCGGTAATAAAAGAAAAGGTTTTTTTCAAAAGGATAATTATAAACAAAGCTGGCTATTGTACAGGAAGCCCATGCTCCACTCAAGGAACCCTAGTGACAACAGGGAGCTTACAAAGTAATAGAGTGAACTGTTAGCCATAAAATTACAAAGAATCTAGTCGTATGGCTTTAAATCTGAAAAATGGAAGCCGTTACTTAATTTTTAGCTTTTCTGTTGGCCGCAACGCCCGCAAGGGTAAGAAAAATACATATTTAGCTGGAACTTCGAATAACATTACAGCCAAAATAAATTTCTCACTCAACTTTTTCCTTCTTTCAAAAGCTATCTCCAAAAGAGGTCTCCTTTTTTTCTCCTCGCTCTTTCTATTCTTTCCATCTCCTTTTCTAGTGTAATTTGTCGTGCTCATCTTAACTCCGGTTTTTGGCCTTTTTCTCAGTCAAACGGCTGCATGAAATTTTCGTTAGTTGAGTTTCCAAAAATCCAAGGTAGCTAATGTTTTGGCTATCATAGTTACCTATACGTTGATTTTCGTTAACATGTCAACATCCTCAAATATACGCGTTTTGTCAGTTCAAAAATTTGATGCTTTTCGTTTCCCTCTCCTTGTTAAAAGTGAAGTGGAGCAGAGGGGAAGATAATTTTTTTTAATTCTTTACTACCCATAACTTCGTAGATGTTTAATTGTCAGATATATATTTTAAATATATATAGTGCTCCCTAGTTTTCGTACTGAAAAGGCATTATATTTTTTGAAAGTGAAGAATGATCATCGCAGTGAATTTTCCAATTTAAGCAATTGGAAAGAAAAAGCCTGAAAAAAAATCAGGGCTTCAACGGGATTCGAACCCATGACCTCCGCGTTGCCGGTGCGTTGCTCTACCAACTGAGCTATGAGGCCACACATTGGGAGCGAGGTCAATTTATTGAGTTCATATCTCCCGTAAGGAGTGAAATGATGTGAAAGATATGAAATAATTCATTTTTGAAAAACTCAATAAATTGACCTCGCTCCCAATGTGTGGCCTCATAGCTCAGTTGGTAGAGCAACGCACCGGCAACGCGGAGGTCACGGGTTCGAATCCCGTTGAAGCCCTGATTTTTTTTCAGGCTTTTTCTTTCCAATTGCTTAAATTGGAAAATTCACTGCGATGATCATTCTTCACTTTCATCTATAACCGCAGTTCAAAAATGAATTATTTCATATCTTTCACATTATATTTTTTGATATTTTGCCGCAGGTGTGCCAAAAATTTGTAGTTGCAACTCTCTTCTCCGTAAAGGCGCGCCTCGCGCTCGCTATTTATTGGAATACCTGGCGCGGAGCCCCTGCAGAAGAGAGAATAGTTGCAAAGGTAAACAACTTATAATCATAAAAAACTGTTTAACCAATTTTTGCTGCCATTTGTTTTTGTTTCTGCATGGCCCTCTCGCTTACAGATAAAATTTCATTTTCTCTCACAAACAAGGCAGCCATCAGCGCGCCCGAAAAGCCCTATTCACTTGTGTGATATATCCTATAAATAGAGCTATTGAATTGATATATCACTGTGAGTGAAAATATTTTCATTATAATTCTTTGTAAATACATTAATGAGAACAGAATGCTTAATTTCATGAGGAATCGCATACTACATATTTATGACTTTGTTTCTTGTAGAGTTTATCCTGGTGAAATTTTTCGAATTCCTCGGGGTAAAATGTTGCAATTTCTTTTAGAAACTTTATGCCTCAAAGAGGTGTATTACTTGTCACTGAGTACATCTGGTATAATTACTGAATGGTCCTTCGGAAGAGCACCGGATTTGTATCTGTTGAAGTTTTATCAGAAATATATTCCGGCGAGCAACAAATTGGGACTTGTCAAATAAACTGGCCGCCATGAGTCAAAAAGTCCACTTTTATTCTAATCAAGTGAACTTGTTTTGGCGGGCAAGCAAAGCGAACGAGAGGAAATTTTAAAATACGTGAGTAATGCCAAAAACTAGATCACGTATGAAGGACGTACAGGTCCTGTCGGTTGTCAGTAAAACGCGGGGCCTGGGTCGGGGTCTGTCTTTTTTTTAAAAGAATGTTGTTTTGGGGTTATTTTTAGGTTTAGGGTTACTGTCAACCCTAACCCTAACCCTAACCCTAAAACAGCATTCTTTAAAAAAGAAAAAAAGAAAGCCCGGTCCCTACCCCGCGTTTTACTGACAACTCCATCTGTGGTTCGACTATGGGAAGGAAATGACATTGGACTCGCTTTGATGTTTTAAGCTTTTTGCCATCTCAAAAGAAGAGGTATTAGCCTAGTTTACAAAAAATTCAATTTCCCAACTTCCGCTTTTGAACTATAAATCAACAGTATTTTCACTTAATCATTAAAAACGTCTTAAAGTTGGCTGCAGGGCAAAGGGCTCCGTGACCTGACTCGATATGTCTCCGGAACTGAAAACATTATCTTCTTCCATCAAATCCATAGTTTCATCGGCTTTAACGGATAACAGTATTACCTTTTAAAATGAACTGCCAACAACACAAACGTTATTTTTTGAAATTTTTTGTTTAATTTTTATATATTTCCTTATTTTTTTCCATGATTCCCTTTGATCGCTCACAATGTCTTTGAAACGGGTCTGTAAGTTTAGGTACGTGCGATCCGTATCCGACGCTCGTAGAAAGAAGTTACCTGACTAGAAAAATAAAAAAGTAGTCAATTAAAATAGGACGATTTATGCTTCTTGCTTTTAAATTCTACATTTCCCAGTGTCAGCAGTCATATATTGCGAGATATCCACGTTCGAATGAACTTTTCTAAACGGGGACACGTGCTATGCATTTCCTGTTCGAATTACGCACATTAGTACCGCATTCCTCAGCGGAAACACGTACTTTGTATTCAATTTTTTGACAGTGTGCAAGAGTAGCACGTATGTGAAATATATGAATGAGCAAGCATTTTTTAACCCAACGAACAGAGCGAGGCATCGCGCTCTCTCCAGGTGTCTTTAAAAAAATTGTTTTTCCGCGGCGAACAGAGTGCGGCTGCATAAAAATTTCAGGACATGGCCTTAAACATTTCTACAGTTCCTACCTACTCAAAAACCCTGACAGTGAGTATTTTCTTGACATAGTGTTATATTCAATGATTTTTATAACCCTTATTATTTAAGTTTAGACGACTTTTGAAACTATTCCAATTGTAAAAAACAGTTACAAAGCCATGTAGCCGGGGCAGTGACAGGAAAATACTGAGATTTGTTGAGTTGTCGCTGACATGCGGTCCACCCATCTTAAGCGTTTAACTGAAGGCCAAATAATCAAGACCTTAAAAGTTAAGAAGATTTTGAACTTAGAATTCAACGGCAAAAGAATTTGACTTGTTTTAAATTCACTCTTGCTTAATTACGTTTAGTTATGAATTTTTTAAAAAAAAAAAATGTGTCTACTACCTCGTACTTAGGCCAATCGCACTCTCAACACTGTCCCAAGGTGGCTGCTATGAAGACGTCCAATGGCTATAATTTGATGGTCGGATCGTTACGTATATAACAATTTCTTTCTAGGCACAGCTGAAATTACTATATATTAAAAGTAGAATTTATTAACGCCAACCTTGACAACCTTTGGTATACAGCTATTTCGAGAAAGGTCGGAAAAAATGTGCACGCGACAATCCCAAAAGGTAGTGTGGGAAATGAGCAATATGCTGTTCCTGACACTGTAGCTGTCGAATCTACTTTTGTTGCTTTCCTTTAGCACTCGCAAACATATGTCCATGGCCTCTCGTGCCATTCTTTCAAATTTCTTTGAAAGAACAGTGAACTCAAAACCGCCCACAATACCTTTCGAGATTGTCGCGTGCATTTTTTCCGACAACCTTTCTCGAAATAGCTGTATGTTTTCCGTTGTGACTCGACAGTGCATTACGCGATTTTCTTCTATTCTCTAAGGAGACTCAACCATTATTGTTCTAAGAATCAGGAAGTTAGAAACATGTAAAATATATATTGGCACTGGCTTTGTAGAGAATGGTTATTTCATATCAAAGGATATTAGCCTATTCCCGAAATATTGCGCCACACCTACTCGGAGTTTCAAAAATCATTGAAGCCCACTAAATAGTGACCAATAGTTCTTTTAACAACATTTCGCTTTGAAGAGAACAAGATTAACGCTTTTCTTTTGAAACTAACTGCAGTCTTTTAGATCGGCATCACGAGAATAACATAAGAATAACATTGAATTCCTCCAACTCAACTGAGTCTTACAATGATTGTCTTCCATGTAACTTTCAGATTTGATCCGTGGTTAATCAGCCCTATACTGTGAGGCGCATCAAGTTTTAATTCAGAAAATTAAAATCACAACGATTCAATTAAAGGGGAGGAGGGAATTTTCTGGCGACTAATGCTTGTTATTACAATTTTCTCCCATCTTTACAAAAATTGATAGCAGTACTTGTTTTATACAGCGTCGCAGATCTCCTCGCGTCCTTGTTGTCGGCGCCGGAGTAATTGGACTAACATGCGCACTGCAACTCTTGGAACGAGGGTAAGTTATAGTTATTTCAACCCAGTTTAAAACTGCCTTAAGTATTTCGAATAATTTCCTGCCAAAGATGGCAAATGATTTAAATCGTTGAGAAATTAAGGCCCAAAAGTGCCTTACGGTGGCAACGTGCGAAAACAAAGTGTTTCCTTGTTCAAAAAAAGACGGTGATTCATATCTCTGATTAACCGGAAACATTAAGTTAAATGTTTTTCCTGGCTAAAATTCTGCGAAATCACTTCAATCACTGTGACGCAAGAGATTGTCGCGGAAGACAAAGTGTAAAACATGACGCGTTCGTAACAACTTCATGATGACTTTGCCTACTTGTCTGGCGACAAGGAGGAAACAATATTTGTCTCATGGAGCAGAGGAGAATGAAGAACAGAGTCACATGACTCAAGACTGCCAAGACTGCCAAACAGCTGTGTTTGAGAGGAGTTCCAAGAATATTAAACTGTTGGTAGTGCTTTAATTTGGAAGAGGATGGCAAGGGAGCGGAGGAAGGCTAGGGGAGCAGATCACGTTACATGAGAAGTGAAATTGCATTTCCACCAAATGTATACAGTAAAATTCTGATTACGCGAGCCAGCGGTTTTTTTTAACTACCGATTATTCAAACAAAAATTGACCTTCTTTTCAAAGTCAAAATTTTACCCCTATTTCTAGCAACTCGCCATAAATTTCTTTATCCCTTAACACAAAATATAAAATACGACAGGAATTGTCGATCCCAGCCAACATCGATCACATTTCTTTGAAATCGAAAGCGACGTTTGTAATTGCCTTGAAAGTGAAGGATATGCATGGAACAAGCATGGTTTAAATAACAGGAGCCCGTATGAACGAAACAGCTGGTCCTCCGTCGCTGGCCTTACGCTGCCTGAATCATTCGGGCAGCGTGAGAGATATGTCTTTGTACATGCGTAAAGATCTGCTGAGTCTTGCCGGTAGTGTAATGATAGTGACTAGAATGGGTACCTAAAAATCAGATTGAACACCTCGTGATTATTACACTACGCTATTTTCTCCTCATAGAAAACCATTAATTCGAATCAAGAGAGGATAATTAACCTCTTTTGTTCGAGTTTATTGTGCTCATTTTCAGTGACTGATAAACAGTAGCTAACAGTTGCGCCAGAAAAAGAGTTGAGTAAGTGGTTTTGCACCGAAGTACATTGATTAGCGTTAAGTACTCTTTAACACACAATTGCCGGTTTTCAGTGTCACGCCATTCAAAATAGATTAAAATAAAAATCAAAACCATTCGACAGATAAAGTCCAGAATCTTGGAAATGAAAGGAGGTGAATATAAAAAGACCCTCGCCAAGATTTGGGTCAGAGGAATATTTCGTATACGAGATATCCGAAGAAATGTTTTACCCAAATTTATAGAGCTTTGTATGGAGACGCCATGCTGGAGCTCATCCGGATGAGCTCCAACATGGCGGACGGAAACCAACAGAAACATCTGTTACCGAGTTTTGCTACAAAAGCGTGAATTTATTCTTCGAGAAACTCATTAACATTAAAGTAATACTTTTTCTAATACATGAACTGTTTAGATAGCAAAATTTCCTGAAATAAGTCATTTTTTTAACCTACATGACAGCTAGCTTGGCCGTCATGTAAATGCCGCGTCACGCAAAAGCTTAGAAATTCAAGCGTACTCTATCACAAAACCAAGAATCCTTTTGAAGCGAAAATTTGTATGAAAATTAGTTTTCAGTTGCTCTAATGCATCGTGAAAGTAAAATCTCGGTAGGATCGATAGATTTTTAGTTTGCATTTTGGTGACTTCATGTGAAAACCAACAATAAGTTTCGACAAGAGTTGGTTTCAAATACTGTAATGAGCAATGCCAAGTAAAGTCATCAAACATAAAAGTTGTCGTCATAAGATTTAGCTCTTGATGGTGTAATGGACACGGATGTGGATTATAAACGTCTCAGTGATGCAGGTTCGATTCTTAAATATTCTGTTTTCTTCCATTTTCTTCTTTCTTTTAATTTTAAACGAAGATAACAACCTGATTTGGGGGTATCCATTCAAGTCCCGACCGTAACTGTCTCTTTAAAAATGCTTGACTAGTTTTTAGTAAGGAATGGTGTTGTTTATGTTTTTCTTGGTATTCTCCCCTCAGGTACAGAGTGACTGTTTTGGCAAAAGAGTTTGCCTCGTCAGTCTCCGGTGAACTTATTACCTCTGAGATCGCTGGGGCGTTGTGGGAGTGGCCACCCGCCGTCTGTGGGGGTCACACAGACGAGGAGTCGTTGGACCGGGCCAAAGTTTGGTGCACAGAGAGTTACACCAAGTTCGTAGAAATGGCCATGAAATCAGAAGAAACGGGAGTTTTTGTTCAAAAGTCGGTGTTTTACTTTAAAAACAAAGTTGAAGATGTTCCCGAGCAGATGGAAAAGATGAATGAACTTCGTTACTTGCCAGGATTTGAACACAACTGCAGACTTATTGAAGAAACTTGTGAGTATATTCTAAAACTTCTGGAGCATATTCTAGTATACTGATCTAAATCTACTCTAGTAGTAGTGCGCAGTGAGCCAAGAGAATTATTAACAATTATTCCTCGAGCCCGAATGGGCTCTGAGTCAATAGCCCATGAGGCCGAAGGCCGAATGGGCTATTGACTCAGAGGCCATGAGGGCGAGAGGAATAATTGTTTTAGTAAAATCCAACTAGTTGGCAAAAAATATAGGGAATAAAACAAGTTAAGGTAGTTAAAGTTTGTCTTTGATCCTTTTTTGCCGCCAAAAAGCCCGCGCTTTTCGCTACTAGTGGGCTATTACATATAGCCTAGTAGTAGCTCAACCAATCAGAACGCAGCATCGATAATAAACCACTAGTTGGATTTTACTAAAATGGATTATCACGTGACCGCTCGTTCATATATACCTTCCAGCGCAGATAAGTCAGTTAAGGATGTGATATGGCATACTCTTCTAGACAAGAGGAAAGGTTTCATTTAGATAACTCTGTCCTTTTAATTTATACTTGTATCATGATACACACCAAAGTCAATTGGCCATCTGTGTAGCTCGCGCCATGGTTTTGAGCTTCGCCCGCCACATAACTTTTCTTTAATGACATTAGCTGAATTAACGGAAGTTATAGTCAGTGATATCCAGTAATGTCACCAGCACATATTATATAAAAAATCGTGAGTTTATATCATATGGCAGGCAAACATTTTAATCGAATCGACAAAATGATTTACTGAACTGGGAGTGAACTCACGCAGTTCTCCAAAGTTTCTACCTGGTTTTATCATTCAGCTGAAACTGATTGGAACCATGAAATTTTTAGTGGCTGCACCTAAGTGGCAAAACAATCAGCCAATCTGAAGATTTTGTTTTCTCTTTTCAGCTGTAAGCCTGGATACAGGAGTGGTTGATGCCTACCAACACATGGCGCCCATGGTTGATACAGTCACATTCTTGCAGTGGCTTTATAACCAGTGCCAAGATAAGGGCTGTCGTTTTGTACAAGATGAGATTCATGGGCTGTTATCTGATCAGGCCGAATACTTGAAGGACAAATACAAATCCCGGCTCATTATTAACTGCTCTGGACTCAGTTCTATAGAACTAGCTGGAGATAATGAAGTCTACCCTTCAAGAGGTTAGAAAAGAAAATATTAGGTTAAAGTCATCTTATCACAAAACGTTTGTGTTTTCTCGGGGTAGGATTAAGAAGTGTGTCATTTATGATCGTAAGTATAGTAATGATACAAAAACACTTTAAATTCACGCAACACGAATGTGTCTTCATTATGTTCGTTGGAATCGTCAAACCTGGCTAAAACTGAGTCACTATTTGACAGTCTGTCCACTTCAAGGGAATGCTGCTTATAAGGGTTCACTCAATGATCACACTACTTAATCGGGGTGAAACTGCTGTTTTAACCCCTCGCCTTCGTGTATCGGGATGATAAAGAGTGAGATTAACGTAAGAACAACCTTGGTTAGTGTTCCTGTATTAACAGTATTAGTTATCCTGACTAGCGATCTTTCCGCTCATTCTTAGGTGCGATCCTTAAAGTCCGCAACGATGGGAGTTTGATGCCAAAATTAACACATTCCATGAGCCTCTCTGTTGTTGACAAAATCCAGGATATTGCACAGGAAGACCAAGATTTCATCTACATCTTACCTAGAAACGACGATAAACTTTGGCTTGGTGGCCTTGTGCAACCCAATCAGTGGGATAAAGATCTTACTATGGATTCTCCATCAGTCAGAAGAATGTTTGACAATGTCAAAGAGTTCTACCCTCCGCTGGGTAACTATGGAGATCATGACGTTGAAGAAGTGCTGATAGGACTCCGACCTGCTCGTAAAGGTGGCAATATTCGTTTAGAATGGGATGCTGTCTCGCCCTCTGTTCTACATAACTATGGACACGGGGGTGCAGGGGTGACTCTCTCCTGGGGGTGTGCTAACGAAGTGTGCGCCATGGTGGACCACGCCTTAAAAAGGCATAAATTGATTTATATCTCAAAGCTGTAAATTACAGAAAGGAGTTTATTTAATTTAAAGAAAATATACGGACCAAAAAATAATGAATATTGCTACGTATATAAACGATATTTCATCCTGCAGGTCGGGTGAAATAATTTTAGCCTTTACAAAAAAGCTTTATTTATTCTTAACAAAAACTTTCGACAATATTCTGGTACACTCTTCTTTCTTTTTACGGATTGAGTCTGGGCCGTTCCTGTTTCTGGGAAGTTTCAGCATGGAAATTAAATGTTCTTAGGGAAGTTCTTCAATAACGGAAATCTGATAACTTTTACAGTTTTGACAAGATAAGACCACGGGGAGGGGGCTCCCTATGATGGCCTATACGGGAAGGCACCGCACGAAAGGGGTATCGTTTTTAGGTTTCAGGTCATGAAAGGGTAAGGATTTCACCAGTTGAAGTTTCGGGGGTGGAAGCGGAATCATGAATCATGAATCATACTTACAAAATATGTAAGAATCTTGAATCTTTGTTTTAAAAACTTGGGAATCATGAATCTTTGCACTTCGGCTCGGGAATCATGAATAATTAGACTCAGAGAAAAGCTCAACAAAATACACGTACAAATTAGTTGCGTTCGATCCAGGGAATGCAGGATATGGCGTTTCCGAGAGTCCAATTTTCCAAAATTTTCCCGGGGGAGCATGCCCCCGGACCCACTATATAATTCGTAGAATCGGGCCTGATAGTCTGTTTGTTTCTCCAGTAACCTGGTGCTTAACTTTCAGTTACAAAAACAATCTCCATACCTAGACCAAACAAATGATGATACCGAATCTGGATGAAGTAGAAGTTTGAACGCGGGAACTCCGCTACAAAACGAGCTGCCTCGTACCCAGACGTCTCTCTTTCGGTCCCTTGTAGTTCATCACCAGTCCCTCGCGTTTCGCGCTCGCCTCTGCCATGCGAAAAACGAAGCGGCTGAGGAGGAGGCTGCAAAACGAGACTAACTTGCCACTGAGAAAATCATTAAGTCAATAAGTGATCAATAGTCTTCGTGAATAATGAATCTGGAGGAAAATTCTTGTAGGAATCATGAATCATCGAGGCAAAAACGGCAGGAATCATGAATATCAAGATTCAAATGATTCCGCTTCTACCCCCGATGAAGTATATAAAAGGGCAGGGAAATCTGTCATTTGAGCCTGTGAAAGGGCCCAAAGGGCGAACGTCCTGAGATGAATGAATATACCGACGTATGGTTTTATAAAGTCGAGAAAACGTTCTACGTTTGTGATTGATTCCTGTAACGGTGTTTAATAGTCGCCAAAATCCCCCGATTCAAAACTACTGAGCTTCCGTTGTTGCCGCCAATGTAACGGCTAGCATGATGACACCGCTGGCCTACAGCGGGCGCAATACTGATCCCAGAAAACCCTTGGAGGATAAAATCTAATTACATATATCGTAACATCTTCCCTTTCTTAACTGAAATAAAGCTATAACAGTAAATAAATAAATAAATAAATAAATATTTCTGAGTTCAAAGCGTGTCCAGTGTTCAAATATCCATTAAACAAATAAATAAATAAATGTTTCTGAGTTCAAAGCGTGTCCAGTGTTCAAATATCTATTAAACAGATATTGTTGTACTACTTAAAGGTTCAGCCTGGATGGAGGCTTAACAATCCTTCCACTGCGGGTCCTTTGTACAGATGGCTGGGATGGAGAACTGTTACGTAGAACATTCTGGGGAGGCTCTTCCTCCGTTGGAGCTGAGTCGCCACTGCTCATGGCAGGGTGATCGACGGGTGGAGCCGTTGTTGCGTTAGTCGGTGTCGGAGGCAGTGAAGCAGATAAAGGGGGTTCTTGTTGAGGTTCAGGTGACTGTGCATCCGCTCCTTTCTTGTAACCAACCTCAAGGTTAAACTTCTGAAGGCGAAGGAGCATGCCCTGAAGTCGCTTTGGGGCTGCTGTCAGTGGCTTTTTAAAGATGGTCTCTAGGGGTTTGTGGTCACTCTGTACGCTAACGGACTTCCTACCAAAGATGTATTGATTAAAACGCATGCAAGCGAAGACGATAGCGAGACATTCTTTTTCTATCTGAGCGTAACCTCTCTCTGTTGGTGTCAACGTTCTCGAAGCAAAGGCCACAGGCTGACCGTCTTGTAACAGGGCTGCACCAAGGCCAGTCTCACTGCTGTCGCACTGGATGGTGACTGGTAGGTTCACATCATAGTAGCGTAAGACAGGGTAGTCTGCCACCAGTTGCTTTACACGGTCAAATGCATCTTGGTGGTGTTTCTCCCACACCCAGTCTGCTTCCTTGTCGGTGAGTCGTCGCAATGGCTCACACTCGTCAGCCAGATGGGGAACAAACTTGGCTAGGTAGTTTACAAATCCCAGGAACCGTTGCACCGCTTTGACTTTCTCCGCATTGGTTCGTCCACCTGGGTTTGGCATCTCTTGGACTGCACGGACTTTCTCTGGATCAGGCTTGACTCCACTTGAAGTTAACAGGTGGCCTATGTAAGGGACTTCCGGCAGTCTGAGCTTCAGCTTCTTGGGGTTCAGCTTCAAGTTGACTTCTCTGGCTCTCTTCAATAATGCAATTAAGTTGTGGTCATGGTCTTGCAATGCCTCTTCCCTGGTCTCGCCCTGTCCTGTGATAAGGATGTCATCTGCTATGACGTAGATACCAGGTAGTCCTTCAAGTGCCTCGTGCTGCCTGCGCTGATATTCTTCAGGTGCTGTTGCAATTCCAAAAGGCATCCTCAACCAGCGGTATCGCCCGAAAGGCGTCCAGAAGGTCGTAAGGTAACTGCTTGGCGCGTCGAGTTTCACCTGCCAGAACCCATTTCTAGCGTCAGCTACGCTGAAGACCTTGGCTTTAGAGAGTTCAGGAAGAATCTCCTCGATCGTTGGCATTGGGTAATGTGACCGTTTAAGGGCTTTGTTCAGGTCCTTCGGATCAATGCACAATCGTAGTTTGTTGCCTTTACGTACAACAACTTCACTGCTTATCCAGTCTGTCGGTTCGGTAACTTTCTTAAGGACTTGCATCCTTTCTAATTCCTCGATGTGTGCCTTAAGCTCAGCTTTTAGTGGTATGGCCACCCTTCTTGGAGTATGTTTCACTGGCGTAATGTTCGGGTCTACCTCTAAGTGGTATTCTCCAGGGAGACATCCTAAACCTTCAAATACGTCCTTGTATTCAGTGAGGATATCTTGTGGTACTGCTGCGGCTGCTGATGGAGGTATGTCAACACTGTTCGCTGCATGTACGGTAATGAGTCCCATGTTAGTGCAAGTTTCACCTGACAACAAAGGTTGTTGGGATCCTGGGACAATCTTGAAGTTAAGCAGATGCTGTTTGCCCTTGTATTTACATTCCAAATTGCACTCTCCCAGGGCTTGTACGAGGCTTTCGTCATAAAGCCTGAGCTTTGCTGTGGTCATTTGCATAACTGGATTTCCACTCTGCTTTATTTCACACAGCCTGTCAAAGGACATAACGTTACATGTAGCACCTGTGTCCAGCTGACAACGAACCAGAGCTTCTCCATATTCATCAAAGAAACAAAGGGGTACGAAGAAACGCTTACTCTGCAGGTGTTCCACCGCTCCCACGGATTCAACATAGTATACAGACTCATCTTCTGAAGCCGAATCCTCTTGTACGTAGTGGACACTTTGCTTTTGTAAACACACAGACTGGAAATGGTTGAGTTTCCCACACTTTCTGCATGTTTTGCCAAATGCTGGGCATTTGTTCTTATCATATACGTGCTGGCCGCCGCAGTAAATACACTCATGTTCCTGCTTGAGGTGCCTGCCAGTGGTGCTTTTACTTCTTTTGATTGATCTTTCAGGTCGCTTCTTCTTAGGGCCTTCTTTTTCCACAAAGTTTACTGGCTCTTGTCCCTTGCCTCCATCCCCCTCAATTTTCTTAAGTTGCTCGCTGGTCGTTTCACTGATCCCAAGAGACTCTACAGCTTTCTTTAAATCACAACTCTTTTCTCTGAATAACCTTGTTCTCGCTGCACTGTCCCTACAGCCTAGCACCAGTCGGTCTCGCACCATTTCGTCTTCGAGAGCACCAAATTGGCATGGTTCGGCGAGTTGGCGAAGCTTGATCAAGTATTGGTCAATAGTTTCGTGTGCTTGCTGCTCCGTATTGTGGAAAATATAACGTTCGTACAGTATATTTCTTACCGGTACGAAGTGGTCTTGAAGAGCGCCCAAGATTATAGCTGGCTCTTTCATATCATCATCGGTGAGTTGTAGGCGTTTCAAGATTTTCTTGCACTCGGCGCCCATCAAGCTTTTGAGAGTTGCGACTTGGATTTTCTTGTCTTTCTCGTCGAGCCCTGTCGCTACCAAGCAGGGATGTAGCTAAAGTTTTTAACAGGCGGAAATCTAGCAATGATAGGCGGGTATTTGGGCCGAAGGCCCACTCTAGCGTGCCTTTGGCACGCTATACCTAGGGGGGTCCGGGGGCATGCCCCCCCGGGAAATTTTGAAAATGCGTACTCTCGGAGATGCATTTTCCTTGATTTTGGGGGCAAAATCAAGGGCATTCAGGACAGACGTTTATCAGGTAACAGGTAATAAAGTTATGATGAACTGCAGTCTTGATTGTTTTTAATGCTTATTAATATTTAGTTAACTGAAACCCAGAATGATAATTAAGTTAATACATCTGTGATGGTAGGTGTAGCTATAACTGTGGTCTGCTCTGTTCCGCTGCACGTACGTGAAGAGTGATCGTCAACAGGTGAAGAAGTGGCCGAACACGTGCTCTCGTTGATTTGCACAGATTCTATAGCGGAGCTAATCGAACTTCTTTCAGCAATGTCACTTGGTTCCTTAGAACTTATCCTGTTTCTTTCAGTAGACTTAAAAAATTTCATGATACCAACGGCCTCAGAATCATCTTTCTTTCTTTTCCCCGACATCATAAAGCAATAATATTTCAACCGGCAGAGATACGCAATTTGCGTTCATTATTTCGCATACATGAAGTACGAATACCGCTGGTCATTGAGCCTGCAAAATGGACGATGTGATGCGAATGATGCGATCGTCGCACGTAAATGGAGTGTTTACAAACCTTTCAGTTCCGGTAAGACAGCAATGAAGGTGTAAACAAACGAAATAAATAAATAACAATCTTCTGAGAACATTTAAAAACATTTTGGAGAAATAAGTAGTGCCTTACAGCCGGGAAAATCGCGTTCACAGCCGGGTAATTTTCCCGGCTTCCGGCTATTATCTACATCCCTGCCAAGTAATCTTCGTATGCTTCACGAAATATCTTCCAATTTGTGGGTAAATCTCCGCTGCAATTCATCTGTTCAGGCGCTGGAATCTGCTAAGTAGCCATATCGACAAGTCCAAATTCAAGATGGCGTCCTACACAAGAAAACTAACGCCGTCGAAAAAAACACCAATTTCTTTAGCGTTCGTGTCGAAATCTCTTTGCAGCTGTGATTGACACGGCTTCAGCTAAGAATCCCACTCCTGATACCATGTAACGGTGTTTAATAGTCGCCAAAATCCCCCGATTCAAAACTACTGAGCTTCCGTTGTTGCCGCCAATGTAACGGCTAGCATGATGACACCGCTGGCCTACAGCGGGCGCAATACTGATCCCAGAAAACCCTTGGAGGATAAAATCTAATTACATATATCGTAACAATTCCTATTTAAAAGACAGTGCATTTACAGCAGTCAAAAGGGATGCAAAGTTCTAAACAAGGTATGTGAAAGGGGCACCATTTAATTGTTAATAGAAGATATACGAAAGCGGTACCTTTTTCGTGAACAGTGGTATATAAAAGGGTAAGGGATTGGGCCTCAGAGTGGAGCCTCCCCGTATGCATGAACATTTATAGAGTACCCCAAAGTACCATCCTGGGGATAAGACAGTACAATGATTATTAGTTTTGACATTAATAAATTGCACAGGTGCAATGTAAAATGTATTATCCGGACCATACACAATGCGAATGTGTTGAAAGAGCAAAATTTTACATAGATTACACTCTGGTTCCATGTAGGACATGAATTCAGATTTTCTAGATTTAGGAAAGTAAAAGCAGTGAAAATAATTCGTTCTTCTCTGAGCCTTGGGGAATGTTCTTAGCATGTTCTCAATATTTTGGAAAATTCCTGGCTGAACACTCTATACATACAATAAACTAAGGTTCTTATAAACAAATGATTGTACGTTAACAACTGTAGCTGTAGGCAATCCTCGAGAAGCTTTGAATTTGAAAATCCAATGAAATTAAACACAGTAATTTATTTTCAGTGCAGGGCTAGCCCCAAGACGATGTTGAAGGACACATGACCCCCAGGTTGAGTTATTCTTTTAACGAGCAAGTTTTAATCTTGTGGAAACTTTTGTGATGGTCCTTAATTCTACAAGGTTTTCGAAAGAATTAAAAACTAGTTCTTTGCGTTTACTTAAGCGAGCAATGATGAAAAAAAATTCTTATGCACTTAGTACGTTACAAGCTAGCTTATATATTTAGAGCATTATTGGTTTATCCTTAGCTCATAAGCCGGCATAACACCATAATTGATAAATACTAATAAACATGTTTTAAAAACATACTCTGGTGACATTTTTTTCATTTTCTTTTTTTTGTTGTTGTTGTGACTCCTTCTATTTTAAACTCATTTCCTTGATTGACTAGATTAACACTTTATTTCCTTATTTAATTAACATGTTATATTATCTCTCAGTTTTGTTCTTTTGTTTTCCTCCTTAATTATTTCTGATCAACTCGTGTTTTACAACCCAGAAAGAATAGAGAATGGGATTTTTCTATAAGGGAAAACGGGGAACGAGAAGGCGGGTCTGGAAAATGAATTTAAATGGAACAAACTAGCTTGAACCCTAGCCCTATTAATCCTGCTTCGTCTCCAATTCTCTGCTTTGAATCCATTTTTCAGTTTCCCGTTCCCCGTGCTTGTTCTCCACTCACCGTAACCGTTTTGATAACATATTTGGGGAATGTCATCAGTCATATTATATATTGAAACCACACTCGGCTTGTTCAGCTCCCACTATTTTTTTTGGCTTGATTAAGTTGATTCAATTTATCCTTGTACACGTTTAATCAATACCTGGTTGTCTTCAGCTTAGTCTTAATGTTGAGCACAGTCAAATCTTGCTGTTAAACTAAGACGGACAAAAGAACGCCAAGAAGGATGTGATTGAACAAACGTAATTATGTAGCTGATTTTCCTCGATAAAACTATCGTTCTTCTATATATTCAGCACAACTTCACAGTTTGCTAATATAAAAGTGTCGAATATTTTTCGACTGATCCAGCTTAATGTATGATTTTTCGACTGATCCAGCTTAATGTATGATTTCGGCTCGCAAAATGCAGGCTGACTCGGTTTCGAAGACCACATCTTACCATGATTTCGTTTGTGTCTCTGAGGTTTCACGTGGAAAGATGGCCACGCTTGGTCATATGGATGGACAGAATTCAAGAATGGGGATCGGAAAAGAATTTGCAAACCCAAAGTTTCCTAAATGTCTATCAAGATCTTTGTATTTTGCTGAATTGGAATGAATTCAATTTGGTAAGTTGCCTCTTTGCTCTTGACATTCTGTCCCATCGTCACCTCCCTCTCTTTTTTGTTCGTCATCTGCATGCACTATCACTAGTAAGAATTCACGATTGATTATCATCCCTTCTTTTTTCTTGTGTAATGACTGGCACGCAGAAATCTGGAAAATCTTACGAGTTAACGTTCTCTCTCAAGGAAGGAACGTGACTTCTCACATATTTTATAATACCAACGGATTACATTGCAATTTTAAAAGCTTCTGTAATTGGATAATTTTCAGCGTCTTTATCTTTTAATCACTTTATTGCTTGCCATTTAATCGGATGAACAAAACATTTTTATCTTATTTAAGTTGTACAAGGAAAAAACGGGACTTACTTGGCTGTTGGTCAAATTTTATATAGTGGTCGATACGATAATAAGAAGCTAAATTATTGTTATTATTATTATGCTTTTGGTTATTATTATTATTATTATCATTGTTTTTTTTTTAATAATTCAGTCTCAAGCAGCATTTATAAATTGCCTATACGTAACGAGATTTACAATTGTACATTCAAAAACACAAATAAAGTTTCCATTATTATTAGTGAACGTGGCGTTCGTAGAATACACCGTTTCAGCCCACGGGTACGGGTAAGCGAACATCTTTGCCTCGTAGTTTTTTTGTTATACAGAAAGGCAACCATGATTTCGCAGATGTGATTCATAATGGCGTAACCATTCTACCCGACCCGGTAAGAGGCAATCTACCCGTAATTACGATTACGTGTACGGGTAACTTACCCGTACCCGTACACGGAAAACGGTGTATCTTAAGGTCTCTGTTGTTGTTTTCAACAAGTCTTGCCCACTTTTGAATACGAACCTAGCGAATTTTGCAGTCATTTGAGTGAAAAAATTAAAGGCCTAAGGCAGGTTTTTTGCACTCGATAAGCTCGAAAATCATGACAAGCAAAGGAAAAGAAAATGAGAAAAGGAAAGAGTGAGGATAAAAAAAGGAGGAGGAGAGAAAAAAATAAACAATGTTTGCACTCTTTGATTTTATAGTAGATACTTTGGCCGAAAACAAGAAAGTGCTTTACTGACAAGCAGATCCTATGGATGTACATGTCGGGAGTACTGAAGTCTGGCGATTGGTACTATATGGTACAAAATTCACGGGGTACAGCAGCTAGGGGGATTTCATGTGCATTGATCACACCAGGATCCCATAATCGAGAGTGAGTAATGTCAGAGTAATTACGGACCAGTTTATTTTGAGATACGTTTTAATTTAGAGCAGTCATCTCGCGAGAAAATGGAATCTCCGCTTCACCCTAGAGCAGATTGGCGGTATTACATATGAATAAAAAAAGAAAACTACAATTGAAAAGGATAGAACTTGATGGGGTTGTAACTCGGAGTTTCAAGCACTAGGATTATCTCAAAACTATGTACTTTATTGAAAGGTCAAAACCATTTTCAGGTCTGTAGGTTTTGCTGAACGGTTTGTAGGACTTAAAAAAATAAATAAATAAATGCGATTGATCCCAGTGGACAAAGATGTCCGTGTATTGGTACTGTTGGTGAATGCGGCATCTCCGACTGGGTACAGATACGTCTTGTACTAATTTATAACAGGAATGTCAGTCGACTGGTACCAATAATTGGTGACTGAAACATCTCATTTGCACTAATACTGATTTATTTCTCTGTTTTGTTTTTTTATTCATTAGCTCGTTATTTCTCGATCTCAATTGCTCCGTCCTCAGTCAACAATTCACTTAATATTTTTTTTGGTAGGATCCATTAGTTTTTTCAGAAACTTTTATTTTTAAGTTAAACTTCGGATCAATCGACTGACTTGTAGGGGTGACGAATGGTCTTTGCGAGCATTCGCGAGCATGCCGAGCACTGCGATTTTTTTGCGAGCACGAGCAGAAATAAAAAATTTGCTTTGCGAGCTTGCGAGCAACGCAAAAATTTGGGGAGCACGAGCAAGCGAGCACTCGTTTAAATTTTGCGAGCAAATCGAGCAAAGGTAAAATTTTGCGAGCAGTTAAAACTTTTAATGGACCATTCATCACCCCTACTTGTTCGAACGTAAGAAAAAGTAGAAGCTAATAAGCAAATAAACAGGTATTGACGGTTTCGAATATTATAACCAAATGGAATTCAGTGATATTTTGTAATTTGACCTGACGAAGAGAGATTAGATTTAAAACACCTCGATGATCCACATAAATGGACATTGAAACTTGACAAAAACAAAAAGTCAATAGACAAGTTTGATTTCGATGACGGAAATCACGCGATAAAAACGCCATCAGGTGATCACATGCAATACCATCAGCAGAGTAAACGAAGTCAAACAATTTTCTTTAACTATTTCTTTGTTGTCCGTTTCTCGTGTCTCACAATAATCGCTCAGTGACCACTCGAGAAGAAATAATTTCTAGACGGCAACAAGCATGAACCAAAGAGGCAGTGAGATCGAAAAGAGATTAGCAATGAATTTCAAAGAATTTGCCGCTTATCGCTTTTTTTTTTTTTAACCTGAGCAACTGATTATAATTACATACGTGGAGGAGAAATTAAGAAGTAATCCAGTAAATCTAAATAACACTTTAGAATAATGATAGATATGATCACGAGCCATCTCTTGATGTGATAAAGATCCATCGGATTTTTTTACTGTTTTTTGACTCAAACTCGGTGAGATGGACCTTTTTGGCCTGTTAATGGATGCGTTTCTTTTCTTTTTTTTTACCTCATATTTGCCGGGGACAGTTTCCGGGAGTTCATTGTAAGTTGAACAGTGTTGGGATTAGCTCGAACGTTTAAAAAGCCGGATCACAACACCCACTCCAGTCTCTCAAATTCTCAGTCGTTGAGAGGCCGGCCGGGAAGTTCAAAGAAAGAAACACTTTTGAGATGAATATCTCGAGATCACGGTCATCTTAAGGCTCTTAAGCTTAGGAAAATTGCATCACAGCGATGTTCAGCCACTCCACCGCGAAATGATGTGCATGGAAACTTCGTTTTACGTTTTCGAATCGATCAGCTTTCGAGAGGGTGTGGGAGTCATAGTCAATACAAAGTATATTGCCTTTTTCTATATGGCTCTGGCAGTTGAGGCTAAAAGAACTGGACAGAGGGTCCCCATGGGTTTTACGGCACCCGGAATTTCCCTTATGAGCTCGGGATTCAGGGGATTTAAAAACAAAATCGGGGTGAGATTCGGGATCTAAAGTATGCTTGGCAGGTGAAATGCCAAAAATAATCCTCGGGATAACTGGATTGCAAGAAATTTTGGGTCGGGATCACGGGATTGAAGAACTCTATGGGAGACCCTCTGGACATACTTCGAGCTGAATTGTTTATAATGACAATTCGAGGTCTTCGAGGTTGATTCAGTGCTCTCCGGGACGTATACGACAATCACGCATTGTTTTTTTTAATATCCAATTCTTATACTTTAATACATCCAGCTGATTTCCTACTCTCTGGAATTTCTTCTGTTTCTTGAAATAACATGACAAGCGACACGAGTAAACTGAATAAAATTTAGGTCATCCCTTACGTATTTTGGTGAAAAAAGCTTACTCGGTCGCTTTCCAGCTCTTTCCCACTGGCTCAGTTACAATTTTGCTAGTGCATCAGAGTGTTAAAAATTGACTACCACATTTCTACCAGAACCTATACTAATCTTAATCTTTCGTCCTTTCTTAATATTTATAAAATAGCTTTTCAATCTGGAACGGGAGGCCTAGGATGTTTAACGCAATTATCACATTTTGCCATCCCTCCGGTGACTTTGGTTCATGATAGAACAATCATATGGCTTTGCGTCAAAACTGGCTCAGCCGGTATATAGTAAAACTGATAGCGTCAAAACACGTTTACTGTTTTTGGAAGGAGATGACATGATTCTTTATATTGTCGGGGTAGTTAATCTTGTGTTTATACTAGCCATGTGCTCAAGGCTACTGGTATCATTTTTTTTTTGGGTTATTTTTGAGAGAAAACTACAGATACAGGAAATTATTTTCAGCCTAAGTGATTTTCTTGCTAAACGGAAACGGATCAAGGAAGCAAATCAAACTCAAAGTCTTTCCTCATACAATTTTGGGGAAATTTTTCTTACTCAGTTATTCTAATTCTTAATGTATAAATGATTTTTTCTTTAAACCATTGCTGAAACCAAATGTTTCACGGCTTGTTTTTCGCAGTTTAACGAGTGATAATTCTATAAGCGACAGTACCGCACTAGTTTCGAATATAATGTTACTTTCACGTTTTTCGCGGGTTCGTAACAAAAATCAAGTTAAATAAAAAGGTCGGCGAGGTTCACAAAATCACATCAAAAACTCAAAGCAAAATGGTAGAAGACGTGTTTTGATATTTTATGACGTCAAAACATCTACTTTTTGAACTACAAAAGGCGGAACAGGATGTAGCACAATTGTCTTGTGTCGCTTGAAAGATGGCTCCGCGATGTCTCGATGCGTCAAAAATGTTTGATTTTTTTTTGTTATTAGAAAAGGATAAACACATGTTTATTTCGAAGTGTTGTTCATTTAGACTTCATTGGTTTCGAGATGCTTTCAAGAACAATATTTCTAAGTCAAGATTCAATTCTTTCGTTTTCAGTCGTGGTAACTCTGAGTCAGTCGGAAAAACCCATCCTTTGATCTGTATAAGGTAATTTAAATGCGCATGGTGTCAGAGATCAAATGGAATTTGCTACCGAGATTTGTGATTTGGTGCATAAGATGACCCTGATAAGTATAGTGGAGTGATTAATTGCGGTACAGTTTAACTGCTCATAAAGGTATTAAGCCAATTAACTCTGTTAATTAAGGACACTACGAAACATGCCTACCACCCTAATTTTCTTGTATACCCCGTCAAGGTCATACCTCTTCATGTACAAAAGTCATATCATCCTCCAAAGAACGTAAGTTACGTGATATCCTGGGTGATATCCCAGCCAACTAACTGTCAGGTTCGCCCAGAGGCCGTACTGACTCCGTTGTCAATATGCCTGGTTCTATTTCCGTGATCGCAAGTTTATTTCTCAATACAGATCGAGGAGCCGCTCAATTAGCCGAGAACAGACGAAACTTTTTCTAAATCGTCTACAGTAGGTAATTTCAACCACAATCCCATTTTTCTTTATTCCTAGTGGGCGGTGATTGTCAGTCAATAATCATCCCTTATGACAATCACATAACTGAAATTTCTTCTCCATGGCGGACCTAATCTCATGGTGTTGCCTAAAAATTTATTTTTTCAGGTTTGAGAAAACTTTAGGCACTAATATCAGTTAATAATATTGAACCTCAACTAGGCGAACTCCTTCATGTAAGTGTGTAAACAATAACTTTTTTCTCACCCACGCGAAGAAAATATCTAAACTGATTCAAAAATGATAGTTCGTGATAAAAATTTACAGGGGCACCCAACGTCAATTTTCGGAAAATATCTGTTCGAATGACGATTTGAGATCTAGAATTTTCGGAACATTAGTTGTAAAATTTCTTGCTTACCTGCCTCTCCTAGGATTTTCGAACATCTAAAAATGGTATAATTGCCCATTTTTAACGGATTTTTACCCTAGAAAGGTCACATAGAATTTATGGGGGAGCCTTTTTTCTGGCTGACATTTTCGAAAAGGTAACTTTTGATCCCTATAATCTTCGGATCACTAGACTTTCCGCTCGAGGAAATCCGAACAGATGAAAAATTTTTAGGGGATAAAAATATGACTATATCTACCGCTTAAATACTAAAATACGTTTAACAATACTATGTTTAAGTGGTTTTCAACTATATTCTCGTTGGGTGCCCCTGAACTTACTTCAGACAACTATGGAAACAATATTTGACACGAGTTTGCGCTGTCTTCATCAGCAACACAGGATATCAAACTCTTTTCAAGTTAGAACACGCGGTCTACCCAAGTGGGGAGGGCAAAGTAAGCTTTTACAATTCCTCTTGCCATGTCCTTGGCTTTCCTTTTATAAACATCCGTTACGTCAGAACCATGGGTTGCCAAGCATTTTTCAAGTTGTGATCATCTAAGCGAAATAGTATTGTCACCGATTGACAGATTTTGAGGTGGGTCAAAATGCCTCCTCTCCCCACACTATAAATTTCCTTTGCGGAAAGTTTTCGTCATCCGTAACGATTGTTTATTTACTCGTCTCTAGTTTCATGCGCGCAGTATCAAGGGAATTTAAAGCAACAATTCACAGATTACAAATGAGGCTTTGTCCGCGTGTTAAATAGGTGTACTTACCGTCGAACGCGCCATTTTATACTTTCACCGTCTTAACAAAGAATCTCAAGACACTCTGACGGCATATTCCAGATTGTAACATCGGTTTCGACTCTCACTACAAGTAGATCGCGTGAAGCATGAATTTCGCAACCAAGATCTTCATCGTTCTGACTGTCATCTGCTTGACGTCTGAATTTAGTCAAGCAAGACGAGGTAAGTTAGCTCAGATTGACTTCATTTTCCTTTCCTAAAATCTTAGCTAAAAGAACTTAAATATTTTGTATTTACCCCGAAGGAATTTCATTGATTTTTGCCTCCGGAATTTCGGTGGGTGAATGTAATGTTACGAATCTCTGGACTTTTTCCCTCTCTTGCGTTCAACCACAACAAATACCACAATAGACATGTTCGTTTTATAGAATCGCTCTATTCATTGAAAAACACATGTGTATGTCAATAGATTTCATGAGACGTAATTGCTGTAAACTGTAACACTTCGAAATGGCGCGCAATGAGTTTCTTGTGGACGTGATTTACATAATCATTACATTTGTAAATGAACAGTGGCTTGAGACAAAAGGTTTGAAGTTCGTGCATTGTTAGAGTTGATCTGGCGAAAATATATTCATCCTAGCTTTTATTAAGCGAAAAACCTCTGTAATATGGGTTTTTGAATAACTTCCAAAACACAGAAAGAATGAAAACTAAAACCTTATTTTTTTGTGTCTAGGAGGAAAGCATCGCAAGAATCCGGAAAAGTCGAACACGTCGAAGTTGGATGTGCAGAATGCGGTCAATGGATCGGTGGCTATTGGGGCAGAGCAAGTGAACTCAACAGTTAGTCCATCTACCGGTCCTCGCCGTCCACAGGAGTTGAAAATCAATGTGCAAAGAAAAATGTCGCATAGGCGGCACATGGAAAAACGCTGTTGCAGAATTGGCTACCGTGCTGCACAACGGAGGCTTTTTTGTAGAGTGGATCGACAGTACAGTTCAAAATACCGGAATATGATTCACTATGCCAGGCAAAGATTTCAATATACTGGTAAGCCGTCGCGTGGAATGCAACGCCTTATCCAACAATTTGAACGGCATTGCCTCAAACCCCAGCTAAAGGGAGTGTTCTACAAGTGTTGTCTTGACGGAATCTACTCGGTTCTGCCGAAAGGCAGACAGTAAATTTTGACAGTTTACTGTGGAACAATGTAGACTAGTTCATGTAAATATGTTGCTTTTTTTTCAGTTAAGGTCTTTTTTTATTCAGTTTAGCATTCTCTTTGGGCAAGATTAGTGCCACTTAGCTAAATTTTTTGCTAAATAAACTTGTAGGGTGCTGTTTGGTTTACGAGTATCGCATTTCAGGAATTTTACAGAAGCACTGGTGTATATATATGTCTAGAAAGCCCGTGCGTGTTTTGTGCCTTGGAGAAATACATGAACTTTGTCCTATCTCTGTCGGAATGGTATTTATGTTGGAAAAGTGGACAGACAGATAATAATCTAAAAGTCAAAAATAGTTAGATCACAAAGCAATTTTCTCGGGATTTTTTCGATAGAAACTTTTAAAACTATTTTTCGACCTATTTGCTTTTTGTAGAGGTTTAAAAGGAAAAACAACATATATTCTTTTGTTCATATTGGCAGACGAAATTTTGGAAGAGGAATATAATGTTTAGTGTTGAATTTTATTTTGTCTTTTTGATATCATCAGCTGTAAATCAATGGCTTTTACTTAAGGTTGTAAATAAACAATTTTTATCTTATTTCAATGAATGTGGAATGTTACTTTTTTTCGGCATGACAAGTTATTTTGGTTATCACGCGGTCTCTGTGACCATCCTGCTCCCTTAGTGCTACAACATTTAGAGTAGGTGAAACAAAGTTTCACGTTTATACAGTGTACTCTTTTTACCCTAAGACCCTAAAAAAGGGGATGAAGGAATACCCTTCTAAATGTAGCGATCGGATCGTAGATTTTGTACGCATGAATTCGAATTGTTTGTCAACTACGTAATGAACCTAGAGAACAGTGAACCTAAATGCTTTGGAACTGGTATTGTTGAGCCATCCCAACCTGTCCCCTTTTAACCTTTTAGTACACCAACTTTTCCTCAGGCATCCTAGACTACGTTTACTTGAAGGGCACGGGAACAAAACCAGCCATAGAAGTATGATCCCTCTCCATTCACACCTCCCCTGTATATCCTCGAAACTACAAACTGCTGAGAAAGTTTTTTTGGAAACAAATCTAGGGCTAATTCAGTTTAGTTGCTCCTTACAACAACAACAGTTTATTAAGGTATTGCCATTTACACCGGGGGGGGGGGGGGGGTACTCGATATAAGGGAACTTAAGATCGAGTTTACGCAACAGGACGGCAGGAAGAAGAGGACGGCAAAACCTTTGTGTGTGACAAACGTGACAGGGCTATTACTTGCGTGTTTTGTCGTGATCTTCACTGAAAATTAAAGTTTCCTGGTCTTTACAGAAATATCTGCTTAAAGGAAAGTGAAGTTTGGCGAAAAGTTGTTTCAAACAAAATTATTGTCACGCTTGTCACACAAGGCTTGCCGTCTTCTTTCCTTTCCCGTCCTGTTGCGTAAGTTCACTGTTTTCTGGGCGACGGCGACCGGACTGGCAGAGCAATCCTGGAACAGAGGTAGCCGTTGCTTCCCTCCAAAATTCGAACATTAAGATCGCAGTGAACTCAGGAGGACGGCGCCGTGGAAGACTACCGAAGAGGAAAATATAGCTTCACATAAAGAACTAAGAGAATTAATGCTTAATTGCTTGCATGCAACAACAACAACTTTATTTCAGTATTCCCACGTTAGTACGTGGTATTACCAACTATATTCTAAACAATTTTCAATACATACATTTCATTTACACGATACTCTAACGACAAAAGTGAGCTAAAAACACACAATTAAAATATCGGAGTTCATATTTTTTGTCCGGATACTTTCATTTGGCTCGTAGGACAATTTTGTCCATGTAAAGCTCACTTACGGTTTGCTGTTTGCCACACTGGATCAGATTGCATCTTGACTCTGTGACATGAAACATAGAAACATTATAAAGATGTAAGTTTAGATGACAGAGCTTGGAAATCGAGCTTGAAATGTGACTCAAAGAAAACAAGGACAATTTAAGGACGATAATCTGCAAAATTCTGGTTGCTAAATGCAGCAAACCTGATTGAAATGAGAGTTAAATACTCACGTTCTCGCCACAACGCCAAACAGACCAGTTTCACGTCGCCGACGGGAGCACGACGGCTTCACCGGCGAAAAATGTCTACGCATGCTCTGCAAAAAATGACACGTGATTGATTTCGGGCAATGTCATTGGCTCCCAGGCAAAAATGCCCGCGAAATGTTGTTGAGATGAAAGAAGCGATGGCAGCTTTTTTTTGGCAGTGACAACGTTGCAATTTCTTGCCACTGTAAGAGATCAAAAATTATTTTCGTCGGAGTTTTGACGGAGATGCGTTCTCTAGAGAATATAGCGTCCTGGAACTGGCGAAAAATCGCAGTGGCATGGTCTGATTCAGTTTTGTTGACGTTGAGATCGCTGGTTTGCATGTGAAAGACAGGCCGAAAAGGTGGGTAATTTTTACTCTCTTTGTTTACTGCATGTTCCGAGTCACTCGGTACAAAAAGAAATTATAAAGTAGTGGAAGAAAAATTATTGGGCTTTGTTTTGGTATATAAATAAGCTTGTACCGAGTGACGCGGAAGCGACAGTTTTGTTAAATGTGTATCCCGTTTTTGTGTCAAAATTCGACTTTAACATTCGACAACATTCGACTGTTGATCGAAAAGCGTATTACAACGCTACCCAAAATGTTTTTGTTGTTTAGTTCGAGTTTCCTATCACGGATTCAACAAAAAAAAGTAGAGGGACAGACATTTTTGGGCTTTGTTTTGTTAATATGACTTAGCTTGTACTTTGTTGCTCCAAAAACTATATTTAGATGCTAAATCTCCGTGTGTTTACACTGTTTATGGCAGAAAAATAAGCTTACGCTTGGTTCAACTTAATCTCGTGTCACTCAGTACAAAAGAAATATTCTTAGCCATTGTCTTGCTGTGTAAATTGGCTTGTGGCTAGTGGATCGAAAGCGGCCGGGTTGCAGCAGTTTTCTAAAGTGCGTAGTTCGTAACGTCTTTTTGTCGATCGGTGCACATTTCATTGTTGTTGCACCTTATTACAGCTTTGTATGTTACAGAAATTTAAGTTCTATCCAAACTGTCGAATGAGAAAATGTGAGAGTGTTTTCATTAAAATGCTTAGACCGTCTTGGAGCTACAGTTCGATAGGTCCAGCAACATTTTGATCTGTAAAAAAAATTCTTTTTACAATGTGCACAACTGCTTGCAATTTTATAATTGAAGGATCGAAGTTTTGATTATTTTGCTCATAAATTTGACTTGGGATTACTAAAATTTTTACACACAAGGCTTTCAGTGGGGGGTGCTTCTTTACTTGAAAATTGGATCCTGGAAGGAGAAGAACAGGGTAATTTTTCTGTGAATGCTTTTGTTTTTATATGCATTGTTTTTGGCTTAAATTTTTTGGGAGCCAAGTGATAAAATGAATGACAGAGTTAACATGCTACTAAGTATTCAAAAGCTCTTTCCAAGAAAAAAAATCATCACAAATTAAACTTACAGGAGTGTAAAGCTTGGAGTAAACTTTGAGTCTTAATGAAATTTTCGTTGGATCATGTTGATGAATGCAGTTGTGTAGGATGTGCAGTTTCCAATTTTGGTCTTCTGTCAGAATTATGAGAGGACACTCACAGATCTCATTCAAAAATTATAGTTTCATTGTAATTATCGTTTGTTTCTATTCCTATAAACTTCTCATCAGGTCTACATTTTGCATGAATTTAATGTGATATATCTTTGAAGTGGTTGTTGTTTCACAGTGAAGTAGCTTTCACTTTGTTTTTGATTTGAAGTTCAGTTTCTTCTTAGTTGTTGGCTAAGGCAGTGTGAAGTATCTGACATGTTAACATACTTTACTTTTCATTTCTCTTCAGAAAAGATTGATTGATCCTGCATCAAACAAAGAGCAGCCTCACAAACAAGATTTTTTAATGAAAAAATGTGTACTCAAGGAAAGCACATGTCCCTGACAGTGTCAATAAAATTTATTTATGGAGATATCTGGGTTTTTACTCCTTTGTAGCACTTTAGACTATATGCATCACTTTTTTAACCTTCATATACTGAAAAAATATAATCAGTATTTTTTCAACTAACACTTGAATCAAAGTTCTCTTTAAAGACGGCTTTAAAGTTTTGATATTAAAATTGCACCCGTTCTCAATGAAAAGACTGAATGCAGACACTAAAATTCATTTAGCTCGTGTTCAAGCTTTTTTTGTAAATTGGAAAGTGTTGCTGGAGAAAAAGTATTTTTGCTTTACCTTTCAGGGAAAAAAAAAAAAATAAAATAACTACCAGGTGTCTAAGCAATTTCAAAGGACCCATAGTGTCTTATTTATCTGTTGCATTGAGCTGTGAACAAACGCCGTTCTTTCTGGTGACCCTGCTTTTTTCAGAAACATTGTTGTCCTTCGTGATCCGAAGTTGAATCCCGAAAACCGGTCAAATCGCGAGCATCGCAGGAAACGAATCCCATAGGAATAGGTGAAAAAGGATAATAAAAAGTCTAGGCTATTCTAAAAATATCCGATGTGCATTTGCAACTCATATTAAGCCGCAATTAACCTTCTTTCCACTGGAATAAACAAAGTATGGAGGTATTGCCGCCATTTTGAATTTGGCAATGTCACGTGGTCGCGCGACGACCAATCAGACATTTTTCGCCGGTGAACACGACGGCAATATGGTGAGTAAGAGCATGCGCAGTTTTGCACAAATCATGGCGTCACGTCCGGTTGAAGTTGCCGTCGCCCCGAAAACGTCTCCATCTTAAGTTCCCTATATCCTTGGGTGGGGAGGTGCGGCCCGGCCTATGGTAGCCAAATTGTAGCAAAATTCAAGAGAGAAAATATATGTCAAAATCAACAACTTGATACCTAATTCAACAAATATTTCTCAACATCAACACCATTAACTTGTCAACTTTAAGAACGTTATTTTCAATTCAACGATTTTCGTTCAACGTCAACGCATTCAGCTTTTCAACTTCAACATTGCAATCAGTCTTAAATGAAGAATGACAAATCGCCTCAAAAAAAACCATGTTGCTTCACTATCAACTCTTTCTGATTTTCAAATTAAGTCACGAACCAAAAGCTTTCAAGATCAACAAGCAAAAATTCGTGTCAACAAATTGGGTCCGAGTTGGCCCCTTGTTACCGCGAGGGACTTGGCAGGAATAAAACTAAATATCCCGGATTACAAGCGGCGTGAAATGTTCATTGCCGGTGTCACAGTGATATGTGTATCCCCGCATACATATCCCTAGTGATATGTGTATCCCGGGTGGGTATACAATAAACACTGATGCTAAGTATCCAGCCTCATCAGCGACACAATAATAAAAATGGCGGCTCAAGAGGGAGAAAATGGTTGTTTTGTTTTCAGTTAGATTCTTAAACACTGTACTCTTCACTTTGTCAAGGGGTCTAAGAGAAAATGTCGGACACTGTTTTAAGAAGCAAGGTAAGGAATAAAGGAGTGAAACCTCGAAAGAGTTTCTGAGCCATGTTTTATTCCACTGGGTTAGCGCGATTGGCTGTTAAAGAAAATTTTGCGGTTGAAGTGACTGAAACATAACTTCTCACTTGTAACTTACCTCCGGGGAAGTTAATTTGATACAAATGGAACGCGGGCGATACACATATCACTGAAAGTTCTCTTGCTAAGGGTTTTTTTTTTTCAAACTACCATGCGAAGGTGGAAGATTGTTGGCGCTCTCGGGGGGATACAAATGTCAGTGAGTCAGCGCAGAGCTACATGTATGTGTATCTGTTACGCGGGTAATCTTTTAGAGGAGGGGTAGCTTGCAAACCAAACTGAACGCAGGGTTGTCGAACAGCAACAAGAAGATTTATTCCAAAAATGAACGTAGTTTCCACGAAGTAAAACTCCACAACAGCACGTAACTCGATAAACTTACACGGCCTCCGCCAACTTGAATAAACTTACACGGCCTCTGCCAACTTGAATAAATTCGACTGATCGTCAAACTCTCTTCGCTTGTGGTAAACTAGTTAAAACTCCACTCGAACTCGCTTATTTATATACTTTTACGATAATATTCTAGAAGTTTCTAAATAGTCTAATTATAGAAAGATTACAAAATATACCACTTTAGATACACTTACACAAGATCCTAAAATAAACAAATTATGAACTCTCGCGAAGCTTCTAGAAAGTCACGCCAGTCACGCAATATAGTTTTTCGTAACAGTATCCCCTTCATTTTTTACTGTTTTAACTTCTCTCGCTTAAGGAAATCTCGTCGATATCATCTAACATAACTAGTAACACAACTAGGGTTAAGACAGGAATCAAACAACATGCAAAGATGGAAAATTGTGGCGCTTGTAGGGGGGATGCACATATCACTGAACCGGCGCAGAGCTATGTGTATCGCCTCTCTATTTTTCGACTAGTGACATAAAATTATAATTTCGTTGGATAAGGAGAGGAACGAGTGTTTACATCAACATTGCGGTCCACGAAGAAGTAAACTCGCCAGAAACAGCTTTGCGACTACTTTGTCTCGAACTGTTGCTCTTAATCTTGGATCATTAGTAGTCCCTTTGACGATGATTCCACAACAGAAATAAAACCGACACTTGTTTTGAGGGGTGGGGGGTAGGGGATACACATTTCACTGGCAACCATATTGGAGGGATACACATATCACTAGGGATATGTGTGCGGGGATACACATATCACGGAGATACACATATCACTGTGACACCGGCAATGAACATTTCACGCCGCTTGTAATCCGGGATATTTAGGTTTACTCCTGCCAAGTCCCTCGCGGTAACAAGGGGCCAACTCGGACCCAATTTGTTGACACGAATTTTTGCTTGTTGATCTTGAAAGCTTTTGGTTCGTGACTTAATTTGAAAATCAAAAAGAGTTGATAGTGAAGCAACATGGTTTTTTGTTGAGGCGATTTGTCGTTCTTCATTTAAGACTGATTGCAATGTTGAAGTTGAAAAGCTGAATGCATTGACGTTGAACGAAAATCGTTGAATTGAAAATAACGTTCTTAAAGTTGACAAGTTAATGGTGTTGATGTTGAGAAATATTTGTTGAATTAGGTATCAAGTTGTTGATTTTGACATATATTTTCTCTCTTGAATTTTGCTACAATTTGGCTACCATACTGGCCCCTCATACCCTGACCCTGTTTAAGACAAAAATCGCTGATTTTGCTACATTCGTAGAACATACGCGCAGGCTGTTTATCGTCCAAGAAAAGATTCCCTGTTTAAGGCAAAAATCGATAAAAACGATACCCTGTTTAAGACAAAAATCCCGAAAAACATACCCTGGCTGGCTGTAGGAGCTGCTCAGAAGGTCTCTCCTAATTGGTCACTGGCATGTAAACAATGACCGTGTCATTCTTCCCATTGTTTTAGTTTTGTTTGGGGTCAGGGAAACGCACCATTGGTGACTTCTCTTCCGAGCAGCTGCTACATGACCCTAGTTGTGTGCCATTAAGCCCTCAGCTAAGGGAGTACCCCCGGCATTTACATACATGGCATTACTGGCATTACTTGGCTAGCGCCAAATCCGTTTTTTAAAAACAACGACAAGTGAAGAGCGCGGGTTATGACACCGGGTATTGTAGCTTTCCAAGTCGTTGTGTAAGGTGTAACTAATCTTAATTGCATTCGTTTCTTGAAGATTTAACTTAAAACTGAATGAGTTTTTACTGCCCATTTTGAGTTACTTTAGTCGCTTCCGAATCATGGATAACTGCGTAATCTGTACACCAAGCACACTCTGCTATTTTCGATCGAAATGGGCACATTTAATTTATTGCACTTCAAATTGAATGCTCTTTCATACATACGGGAATAGATTGATTCAGGGAAAATAAAAAACTTTTACCGGTTTTTATGATTCGCACACTAGTCCCGGAATGACACATTTCGGTATTCTATATCGGTGTGATGATTAAATGAAGCGTGAATGATCAATTTGTCATGTGGAGCTTTAGGCTAACGGCCTCTTTAGTTTCGAAGAAACAAGAACATGCAATCAGTGAATGGTGCAAAGAAAAAACTGCATCTGTGGCCCCGCTGTGATTCAAACCAAAAGAGTATGAGGCAAGTCAGAATCTACCACCTCAGCTCCCGTGCCAGCACACCGGTGTAGCCTGTGTAGAGCTCCCCCATCCCCCCCCCCCCCCCCACACACACACACACACAGGCTAATGTGTAGATCTATAGAAAGCTCCGAAACCAGCTGCCTTGAGCTTTAACGAAGCTCACTGTTACAAAACTTATGCATTCTTACTACGGTCCATGTGTTCCATTTTTCAGACAGCGAAGTGAGGTGTGACTTGTACTTTTCCTCTTTTGGGCCCCGGCCACTCGGCAATTTTTCCCGACTTCTACTGAAGTCCTTACCATGAAATCTAGGTTTTTTCAAATAGTATTCAACAACAACTATCACCCCTATAATTTGTTTTTTCCTTTACAAAGTTGAAACTGTCATAAAACGGTGATGCTGAACGAAAAAAAAAAATGTCGTAGGCTCCCGCCTCAGGTCGTGAGAAACTGACAAGTGATGGCCGCAAGCATTTGTTGGTGCACTCATCATGCCACAGGGCCGGGCACGATTGTTCCAAAAAATCTTTTATTTTGTTCGGCGTCGGCATGCATGACGTCGACAAAGAATATCAAGAGCTTTGATTGGTTAGCTCAAGGTGGATATTGAGGTAGGTGTATTGTTCGGGACTGTTCGTTAGTTCAGTCATAAAACGGGAAATTGATCGGCATAAATTAAAACTGATTAAATTCAGAGAAGCAGTGATGGAGACCGAATCAGTTTAGCAGTCATAATGAGAGACTTTTTGAAGGTCTAAGGACAAGTCACATTTCAAGGCACCATACACCTTTCCTTTTCTCCAATCCCCTTGTGACTAATTTAAATCAATTAACCATCGTTTGACACTGGTCTTCTTACTGAGCATGTCCTCAATTCTTGGTCACGATCCCTCGAGAAGATAAAGCTGTTTTCTTCTACGGCCATACATTTTAATTCTAAAAGTTGCTTAATTAAAAGTTTAAGGGAACTTTCTATCGAGGCGTTGAATTGATAGGATTGAACTGATTTTCTCACGTGAAAGGTCATATCATAATAATATTCAAAATAAAATTCTAAATGGGGTAAGAATTGTTGATTACATTTAAGTTAGACTGCAGAGCAAGATTTTTTTTAACGAAAACGCGACCCAGAGATTGATTGCTGCCGCCATCACGTAAGAAATAATTTTTTACTCGCCTCCAACTCCGGCTGTCAGTTTGAACGTCCAAATCGCTCACACCGCAAAATGCTCCAGCTTTGCAGGCTACAGTTTGTTTTACTGTAAGAAATTTAAGACTGTGGCCGGAAAGAAGAAAATTTTTTATTGCTTACTGAATGACACTAACAGATGAAAAGTGTCACGTGGCCTATTCTGCTTAATTATTAATTAAATAAAAAATGGAGTTAACCATTCCGGCCAGATTCATGCGAGGAACATTGATAAAAATACTGTATTTAATATCTAGTGTGTAGTTATCTGGCCACCACAGTTTAGTTTTCTCTTCTTTTCTGGACGGCTGACTTGTCCATAACTGATCACGTGATACAAATATCTGGTTCTTATACGTAACAGGGAAATAGTTCCGAGGTTTCCAAATTTTGGAATGTTCTGCTAAATGTTGACAAATTAAGTAATGATCATTATAAGCAGGGAAATTAGGCTCAGGCCACGCCTTTACACGAGTTCCTTTTTGCCGTCTCTTTTCTCCCATAGTTTTTATATATGCCGGGGATCTTGCGGATCAGTAAGACCAGCAAGCAAATATCCACCGACACCGCTCAGGAATGAAAAAAGCGCCTTTACCTCCTAGTATATAAGGAAGTCCCGGCGATATAACGAACGTTACCACCACCAATATTAAAATATATGATAAACGAACTGCCTCGTTATAGCGAACAAATTTTGCCAGCGGCCTTGGCCCTTCGTTATACCGAGGTTCCACTGTTAGCAAACGTAACAAGATAAAAGTGATACGTCCAAAAGTGAGCGGAGATATAGGTATTATATATTTTATTATGACTTCGTTATATTGTGGTTAAGGCGCTTTTTTTTTACTCCTGAGCAGTGCCGATGAATATTTGCGGTCTTAATCCACAAGATCCCGGGATAGATAACAGAAAAGAGCACAAACCTGTCCCCCAGGTCTTAAACGTTTGTAAAATTCCGAGCCTTTGCAATTGCGGAGCTATATCTCCGTTAGTTTTCAACAAATCACTTTTCGCCCCATGACAGTTTTGGATTTTGGATTCCACGCGGTGGATTCCGGATTCTAAGCAGGGCCTTCTAAATTCCTTCTCAGTGGAACTTGGATTCGGGATTGCAAAGCCCAGGATTCCGGACTCCACAAGCACAAATTTCCCGCATTGCCAAACCCAGATTGCCTTTAATACATAAGGAGACACTTTCGAAATTGGCAACTTTACTGACATTTTGCGCTCTTTTTTAGCTGTATTGTTGGATTTTCGCTAACTGGTGTATTTAACTTATGTTAAAAATACTCGGAGGCCCGGTCAAAATTCTTGACCTACGCTGGATTCCGACATGGTTGACGCGCGGCAGTTTGGGCTTTCTAGTTCGTCCGAAGGGCGCAAGCTGCAACCGCACCTGACTTTCAGTTTCTTGGCCAGGAACTGATTTGGGGGACTCGCCCCACCCCCTTTCCGGATCCCTGTCGGTTATCATGAGGGCCATGAAATTAGATAGCTATTGTAGCATTATTGGTTTTTCTTTATAATTCAGATTTTACCTTTAAGATCAGACAGTCCGTTTAACTGAGCAGTGTTTTTGGAGACAGATCATACCGTCAGGTCAGTTAGACGGTTGAAAGGTATTACGAAAAGCAAGTGCTATGTCTTGAAAGGCTTTAAATTAAACAGGAGTGATCACCAAAAATTGTCGACCGCCTTAATGTAAGAGGGTCTCAGTGGGTTTTACCGTCAACTGTCAAAATTTAATCGGCCTAAAAATTAAAAAATTAACGCGCGTAAACCGTCAAAAAAGGTTATTTTTTTACCGTCAACCGTCAAAAAAGCAGGTTAGTATTAACCGTCAAAAAGTTTCAAAGAGTTTCAAATTTCACTATTTCAGCTGATCTTCACGGCTTCCCACTCCTGAAGAATTTCTTAACTGGAAACACTGTAGTTCCCACGTTCTCTAAATTAACACCCTTTCAGCTAGTCTTTCAACCTGAAAATAGAATTAAATTCAAAAAGACTACTGCAACGACTGATCAAGCAACGTTCGCTGAGGTATACAATATTTCGACTGGCCACCAATACTAGTCTTCATCACGGTTATTAGGAAAAACCACGAATATACAGAATATACGCTACTGTAAAATAATCTCAACGAAAGTCATGGTATGACGTGGTAAGGTGTGGTTGCTGAGGAAAATAAACCGAAAAGTAGATAGATAAAGATAACACAATGATTATTGGCTAGTCGGAATATTGTATTCCTCAATCTTTTTCACGTTGTTTGATCAGTCTTTACTTTATTTTATTTTTAACTTTAATTCTATTTTTATCTTTACCGACTGATCACGGTCTTGCGAGTTTATCCAACCTGTTAGGCTACATTGATCCTTCACGGTTTTTTGCAGTGGTTCTTCAAGCCTTAGTTTAGACTTCGTTCAACCTGCTTATTTTTAGTCTGAAAATATAACAGGGGCACCCAACGACTGTACATGTTTTCTGTAAAATATCTGTTCGGAGAAGCAAATATTGCCTAGAATTTATTATTCCTTGAATACGGCTAAAAGGGTTTAGATGAGCTTTCCATTCAGGTACTATTGTCGAAGCTACTAGCTCTAAAAAATTCCCTACGATCTTCTGACGTTTATTTTTTCATATTTTACTCCGTATGCTAATTTTCGTAGAAAAAGGAAACCTAAAATTTTCGGATACAAAAAGGTGATGGAGAGAGGAAAAAGAAAAGTTCTTACTTTCGTAAAACTTTCAGTTGTATCTGAAATTTTCGGGAAAATAACACTGAAGCCCTTGTAATTTCGAAAAGCCTCAAGTTTCCCTATATCTAGTTTGACCGAACAAATATAGATTTTATTTATAGCGCCACTTAAAAAGCATTTCTAGCGATCTAAAATTACTCTGGAAAGCCTAAAAAGACATTTCAATGCATTTAGGAGGAAACCGTCTTTCGGTGCCCCCGATATAACTTCCAAATCATAATAGTTATTTAACAATTAGTCGCCGAAGGCGACGTGAATATCGGCGAATAGTCACCGAGACGAAGTCGAGGTGACTATTCGTCGATATTCACGTCGCCTGAGGTGACTAATTGTTTTAGTATAATTACATTGATGATTATTCGAGAAAATAAAATTATTGAACAATTTCCGACGCCGGAACATCAAAAAATCTGGCTGTCATTTTGAAAACTGCTGGCCTTCAATGTTATAATCACCGCGCGGTGATTATAGCGGGATAAAGCGAAGCTCCTAGCCAATCATAGCGCTCTATTTTTGATAATCATCGATGTAATTATACTAAATTCATTTATACAGAAGTTAATATTTTCTTTTGGACTAAATTTCCACAGCCGTCAAAATCATGTGGAAAAAATAAACCGTCAACGTCAAAGTTACCACCCCATTCGAGACCCTCTTGTATATACTGAAATTATAAAGGGACTTCGCCAGGAAGATTGAATCGGAATTTTTTTTACTGATTACTTCTATTATTTATGGTGCAATCCTTCCTTTGCTTTTACGTATGAAAACACTTTGCCATCCTCGCTCGATTACCTACTAGTAGTCAGTGACAGCGGTATTTCGTGAGAAGTGCGTAAGGACTGGAAACTAGGAAAAGCAAAATGGCGGCCGAAGAAACGTGATCTTATAAACTACAGTTTACAAAGGGAAGATGCAGGTTTCCCAGCCCAATAATGTTAAGATCTACAGTCTTTCTGCCGGAAAATCATTGCCAGAGGTATTGAAGAAAAGCTCTTGTTATATTTTGTTCATTTGGAAGCAGTTTGTGCTTGTATTAATATTTTGCACGTGCTAAAGTAAGGCATAGCCATGGTCCATGATCTGGAGCTACGTACACTTTGTTTCTTTTCTCTTTCTGGCTGGACTTTTGCATCATTGTTTGAAAATGTAAAGTGTTTCTTTTCTTTTCGTTTTGTTTTAGTGGCTTTCTGAACGAAAGAGGCGGACATTGCAGAAGAATGATATTAGTAAGTTTTAAAAGTCATGCATAAATTCATCTGAGAACCCGAGAAATTTAATGTAAACTTAATCAAAGCTTATTGATTTTCTGTACTGAGCTGCACTCATAAAGATAAAGTAAGGAATTTTTTTGACCTTAGCGGACATGGTAAAATTATAAAACCTCATTTGAATCTTCAACTTAGAGGCAAAACTACCTGACAAGTCAGGTGGTAATTCTGCTTACCTTTGCCACTGGAAACAATACTTTTCCTGTTGTTGTTTTTCTTCCCCGATTGTGATGTTTTGGATAAACTTATATTTTGTTTGTTAGATATTAGAAGAAGAATTGAGCTTCTTCAAGATTTTGAGATGCCAATTGCTTCTACAAATATCCTTGTTTCTTCAGACAAACAGTACATTATGGCATCAGGTAAAGTTTGACCAGATTAAAATCTCTCCCTAGAAATTTCAGATTAATCAATTTCTCCCTAACTTTTAAGTTCGCAAGGTCGATTTTGTCCTGTACCCCTACCCCCTTTGTCAAGATTGATTTTAACAGTTCCCAACCTGTGGATCTGTACTTTAATGTCCTGTCCCCAGTTGTTCAAAAGTTGGATAGTGCTATCCACAAAAAATCACTGTCCAACGAATAAGTGTTAGGGAAACCAATTGTGCTTTCCACTGGATAGTGTTGTCTACCTTTTGAACAACTGGGGCCAAGGGTTTCCCATTGGCAGGGCTGTCAATAAGGGCCGGTAGTCGGTAACTGTGCGATGACGTGAAATGCCTGGAACATTTTGATGGCATTGTTCTCAGTCTTGCGTGTATTCTGACAAAACATCATGGTGTCCGCGGTGGAAAGTTCAAGTTCAAGTTCATTTATTCACACTTATTCAATTACAATACAACAACAATATGGAAAAAAAAAGAAGAGATAAAAAAAACAGAGCTAACTATACATCGAATTAAACATATCAAAGGAAAAGAGTGTGTAGCAGCCAAAGGAGCCAAGCTTTCGAGTTGGCTACCACCACATAGCAGTTACAAGTGGGTGGAGGCTATACATTTATACCTCTTGAAAACCCCTGGAAACGCGATTTCTGAGACTCTAAATTTTAAAATGTCCCTAGTTGCCTTGGCCCTAAGGAACTTGTGCCTTTGGTGCGAGTTCCAAAGCCGCCTACTCTTCATTATCAGCCTACTACTTAAAAATGTTTTAACAGCCCTGCGTTGGGGATGGTAATAGCTACATTCATAACATTGATAAAATTGAACCATCTAAAACCCGGGTGTTTCTTGGTGTTGTGGAAACCATTGTTGGTGTTTGCTTTTGTGTTGGGGTGTGGGTATTGTTCATTGTCTTTTCAATATTTTGTATGACATCATTTGGTGATTACTGTTGGCAACACGAAGAAACTACCTAAAAACTTAAGCCTTAGTGCTTTAAGTTATTGTGACCCTTTTAGTTCATGGTGAGTACAACAAAGAAAAAAAAGTGGGGATCAAAATTGCTGTCATGAAAAACTCCATTTTGGCATAGTGTGTTCAGGTCAATGATTATGTGTCAAGTAGCAATGTTTTTATTAGTTTGTGGTTATGGTCTTTGTAAATTTTCTGTGAGATCACCCTTAACATAATTATTGCATGTTCATCCAAATTTGATTGAAGTACCAGTAGTTGGTAAGGCATTTCAATTTTTTCTGTTTAAATTAAGTCATGATGTAGTGTACTATCATTATACTCTGGGCACCAATGTTTTCTATTTGGTTACTATTTGAGATTAGTATAATTACATTGATGACTATCGAAAATAGAGTGCTGTGATTGGCTAGGAGCTTCGCTTTATCCTGCTATAATCACCGCATGGTGATTATAGCATTGAAGGCTAGCAGTTTTCAAAATGGCAGCCAGATTTTTTGATGTTTCGGGGTCGGAAATTGATCAATAAATTTTTTTTTCTCGAATAATCATCAATGTAATTATACTAAAACAATTAGTTGCCTCAGGCGACGTGAATATTGGCAAATAGTCACCTTGACTTCGTCTCGGTGACTATTCGCCGATATTCACGTCGCCTGAGGCGACTAATTGTTAAATGTACATGTAGCTCTGTAGCTCTGTGCTG
Organism: Porites divaricata; assembly: GCA_038088405.1. Classification (NCBI taxonomy): domain Eukaryota; kingdom Metazoa; phylum Cnidaria; class Anthozoa; order Scleractinia; family Poritidae; genus Porites; species Porites divaricata. Next base: position 13,696,953 of record JBBMOI010000001.1, read on the forward strand.
CAGAGAGGACATCATTAAGGGCGTATTTAAAACACGAAATGACAAAATGGTGAAGTGAAGAAATAATGAACTGGCAAAATGACTAAAATTATATATAAATAATATATGTTTAATTTTCTTCTACTGGGTTTTCTCCCTACAATTCAGTTGGTGGAGTTGTCTCTTGACCCAGAACTCTTCTCTATTTTGAAGCCATAAGATCTGGAGGCTCTGTTGACAAGATTGTTGTCAGGCAGACCTTGCGCGACATGCCATAAATAGCTCATTTGTGGGAAAATTAACTGAAGTGTCAGCAGAGACATTGTGTTGGTATAGTGTATTACAAAAGTTTATGTGAGGATGGCGAAGTAAAAAGTCCACAGTAAAAAAAAAGGATGCTAGCAGCTCTAAAAATAAATAGGGTATATAATTTTGGGCGAGTCTGTCCTAATAATTATTTTATTATAAACAGGGCATTGCATGCACAATTTATTTGATTTGCTTCATGAAAGCTATGTTTACTCTACCTGTAACTTATACAAAAGCAATAACCAGAAGTGAATTTGTTCTGACTAATGCAATGGCCAATAAATGGCTTTAAAGGAAGACAATTGCATTTTGTCCTTTTTCGTAAACAGGGTAATGAAATTGAGGGTGTTGTCCTAAACTCGGGGGTATGTATTTTTAGGATTTTTTGTCCTAAGCAAGGTTAGGGTGTCAAACCTTCAGCAGATCACCTACCCTGGGGACGAGAAAGGTCATGTGACTGTGACTAGTCACAAACTGAAAGTGACTGTACTGCAGTTGCATGGCAATTTTGAGAGGTTTTGTATGCTGAGCAGAGTTTTGCCAGTTCAAAGAAGGCAAAAGAAATAATTACTGGGCACCAACAAGAAACAAGTAGTCAGTTGTTTTTTGCTGTTTAGGAAAGCCATTTCACCAGTTTGCCATTTTGCCATTTTGTGTTTTAAAAACACCCCATCAGGAAGGGCAGGAGAGGAGGGGATTTGGCTGTGGTGAAATGCAACCTGGAGAATACAAAAAAAAAACCTTGGCTTCCTCTTTCAGTGATTTTCTTGAGTGTTCTGCATTTTGCTCTGCATCTTCCCCTTTGTGTGAATGTAAACTGGTAAAGGGAATCCATTTTCCATCTTTCCTTTCTATAATAACAATTAACTGGACTAGTATGACTAAGGTGATTGCTTCAAGTTTAGTGAAATAATAACTCACATTGTTGCACACTCATGAAAATTAACTTCAATTTTTTCTTTAAAAAATATAGGGGTTTACAAACCTCGAGTACGCTGTTATGAAACATCAGAGCTCTGCATGAAGTTTGAACGATGCTTGGATTCTGAGAGTAAGTGTAAAGTCTTTTATTTTTTGCTTTGTTAATTAAAAAAAAGTTGTGTGCGTTTACATCGCCAAAGAAGTTCAAATTATTATTGTTGTTCTGAGCTATTGATTTGATTAATGAATTCTTATTGTTCTTTCTTTTTACAGTTGTGAAATTCCGTATACTATCAGAGGACTATTCAAAGGTGATTATTGTACATGTTAGTTACAGGTCAAAATTAAATTCAGGTTAAAATTTTTTAGCCTAGGTTGTTTCTCTATTTCCTTTGTCTCTTATCGCTAATTATTCATGAATTATGGTTAGGAGGCAAAGAAAACTGGGAATCAACTGTAGGCTTAAAAAAATTAACCTGAACATAATTTTGACCTGTAACACATACAGGCTTTATAATATTGTTTTGTTTATTAAAGCAAAGTAAACAAATGATAAATACACTGTACACATTTGTATCAGCACTTAAGTAAAGAAGTGTAATAAAGAATTGTAGGAAATGCACAAATTTCTTTGTTGTAAAGGACAACTGCATTAATATCTCTGTATTATATGATAGAGAACAATAGTTACATGTATTTCCTTCAATTTCATTTACTAATTTTAACCTGTGTTTATTTTCACAACTTTGCAGATGGTGTTTCTAACCTGTGACCGATGTGTGGAATTTCATGCACAGGTATATTTAACATACAGGGCTCAAGAAAAAATAAGAAAGAAAGAAAGAAAGAAAAAACTTGACTTTCTGTTTGTCCTGTAAATTAACTGTAGCTCTCATATTATCGCTTGTTGCCTGGGAGCCATTCCTTGTTTATTTTTGTTTGAGGATGATATGCTTGACCCATTGCCCACTGGGAAAGTCAGCTGTGAAAAATTTCTTACCCAGCAATAAAATCTACTTATCCTGGACTGCTGGATGTGACTTTTTTCGTGTCCTTATATATTATGTTAAAATTTTAGAAGGAAAAAAGTATCCATAATAATAATCTATTGTTCAGCATTTTTTAGTTTACTAGTATACCTATCACAGTTTTTGTGTCAAACAAACAATTTTTATGCTTTTCTAAATAACAGTAAATAATATACATCATGTACTGTCACTGTACTTTTTGCACTGATTGATTATACTTTTTAGTATGGACAGTATTATCGCACCAGAATTCCCAAGTTTGGACGTGATCTTGTTTATCATTACCCTTCATGTGATCTTTATTTAGTTGGAGCAAGGTAATTTTAAATATGTATTCTTCTGATGATTTTTACCACTGTGAGATAATACAGAATGCTCTCCTGGGGCCCCTTTTCTTGAAATGCCAGGAAACTTTTTGGGCCGGAAGGCAAATTTTAAAATCTACACCTGTACAATAGCAGCACAGTTCCTTGTCCATAAGCCACTCCATTTTGCTTTGTTAACTGATGGTTTCGTTTTATTATTTTTAAAATTATTGAAACTTTGATCTTGAATGTAAATGCGCCAAACACAAAGCATCTTTCCGGGCCCAAAAAGGTACAGGGACCATGGAGAAACAGGCCCCTGGAGAGAATCAGACAGGTTCTTTTTAGATCTGCTAGTAGTTTTTTATTCATTTATTTCACACTGATCCAGGGCTGTCATTAACAGCCAGGGGCTGCGGATTTCGCCTGGCTACTATGAGTGTCATCCCCAGCTGCTTTCACTGGAAAAGAGAAGAAAAATAGAACCAAAAGAAATCCCCTTCTGTTTGATTCCCCGCCTTCTTGTTGTATTTACCCAGCAACTTGAAATCTTAGTGGCAACCCTGCTGATCCTTAATTGAAAACAATGTTCTCTGTCTTTACCTCAGGCTTGTTGATCTCATTATTGCATTTGATTGGTTTATAAGTATGATTTATCACATTACATTTTTTTTTAAAATTTGTAACTCACAACAAAAATAATAAGCAACAGAGTTCATTTTTCAACTGTAGTTTTTTTTATTGCTTAACAGTTCTGAAGTTTACAGATTAAACCTTGAGCAAGGACGATATTTGAACTCTCTACAGACTAGTGCGGTGTAAGTATCCTTTTACAATTAATAATAATTATTATATGTGCCATATTACATCTAGACAGTATTACAATGTATTTAGTAAAAATAATACATGTACTTCTAAACAATATTTGTTTTGATTTCAGGGAGATAAATACTTGTGATATTAATCCAGTTCATCAGCTTTTTGCTGCAGGAACAGCAGAGGTACTTGTAGTCTTTTTTGATGACTTCATCTTGATAAATATGAAAATTATGTCAAAAAAACTTGGTGTATAGCCATCTAAAATTAATAACAAGCTTGGTCATTAATGCAAATACAGTCAAGTCTTAATTGGCAATCATGCTCATTCTGGTTTGGTTTTAAAGAACTCTTCACCCGGCAAAAGTTAGCTGGCAAAGTTGTCCTTGACTGTTAAAACTGATGACGTCACAAGTTGTAGAAGGGACGAGAGGCAAATAGGTTAACCATTACCAAATTATTTCTTCCACCTAATTATGCAGTACAGCTGTATATACATCATGTCAAACAGTTTTTTTAAGGCCAAAAACTATCCCCAAAGTAGCCACTTTAAAAATCTAAGAGTGTTGCAACCATTGCTTCTTTCTCTTCTCCTTCTTTAAATTTTTTACTCCTTGCTTGTTCTTTTTCTCCTTTTCTTTTTTTCTTTTGCTGGTGTGATTTTGAGCTTATTGGGCACGAAAAAATACCCTGACTTTTGGCCCTTTTTTACCCAATCTACCTTAAAACGAGTGGTCTCCATTCTTAATCACTTACACTAAAGACTGTATTTTCATTGTTCCAGGGCCATGTAGAATGCTGGGATCCTCGATCACGTAGCCGGGTTGGTGTTTTGGATGTTGGAATGAGTGGACTTGACTTCCAGAGGTACAGAAAACTAGAATTGCATTTCCATGTACACTGTATCTCTGTACATGGATGCCTGCTTCAAAGTAGCCAATTTGTTTTGCTTCATTGGCAGAGATTTCCCGGATATCATGGCGTTCAATACCCAGTTGGTACTCCGGATTTCAAGTGACGAAGGATTTTTTTGGGTTTGAAATTTTCGATTCCGGGATTCTTTTGGGTAGGAAATCTTGGCAAGAAGTTTATCGGGTGCCTTGATTTAATAAAGATCGATTTAGAGCTACATTTTAAACAAGAATGAACGATATAGAAGAAACTTGACCTGTTTCGCTGGCTTCATGTCATCGTTATCAAAAGATAAGAAATTAACATGATTTGTGGAGATGTATTATAGGTGCGGTTACACACGCCACAGTAAAATTAAAAGGCATTTTAACGAAGCTGTGGTAAATTTTTACGTGGGTTTAGTTTAACGTGGTAACATGTGGTTACACATGAATTAATTCCCAAGTTAATTTAATTCATTCATTCTTCATTCGCGCTAACTTCGAAAGGGACGGGAAAAGGAAGATCGAGCACAACATGTCAACGTTATTCCTTCAAGTTCTAATGTGACGGATTATAGGTTTACCCGCTTTACGCTGTGTTTCTGCCAACTACGAATGCTTATGCTCCTCTAAACGTTGATGAAGGTGACGGCACCTATATCCTGCAAATTATTGACATCACACAAATCACATTGAAATTCATATACAAAATTCTGGAGCGCCCATTCAAGGGGCGGTTTTAATTCCGTCTCGCGTAAGTCGTCAATGATCTTTTTGCTAGTGAAAACTGGCCGTGATTCATAATCGATTTTCCTTTCAAGATTGGAAAAGAACGGCTTGTATTCTTCAGGTATATGAACCGTGGCTAGAATTGCAATTACATATAAGCTTAAAAGTAGGATGCCGAGCGATTTTACAAACGAAACCCTGCACGTCACCAAATTTATCTTGATTAAACAAGTCCCTCATAAAAAGGTGCTCAGAATGAGCGACTATCGAGCTTCTTCATACTCGAGAATTTGTTTTGTTTTTTACCACAACGCACCACAAAGCAAATCTGTCACAGTATAACAAAAGAAAAATCTTTTCCTTCCTGACGCTTCCGAGCTGACGCAGAAGCTCGTCAGTGCCCAGTGACGCGTACCCTCGTCTCAGCTGACGCGTCCATTGCGTCATTTTCACGTCTGCGTTGTTCACTTAGTTCTGGCCTGCACTGTGTTGGCTGAAAATCGATATCGGTCAATTATTTAACAATCAGACTAACCATACAAACAGCCCTTTTCCTCCCCTTGTTTCTAGGTCTACTTTCAGTTTGTACTTGCATGACTGTGTACATGTGTATTACAATGAGTAACTGTAGTTATAAGAGACCTTTTTCTAATGATTATTTCAGTTTGGACGATGTTCCTGCTGTGACGACACTCTTGTTCAGGGATGGTCTGACCATGGGATTAGGAACCAGTACAGGACATGTGAGTTCTAAAAACCACACTGCTTTCTGTTATTGTACTAGGCTTTAACAAAATGATGCCTTTGTTTTAAGTTTTGTTTAATTTTTGGCTGTAAAACAGGCTGGGAGGAGAATGGGGAACACGATCATGGTGGCCTAGCTTCTAACAAAAAGCACTTCCACACTGTTATCCTCCTAGCCCTGCGGCAGGCTATTGATAATCATTTGTTTTTTTGGCAGGTTCTGCTGTATGATCTTCGCTCCACCAAGCCTTTGTTAATTAAAGATCACCAATACGGTCTGCCGATTAACAGCATTGCATTTCAAGACAAGCTTGGTGTTGTCTTGTCAGCTGATTCTAAGATTTTAAAAATCTGGGATAGAGAAACAGTGAGTATAGTTTCATATCAAGACTAATAGGGTCGAACCTCTCCACAGCGACCACCTTGAGGACAGTCAAAAGTGGCCCTTTTGGAGAGGTAGCGGTTATGGGGAGGTACGGGGTGTAAATAAGAATTTTTTTTAGGGAGTACAACATGTTTATTGCGACAAACTTTGCTTAAAAGCATTTGTAAGAAATTTTTAAAAAACGTTAAAAAACATGACGAGGTTTCGACGTTCTCAGAGGTCATTATCAAGTCAAAAGAAAATAGCGTATATACTCAGGGTGAGTCCATTAGTGCAAAACTCTTTGTTTAACTTGTATCATATTTTGACTCGTTACTTTTCTTTTTAATGATGCATTATATTTTCTTGTGTGCGAGAACGTCGAAACGTCGTCATGTTTTTAACGTTTTTTAAAACTTCTCTAAGTGTTTTTAAGCAAAGTATTATCGCAATTTTTTATAGCCAAGGAATGAAGGTGTTTTGCTTTTAATTTTTTTTTCACATGAACAACACTCTTCCCTTGGTTTTGTATATCATAGGGGAAACCATTTACATCAATAGAACCATCTACAGACATAAACAATTTGTGTCTTTATCCTGATTCAGGTGAGAAATGCCATAACTTTAACATTAGCACATGTAAAGGAAATAGTTAGAAGGTATCATTTGTGTTGTAGTGGTTATGTTGTACATGTACGTAAAATCGATTTAAGGATCATTCAGTTTTCAGCCTAGTTTGATTTCAAATTTCCCTTGTTTCCTAGCCCTAAGTATTCAAAGGAGAGAAAGGAAATCCTTGTTTAACCTAAGAAAAGATTTTACCCAGAACAGTTACACTTGAAGTTTACCAGTATGAGGTTACGTAACTGCCGTGGCAGTTTTGATGTTTTCCTGTTTTTCTTGGTCAAGAAAGTTTGCTTTAATAAAGTAATATCTCTCATATCTCACTAAGTGAATTTAGTTCTGTTCCTCCTATCAAGATACTTTTCCTTGCGTCTTTGTGTAGTTTTTTTTTCCATTTAATGCATATGCATCCTACACGGCCATGTATTATGGCCGTACATCAATATGTACCATGTGCGTTGTCACTATGACTTGTTTTTTAGCTCATTGTATTTTGCATCATACTTTTTCAATAGGTTTGGTGTTCATGGCAACTGAATCGCCCAAAATGTTGGTCTACTATATTCCAGTAAGTCTAAACTATAGTCCCTGTAAAATACTCAAGCTTTTTTATTTTCGATACTGTTTCAGTGTAGCTCAATCTTCAGACTTTTATTGCCCTAACAGGGCAGTTTCAACTACATACTATAGATTGAAAATCCAACGGAAATTGTTTAAACCTCTGAGTCCTGTTTAAGTGTGTCTTTGACTAAGGACAGGTAGAAAAGGAGGTTCTGAAATCGGAAATCTAGGTTTCAGTTTCCCTCGTTCTTTACGCTTCTTGCCGCTGCTTGTGAGCGAGAAGACCTCTATGTAGCATCCAGGATATGGCTGGTACGGTAGAAAACTTGATCGGCGTGGTGTGAACACCTTAACCGAATGAGTTTTTATACGACCAAGGCGCGAATACATGGATACGCGGTAACTTAGTTGGGAGACACCATTTAAAATTTGCTAAATTTACGCCACTGACAAAAGTTAAAGTTCACCTTGGTTCGTTCGTTCCGTGTGAACAGTGCAAAGAATATTAAATGGTTCCGTGTGAACGAAGTGTCCGGTCAAATTTTCAAGCCGTGTGAACGTAGCTGGAAGTTAGAGGGGTGCTTGTGTGAATAGAACATACCAATGTTTGCGTTGTTGCAGTCTCTTGGTCCAGCTCCAAGATGGTGCTCATTTCTGGACAACTTAACAGAAGAGTTAGAAGAAGACCAGCAGCCAACTGGTCAGTGAATGTTCATTTAGCCTTTAAATCCTCATTTATAGTAGGGTTAACCCCAATTCTTTTTGGAGCCGAGCGCAAACAAGAATAGTTGCCGCCTCCCAAGCAAATTGCAACTTGGGACACTTATTTTGCGGGCAGAAATCCACCCCTCCCCCTCCCCCTGGTCAAACAAGCTTAAATCCTCCTTGCTGCCTGAGAAGCAAATCTCTGTCGGTGAGTTTAGACGCTTACTCTGGTAATAAAGTTCCCTGGGAAAATTAGGACCAAGACAAATTGGAAGCTCATTGTTGCCGCTTGGACTTACGTTGTTTGGTCATTAACTTGATTTTTCTCCAGTCGTGTACTAATTTTCTGCACGTACACGTTAATCCTCCACAAGGCCGATTTTTGAATTTTATGCCTTAATGTTTGTTCTTTACGTGTCTTTACAGTTTATGATGACTACAAGTTTGTGACTAAGCAAGACCTGGAGAGTTTAGGTACAGTGAAGCCACAGTATTCTAGTGGTTCTAAACTACTGACCGATCGTTTCATCTATTTACTCAGCTCAATCGTTTTAATTTTTATTGTTATTAACATGGTGTATGTATTTCATTAGACACTGCGACACACCTGTTAGCAGCTCTCAATTCCATTTTTGCCTTGCAACAGCCGTGACTGAATGACACCCTGTAAAACGATTAAATCACCTTTCTTCCACCTCCAAATGACATTCTCTGAGTGTGTCGAAAGGAATATTCCGTTTCTTGCCCAGCACCTGCACTTTATCGGGGAGACAACCATATCATAAGTATCCGCTACAATTAGGGTCATCCGCCGAGAAAAGCTGAGTTTCGCTCAATAAGATTGCGTTGTATTCTATTAACTTTTATTCTTTTTGTATCCTCTAGGTCTGTCACATTTGATGGGTACCAACCTATTGCGGGCCTACATGCACGGATACTTTATAGACATGCGTCTCTATCACAAGGTAACCATGGTAATTTGTACTGATAGTTTGAGTTTACTTGCACACATGTTAGAGTATAGTCGTATATGCTGTCAGTTGTTCACTGACAGCGCTTGGCTGAAGTTGATGTTGACGTGGACTGGATGTTGGTGTTTCTTTTTAAATTTCTTCCCAGGCCAAATCTATAGCCGAACCTTTTGCATTTGAAGAATATCGCAAGAAACGCATCCAGGATAAGATTGAGGAGGAACGCGCTAACAGGGTCAAGCTAAAGGTAGGCAAAATAAACTCAAAGGTGTCTTATAATAGTATGCTTGTTTGAAAACGATGCTATATTCGCATTATCATGAGCGTTGGACACAGGTGGAAAGAGGTACATGGAGCACCCGTAAGTTTAATCAGATTGGAAACTAATACTTACACTGCTTTTTATCTTTTGCCAGAAACTTCCCAAAGTAAACAGAAACTTGGCGGAAAAACTGATAGAAGACAAGAGGGATACTACGAAACATACGGTTTCGGTATGTTATTGTAATCTGCATTTTGAAAATGTACTTTTCAATTGATTTAATATGTTGACACCCTTTTCGGTATAGTTTTTAATATTTCAAAGTCGTTTGCATTTGTCGTATCCGGTTTTGTTTGAAAAAGGGAGATTTTTTCCTCCTTTTTCAAAAAAAAAAAAATACGCGTCCACTCGTAGTGTATTCGAATTGTTTTCGCCCGTCCATACGAAAACGCTAAACAATCACAGGGCATGCGTTATGCTAGTAGTAAATGAATGGCCAGCGTTTTCAAAAATCTTCACTCTGGAGAGCGTTTTTTAAGTGATGCGTTTCGGTGACCGTTTTCACCGAATGCGTGTGGACGGTGGGCCAAACGGGAGAAAGAAATCTCCGTTTTTTAAACAGACACGGATGAGTGTGGATGGGGCCTCAGACTTTCAAAGTATTTGCCTTAATTATTTTGACTTGTTTACGTGTGGCTTTGCTTTGTTTTTCAGTCTTCTGATGTCAGCAATCCTTTAGGAGATGACAGATTCTCGGCTATGTTTTTGAACCCAGACTTCCAGGTGGACGAGGAAAGCGAGGTAAAGCAGACTTACACCGCTCAAGTGGTCTATGATATTTATCAAGATACTCTTAATCCAAGAATGTTTTTGCGCTCTAAAAACTGAAAAGCTCTGGAAAGAGTGGTCGATTATTGCCGGCGCTAAATTCATTACATCTTACTATTGTACCATAATGGATAAGAGATTCAGAAAACCAAGATAAATTTCTCCCACGAATAGCCCAATTCTGAGTTTCCTTAATTCTCTATCAAACCTTTTATGACATACACGTATGAAAGTGAGTGTGAATGAAAACTGAGGCTCATCTTCGTATAGAAGGGTGAGTACCAACAGTGCTTTTTGAAAACGAGGCTAAAGATATATCGACGATAGCCTTTTGCTTGATGTCTCTTTCATGGAGCCTGTTCAGAAAAGGTCAAAATAACTAGACACTGCATGCTCTTTAACTTAGCTCAGCTAACAAACGTCCCACACTTAAAAGAACTGACCTTTTCAGCATTATCTTAGAGTCCTTATTTTAGAGGGCGTCGTCCGTTTTCACCATGTACAAGTCTGTGAGGCCTTCTTTATCTTTTATGTTACCTGTCACCCCGGTACCCTGCGCTTAGATGTCTCATATTTCCTCTGTGTATGCGTTTGCACTCCGAAAGTCAGTAAAAACCGTTACGTTGATGGTAAATGGTACAAAAAACGAAAAAGTTGAAACCTTACTACACTGTAATTTCATTTGTTAAGGTAAATTGAGACCCTTGAAGAATTTTATGCAACTGCAAGTAAAATTGTCCTTATATTTTTTGAAGGAATACAAACTTCTTCATCCAGTGGTTTCCAAGCACGAGAGAGAAAAACAAAAGCGGCAGAAGGAAAAGCAGAAGTTACTGGAGCAGTTCGATGTAATAGAGGTGAGGGCTGGAAACATTTGTGATATCTTGAGTCCGAAAAAAAAAAAAGTCACTTCCTTGTATCAAGGAAGAGTAAAAAGTACTCTGACTAATTATTTTAAAGCATTCTTAAATAGGCCTTTGAACATTACAAAATTGAAGTTTTCACAAAAAATGATAACTGAAGATTTGTTAGGCAACCATTACCCCTGTGAAAGTGAAAGGAGAAATTAGATTCTGGTCGCTGTTAGGTTTACTAATCAAGTTTTCCCAGAACTCTCACTACCGGTAACTGGACTTCATGGTTCGAAAGTACAAGTGGATTTTCTTATTTTATAGGCGAATCTTGATACATTTTATTTTTGCTGATAAACATGCGAAATAACCCATAGATGACGTCGTCCTATATAAAAGTTCAGTTCAAAAGTTGAAAGAGCTCGTTAACTTGAGCAGTTTGGGCAATTTTCAGCTCTTTCAAGCAATATCAAGGGAAATAGTACCCATCGAAAACTTCGAAATTGCTGGGTGGTAAAAACATTAATGAGCCCATATATTTTTTGTAAAATTTCGAGTTTTTTAAGGAGAATATCTCCAAACTATTCGGTATTTGAGGCTACAATTTTCAGAGGCAACTGGTATGGTTATGCCCTTTAAACATTCAGTCTTGTTATTTTATAATAGCTTGATCAGAGAATGATAAGATTATAATTATGTAATTGAGCCAAGAAATGTAAACAAATTTTCACCCAAAGGAACCGGAGGGTATCCCTAGTGAGGAGGAAGAAAGCAGCAGCTCAGAGGACGAGAGGGAATGGCGCGAGGAACTCAAGAGACAGCGTAAAGAAGCTAGAATAAATGAAGAGAAACAAGCTACCAGCAAACCAAAGTTTTACGAATTAAAATCAGGCGAAAATTTTAAAACCATAAAGTCTACCAAAGACACATTGACCTCGAAACAAAAGAAGTAAGTATGGTACTGGCATTTTTGGCAAATCCGGGATCCCGGGTTGCAGTCAAATCCCGTATTCCGTTGATGTTTCCCGAATCCCGCATTCTATTTTGTCCAAATCGCGGATCCCAGGTACATCCTTTCAGACCCTGATTAGAGGATCCCGCCTCCCAATAAATGGTGGCCGATTATATTTTTCACCTGATCAATCAATCTATTTGGTTGCCCTCAGTATCCGAGCCAGGGGCTCATGAATGAAACGCATGACAAAATGTCGTACCCGGAAAAATGTCGTACTCAGAACTCTTAGCGATAAAGGTTTTGCCCGTAACAGAGGTGGGTACGAGATATATTTTTCACGTCGCGTTTTGTGATTTCGCCGTCCCGGTTGACATGTGTGAAATGCAAACGAAAACACAAATCTAGAGCACCTGGGAGGAAGCAGCAACGCAAGAACCAGAACCATTTTCTTACGTTTGTTGTCTTACGCTTGAGTTTTGGACACGCGTGTGAACCAGTTACTTATAACAGTTACGAAACTTAATAGATTATTTGCAGTAGGATCAATTATTTATAATCTCTTTCCCTTTGAATCGAAATTATATAGCAATATTTCTAAGGTCGCTTTGAACACTTAGTCACACTATAGTCAAGTCAAGTTAGCCCTGTTATATTATGTTCGGTATTAATTCTTAGTATATAAAATTTAAAATTTCCTACGAAGTCAAAATTGGAGCGTTTTGTTTTTTGTATGTAGGGTATCCCTTGGGGAACGTCTTCAGCATGAAGAGATTTCTGGTGTGATCCGGTCAACCGGTTCATCCTCGGGTGAAAAGGAGATTACTTTTCAAGTGAAGAAGGTAAAGAAAAGTGCATCTATTTAACGTTACTGATTTAACCAATTGTTAAAGATTCTCTTAAAGATTGAAATGTACTTGCTTAACCTTGTACCTAATGAAAAAAGTCATTTTGAATTATTGTTTTGTATCGAAAATACTGACAAAATTGCAGCAGTATTTTAGGATACCATCGGAATGTATTGCTCTAAAATGAAGAAGGGCGTAATTGATTTTCTCTTGACTTCACTGGTATGTTTTACTGTCGTCCTTGAGTTTATTGCGGCTTGGGGTAATAGTGTAAACATAATTTCTTGAGAGAATTGGTTACTTTTTGATGAAGGCCAGAGTTTAACTGAGACTTGGCCTGAAACAGCTTTTTATAAATTTTAATAAGAAAGAATGATATTGTTTTCTGACTGTATGCAACCACGTTTTTCTTTTAATTTTAACTTTAAAATCGCTGTGCATCACGCGTTGAAATAAACGACCCTATTACATTTATCACATTTTTTGTTTCTTTGGTAGAGTAACAAAGAGACAAGGAGAGATGAAGAAATTCGTGCTCATGTCAAGGAGAGGAAAAAGCTTCGTCGATCAGCCAGCAGTGTTCTGGGGAACGAGAAACGCAAACCAGTGTTCTGGAGAGGGAGGAGGGTTAGATAACACGAAACTGCGGCCACAGTGGAATTGATAAGCTTGTGCTCTCCTGGGAATAGAAAACCGGACAGGTGTTCTAGAGAAGGAAGAGAGTTCGATGACCGCGTACACGAAGTGGTGGTCACAATGAGATTGATCAGCATGCAGCAGTTTTCCGAGGGATGAATACGGAGAAGTGGTCTTTTGGAAAAGTATAGTTCGTTGATGGGAACGCTATTTTTTGTTAATAACTTGACTTAAAGATCTGATTAACCGCAGCCTCAATCGTCGCAGAGCATCAAAGTGTGTATACGAATCATAATGAAAAGCGGTTTTGAACATTGCATGGAATTGGATTGAGTGGGAAAAAAAGAAAGAAAGAAAGAAAGAGAAAAGGAAAGAAACAAGGGGGGAAAAGGAAGAGCGCCCGTCGTTAATTACTGGTCTTTGCAATCCTCTTAGACACTGAGACACCTAAAACCTCACATCTGCGGCTTTTTTTCATATACCACAATGCAAAACTGCAGTGCAGTGAGAAACTTGAAAGTGATGGATTTTCTCAGTCTTAGTTACCGATAGTGGCCCTCATTGTGCAACTACCATGTGGCACGAAATTTTTGCGGGTTCTAATTTTTGCGATTTTTCCAGCGATCCGCAAAAATAAGTTCCCGCAAATAAAAATTAAACATTTTTCCCGCAAAAGTTTACCCCAGAGTAAATATTCTCTAACTTAAATTGGCTACACAAAAATACAGGACTAAGAAATCGTGTCTGTTCAATTACAACTTGTCTCTTTCATCCAGAAACAAAACGGTGTAAGATGAATTTCTGGTTTTACATAGGGTACGCATATCGTAGTATTGTTTGAAAATATATATTTCTATTGCACGTACTTAACAAAAATGAAAATTTTGTCAATGCTGGGTACTTCCTAATCGCAAAATTAGTTCCCGCAAAACACAAAAAATCGCCAATCCGCAAAAAAAAAATCCCGCGAAAAGTTCCTATCACACTGTAGATTAGTAGATTGTACGTAGTGAGCATGTGTTCCTTGTAGACAAGTAGATGACACAACCTAAACACACCCAACTTCCGTCATTACTGTCGTACCCCTTTAATACGGACACTGCACGAGGGGACCTTAGAAAGTGTCCAAATATTAACAGGGTATCCGTAATGAGCGGGTCGTAAACATCTTTTATTGGAACAAAATACTCAAGAAATAAAACATGACATTATCATTGCTAAACTAATCTCTAACTTATACAAAGCCATTATTTTGCGTGGAGAGCTTAAGCAACTACTACGCGACGACGGTGAGGGTGAAAGGAGTAATGAGTTTTGAGTAATGAGCCTTGGTTTGATACTGGGTTGCGATCTACTTTCTTTTTAATAAAACACTCTCAATAACAGTTCAAAAAATTTCCAAGTGTCCTCTTAAAAATGGCGGCGACTGTTTTACAAAAAGGAAATCGCGACGGCAACGAAAGGTACAAAAGAGCATGATAACCGTGCAAAGTTGTTGATAATTGGATTGTTTCTTTTGCCGTTTCCGTTGTCGTTGATGTGATTACCTCATAGTCTATTAATTTGCAGTGATAGAGGGGATAGTCCTTACCACAGTTTTTTTTTCAACTTTTGACATGGCGGCAAGTTCGTTCCCCCCACCATACAAACGTCTGTGAATCTTTCGCAACTTTGCGGCGCTATATCTTCGCTCGCTTATAAGATGTAGCACTTTCAAACTTGGCAGTTTTACTACGGGGCCCTAATGGGAATACCCAATTCTCAGTTAACTACTATTTTTTTGGCCAATTCTCAGTTAACTACTGATTTTGGTTGGCTATTAACTTTCACTTTCCTACAGCGAATATTATTCCGTCATAACCCGAATTTTCCTTCTTTCAGCAAGTCAATCACTTTTGGGGCTAGGCCCTACTAAAATCAAGGTATAAATTTACGTGAACTCTGCTACTAGTACAAGTTATTAATAACTGAAAGTATAAGTCATATAACCATCAATATGGTACCAGCCTTGACTTATAGATCCAGGCGCACCAGTCATGATCTCGTACTAATCTTCCCGACATGGTCATGCATGTCCTGTTATAAACTACTTCAAAGTCACCTTCTTCGGCCAGAGGAGGAGTGAACGTCTTCCCACAATGCATTGCGATTCAAAGTAATATATCATGATTTTCGTGACGTCATCATTCGGCTCAGACGCTTGAACAAGTCAGAACAACATGGCGAAATGTGTTGTTAGAAATTCGCGGCTATCACAGATCCGCTACCTTTCAAAGGACGATTAGTCTATTCGCCCTTTTGGTCGGGGATGCATTGAATTTGCTTTTCGTAATGCTCTTGTAATTTTTGTGAAGGATATGACAAAAAGGAAGGTTTCGTGATGCCATACGAAACGTCCCGAATGAGCTAAAAACTAAACTCTGTAGTTGATTTCCTCGAACCTGGTTTGATTTCTGGAATCACTAGCTGTTAAATAAAGGTAAGTGGAATGCACCATTCTTTATTGAATTATAGAACGCTCCTTTCTTGGAAGATTTTTGTCGTTCGTTTCGTGTTGTCACTCAACCAGATTTTCGATCTAGGCTTGTGCGAGTTGCATGCACCGTAGTTCCTTTGTCAAACCATTGGAATAAAAGGTAACTCACGTTTCTTACGTTTCTTTAGTCAACAGACCCTTAGAGAAGACGATGATCCTTATTAAGAAGGTGCTTCGACGGTACTTCCTTTGTTGTTCGTAAAATGGCGCAAGTTCCTTTCATGTAAACATTGATGTCATTGATTCATAGGCTTCGTAATTTACTGTTTACTTTTCAGTAGATCTATATATTAAAGAATGTGCTATTTGCTGCGAACTTCTTTTGTACCGAATTATATTTTTTGCCTCTGGTGTTGTGGTTATACTTTCCTTTTATAAATGAAAGAATTGTGCACGCTTGAAATAGAGTCCATTTGTTCCTACCTTCAGCTACCTTTCAACCATAAAAACCAGATGCCTGTATGGCCTGTAGGCTGTCCAAACCATAACTTAAGATACATCCCTAACAATAGCCTCTTACACATAATTGGCAACTATTAATTTTGGATGGGGATGTGTAAAGTTGTCTTTGCTGCTATTGATGTACTGAAGAGGCAGTGGTAAGTTCTCCATATAACCCTATACATTTATTATGCATACATGTTTCGCCCATCTGTGCATATGAAACTATTTGTGAGAAAAAGTATGAAATTGTTGCATGTATAATAAATGTATGGGGTAATACAGAAATCTTACCGAGGCAGTTCACAGAGGAGTGAGATAAATTTCCTTACTTGTTTACATATTCCCTGCTAGCAGCCTGGGGACTCGCACGATGAGGCAAAAAAATTTCTCCTTTCTCTCATTTTTGCCTCGCCATGAGAGACCTCTCCTAGCAGGGAAGTTTACATACTGTTTTGAGGGTTGAGAATATCATCCAGTTTCTGCAGTCAGTTACCATAAACTGCTGCTTATAAGTCCTGGGCATATACATCCTTGTAAAGGTTTTAGAAGGGGTTATAAACGGAGAGGCTTATAACCGGAATAGAAAAAGGACTTTGAAATAAGCTATAGCTGTGGCTGATAAAAATACATTTTGTACTCACTGGTTTTTGATTAAGCTTAAAAATGTCACAATAAATAAAATTCAATTCATTACATTTGGAACGGACTCTAGAGGGGGACTTATATCTGAGGAGCTTATTGTTTACAGTCTTACAAGTGGGTTTGCGGTATGTTGTTGAACGTCTCACCACCACTCCTAAGATTAACTAGCCTCTAATCTTATTAAGTCGCAAACTCAGTGATAACCTCAATGATACACCTCAATTGTACACATGATCAAAGTATCATAAAAACCTAAGAGAAAATAGCCTGCGTGAGTATCCCATTTTTTGGCTCTAGTTTCACCCACCGAGAAAAACTGGATGAAACTAGGGCCCAAAATCTGGATGCGCTCCCAGGCTATTTTCTGTGGGCTATAGAGAAAACAGTGTAGTCTCATAATATGGTTTCTGTAAAATTTATTATTCATATTTACTTTTTAGTACAAAACATGTGAATATCAAGAGAAAATTTATGGCAACTCTATAATAAAGACCCAGAAATAAAAATAATTTTAACAGTCATTTTGCTAAAGATTAAAATTAAAAACTTTAAACCGATGAAAAAAATGATTGTTAGCTTAATAGATATTCATTTGTTTATATGGAAATGACCCAACTAACCTCAGAATATCTTTCTTCTAAAAAGCCTGGTTGTTCAGGCACAAATGTTGTAGTGTTCTCAACCCAGGACAGGTAGAAAAGAATTGGACTGAAATATGAAAAAGTTGGAGCTATTTACCATGGTGTGTTAGCTCTTGGAAAGTTGGAAAAATGCAAGTGATCCTGTCATCACAATTATTGTGCTGTATTTGCATTGGCCTGCTATGGGACTATTGAAAAGGAAAACTATCACATGCAGGGCATAACACTCTTAGTGGAGAGCGACTGTATGGACATTGATATAAAAATGCCACTAAGATGGTACTTTCTGTGACGTAAAATGAGGTAACAAAAATATCCATCCATACATTCTAAAATCTATAATCCAACTCAGGCTGGTGTGCATCATCACATTGATATCTAGCATCCAGTATAAATGAAGGGCCTCACTGACTTCATACACTTGCAGGTTTCTCTAAAAGTATAAATGGGGTAAACACTTCAATCACAAAATATATAAAAATCTATTTGGCAATAAAACAGTTAAAAAGAAAGCTAGAAAAGCCATGAAAGCCATTCTTTTTCGCCTTTTATGAATCCAAAGAACTTATATCTTATCAAAGAAACCCATGGCAAGATTTCAAGATTTGAAGATCTTTCATAATTAAGGATAGATTGTAATTTTAATCACTTTATTATTTCTTTGGTATTGGCCACCCTGCCTTATGGTAAAGCAAAGGATATTGAAATGATTGAAGATTTGGCGAGGGTAACTCCTGGGAATGTGAGATGTTTTCATAATTTATAATCTTAATTAAGTCTCTGTATAATAATATATTGGGAATGTTTGAAGTATTTAACAGTGTTCAGATTAACCATTTTGCTTAAAAGTCGGAATCAACAAAACAAAAAGACTACATTCAGACTCTCTGCATTTCCTGCGTGATGACAGTACACGTTTCGCAGCATTCTGTAAGACTTATCACAAAACCGCCAAAGTTGACCGATTTCTCGGCCTTCAAAATGGTCAAATATCTGGGTCACTTTGGGTCACTTTAGTAAAAATAAAAAGATAAACCTCTGAATTACTTAAATATCGGACTTAATTAAACAATACCCCACTAGAAAAGAAACTACAAACATGTTTTCAGAACTATTCCTACGCGGCGAACGATGACAGATCAGGACATCATAATTCAAATACGAAAAAATATACGTTCCAGAAGAAATAATCCCGTAAAGCTTCCTTTTATGAAAAGATAGAAATACAAAGAATGTATTAATAGTCTTACTTACCTCTAGTTAGGATTCTAACCCGGTAAAAATGTCACACAAAACCACCGTAAAAACACGACTTCCGAAGGAAAACTCCGCCATCTTGTAAGAAACACAATCGCAATGCAGTGTGGGAAGACGTTCACTCCTCCTCTGTTCTTCGGCATTTTCATTATCTGATGGAAATCAGTCTTGTACTTATCTGGTTGCTGTATGTCCTGTATTTTGTTGTTGGCCTAAGTTTCAATCCATTGCAACAGACAGTATCTTTGCCAAATATAGTCTTAAATAACAAAACTGAACCATTATTTTTGGAATTCAATTGGTGAATTCAATCACTGTTTGCACCGATGGGAGGAGAGACATAGTGTGCTGATAAAGGCATCAAAGTATTTGACACGGGACAATTCGACTTTTATTCCTTTACTGTGGTTCCAAAGTCTTGGGTGTAGTTCAAAGCACCAAATGTTTTGTGTTGAAGTGAGAAACCGCGTCTAGGTCTTCCACCTGTGTGTCAGAAGTTTTTTGTACCTTGATACAGATTCTTTCGCGTCCTTCAATGTTACCTTTTTCGCGTATTTTTAAGCCTCGTAAACATATCCAAGGGTAAGAAATAAAACTACCGAAACTGACCGGTTTACGAACACGAACTTTCTTTCTGTTACAAAAATCTCAATAGTTAGAACTTCAACATCAGTTACAAAAAATCATTTCTCGTAAGTACAAATTTCATGTACTTAAGGTGGCTCGACTGGATTTTTTTGGGGGGATACCCTCCCCCCCCAAGCTTGAGCATTAACTACGTCGCCATG
This sequence comes from Porites divaricata, assembly GCA_038088405.1. Classification (NCBI taxonomy): domain Eukaryota; kingdom Metazoa; phylum Cnidaria; class Anthozoa; order Scleractinia; family Poritidae; genus Porites; species Porites divaricata. The sequence continues at coordinate 13,716,587 of JBBMOI010000001.1, forward strand.
AGTTAAGATATGGGAAAAAGATTACCACAACTGTATTATATATAGATGAAAATTTCTTATGATCTGTGTTTTATTGAAATCGGAGTCGCCATGGCAACATAACGACGCCATTACGTTTTTTATCTTTGTGTTTCTCTGTACCAAGAGTTTTTTTTTTAAGAAATCGCTTAAGGGAGTTTGTATCCGCCATAATTGCCTCACTTATGTCAAAGTTTGAACAAATTCTATGAAAGCGTTTTCGAGATATTTTGAAACGAAGCTTTAAGCATCATAAAAACAGTGAATTAGCGTGCTATCCACACAATTAGCTAAATTTTAAAGAAAATGATAAGCTTTGGAAACAGGGCTTCATCTCAGTGGTTTGATTCTATTGAAAACTGCGTACAAAAAAAGATTGGAATTGCTCTGGGCGATCGCGAGTAGGAAGAATTTTGTTAACTTGAATTGCATTCAGCTGCTTTTGTTACAGTTTTTGCACGTAATTTGGTCCATGCCTACAGATCTCGCATTTTTTAAAAAAAAAAACGCTCAGACAGTACACGTGACTTCTTAGTGCAAGTGGCCTATTCCCCTCTTTTCTTGTACGCACTTTTCAATGGAACCAAACCACTATGAGATAAAGCCGCGTTTCCAAATCTTATCATTTTCTTAAAAAATTAGCTTATTGTTATTATGATAATTTATCGAATGATAATTTCCTTTTCCGAACACAGAAATGTTGTTAAGACGAACTATTCGTTGAGTTGTCTACAGCCAGCTCTTTGATCGACAGATGCTTCCTGTTGGTTCGGGTACTGCCCTGGTGCCTTTTGCACATAGTAATATCAGTTAATGTGCCACGGGGTCATCAGCGGGACAGAAAAACGTCAAAAAATAGCATTTCTGTTTGCAAAACTTTGTTGCTTTCATTAACATTAATATAATATCACTTAACTGTTAACTTTTCATTTATCAGTTAGATACTATTTTTTGGCTAATTATCTATTAACTCAAGCTTAAGAGAGAATAGCTCATTCCCTCTTGGTTGACGCACAGGTGATTGTACAAGAGCATTAATGTTTGTCTTATCCATCCTAAAGTTGTCCAGGAATGCTATTGAATTGCAAACAGTGTCATAAAAATGTTAATGAATAGCGTTTGCACTTTAATGTTTGTATGTTGTCCCTATTGACTTTCAAGATGGTGTTAATGACTTTGATGTTGGCGTTAATGAAAGTATATTTTTCTCTTTTGTATGCCGAATAACGCATATGAATGCTCAAAAGTGTTATTGATTGTTGATTAAAATACAAAAATCGTTATTGAATCTGATTTATGCGCAAATGTTCGTATTTTCGCGCTAATGAATGTATGTTTGCACTATTGGTCGCCGTTTCACACAAATGATTGCGTATTTTCTCGTAATGAACAGCAAAAGGTGTAATCTATAATTGATACTGAATAACATTCCCTGAGGCCTGAGTCATCGCAATATCACATGGTGGCCACATGCTCTCCTCTTCCATCCGGGTTTTATTACCAGTGAGAGAAATTAATGGGCTATTGCATCCACTTGAAAGTTTGCCTTTCTATTACACGTACACAATGCAATGTCATTACCTCTTTTTGAACCAGGAATTTCTATTTTCATTTGACCGTTAAGCTGTCCGTTTATTTAGTAAAAACCGTAAATTATAATAATGTTAATAAACTCTTCCCATTGGCAGAGTTTTTGCAAAAAGGCTCTATGCCGGGTACCACACAGAAAACACACAAAAGGTAAAGGCAAAGTTCTGGTGGCAGGGAAGCGCTTAAATCTAGGGATAAGGGGACCAGGAGAGAAGCCCTCCAGGGGGGAGACAAGATCGATTGGTACCGGGGGTAGCCACCCTGGACAGGAGTCCTGGTCAGTCTCCAGGGGTGAGGCCCATATCCCCCAGTCACTAGGAACTAAAGGGAACCAGGAGAGGTGGCCCTCCTGGGTGGAGTACAGATCAGGTGGGACCAGGGGTCCACACCCTGGAGTGGATATTTTTCCGGACCTGTCTCCAAGGGCTAAGCCTCACTGTGGGGTAAAGAGCAGCCAGGGGTTGCACTTCCCTGCCACGGATTGTGGAGCGTGGGGACACAGGGGACACAATCCCCCCACAGTAGAAGGCGCATAAAGTTGGGCTCTTGTAGGCAGAGGGAGCCGTACCTACCGCTCCTATGAGACTGCAAATGTTCCAACGAAAGTTAAGGACGACGCTAGCTGTCTTAATATTAGTTATGGAAGAGAATTAGCTAAGAGTCTAGGTACTTCTAAAATGGTACATTTCGGGGTCCTTATATAGCGTTCATAGCGGAGCTCCTCGCGCGCGCGAAGCGCGCGCGTCGGCGGAGCCCCATAGCTAAGGTAATCTACCCATCCCAAAAAATTTGGTAAACACGTGACCGTACACCGACCACCGACCGCCGACCGCCGTCCGTCCGCACCACAGGACAACCAATGTTTACTTTCACACTTTCGAACTACTTTGGGAGCCCAGGAGGAAACTGATTGCACATCAATGTTGTGATCAATTGACAACTGTCAAAAAAAAGTATCCGCTGACCAGTATCACCTGACCGTATCGCGGGCTCAGGTGTCGACCCAACGAAGTCGAGTACTTTTTTGAAGTTATCCGCTGATAAGGTTACTGGTTTTCAAATGATCGTAGGCTCAAGTTTATTGTTTTTTAGAATTTACATGAAATATACTGTGTTTATATCATGATGGAACCGCACTATCAAGAGTTTGATTTCAAACTAACCATGGACGCGAAAATTCAGCAACTTATTTAAAAATACAGTCGGGAAGACCTTTTCTTACCTAGGTCACACGTTGGTCACACTCTACGCCCAATTTTTATGCTCTGATTGGTCAAATTTGACAGGTGAGTTCATGCGGAAAATCTATGCAGCATCTTGAAACTTGTTTACTTTGACAGCTGAAGCTGACAGAGTTTTGTGTCAACTTGTGATGTTTTTAACTGTCTTTTTCCACTGGATGTACAAAATGAAATACAGCTGCTATCAAGTCTGTTATTCATGGCTAGTTTGTTCATTGGTTTTTTGGTTGAGAGATACGTCGCTTGTCAAAGTGGGAAATCCGATTTCGGATGGCATCGTCTTCGGTTTTCACCTTGCTTGATGCGTATTAAGGAGGATTCAAAATTCTCAAGGGATTCTCGCGTTACTTGATAGCAGGAGCTGCATCTCGAATGGTAAGCCTAAGTAATGATTACATTTGATGTTTGTTTTTTTTATATCTAATTTCATGTAGTCGAGCACAATTTATGCGGCAAGTTTATGCACGTTTGTAAGATTTGAGACAATGAACCAACCTAATATCAGGTTTGATATAAGCATACAGAACTTTCAAAAGCCTTTAGATATATTTTCTCACCGCAAATGAAAGAAAACGTTCCGAAGAATATTTAGTTATAAATTTGGCTGTAGAAAGAAAACTTTGAGCGATTTTCTTGCCTCGAGTTCATCTTTGAGAAAAGCAAACACCGCGAGGCCGGCTTAAACATAAACTTATTAAGCTTTAAGACTCAGGATTTTTCGAAACGCTTTAACACTTTTCTTCGTGAATGAAAATTGTTGTCTCTGTAAATGTTTAACCGAATTATATTTCTTTTAGTGATTGTTAGTAGTCTCTCTTGCAATTTAAATCGCTGTGCTGTTTGTTTTCAGTCGTTCATGAACATAGCTTGCAGGAGTATCTTTTTCCGCGCGTATCAAACGCTTTTCAAGATTACACATCGTTATAAAACCCTTAAATAACAAAAAAAAAACAATAAATTATTTATGTTGAATCATAACTGTATTAATGTTCGCTGCCAATTTGGCGCTCGTTAAAAATGAGAACTGACTGGCCGTATAGGCGACTTTGGAAATTTTTTTAACGGTTTCGCTAAAAGCCCACAATTGATCGTCCTGAATAATAACTGAGTGCAATTTGTCTTGAACAATTGTGAAATACTGCATTCTGTCCAAGGTCTGTATGATAAATAGTACTGTTTCACCTCAGATGTGATGTATAAAAAGTATAAAAGGTTGGTTTACACATCCCCGGATTTGTTTTACAAGATTTTGTAAAGTAAACTTGTCGAAAGCAAAAATTCGGCCTGATTTGTTTTCCAGGTATAATCCACTGTGATCAAGAGCCATTACGGCTCTTGAATGTCATCGAAGATGATTGCTATTTTGGGTGTTTTATATGGCTATCAACTCGATGTAAAATGTTTCACTCTAAAATCACTTAACCTTTCCCTCAAAAGTCATATGAGTTTCCCCTTTAAGTTAACTGATTTGTGGATTACAAGTTTATTGTTTGATTTAAACAATAAATTTATTAATGGGAGCTTCGCTTTTAGCCCTGGCTAAATCTATATATTAACTGTCTGAGCTCCAGCGGCCTAAAACTTTAATAAGCCAGGGTGGAAGGCAGGCTTTGGCTGCTGTTGTGGAGGCTCCGATACGGAAACTGTGGGAGTAGAAATTGTGAAAGGCTTGAACCCAGGAGTCATTTCAAAAGTAGGTTGAGTTTGATCGTCCGGGTGAACTTAGTCCTGAATAGGACTGTTAATGTTGACAGTGACTGACGTTTCGACAACCTGTGCGGGAGTCATCTTCAGAGCCAAAGTGAGTTGTATCACGTCAGTAGATGGTATTATATACTCTGGTTATTGATCTGATTGGTCAATAAAGTCAAGATGTTATTGGTCGTCTGTCAGTTAAGCAAACGAGCAACGAGGAATGGTGACGCCAACAATCACATTGCTGAGCATCATTTACAGACGAAACATCAAATTGACTGGGACTCTGCGACATGTATAACGTATTCTACAGACTATCATCAACGTCTTACTTTGGAAAGCTGGTTCACTAACTTAGAACAAACGCCACTGAATCGTAGCCAACAGTTACCAGCGCCGTACAAACGACTTATTGACGAGATGAAGCGAAACTAACTACGAGAGATCGACTGGAGAACTGACAATTTGACTAACAATAGACGACTGCTTAACTTCGACAATAGACGGATCGAAACGCACCAATTACTGATTACGAGTCTTCATAGCCAATAACACCGCGGATTCTTTTGCCAGACCAGCGGGGACCCCATAAAATGCAAGCCAAGTATATGGGAAAAGCTCCTGCTGCCATTCAATACTAATACCCCTTTTTTGGCTGAGGGTGTGGTGTGGGAGCCAGTGGCCCTGGAACCATTCCCCTGCTAAGAAACCCCCATACCCAAGGGAACCAGAAGCATCGGTGTATAGCTGAAGCTACGGCAGAGAGGTGGCCTGGGTATCTAAAAAGAGGGACACCCCATTCCAATTTTGGAGAACGTGTTGCCACATAGAAATGTGCCAACGAGGGAACTTGATACCCTTTGTAAGATGGATGATGCGTTGCAAGAAGGGGCGGCCGGGGGCAATAACCTTACAAGCAAATTGAAGGGTGCCAATCAGAGACTGAAGCTCCTGTAAGGTGGCAGATTTCCTATTAGTCCACTGGCGAAGTGCCTCTTGAATGCGGGTGAGTTTGTCTACTGGGAGATGGGCTTATTGGAATCTAGTAGGATGCCCATAAATTCAAGGCATGTGCATGCAGGGGAGGTTTTCCCGGGAGCTATAGGGATATTTAGCTCTGTAAAAAGGTGTAAAATTTGGCATAGAGCGGTCATGCATTGTGATCGGGGAGGGGAGGTAGCAAAGAAGAAATAATCTAATATATGAATAACCTTGGGAATATGAAGTTTAGTTTGAATGATCCATTCAACCGCAGAAGAGAATTCATCAAAAAGGAAGGGGACCGACCTGAGACCGAAGGTGAGGACCATATCGAAGAAATAGAGCCCTTCCCATTTCATACCCAGAAGTTCCCAATCAGAGGGATGGATGGGAACGTTGCGAAATGCTGATTTTATCTCTAGTTTGGACATGAAGCATCCTGGACCGAGATCCTGAAGTGTGGCAATTGCGTGATCAACCTTTATGTATTGCAAAGAATAGGATTCGTGAGGAATATGGGCGTTTACACTGGTAGGGCGGTGTTTGGAATAGGAGAGATGGAAAATGATATGCCACTCCGAAGAGTGTTTCTTGGGAATGACGCCAATGGGGCATACCTGCAGGTTGGAGAAAGGAGGGATGTTTAAAGGCCTCGCTGTGTGGCCCAGGGTAACCTCTTTTAGCATATTTTTGTCAATAATAGATGGGTTGATGTTTGCACAGGGAAGGTTAGAATATTCCTTAGGGGCCCTTGGACCGGAATAGCCGATCTTAAAGCCCTGAGAAAGCCCTGTGAGAAGATGATTAACTGTTGTGGGATCTGGATGGCCCTGAAGGTAAGATGCAAAGTTGTTGATGTCAATGGGGGTGGGAGGGATCAGTTGGTGGAGGTAATTAGGAGTGTCCTCGGGAGGAATTGCCACAGCTTGAAGACGATTTAGGTCTGTCCTCTCTGTGGTCGGTGAGTTTAGAGTTCTCTTCCCCAGAGTGAGCTGCTGAGCATCCCGGCTGGTTACACCTGTGTTGGTAAGGGCATGGGGTGCGAGTGCAGGGTCGGCCTTTGTTAAAGTTGTAGCACAGGTTGGATTGGGTAACGGCATCCCGAGACCTACGGGGAGATAAAGGGCAGGTGTCAGAAAAATGATCGGTGCTGCCGCAAGAACGGCATCCCGATTTGGGGAGGCCTGTAAAGGTATCGAGGTAGAGCTGGACGTCCCGTTCCCCCCACTTGGCAGAAAGGTTATGGGAGGTACGCCTTCGGAATTCCACATCATAGACATACCAAGCCATCCCGGGGAACTTTCGTGCCGCATCTCGAATCAACTGTTGATAGGCTATTAAATCCGCGGGACGAGATGGTACACAGACACGATAACGGCGAAATGTATGGCAAAGGCATCGAGCCATCGATCGATAGAGGTAATTTTGGGGCGTTTAGAGGAGGCGGGAAGGGGAATAGTTAGACCCTGATCGCCTACCTTAAGGTTAATATGGGAATGGATGGTGTCAGAGAGAAGGGAGTTCATTGATAGAAGGGTAGCAAAGGCCACGTACTCACCGTTCGTGATGGCCGTCGAGGTGGCTTTTGTCAGATGGCTGGCGAGGGAAGGCTGTCGGAAGTTCGGGTGAAACGACGCGACTTGGGCTGGATCAGAAAAGTCGACAGGAGAAGAGAGGGAACCAAGACCAGAAGGAACGGCGGTATTTGAGAGGAGATTACCTGTTGGATGATTTTGAAGGGAAGGAGGTTGTCTGGCCGCCATTTTGTGGCGGTGGAGGAGGACTGGGCCTGAGGCTCTCCTGAAGGTTACTCGGAGGACTGGGCGAGCGAGTTGGGCATTGCTGTTGCTGGCTCCGCCATCTTGGATTAGTTGGCGGTTCATCCGCTCGTCCACTGTGGAGGCGATTAAGGCAGCCAGTTCTGCGTTTGGAACGCCAGTGGGGACATTGGAGTTTGACGGGGAACTTTCTGATCGTGATACGGGCGGTCTTTGCTGCTCATTTTGTTGTAGCCGCGAGATAAGTACGCGGCGATTGCCGCTTTGCTGGAGGTGACGTTCTCCCAGCATGAGGCGAAGTGCTTCGGTAGGCATGGCGCTGTAGTCTGTTGGTGCGTTGGCGCCATCCAAGACGGAATTGCGACGGTTTATGCTCCTCCTTTGCCTTGGCATGGTACACTAACTTCTTGAAGTCGATTTAAGCGAAGCGATTTGTGAGGAAGTGGACCAGGCGAAAAACGCTGTTGTGAATGAACCGAGGCCCTAAGAGAAATGGTCTCAGTACATCCTCAAAGCTGTTCTATCACCCTAGACCTGGTTATTGTATGCAGGCCTCTCTCCAGCTCTTTGTGCTCTGTTTATTATGAGTCTCATGACATTACTGCAATAGAGATTTTCAGCTTGTATTTTTACCATGTGATGTGCCTGTCACTCTAGCGATTTTGCCTTATCCACGCGCATATTTATGAGCAATTTAAGAAAGACAAAGGATGAATTCCCTCGAGACTTGACATGACCTACTTTGAGAAAAACAAATTATCCTACTTAAAGAGTTTGCTTTACAGTCCTTACCAATCGCCCCATGTAAGGGATTCCAAGAACGTCTAGGATTCTGAATTATTTGGCCGTGAAAATTGGATTCCAGATTCCAATTGTCGATCAGCCAGCAGTGTTCTGGGGAATGAGGAAAGAAAACCAGTGTTTTGGAGAGGGAGGAGGGTTAGATAACGCGAAACTACGGCCACACTGGAATTTATAAGCTTGTACTCTCCTGGGAATAGAAAATCGGACGGGTGTTCTGGAGAAGGAAGAGAGTTCGTTGACGGCGTACGCGAAGTGATGGTCACAATGAGATTGATCAGCTTGCAGCAGTTTACAGAGTAGTAGTCTTTTTGAGAAGTATAGTTCGTTGATGGGAACATTATTTTTTGTTAGTAACTCGACGTAAGGATCTGATCAACCCCTGCCTCAATCGTCGCAAAGCATCACACTGTGTATACCGGTCAATGAAAAGCGGTTTTGAACTGTGCGTGCAATTGGATTGAGTGGGGAAAAAAAGAATGAAAGAGAAAAGCAAAAGGAAAGATAACAAAGGAAGAAAAAAAGACCCACCGTTAATTACTGGTCGTTGCAATCCTCCTAGACACGGAGACAGACTTAACATCACATCTGTCGGTTTTTATCAGTGAGAGACCACAATGCAAAACTGCAGTGCAGTGAGAAACTTTAGGTCGTGAAACTGATGGGCTTAGTTATCGATAATAGTACTCACTGTGAAACTAGATTAATAGATTGTAGAGAGTGGACATGTGTTTCTTGTAGACAAATGAATGACATACAAACTTAAAACACACCCAACTTCACTACTGTCGAACCCCTGACAAAGAGTCCTTATATTAACGGGGTATCCGTAATAAGGAGGTCGTAAACACCTTTTATTGGAACAAATTTAAAATACTAATGACATTAGCATCGTTAAACTAATCTCTAACTTATACAAAGTCATTATTGTATGGAGAGCTAGCAACTACCACGCGACGACGGTGAGGGTAAAAAGGAGCAATGAGTTTTGTGTAATGAGTCTGGTTTTGTGAGGGCCGGATTTGACCTTGGGTTGCGATCTTCTTTCTGCTCAATAACAGTTCAAACATTTTCTAACTGGGGGGGGGACAGGGGGGTCACAATCTCCCGCCTCCCGTACGTTTTTGTCCCTTTGTTTCCCGACTCCCGCCCTTTATTGTGTTTCTCCCATTATCATGTAAATCATGCTGTTTGACTCCCTATTCAGATTCTAATAGGGAGTGCTTTGGCCTTGTCAAAAATAAAAAATTGTGTGGTAAATCGAACCACTCCGCACTTTCCAGCGCGATCATTGAAGCGGCTTTCCTTCGACACAAGCAGGGCGGATAAATGTTGGGCAGTGAAACAAGCGCTCCGCTCGGAGTAGGACTGGCACGAGCGCTCTTTCCGCGCTTCCGGTGCGCTTGAAGGCCGGCGAAATTTTCCTGTTTGCAAACCGGAAATCCTATTTGCTTTCTGAAATTTCAGGCTACAATGTTAAATTTTTTACATATGTTAAAGGGGGATAAACTTTGTATAACATAACAAAAAATTAGATTGATATATTTTGATATAGTGGCGTTGTACTGCTTCAAACTTTGTTTCTCGGGTGCAACGCGCCATGGCGATTCGCGCAATGCGTCGCAAATTCAGCAACCGCATGTAAACAAAATTTATTGAGGTTAGTTTTAAGGTTTTTTCTCCGTTTTTCTCTCTAAAACAAAACAAGGTAAACGGTAAAAACTGAGAGGTTTAGAGCTGTGGAGTTTAGTGTATTTATAAAATACACGTCATCTAGTTATGAAACACCATCTGCTTTCTTTTAGTTTTGCTATGGATGAGATTTTCCTTCATTTTTTAGACCGTACTTAGTTTATTTTTGTTTTGGAATAACATCGATATTGGCGAGCAGTAGAAGTAAAATATAATTCAGTGATAGAGTGATGGAAGTAATAAGAGAAACCCTTTGAAGGAGATGGTTGTCTACTCCTGACTAAACCTCCCGCAAAAAATAGCGACATTTGCCTCTCGAAGACAGCGCACCAGCACGAAAGAGTACAAAAGAACGAGGAAGAAGAGCAAGAAAACAAATCAAGCCGCCATAATTCAGTGACAGCGACAGTGTCTAATGGACAAACCACACGCAAGCCCTGACCGAAGTCACAAACAAGCGAAAACAAGCGACATTTCTAAGCAGAGTCCCAGTCCACTGCATCGCACCTTTTTGCTCGGACGTGCTCGCTTCACCGCCTAACCTTTATCCGCCCTGACACAAGTTTACACCACGCGGCAAAATCTTCATAAAAGTGTTTTGTGAACTACAGTTGTAAGGAGCGAGCTCCCAGGAAGGTCTTCCATGGACGGATTTTTCCCCACCGAACCAAAAAATACTAAGACCGATCTAAATGGTCTCTGACGACATTTGACCTGACTTGCTTTGTCGTTCTTACAGAGAATTTCGACAGCCAGCAAGACAGACGAGACACTGCATGACACGACTGACACAGTCGACACACTTGTACATATATATGTCATGCTATCTTATTCATGTCCTATGATGTATAAAGCGACTTGGAAGGGTTTCCAATTTCACAGGAAGTAATACTGCTTTTTTTTATCCCGAGCACGAATTTTCGTTTTTTGACTTTTCTCGTGTATAAAATTTTGCTGTAAGCCTCGGAAAACGTTAAATGGAAGTCAAGAAACGTTCTTAGGTTCGTTTCTTTGACTGGAAGTAAGCAGTAACAAATAGCAAAAGCTTGCCTTTTTTAATTTCTCTCCCGCTTCCCACCCTTTCTTCTCCCGTCTCCCGTACCCCTCCCGCCCCCTGTTCTCCCGGGCTCCCGCCCCCTGTCCCCCCCCCACTTCTAAGGATGCGTTCGATTGGAAAATCCGGATTTAGATTTTCAAAATCTAAATCCGGATTTCCCAATCGAACGCGAAATCTGAAAACGGATTTCACCTCCGAGAAATCTGTCCGCATGGTGGATTTCAATTAAGAAATCCAAATCCGGATTTTTTGGATTTCCTTTTTACCGTTCGATTGGGAAATCCGAAAAAGGATTTGCAAAACTGTTCTCGTGAACAGCGGTCTTCTTTTTGCTAATTATGCGTGCGCGTGTAAGACCACTGTTCTTAAGAACAGTTTTTCAAATGATTTGCGGATTTCCCAATCGAACGGTAAAAATGAAAATCCAAAAACAGATATCTCAGCGTTGAAATCCGTTTTCGGATCTCGCGTTCGATTGGAAATCCGAAATCCGGATTTTGAAAATCTAAATCCGGATTTCCCAATCGAACGCACCCTAAGCAGACTCGTTCCCAGTCCCTACTTATTTGTTCTTCAAAGGAAACGAAAGACTGGGGAGAAATGATGTCAAGGTCGTGGAGCAGGCTGGGAAGGGCGAAAGAAAAGTAGGGTCGCTCCCCGATTTTCGTGCGGCCTTCCCTTGATGCAACGCGCTCTAGTCAAAACCGCCTCAGGAGCGACTGGGAACGAGTCTGCACCCTAAGTGCCTTAAAAATGGCACGGACCTTTTACGAAAAGGAAATTCCGACGGCAAATAAATATAAAAAAGAGCATGTATGATAACCGTGCCGAAGCTAATTGTTGATTTGGATTTTAAAGTCGTTGCTTTTTTGCCGTTTTCGTTGCCGTTGATGTGACAGTGATTACCTCTTAGTCGATTAATTTGCAAAATTCGTGAAAGTCTTTTGGTTGGATTCTACTAATCAGCAATAGAGGGGATAGACCTTTCCACAGTTTTTTTTCCTTCGTCCCCCCCACCATACGAACGGCTGTGAATTTTCGCATCTTGATTGGCGGCGCTATTAATTTATATCTTCGCTCGCTTATAAGATGTAGCACTTCAAACTTGGCAAGTTTACTTATTTTAAGACGCTTTTTCGAGTAGTGCCAACGGATTTTCCCTAAAATGGTCCATGTCAAAAGTTGAAAAGACCGATGAAGTGTGTACAGTATTATCAATTACTGACCATTCAGCAAATCTAATATTCCCTATCCTTATCTCCCTTGTTTTAAAACTAGGTACATGTATCTCGTTATTTATGCGAGGCGGCAGTCGACTAAAGTGTATATCCATTTCAGCTATACTATTTTTCACGAAAATGGATCCTCCTCTGTGGTTTGTTATCGGTGACTCTGTTACTAGTTATGGGTACAATAACGCATATTATTTGAGTTTGGTGCGGGTTTCAGTTTGTAGACGTAGAAAGGACCACAGTTACGCACCTTTATGTAAATACTATAGGAACATTTATAATTATATCCACCGTAATAGCCGAAGCACACTTTCCGGCTGACTATCCCCTCGTCAACTGTTGGATGACTTTCCGTTAGCCATCCCTGATAATAAGTATCGCAACTACCGGGATAATTACAGCAACTTGTGGACATTTCTTTGCTTGTTATGAATGCGTACCATCCCTCAGGTAGATAGTGATCAGTCCTGTATTTTCCCGACTTGAAACCCAAATATCTCGTGGGGTCATCTAACGCCTTGTAACGTTTGCACTCTGGCTTATCCGTACCTAAAAGAATTCAAAGGAAGCAGAGTAGGGCTGGTTAATTTGTATTAAATTACAATTGTAAAATGTAAAATATAGGGCCTTCAATCACCGTGTCACAAAAGTCAGATCATTATATATAAACGTCCGTCCTAAAGGTAATTCCCTTAAAAGGATGAGATATCCAGATTTGGGCGAAGGAATGCTGTTTAAAAAATATTACTACTTGTGGCTGCAGAAAATCTCCTTAGGTTTGTATGGAAAAATTCAATAACTAGATGATCTGATAATGCAATACAGGTATGATAGGTATGCTGGTCAGAGCGTAAGGTCAGAGAAAAACTCGTAACTTTATCATCATTAAAGTACAGTCAAACCTCTTTAATACGGACACTGAAGGGACAGAACCAAGTGTCCGGGAATATAATAGAGAGGGGCATAGAGAGGTGTCGGTAAGGAGAGGTTAGACTGTACTTATAAAACAACAAACAGTTGCTCTGTTTAACTATATCAGGAAGTTCTCATTAACGTACAGCTTCGTTATGAGGAGTTCACATTGTTGGTTCCATAAAGGGAACATCGTTAATCATACAAACAGCTTTATTTTGTAAAATCAAAACCTGATTATAAGGGGAACATCCGTATAATTGTTTCCCTACAAAAGACATATAGACGGCGGAAGCGCGGGGACTGGAGGAGAGGGGGGGGGGGGGGGGGGGAGGCGGAGCTTCAGCACCCCCTAGAATATATTAAACAACTTTCTTTATTTTACCACGGCCAACTCATAACATATTTTTATACAAAACTTTAATTGATTGGGTTTCCAATTAATCAGTTGGGTTTCCTGCTATATGCTGACCAGCTTCCATTTTTAAAAAAACCTTGAGTCTCTACATCGGAGCGAAGTTTTTCCGCTCTGAGACGCCTCAAAACATGAGTCAAACATCCCTCAGGAATACGAAGCAAGATCGGTTGAGCAGTTGCATGTTTATGCACTGTCACAAGACATTGGGTGACACAATCGACCCCGTTGCGATGGACAAGAAGTTCGCAAGCGCAAACGAACAAAGGAAGGGGCATTTTGGGAAGTTCAAGTAAACGTCGACTCGTCTGTTTAAAACAAGAAACTAAACACCCCAAATTGGATTTATTTTCTCAAGAATCCAAGGATCCTTCGGCACGCGGTTTTTCTGTGAAAAATAAAAGCACTTGCCACGTCGGTTCGCGATTCTATTGCTGTCACACAAATAATCCGTTTTCGGACTTTTCAGTTAGTCGCCGAAACTAATCCTCGCCAATGAAATCTAGACTAGATAAATGATCTCATCTTGGATTCCTCTAAACAACTAACACATCCGTATAATCAAAAGGCATCAGATCGATTAAGTATGTAATCATATACATGCATGTACTAGGAAAATCTTAATCCTCATGGTCTCAAGCTTTTATTCCTGTTGTATTACGCGCATTCATTGTGCTGATTAAATAAGCCCGTTTTTCTACTTTTTTCCTAGTCCTATATTCTTGCATCAAACTCACTTACAAGTTGGTACATATCCACTCCATTTACCGCTGGGCAAGCATCTTCGGACAGCGGGACCAACCATAGTATATCCCGGATTGCAGAGGTACCTAACATATTCTCCTGCCCAGTAATTCTTGCTTTGGCTGACAACGGTTGCATTGTCTGGTTTGCCTGGGTTACTGCACCTGATCAAAGCTGCAAAAAGGATATTACAATGAAGGAACGTTTATAATGCTGATGGTTTACACTTGTAATTATTTAAACATTCCTGGATGCTTAGATATTTAAGGCAATAAAGAGAGAAAAAAGTACCAAGGTCTCATTGTCGCACCAAGAAAAAGGATCTATTCAATAGGCAAGAAAAGTCATATGAGTTTAAATTTTCATTTTGAAAGTATTCGAGAGAGAGAGAGAGAGAGCGCGGCTGCATTTTCCTAAGGGTGGTATTAGTTCCTCTGGAAGATTTTATTTACCATGGTACGAAGATCTCAAAACAGTTCCTCGACAGACCCCTTCCTGATTAAAACCTAAGTTCTTTGGTTTATTTTTATTCGTGTGAATACCGCTTCTACAGTGAAAACAAAAAGAAGTTGTTTTAGTCTAGCCTGCGTTAGCAAGCGTTTCCGCGCGAATTCTCCAAGAAAGTTGGATAATTCGATCTGAAACTGGCTTCGCAGGATAGTTTCATTTGATCAGCCCCGATTTTGGGACTGGTGGGTAAAACACAGTAAATACAGTTTATAGAACATCAGCGTCTACTGTGCTTTTTAAAACAGGGCCAAATTAATTGCCGGTTTTTGGAGATATTCTTGACCCGAAGGTTGAAATGAGTCCCTGAGGCTGGGCTGAAATAGATGAATTGATAAACGCATTACCTATATTTGTACTTGTCTTCTCTTCATCGTTGTACATGTTACGAGCAACACACGTATACGTAGCCTGGTCTGAGGGCCTGAACGGACCAATCACAAGCTCGCTAGTGACTTCAACTTTGGTGACGTTATTGAAGACGGGTAGGCTGACGTTATTCTTATACCAAAGGATTTTGGGTAATGGCGACCCTGTAGCTGAACAGTTGACACGGATCGAAGCCCCAATATTTGACACCTTAAACGAAGCGGGAGGTTTTGATACAAGTGAAGGTAATTCTAAGTCAAGGAAGAATTTAAAAAAAACATAGTGTTAGTGTTTGTGTTCACACCAGACATTATTTCACTTTAAGTAGTACATATCATGACGTCGCGTTGTACTGTTTTAACTTATGAGTTCTTTTGCCCCAAAACTTACATTATTCCGGCCTACTCAATCGTAAAAGAATCGAAAATCTTGAAATTCTCCCAACTTTTGCCCTGTAAAAGAGGGTCACCTTCCCAGACGAGTTCACTTAATCCTTTAAATTTTGAGAAATCGTCTTCTGTGTATCCGATTGCTTTTTCGCCGCCATGTTTGTTTGTCTAATTCAAAACATGCACCGTCACTCAAGTTACCGCTGACGGCCCGCAAAACTGTGTTCAGCCACCTTAAGTGGCTATGTCAGCTGGAGAGCATGCGTCCTGAGGTTATGCAAAACACTTTCATCTGCCAAAATTCTGTTGTTTTTAACGACTGAATTTCTCTGTCATGTACAGAGCGCCGAAATTTACAGCGATGTGAACAAGAGCAGAGGGTTCGGATAAGAGAAATTTTGATAGAATTTAGTTACTACATATAAGGAACGTTTCTTCTCAGGTTATGCTAGATCAAGTTCCCTCAATTTCGTCCTGGCTGCGGCCGCACTAGGGGACTTAACCGAGTTATTTCCAATTAACTAATTAAAGTTTACTGGTTTAAAATATCAGCGAGTGCGGCCGGGTGGTATTCAGTCTTAACCGAGTTTTAACCTCGTTATGTAAATTAACCAAGAACAATAGATTTTCTTAACCCGGTTAGGTTTTTTTAAACCACTTCGGGAGGTAGTTTAACGCAGTTTAACGTTATTAATCAGTCAATCATCTCCGCCTACGCGTGAGAATGTTCCAAATTTTGGCTTTATCATGCACGCAAGCACAACCGTTTCGAAAATTACTTCTTTTGCCCCAAGTTCAGCTTTTCTTTCTTGTAAACAAAATTGAGTTAAAACTTTTAAGAAGTCAAACTCTTTTTATCAGTGATACGGGGTCAAATTTTGTCAGTCACTCTGAGGCGAGCGTTATGAGGGACCCAAGGGAACTTTGTGAAAGTCTAAATTGAGTCCGGCCGGTGATAAAAATTAACCCGGTTAACCTCTTTTAATCAGGTTACGCTCCGAAGAATTTTTTACCGGGTTTTTCAAAAACTAACCCGGTTAACTTGCCAAGTGCGGCCGCAGTCTTGTAGTTTTAAATGAAAAACGCATGCCATTCCAAAAAAATAGCGTGCAAACAAAAATTCAACAATATTGTCGTCGTAGCAAATCAAAGATTTATTTTTTAAACGACCTACAAAACACTGCCAAGCCTGTTTCAAATCTTTAACACTGAAACTGGTGTCTGTCGCTATTTATTTTAAAGCTTTTATGCTGAAAAAACAAAAGCGACGGGGTTGTTGATGTCTTTGTTTTGATCCTCGGGTTAAACATGGTCAAGGTGGCTGAACACAGTTTTGGCAGTTTGTGAGTATGTCATTTGCCAAATCATGGCAAGAGAAAGGTTCCAGGTCACAAGCTGAAACTTGGCTAGTGAAAAATATACTGATGTAAAATTTTGATTGACAGGTAAAATTGACGTTTTCGTAGTTTCCATGGCAACATGAACGATTGACTACAACCTTAAAATTTCACTTCTGCTTAGTTTAAAATTCGCTCATTAGATTTTCCTATAAAATTGCACACAGTTTACTATAATTAATCGTTACCATTTGAAACTTATTTGACCAAACTTTAACAGACGGGTTTTTAGATAATCAATTGCTGGTTTTCAGTGTCACGCCATTCAAAATAGATCAAAATAAAAATCAAAACCGTCCTATAGATAAAGTCCCAGAATCTGGGAAATGAAAGGAAGTACATACACAAAGACCCTCGCCAAGATTCAGGTCAGAGGAATATTTCGTATACGAGATATCCGAAGAAATGTTTTACCCAAATTTATAGAGATTTGTACGGAGACGCCATGCTGGTGCTCGCCTGGATGAGCTGCAACATGGCGGACGGAAACCAACAGAAACATCTGTTACCGAGTTTTGCTACAAAAGCGTGAATTTATTCCTCGAGGAACTCATAAACATTAAAGTAATACTTTTTCTAATACATGAACTGTTTAAATAGTAAAATTTCCTGAAATAAGTCATTTTTTTAACCTACATGAAAGCTCTCTTGGCCGTCATGTAAATATCGCGTCACGCAAAAACTTAGAAATTCAAGCGTCCTCTATCACAAAACCAAGAACCCTTTTGAAGCGAAAATTTGTATGAAAATTAGTTTTCAGCTGCTCTAATGCATCGTGAAAGTAAAATCTCGGTAGGATCGATAGTTTTTTAGTTTGAGTTTTATTGACGTCATCTGAAAACTAATTGTACTGTAATTACAAAATGTGTCACAAAATTCGTCCGTTCAACTTTCATTTTAAAGTTCTCATTATTTAAAATACGATAAAAGTAAACCTTCTGCCAAATATCTCAAAATTTAAATGAGTAGATTTTGAGAAATCATTTTTCGCCGCCATGTTTGTTTGTATAATTTAAAACACGCGCCGTCACGCGAGTTACCGCTGACCGCCCGCAAAACGGTGTTCAGCCACCTTAAAACACGGGTGTATACAAAACCTTGGCTAGACCATGGCCCACCCTTAATTTTGTACTTTGGGCGATTGAAATAAAACATATAAGCCAGAGTAAAGCCAAAAAAAAAAATCTAAAATACGTAAATGAACAGAGAGTTTGACAGATACGATACCAAGTGGATACTAGACATTCTACCAAAGGTAAAACTGGGGTAAAAGTATGGCACCAAATTCCTTCAATTCTGCTAACAACACTCTAATTCAAAGACAACACATGGAATGCCATTACTGTTATTAGCACACAGCTAATCACTCGAGGGTTATGTTTCAGAGAATAAAAAAGCCTGCGAAGAATAATACCGAAAGAAGAACTCTATAACAACTCAATTCCCTTAATTCTGTCCTTTGTGATTAACTAATATAAACAATTTTATTTGAAATCAGCGCACGCGATAGAAGTTGTTTTACGCCGTCCGCTAATTTGTTTGGCCGCCTGGAGCAAAGTCTTTCAAAGGCATTATTTAAAGCGTTATGAAGGAACAAGTCTCACGACTGGCAAAGTCTCCTGTCGTCCAATACGTTACCGAACGTAAAATGTGAAGTAGGCAAACAGCAGTGAAGAACAAGACAATCGCTCGTTAAACTGTCAAGTATAATTTTAATACTCAAGTGGGTACTGAATATAAACGATTTCTCAAAGCTAACTAAAAGTTACAACAGATTTACTGGAAACTGTTTTTGCCTCAGCGGAAGCAGTGGATTTGATAATTGAACAAACTTCTTTACCTATACCTACCTACTGATTTGACTTTAAGAAAAGTTCCATGAAGTTTAATTCCATAATCATTCCTTGCAAAGCAGCTGTAAACACCTCCGTCCCCTCTTTCTGTGCTGTTGATATACAGTCCGTCTTTTTTCACTTCACTGCGTCCCTGAGGGAGAGGTTTTGCAGGAGATCTTGTCCATGTTACATCAGGGGTTGGGTTTCCAAGGAAATCACATTGTATCTTTGTTTCTTTACCCGAAAAACCAGTCATTTCTCCTGGAGGAGACTTGGAAAATCTCGGTGCACCTGCAAAGTAGAATAATTGAAACTGCAGTTTTGCTTTTAATGATCCTTGATGGATTAAAGGTCTTTTTGTTATGGTGCAATACGCTTTACTTACAAAGGAAAGTCGTCGTTTTTTACAGAGAGAATGTATATACGTACAAAAAAGCAGTTTACGAAATAGCATGATTACTGTTTGTTTTTTTAAACTCTACATCATTGTAAAAGGGCATTTCCTTGTGACAGTTGCAAACAATAGCCCAGAAAAATTCAAAGTTTCACATGTTCTTCATAGGATTTCTTGATTATGTACGGACCGCTACTTAAGGCTAGCCCCATTCAGACCAAGAAGAGGGCTTTTGACCTCCCTCCCCACCAAACACAAACAACACCAACCATTACCACCCCTGCTAAAAAGTTGAATAATTTCAAAGCCGTTCAAGCTATGACCACTAAACTTGGCGGCTAAAATGCATCTGGAAACATTTTAAAGTTGTTGTGACGTGGTTAGCGTGGCAACCGAGTTTTGACAGCCATTATATTTTTCATATTTTGCATTTTTGTAAAAAATGGTTTTATTTCTTTTTCTACTAATTGAATTTTTTAATCCACTTAATTTAACATTATTTTATCAACACTTTGAGTGGTGGTTTGGTCCCACCGTGGCTTCGGTCTTGCGCTTGGCAAACCTTTTGTCACGTCATTTCTTCCGACCTAACCCTTAAACCTCCGGGAAGTATTCTTACTCATTTTCAACTGCACTTATTTCGAGAAAATCTGGAAGGCATTTTGTTTGGAATGTTGCAGAAAAGTTCCAGAACAGAACAATACAGAACAATACCGAAAATTTACTCCAAACTCCAGAACACTTCCACCTAGGCCCCGATAAGGGGGTTCTCTTTGTCTCGCCTGTTGGGACGAGTTGGGAAGAACCCTGAAACGCCAACTTTACTACAGTAGGCCAGTAGAGTTCGCTAAACAAAAAAAATATATTATAAAAATTTAATGGATTTAATAGTGAAGTCATTTAATAAGTACACCTGGGCCAATGAAACTACGGGAAAAAAAATGTAAAAAAGACAAAGACTATAAAATAAGGTAAAAACTGATGCAACAACAGTAAACTTGAAATTATAACAAAAGAGGAAAATGATTTAAAAAATATAAATAATAATAAATACAACAGATATAATAAAATAAGATGATAACGAGTTTTCGTTCAGCCTTCGAAACCAAATGAATGTTCTTTTTACTTATGATACATTCTCCATAAAAAAAATAAAAATCAAATAAAAACTCACCTAATACAGTAAGTTCTACTTCAGTCTCTTTAACACCAAACAGATTCTCGGCGCGACACGTGATCACTCCCTCGTCTTCAAATCGAACACCATTTAACTCAAACTTCTCGTCACCAGTACTGTTGACTCGACTTTGGTTTTCGTGTATTTTAAGACGTACAGACCAAGTGATTTTAGGTTGTGGATTCCCAAATACGGAAATACGTAGTGTCAGATTACCGCCTTCCTTAATGAAGATGAGTGGTGGGGGCTTGCTTGTGAATCGAGGAGGGGCTGTTGAACAATTACATTCATTATAATAAGCTATTAAATACTAATGTTATATCAAACTAAAATAATAATAATAATAATAATAATAATAATTATAAACATGTTAAAACTAACGAGATAATGTTTCGACTTTTCGTAAACTATTCACGTCAGCAGTGTTTTGTGAGACCAAACCACAGCTGGCAGTGCGTACCAGTTGTGGAAATGATGGCCACAACAATACGTTATCTTCTGAACGTAAACACCACGAGGCCGCCGTCCCTGTGGACCTCCTAAGTTGCTTTAAAGCAAGTGTTGAAAAAAATACCAGTTTGTCAGCACAATTCCAAAGCGCCTCTCTGATTGGCTATCTTTGCCTCGATGAGACTGTTTCGGTACCGGACTCACGGTACCGAACCGGTGCAGCCGGTACAGCCAGTACACTCGGTACAGCGGGTACAGCCGGTACAGCCGGTACTATACCCTTCTGAGTACTGGCAGAATAGCTGTCGTGGAAGGAGGACTCTTTGACGTCGACTTTACTTCATATATCAAGGCACACGACACCTATTCTGGTGACATTGAAGATACGCACAAAGTACAGCGCTGAAAGTAATACAGCTGACGTAGAAGGTCTAAAAAGTTGCTTGGCTGTACTAAACTATGAAATAGAGTCTCGTCGTAATGGAAAATCGTAGCTAATGCATAATGCATGACAATTTTTCCATAAAAAATTTCTATTTTTCTCGAGAGCTGGCCTATCAGAGAGCCGAATTGGATAGGTGCTGGACGACCCAAAAACACAGGAATAACTTTTACTGTCTTGTTAACGAAATGCTGTACATGAAACAATAAAATCTCTCTTGACTGCACAAACGGATTCAAACCGTGCTGCTTTTCTTCATTAATGCAAATTTGGAGTTCTTTTAAAAAGAGTTTAAAAACTCTTTTTGAACTTGTATATATTTTTTCCAAAAACCAACAACAACAGAGTCCCATGATTAATTAAGTATAGTAATGACAGTAAAAATATCATACTTCACTCACCAAACATTGCTACATCTGCGTGATTAGATGTTTGTAATTGTTCAACAAGGTTTTGAAGCACGGTCACATTAACGTCTGGGTTCTTCCCTGGTTTTCCTCGAGCACCCTTTCTACCTTGAGCGCCGTTTTTTCCAGGTGTTCCTGGACGACCTCGACGACCACGAGGTCCCGATGATCCTGTTTGTCCTCGCGGACCCGGTGTCCCTGGTTTTCCAGGGGGGCCTGGTTCTCCTGGTGGACCCCGTGGACCTGCAGTTTTCATCGGCTGATTATTATTCGTTCACTAATACCCTCTAAGAAATGCGAACCAAGATAGCATCTTATTTTACCCGTTTTATTAAAAGTTCATTTATGGTAGTCAGTCATTTACATAGGAGGCCGCCTGGCCAAGCGCTTAGTTGGCCGGGATTCTTAACCTTGTGGGCCACAATGGAAGTTCGGTAATTGTGTTACCCCTATAGAGTCAGTATTATTTTATAACAGAAAACCGTCAACCTAAAGATTTGACAAATTACATACAACTGTTTGTTGGACTTGTAATAGGATGGTCAACATTTGGAACTGAATATCCCTGCGTCAATATATGGCAAGAAGATGAAACAGTTTTTAGTGTATGGTAGTAGTAATAAATCAAATATTTAGTAAATAACAGCTATTGCTATTATAGTTACGTTAAGACGTTTTGTTACTTATTTAAAGCTACAGATCAGTCAATGGAGCCAGATATGTGATGTTAAAAGGGGACTGTTTGTAAAGGTTCCTTCCCAAGTTCCTTCAAATAGTGGTTTGTTTTTTATGCTCTGTATATTTTATTTGCTTCAAGATTATGGATCATTTAGCGTTTAAAAACAGTTAATCAATTACTGCAGCAATTAAGTAGAGAGACTACCTTTAAGCTATAGAAAACGTTTTCCGCGTTTGCATAACCTAGCTGATATAAACACGAGAGGGTTTGGGAGAATTCTAAACAGTTATGCAAAGCCGTCGGCGAAGTCGAGGGTTTGCGTAACTGTCGAGAATTCTCCCAACCCTTCTCGGGTTTATGTCAGGGTATCAAACACAGGAAAAAAGTTTTCTTATTGCTTCTATAAAATGACTTTTCCGAGAAAAAAGCAAAACTCTTTGTTTAGAGCACTGATTAAAAGAGAACATTTTTTACAGGAAGCTTGTATGCGTAATCAGTCCTTGTTTTTCAAAGAAGATGCTTTCCAGCATGTTTCTAAAGATTTTCTAAGATTCGGCCGAAGAGGAAATGGGCAAATAAAATAAACTTGTCGAGTGTTTCAACTCAAAACCTTTTTTAAATACGTGCTTGCGTGATTACCGCGTGAAAAGCAAAACACCTTGACGTCACAACAATGGTTACATACTCTCATGCAAACACGCCTCTTAACCAATCAGAGTGAGCGTACTTAGTTATCTTACTTAGTTATTTCATAATACCAAATCCAACACTGTTCAGCCAATCGTAAACAATTATATTACAATAAAAAACTTAATCATTGGATAATCCAATTCTAGAGCTCTGGCTTAGCCATCATGGTATATGAGCCTTTAACATGCTCTCCAAATATGATAACTGTACGCGTCTGCTCTAAATTAAAAACAAGCTGAAAATCGGTTGTCTTTACAAGTAAAGTCGGGAAGAATTCTCGATATTTTGTGGGCGTTTTTAATAAACAAATTCTTCCACTCGCGCTTGTTAGATATGAGATGATTATAGCCAACTCGCACTCGTGGAACGTGTTAATCAAATTTGCAGTGTATTGTATATATTAACAATTATATTTCTCCGTTCCAAACTATTCAGCTAAATAATTACTAATAGCTAATACCTACTAATAGCTGTAAGTTTCCGAGACAGAACTGAGCAATAGCCATCACATGGTCAAGAAAAAGAAACACGACACTGACCTTTCATACAGATGACTTTTCCAGTTCCATTGACCACGTCATTAGCAACCTTTAAAAAGGACTTAGTAAGAAGAATGTCGAATACTTATTGTTACGTGGAATACGATTTATTTTCTTGAATATTTAGCTCTCCAATCCCTGAGCGAAAGTTTCCTTCAAAAAATCTTGCCCAATACTAACAACAATTCATTACATTCTGACGGTAATAGCCTCCTGATTCGGACTGGTGATAATATCAACCAGCCATTGTCCCGATCAATTCCTACATTGTAAACCGGGTTGCTATTTTTTTAGTAGGCAACAAAGAGTAATAGTTGGTGGTAACATGAGTCCTTTTTTGCCTAAAAAAGGGTTGTACCTCAGGGTACTATACTAGTGCCTTTTCCCTTTTATGTAATGTTGAATTAAATACAAACTGTTGATTCTGACAGATCCACTTTGGTTAAGTTTGCAGATGACTTAACTTTAAGTGTTTTGGTTAAGGGAATCCAGGACAAAACTCCCCCCAAAATGGAATTAAATCAAACTTAGTTGGGCCCAGAACAACCTGGAAACCTTACTAAAACCAATGGGCTGGTTATTAAGGGTAAAATTCAAAGACCTTCCCCCACTGTTTCTTTTGTAATTAAAAAGGAAGTATTTCTCAAGCTTTTAGGTGTTTACTTTCATAGTAATCCTACAAACTGGGAGAAGCAAACCCATGCTTTTCTCAGCAAAGCGGAAAGACGTATGCATATATTACGAGTGTACCAGTGTGGCTAATTATACAGTCCGTAGACTTTTTACACCATCTATTCAATAGTCTGATTTACGTATGGCATTTCAGTACGGGGTGTTTTAAGTTATGATAAGTATCTTTCTAAAACTGATAAGTTTAAGGGGAGAGCAGTTCGTCTTGGGTTTCTCAAGGAAGCCACGCCCGTTTTAATCCTTCTAGATGTCACAGATAATACGTTCTGGATGAGCGTCCAAATTCAACTGATATTTCCTCCCTCCCTGTATACTGTAAAACAAGATTGCTAAGGAATCGTGGCTAATCCTATGTCGTTTTTCAAATCAGGACTGGACGCTGTTTTATCGATAGATGTCTTTTCAGTTTTATCTAACTGTCAACTGTAATCCAGAACGTTTTTGTTTCTGGAATTAACGAAAAACCTTATTTTTTATTTTAATGTATAAGTTTTAACTGACGAAAATCGCATATCACACCATCAAGCGTCATCGCTATCAAACAAAGGAATTCTTCTGGGAATAGAGACGAGAGATTCTACTCCTTGTTATTCACAATTTTCTCTTGGGATCTCGAGCTTTTTTAGGTTTACTGTCAAACGTGAAATTGAGAACGTAAAAACTAAGAAACAAGAGTGTGTATTTCTATTTTTAAATGTGTTATCGGTTTGGTGACCAGTTCGATAATCACGTTGTTTGTAATGGACCTCAGTCGGCGATTTGCATTCTCTTTCGCACCTTAAAACACGAAAAACAAAGGAACGCTACAAACCTGAAGATTGCTGAGCAATTTCTGAACACATACTGCTTTGAGTTTGTCGGCTGCTGATGATTCGGATTTCTTCTTTCCGGCTCGGCGGTTTCGTTCACTTCTTTGCTCTTGATATTTGATATCCTGAACTGTGGTTATGGGAGTTGCTTTGAAGTCTATGCCAGCATTACTGGATTCTCGGACTACTTGCGTAGGCACTTCTCTTCGAATTAATGAAAGTTCATTCTCCAAGTAAATAACTTTGTAGGAGAGAAAAGCGACTGACGTGAGTGTAAAAATCAGATGAAGTCCTGAAATGACGGTGGAGAGGTTCGGTGAATCGCGACCTGACGTCATACTCGCACCAGCGAGACTCGACTGATAAGCAATGGGAGAACTGCTAGCTTTAATACATCAATTTGTCAGAATGACATGAAATCCTAGATGTTTTTCTTAGCCTTGTTTATCAGGCTGTAAAATGTCTGCAACATTTTTTTACATCCATGCTAACCAAGCTGATATCTTTAATTTGCATAAGCAAAAAAAGCAGTCAAGCGACATTTTTGCCCTTTTAATAATAGTTTCCGAAAACATTATGTACTGCTTTTTGTTTGGCCACGGTTGCGATAAATGTATGTTTTTTTATTGAGGATTATTCTAAAAACTGACCTTAGGGCCAGCTCTCTTAGATTTGGATCGAAATCGAATACTTTGATGTCACGCAGTTGCTATTTTTAAATTTAAAAATAGCAACTGCGGGAGTTTTGGTGACCCGTACCGTAAGGGAGAGCGGGAGATCAGTGCCGTATCCGGGGGAGTTGGCATATATTCGTTACAACAATCTATAATTGATACTGAATAATATTCCCTGAGGCCGGAGTCACCGCTGTATCACATGGTGGCCACATGCCTTCCTCTTCCATCCGGCTTGAATTAATGGACCAATGCTCCCACTTGAAAGTTTGCCTTTCTATTACATGTACAATGTCATTACCTCTTTTTCAACCAGGAATTTCTACTTTCATTGGACCGTTTAGGCAGTCCGTATATTTAGTAAAAACCGTAAAATATAATTGCAATCTATTTTAAATGGTCTCATGATCAGTACATCCTCAAAGCTGTTCTATCACCATAGACCTGGTTAATGTCCGCAGACTTCTCTCCAGCTCTCTGTACTCTGTTTAATTTTGAGTCTCATGACATTACTGCAATAGATATTTAGCTTGTATTTTTGGCATGTGATGTGTCACTCTAGGGATTTTGCCTTATCCACTTGTATATTTATGAGCAATTTAAGAAAGAGAGAGGACAAATTCCCTCGAGAACATGGCATAATCTACTTTGAGAAAAACAAATTATTCTCCTTAAAAAGAATTTTTTTTACAGTCCTCACCGAATCGCCCCATGTAAGGGAATTCAAGAACGTCTAGGATTCTGAGAATTCCACCGGGTGGACTCCGGATTCTTTGGCCGTGAAACTTGGATTCCAGATTCCAATCCTTAGTAGGATCCGGATTCCTTGAGCTGTATTCCGGATTCCAAAGCCCAGGATTCTGGATTCCACAAGAAAAATTTGCCGGATTCCGGAATCTAAATACCTTTACATGGGGCGATTACCAACCATCTTACATAATTTGGTCAAACTAAGTTTATATACACCTTATCACAAATTTGTTCTCATACAAAACAGAAAAAACAAACAAAAAACAAAAAACAACAAAAACAAAACAAAACAAAAATGGCAAATTGGAATTAATTAGACTTGCAAATTACGTTAATTTATTGTTTTGATAAACCTGAAAACACTATTCCAGAATACGGGAAAAAGTATGTTGAGATTAGTATGGGTGAATTTGTCACTGTAAAGGGTGTTCCCTTAATCTGCAATCTTTTTTCAGACCGGATGCGTCTGCCTAATCTATTCTTATTTAGCTTTTTCCAATTCCCTTTCCTACATTTTTCACTGACAATGCAAATAAATGTATCGCTAAAATAACAAGCATAATGCTCGACTTTTTCTTGCTTTAGTATTGGGTGAAAGTGGTTATGGTTTTTCAGTAATTTTATACGCTTAAATCTCAGCGATACAGCAATCGAACTTTTCAACGAAGGCAAAGCAAAAACGGTGCGAGTTTAAAGCGGGGGATTAGCTTAATTAGAAGTTATGAAACGGAAACAGTAGAAGATGCGACTGCCACCATACACCTTCCAAGAAGTTTTTATTCTTAAGAGAACTAGAAATTTTCTTCTGTATGCAAAAAAGAAGATCCTTATCAGTCTAACTGTTTCATGTAAGACAAAGTGTCACTGAAAAAGAACTTTAGTGACCGAGGTATATCGAGAGGAGATGATTTTGACTGTCTCAATGTTGCACGTTCATGAAAATGGACATTTTGGATAGCATCAAAGTTTTAGGGGTGGTAATGCAGAAGGCATGTTTTTCTATTTGCATATTAAGAAATAAGTGAGGAGTTAGTGTTAATGAAGAAATAGGAGAGGCGAAGACCACCGAAGACTGCCCGCTTATAAGCCCCCTCCCCCCCAGTTATAAGCCACATTCCACCTGTAAACAAAAAAATGCTTTCGCCATTTGCACAGCTCCCATAATATGAAGGGTGATTTCCGCCAATATTATCTTTCAAATTGTGCTATCTAATGCCATTCTTCTATGCTGTTATTCAGTTTTCTTAGGAATTCTTTTAAGCAGTTTTGAACACTGTTATTCCCTTCCAAATTCTGTTATTCACTGTTCTGATTTCATTGTTAGTACCATTATGCATTCTTTAATTCAGTTTGCAATTCTGTTGTTCGCTTTTGGATTCTGTCATGCAGTTTTGAATCCTATTATTTCCGTTCAAATTCTGTTATTCTATTATTGCTTTATGAATTCTTTAATTTAGTTTCCAATTCTTTTATTCGCTTTCGGGACAGGTCTTCGCCATTTCAACGGGAAATTCTTTTGACGCGTGTAACATCCAAAGAACTTGTTGTTAACCGAGAGGAGTTTTCGGCTGAGACCAGCCCTCTCGAGAGCAGTAGACTTTTTTATTTGTTTTTAACAACTTTGTTTTCTGCTGAAAAAGGGAAGGGGCAAAAAGGGCGCACCCCCTTCTCTCTATATTTTAGTCGTGAATAAGGTTTTGAAATATCTTGTGCGGGCAACGGAAAATGTTACATAATTTTCTATTTTACATTACATTACACCCTTGGAATACTTGAAAAGTTGTACAATGCTTAAGAAATTACGACGGGTCTTCAAATCCATCCACCCTTGTTCAAAAAGTATTTCATCTGATCATATGCACTGTCCTTGCCGAGAATCCACCTGGAAGCGTTTTGTTGAAGACGTTCTAATCAAAATGTTATTCTTTATAACAAGCGTCGACCAATTTGGAAGACATTTTCTGTTAATCTACGACTGACGGTAATAGCCCAAGTTCGATAAAATGTATAACATGACTCCGTGCCTTTCTAGTGTTGTTGTTTTTTTCTATATTTGGTTTGGTTTTCTCTGTGCTCAAGTCTCTTCTGGGAAATGCGAGACAATGGAGTCGTAAAAAATTTGTAATTTTGTCCCCAAAGCCCCGGAGCCATGTTAAAATTTTAATATATCGAACGTGGGCTATTGCAAATTAGTAAAATCCAACATAGTGGTCTATCAATGCTGCGTTCTGATTGGTTGAGCTACTACTAGGCTATATGTTATAGCCTACTAGTAGCGAAAAGTGCTGTCTTGTTGGCAGCAAAAAATGATTTTTTAACTGGCTAAAGTTGTTTTGTCTCGATATTTTTGACCAACTAGTTTGATTTTACTAAAGCAATTATTCCTCTCGCCCTCATGGCCTCTGAGTCAGTAGCCCATTCGGCCTTCGGCCTCATGGGCTATTGACCCAGAGCCCATTCGGGCTCGAGGAATAATTGTTAATTACTTGATTGTACAAAAGGGACGCACAGACCTCAGACAAATAAGCGGCGTGGTAGCTCAGGGATATATTTTGAATGAATAATAAACCCCTCGGTAACTAATGAATTTGGCTTTCATATGATGTCAAGAATTACGTAGATCGAGGCGATGTGATGCCCTTCGATGTGCATAATAGGCCGTTTTAAAGTTGTGTACTGACCACTGGCTCGCCCCATGTAAAGGAATCCGAAAAGCTCGTGGAATCCGGAATCTAGCAAATTCTTGCTGTGGAATCCGGAATCCTGGGCTTTGGAATCCTGAATAAAGAGAGACTGCAATCCACTAACGATTGCAATCCGGAATCCAGGTTCCACTGACAAAGAACCCGGAATCGTGTGCCTGGAATCCGGAATCCATGGCATGGAATCCAGAATTGTCTTGGATCCCCTTGCATGGGGACGAACTGGCCTTGAGTGGAAATCAGAGGCTGAATTTGATAGAAAACTCACTGCCTCTCTGCTCTTCAAATGTAAGTCATGTGAATGACATTACAGGTTCCACTTAAAGGCTGGATTGCTAAGCAAACTATACTGTAAATTTATCTATTCTTCGCATCATACTCAGCCTCTTCCAATACGTTTTACATAAATTAACGATGATAATTGCAGTCACTAATAACAGCTAATTAAAAAAAGAGAAATTAGATATCCGAAACAAATAAGTCAAGCAAAACGTTGCTATACTGATTTTCAGGTGCTTCTCTTTTGATTCTGCTGGACCTTATGAGAACTGCAGGCGAATATTAGTTCGTTCATAACTATTCGGTACAATAACGAGCCCAAGAAACTGGTGTGGGTTTGAGTTTGTAAACGTAGAATGAACCGCAATTGAGTACTTTTATGTAGGTGGAATAAAGACAGCAATAAGAAGGAGGATGACTGAAACACACTTTCCGAGTAACAATCCCCTCTTCAACGGACGGATGGTTTTGGCTTAAATACCCGATATAAGCTGTGTTGCAATAGTAACTGGTTGAAGTAACACAGTTTGTGTTCATACGTGTTCGCGTCACAAATCTGTACCAGCCTTCGGTGAGATAGCGGTCATTTTTGTTATTGTTGCTAGCAGAATAACGATGAGATCTTGAATCATCATCTATCGTCATGTGCTCAACACACTCCGTTTTATTACCTGGAAAAGACAAAAAAGATCACTTTTTATTGTATATTAGCTACCGGGAATATTGAGCCGCTCTGTTGGTATTTCCGATAAAATCGAAGTCGCGACGAGAAAGAGCCGATGAAAGCGTTGATCGCATTGCCATTCCGATCAACTTTGACAACGTTAGTCGTGCGATGATGGCAAAGAAATCCGCCAAGAAGTGTACTTCATATGCAGATCGTTTGGTTTTGCCGTATTAAACCTGTCGTTTTTGTTATGATATTTTCTCGTTCCCTTCGTCACCGCCGGTTGCAGCTCGAGCTCGCTATTACGACGATTTCGTTGAAAAACCGACGATTTTATAAGGAAAACCCGCGACGAAAACGACGTCGACAGGTACCCATAGAGAGGTCAATATTTTAGCGCTCTCTGTGCCCTATACCTGCATGGGGTGATAATCATAATCATGATAAAAATGGTGAGTGGATGGTGATGACATTGCAATGCGCGCTGGTTAATTATTCATACCTCGATAATAGAGTTTCGGCGAGAACATAAAGTAGGAAAAGATTAAATAACGATAAGGATGACGATGATGATGTTGAGAACGTATTGCAAATAAAAGCCGACCTTTAATTCTTTTTAAATCTACATGCTTATAAAATGATATATTCAGACTTAAGTTAAAAAATTTCATATCTCAAATAGATTCATGAGACGAGAGGAACGTTTCCTCTGAAAACTTCAGTTTGGAACATTTAGACGTTCTTTCTATCATCGCATGATTTATAAAAAGTAGTCAGTGGAAAATTGTTGTCGATTTTCTTTATAGCAGCACTGAAGTGATTCATTGTCTAATCCGCAAAATCGTGCGTTAAAAAGGGAGAAAGAAATTCATCATCATTTCGCCAGCTCTCGACCGATGGGTGCGCCAACTAGGACTTAAACCTTCTTGCAAAAGGAAACAATAAACAATAACCTTTATTTAAAGAGGCCAACGGTGACTCCCATTACTATGAATTTAAAGTATTCTCCCTAGTTACCCGCCTCTAAAAAAGATAATGATAAAAGGCCTACATGTTGTATAAATTTTGATTACAATAAAAGGTCTTAAAAGTTCTTAAAAATTTTAAAAACCTTCAGAAACTGTTAAAAACGAATGTGAATATACATTAGTAAAAAGGAATATCTATTTACAATGATAAATAAATAAAAAAATAAGGAAATTTGAATTTTCAAATTTAGTTATAGTATATTGAGGGACTGGTACAATTACCAACTTTTCTCAAGCTAAAGGGGTCTCGTGCGTTGTTTCGAATTGGCATTGCGCCAACTTAACACTTATCCGATGCAAGGGGTCACAGTCGTTTTCCATTATTCGTGTACACCTTATCGGGATTAATTGCCTTGTTCCTGCAGTGCGGTGTCTTCCTAGGCCTTCTCGGTCAATGCATTTCGGTGACGTATCCGAGACAAACGGCCAGAAGACTCGCTCGGTCCACGTGACGCGAAACGCATAGGCCGCGCGCAATAATGAGGCCTAGGAACTAAAGACAAGTGTGCACTGAAAAAACGGAGATATCGGAGCGATAATGTGAAAGCTACGGGTGATTTCGCGCAAGACCATGAGAATATGATTAGCGGGTGTTACTAAACAGGGTAACGGGTAAGGATTAAATTTGCAACCAGTTTCTCGGTTTCTCGCTACTCCGTTAATCGTTACTGCGTTAAAGATAATGCTCTGTTTAGTAACACACAAGTTCAACTGCCAACTGGAAAATAATATTGGGCTAATAGCATATATTAAGTTAAATTTTCCTCCATAAGATAATATGGTCGAAGATGGCATGTTCCATGCAG
The DNA here is from genome assembly GCA_038088405.1 of Porites divaricata. Taxonomy (NCBI): domain Eukaryota; kingdom Metazoa; phylum Cnidaria; class Anthozoa; order Scleractinia; family Poritidae; genus Porites; species Porites divaricata. The sequence continues at coordinate 13,748,423 of JBBMOI010000001.1, forward strand.
TCGATCAGATAGTAGAGCGCAGCGGTTAGCTAGTGGGGAGTTAGAGTTAAGTCTCCCTGTTTTTTTTTCGTCATTTGTTTCGCCCGCACTCTGTTATTTGAACGCCTGGAACAGGCTGAGTCGCAGACGAATCAACATAACCAGCTGAGCTTTAACTTTCATCATCATCATCATCATCATCATCATCATCATCATCAAAGAGGTGAGGAGCTACGCGATTAGAAACTACTAGTCTTATGGGAGGCCATTTAGAATGTAAATATGTTTGCAATTGGTTGCTTTGCGTTTGCAGCAAGGCCAATTCGGATTTCTTTATTCTTTTTTTTTTTTAAGCTAAGAAAGCAATAATATATAGTTTCAACCAGGTCTAAAGGCGAAGCCTACTTTAATATACTTATATATAAGCAATTAACCCAAATATAATAAAATCTCTCCCGCCCATCAAGCTAAAACTCTTATGTTTACACCACAATTCACCACGATGCTCTTTGGTAGCAGCCAATTTACAGGTTACGACTTTTTTACGATTTCCTTCACTTTTGAAATGAATTCGCCTTCCCCGAAGTTTTTTGTCGTCAATTAAGCAAACGGAATTTCAATATCTTTTTTAACATTGGAAAAACTCCATTGGCTGCCTGCAGGTGAACTGGCTAATTTTCGCCAAGATAAACGCACGCTACATGTCTTGGATTCCCCGCCCCATCCCTGCTGACTCTACTATATTAGTACCTTCGTGCCAGTCCGTACGCACGGGTGGGCGTACGCTGACGTCATAACCAAATTTTCTCACATGGATAGGTTTCTCATTATTCTTCTCTTAGCTATGGGGCTCCGCTACCGACATTAGCAACAAAAACATAATGCAGAAGCATTAGGGAGCTTAAGCAAGTACGACGACGACCACAACGACGACTTAAAAAAATAACAGGTTTAATGATCAAAACAACAGCTCTGCACGTGCATCACGCTTTTTAGTACATTTCTTTGACGTCCACTGCACGATTACGACGTGAAACCTCCTAATTTGCCGTTTTATGGAGGACGTGAACATACGACGACGAACTTTCCTTCCTCTTTTTGAACCTGAATAAAATCCTTAAGAATTCAACTCCAGGAAAATTTGACTTATTGAGCGGGTCCAAATGGACGGGATTAAGTTTGAAAGAACGCAAATTCATTTATTAACAACGTTTTCACTGCCGTCGTCGTCGTCCTTGCTTAAGGTCCCTATTATCTTGTTATAGCGGAGCTTCCGCGTGCGAAGCGCACGCGGCGGAACCCCATTGCTAAGATAAATTGGAAACCTATGAAATCACAAAAATTTGGTTATGACGAAGCGTACGCCCGTCTGCACACGCATGCACTTCATGTGAGCCGATGCCAAATGTCAGGTTATTTTGGCGGGAAAGCGTATGGCCACCCGCGTCTTGTTAAGCAGAGACAACTAAAGAGTCAATAAAGACGAAAATGGGTAAGGGAAAATGTTTCTGTATCCGTGTTGTCTAAAGTAGCTTAATAGATTAATTGCCATGTCCACAAATTTGGAATATAGAGAAAGAACAGAGAAAAAGAGAAAGTAGGGCAAGAGACCAGCGAAGCTCAACGAGGAAATTAAAGAGCTAGAGCTAGAGAGATAAAACAAAGGAGACATTTTTTGTTGGAGGGACAACAAAAACTTTTGCTGCAGCGGTGAGAAAATGAAAAATGCTAGCGGCCACCAAGATGAAAATAAACGACAGGGAAAAAAGTGAGCAAGAACACGTATGTGCCTTCTCTCAAATTACCGTTTAGCATTACACGATTTTATATTTTGATTGAGGAAACTAACTATAAATATTATCGAGAGCTTCGATTTTAGCCCTGGTTAAATCTATATATTAGTATTGAAACATATTAAATTTGTCTATTTTTTCGATTATGAATTGTCTTTCCAATTTAGCAAATAGTGGAGAATGGCTGAGTTTGTGACAGCTAACACTGCCAACTTTTACAAACAAATAACAAAAACAAATGATGGGTAAACCAAAATGTAGAATTATGTTATCCTGCTTTTTTTTTTCGAAAGAAAACAAACATTTGTGCTTGTGGATTGCATTGAGTTCACATTCTTACATGTTGGTGTATTTCCACTCCATTGACCGCTGGGCAAACATCTTCTGACCGCGGGACCAATCATAGTATATCCCGGATTACAGAGGTATCTGATATATCCCCCTGCCCAGTGATTTCCCATGATAACAATTGCATTGTCTGGTTTGCCTGGGTCACCGCAGTCGCGTAAAACTATAGAGAAGAATACGATAAAACTTGCTAAGTAAACTTGGAAAATATCAGCACTGCATACCCATTGTCCCGTCACGGACAACTCATCCTCGGAGACCCAGGGGCAGATAGTGGGGACGAGGAAAAGTCTAAACGGGCGGAAAAATATATGGCACGAAGAAAAGTAAAGAACGGCGAGAAGAGCCCCTGGGGACAATGGGGACTTTACGAACCAGAACGCGACGCAGCCTGAAACGTCACCGGAAGTAATTTGCTCACAAAGTGCTTTGCTGCGCATGCTTGGCGCTGAACTGCAACGCGCCTTCTTCACGTTCAGAACACGAGGTTGGCACTTGCAGCGTTTCCAGAAAACGTGAGTAGTTTCTGCTGAATTTGGCCTAGAATTAAACTTTCTTTTGCTACCTTATAGGCAAAGCTGTTTTTCTAAGTCCATAAAAATGTTATTTATTGTAAAAAATACCAAACAAACATTTTAATTTGCCTTTTATCGCAGGTCAATTGGTTACCGCCATATGATGAATGGAGAACATGCAGACCCGCCGAGTTCGATACCAGAATCGAAAAATGGCAAGTAAGTCCAATTTACTTTATTACAAGATTCAATTCAATTTCCTATCCTGCTTAACTATAAGATTTAAGTGAGTTTAAACTTCATATTTATGCTCTTCATTGAAAACAAACTAAAACAGACTGTTCTTTTTGTCAAGCAGTAATGTGATGTACTGGACAAGCGAGCACGATGTCGTGTTATGCAGAGAGGTTGTTTCCGAGAATCCGTTCAAAACAAGAAAGGGTTCGTCACAAAGAAGCGAAATTAGGGATAGAATAGCCAACACTTTGAATATCTGTCCGAAACTCAGCCTTACACTCATCATCTGTCATAGAATCAAGGTCGAAGCGACCTTACTTCCAACAAGGAAATTCGAGATTTCCAGAAGAATTTAAATCGTACAACAGAGCAAACTCTGTATCATCAATGCTTCCATCTTGATAGGCAAACAATAAAGCTCCCCTTGCCTCTCTGATGTTGCCATTTATCATGTATAACACCACTGAGCTATAAAATGAAAATGTGTTTTGCGGAGTTTAAGGATTTGCACTGCTCTGCCTTTGTCGTCGCGTTCGCATCCGTAACTTTGTTTTTCCCGCACTCGTGACGGCGTTCTCGCCCCCGGCCCTTCTCGGTTTCGGTGTTTTCAAACTGCGTCGCGTTCTGGTTCGTAAAGTCCCCAATGTCTTACCAGACCAGTTCCAAACGGTCGCCACCGTTCTGGCTTCTGATTGGTGCCAGAAAAACACAAGTTTTCTGGCACCAATCAAAAGCCAGAACGGCGGCGACCATTTGGAACTGGTCTGGTAAGACAGTGTCCCCAGGGGCTCTTCTCGCCGTTCTTTACTCTTTTCGTGCCATATATTTTCCCGCCCGTTTAGACTTTTCCTCGTCCCCACTATCTGCCCCTGGGTCTCCGAGGATGCGGGCAACTAGGTTTTGGAAGGAAACCGCGACGGCCATGACAATAGGTATGCCGAAATACGTGAGTAGGCGACGTCAACCACCAAAAGGGGAGGTGGGAGTGGGGACTCTTCCACTGAACTCATTTAAGCTGGCCAAGAGGCGTGCAAAAGCCAAGCAATTCTAATCAATGGCCACAATGCATCATGTCACTAGCGCGCAGGCTCAACACGGAATTTAATGGAGTTTTTAATTTCCAGCATCAACGTTACTGAGCCCTGCCAACTGCTCACCTTAATTGATTTTAAAAATGTGATGGTTGTGGCACTTTGATTGTAAACAGAGCTTAGGGGCTTCTTGCTTTGGAATTTGATGACAAAAAATATAGATTCATGTTATTTTCTAATCTGTTCACACTCTCTAACTTTCGCCTGGTTAAAGATGTTGATCGCCTCCATCACGATTTCTTATATGCCGAGCAAAATCTCAGGAAACTGCAAAAGGCCAAGCTATTTAGATTTTGCTCTCCATAAGAAACCAAACGGGTGCGTTGTTTGACTTCTTGAACCAGACGAGAAAATTGAAGTATAAGAGAACAGTCTCATGGGACTAAGCCAAAACCACTGCCTAACTAGAGCCAAGATTGTAATTTGCGTTATCATCGATACTGTATGCCTTCTCGAAAAGCAAGAGGAGTAAGACCTAAGTTCAAAGATCAGCCTACAATCGGCGACAATAAGGGACCTTTCCGAAGTTTACCTGATTTCAAAGGGGAAAATATGAAGCTTTTCCCCGCACCCTATTTAAGCAATGTTGTGCCTCTGTTCAATCTCTATAAAACAACTAATACCTTAACTGTAAACCAGCTAACGTTTGATTAATTTTATCACCGATCGACTGTGAACAGTCTTGTATTTTGCCGTCGATCGCCCCCATCTTCGCTTCTTGTAGCAGATCGTGGAAATTTCTTCAACCACTTTCTGGATATGCATGTGTATTCCGTGAATTCTGAGGACATCAAAGGCCGTGAGGCGCGTTGTATGTTTTCGGCTTAATTTTTTCACAACATTTATGGAGTTTTGAACACATTCTATTAGACTTACGATTGTGTCAAAATAAAAAGAAATAGAAAATTAAAAAAAAAAGGTAATCGGAAATTTGATTTTTGGTGTAAGTCAGTAAACAAAGAACTTTAGCCCCGAGCAAGTGGGCCCTACCTAACTTGGTACTTGTCTTCACTTCATCGTTATACTCGTTTCTAGCAACACATGTATACTGTATCTCTATAAAAGTCTGGAGCTGATCAATCACAAGCTCGCTGGTAACTTCGTCCTTGGTGACGTTATTAGGGGAGGGTATTGTGACGTTGTTCTTATACCATGTGATTTTAGGAAGAGGTGACCCTGTAGCGGAACAGCTGACTCGGATCGCTTCGTCGGTTGTCGATACATTGACCAAGGCTTGGGGTACTGAGGTGAATACAGGTGGTTCTGAGCAAAGATAATTAAAAGTAAACAAAACTTGAGTTTAAGTTATTATTCGTGTTAAGAGTGTGTCCATGAGAGAACCAGGCAGGGGGTGATAATGCTCAAATCACGGATTTCGCTCAAACTTGGCACAATTGATGGGTTTGGTGAGATATTAACCTCGACAAAAAATAAGGTCGCAATATTGAATTCCCTGGGATTTACAGGGACCCCCCCCTAAAAATCACAAAATCTACTCATTTTTGCATAATTAATTAGCTAACTTTGGTTTGGCTGTTCAACAAGTACAAAAGACAACTTCAAACCTAATTAACTTTATCATCTTCCATGTCTATCAGACTTAATCCTCAGTAATTTATTTTTACTCTCTAATTCGATCTCTTCCTATTATTTAGCCTAAAGTAAGGTCATCTTCTCACTGTTTTGACCAAACCCTAAATTTAAGGTATTTTAGTCGCTAACATCTCCCATGAGCAACAACCTATGCACTTAATTCTCACATACTCTTTGAAAGGCATCTTTAAGGTTATCAAATCAATCCTAAAACATTTGGGCAAGCTCATACTTTATCAATAATGACGTATTATGTACATTTGACTTGACGCTTATTTGTCATTTGACCAAAATTGGAAGAAACGTAACATTCGTTTTTTTAAACAAAAATAACACAAAGTTGGCGAGAAGTCACAAATCAGATGCCTCATTATCGATACTAATAGCGGAATTGTTAGAAAGTGTCACCTGAGGTATGTTTTCTGTGTTATTTATGGACGTTTTGATGGATATTTTCTGGAACGCTTGAGTAAACACAAGGAGCAAAAAATTTGGTTCAAAACTTCGATCGGTCCAACTTGTAGGTGCCACAAGACCCAAAAACGATAAAAGATAGTGAATAAATGTTACATACACGTCTCTCAGATGCTTTAGTCCAGGTTGGCTGCTCCAGTTTCGCTGGTCCTCTGTGGCGTTACTCTGCGTTACTTTGTGACGAGGCAATGAAACATCTTGAAACATTGCAAAATTAAAAGTGTCGGCTTTTCATCGAACATTCGAAGTCTTTGACATAAGTTGTAGTCAGAGGGAACAAAATGATTCTCAAAGGACAAGAAGGATCACTGACAATCCGTCTATATCTATGGAAAACAACCACCTGCTCGAACACCCTCCATCTTTGTGACTTTAGACTCTGCCTAAATGATGGAATCTGTTACGCTGGACTACCGGACTACGGAATGCGGAATACACTATCTATTGTTTGTACGCACCAATATCCTGTTATAACTGGTGTGTTGAAAATAGGTTGTGAAAGTCGTGTTACTTGAAATTTTGAGTTTATTCGATGTTGACGTTAAATACAATGATAATAATCGTCCATAATAGCCCTTTTTATAGTCAGACCGCAGGCGCGGATCCAGGGGAGGTGAAATGGGTGAATTTTCACCCCCCTTTTTGTGAGCTCCCTTCTTTTTTTTTTCTTATCCCTCAAATATTGAAATAATATTTGATTTCTCTGATTTCTCTGATTGAGGTGGAGAATGTGCATAAGCGATGACCGGTTCTACCAATCAATTTATTCATTTTGAGCCCACAAACACACTGTCCAGCATGTAATCCAAAAACGCCTCGTTTCCATGCTTTAGCGACGTTGCGTTGTTGTCGTCCAGGTCCTCAAACACCTCAACCAGGCTTTGGTTCTATTACATTATTACAAAAATTCACCCCCCATTTCAAAATCCTGGATCCGCGCCTGGACCGTGCCATGCAATTTTTGACAATTAATTACTTGCCATTGGGCATACGTACTTACTTACTTATATTTTAATCCTTGTAGTCTTACAACTATACAGGATGGTATCTGTATCTGGGTAAATTATTGACTGCAAAAACATAATAATAACCGTTTAAAAGTGTTGAGGAAAAACTTCTGAGGAATACAAAAGACCCAAAAGGGGGCACTAATACATTGCAAAAAAAGTCGGCTAGACTTCTTTAGTTAGTCAAGGAAGGTGTAAATTAAGAACAGTTTTTTGAACACAGACTAATACACAATATTCACTCAATTCTCATTTAAGCTGTCATTTGCGGATTCATACAGTATAGAAGTTCTCTTAACGGACACTCTCGTATATAGCGAATAGCTCTACTTATGACCACCATCACAAAACCTCGTTTCAACTCCCACACAGACTCTGTATTTTTACATTCCCGTAGGCGGCCGCGGACACTCAAGGGTTTACCGGTGAATTAGATGTTAGCTTTGATTTAAAGCTCTCGTAAGCAGACACCCAGAAGAAAATCTTATCCGCCTCTGAATGTTGCGCTTTTTTTATATATATATTATGTCCACAGTCATATCGCTGTTTGTCACTGTTATGAATCATTCTTATATATCCGTTTCAGAGTTACCGTTTTTTCACATATACGTCCGGTTACACGTGAAAATACAAACTGAATTGTATGCCTTTACCTAATTTCAATAATGCAATGGTCTGATCTTTGCCTTCTCTGTATGTCCTGCGCTCCTCGGAGTATCGGAGTAACTTTAGAAACAAAATAGATTTGTCTATAGTATATTGTAACTTAAAAATTGCATCAGTACATTCACTCCAAAAAGTAGATGTTTCCGCACTTTTTCTCGATAGAGACCTCCTGCAGTTCGACTCTCGTAAAACCCTAATTTTCCAAGAGCAACCCCACGGGCATTATTTACTGGGTGTCTTCCAACCACGCACGGACCGGAACATCAAATGTCTGTAACTTAATTGTTGTGTCTGTCCATAATTCAACATCTGCCTGCCTCAGCACGGCACACTAACCTGGGCACTACACTGGTTTTGGCGCCCCAAGAGTACGCAAAAAGGCCCTTCCGACGATGTCTAGGATGAGAAAATTGACCTTACCTTGGTAGGGTGAGAAATTTGAAGTCAAAGTATCGCACAGTTGAAGTAGCTCTTGAGGGAATGTGGGAAGGGTGTTAAACATATGGAAGCGGTTGTTTGAGAAAAAGATCTAACTCAATGTGAAAGTGTGGTGTATTTTGAATCTACTTGTGAACATTACTGCTATAGTTAGGCTTTATAAGACCCCCAAAAGACCGTACTAGGTAAAAAATTCAGTGTTTATGACAGTCAAATCTGGTGCCAGCAGGGTAGGGCATTTGTACCCATTTGGCCACTCCCCCGGGGAGTGGGGGTTCCAGTATGAAAACAAAATGGAATTTTTGTCGCAAGCTAATCTGGACGTGTCTCACGCTTTATTTGTCTCTTTGAGCTGGTCTGCACCAAGATCCGGCTTCACTTCGCTGCTATTTGACGTGCAACTAAAATAGACAAAAATATTTCTTTCCAAAACACGAAAGAAAAGCGACTTCTATCTCCGAGTTTGAAAAGAAATGGGATCATTTATAATCACGGTCTGAATAGAGTTGCCAATAGATTTGGAATTCTAAAATTTTTATTAGCATACAATAACAATAAAATTATCTCAGAGATTGTCGGAAAGCCATATTTTTCATATTTTTTTCACTGGAATCTGGCTCCTGGCTCCTGGCTCCTGGCTCCTGACTCCCGATACGATGTTTCCGTATGGTGGCCAACCGCTGCTTAAAAATGCGGGCTCCAGTTAATGTCAAAGATGGCGGACGTTTCGTTGTTGTTTGTAACATGTGAATTGAGCTACAACAGTGGCAGAAATAATTCTTTCCATGGATTACAAATCAGCTTTCTACTTTTCGTATTGTTTTCTCCTAAAACAACTTGATTTGGATTTTTATGCGTAAACTGATGGCTAAGGAATTTTAGTCGTACAGCGAGTCATGACGCTGAACTACGCTGAACTGGGCATCGAAGGTGGAATGGGGAACAAATCCAAGCGGGCACAAACTAGCAGTTGAGACATCCAAGAGATACGTATATGGATTTTATTGACCGTTTATATTGTTTTTAGGGCGAAATTATTAAAGTAAGTAAAACTGTGAATTAAATCTTTGTATGTTGTTTTTCCTTGAAAAGATCGCGTATATAGCTATCAAAAATCATCGTTAGAGTTTGTTGCACAATAATTTCAACAATTTTACCCTTATTAATGTTAAATCATTGTCTGATGAGTTTTTTGTTCGATTTCTCCTCATTCAGAGGCAAACGCACGAATATTGTGAGGGCCTGAATTTTGATGAAATATGCAAAAGTCGTTCAGTCACATGAACAGTTTATGTCAACACATGGAAGAAAGTGAATTGCCCAAACTTTTTATGATCTTTTTCTGAACTTAGGTGATGGCTTTAACTACTCATGCAAAAGTTATAAAGATAAGCTGTTGCTCATCAGAGATATTGGGGAATAAAATACCCTAATTTTACGACTTACTCAGAACTTGGAAATGATGACCCAACTTAAGGGGACTAAGAGGGGGGAAATCGAATCGGCGACTTTAAAAAGTTTATTGTGCTTAAAGTCTTATGAACTCAGATCATCTCTCAGTGCATTTAAGTTCCAGGTGGCTTTTCTGTTTGTTGCACTGGCAGCATAAAGTTACCTAATTAATTATGCATAAAACGGGCAAAATGGCGATTTTTACAGGGGATGTCCGGATCTCCCAGGGAATTTAATATTTTGACCTGAAATTCTGTCACATAAGTTAACTCCTGGTACCTAACATTTGTGCCGAGTTTGAGCGAAATCGGTGATTTGAGCATTATCACCCCCTGCCTGGTTCTGCCTGGTTTTCTCATGGACACACTCTTAATGCTTTTTCATTCAATTATTTGTTGGAAATCTCTTGGCTCGAAGTTTAGACTGATCATGTGCTGATTATTATCGCCAAAACTACAATCCTAGAAAAAGGTCCTTGGGACAGTACTTTAATACTAATGTTTTTCTGTCATTTCTCGGTTTCCTCTTAAAACAGTGCATCCTTTTGGGAAATTTCTTGCAGTTCTCCCTCCCCCCACCCTATACAAAGTTGAAACTTTACTCGCGTCCAACATTTTTTGAGGGGTGAGGGGAGGGTTGGACCTGTGTAATTGGAAAACGCCCCAGAAACGCAAAAGTGTTCCAAGACTTTTGTCCATGATTGTCTGAAAAAGAGATGGGAAGAAAAAAAAGGCAAGTTGGAGGAGTATTCAAGCCTGCAAAAGTGTTGTTTCGGGATTCTGATGAACGATCGTAATTGAACAAACCTTTTCCCAGCTTTTCGGAGTTTTCTGAACTTGTTTTTGAGAATTCGCTCGAAACGAATGATATACACCAGAATCTGTGGAAACTCATAGCGTGTGCTTTATTCCAAAGGATAACATGACTTTAAAGAAGACTCACGTCCGAAAACGGTTAAGGGAAGCAACGAGTTACTAACATAATGGTGTACACAGTAAGAATTTCGGCAGGCCAAAGAGCTAGAGTCGTAAATATACGACAAAGCAAGGGGTAAGTTACCTGGTATATAACCTTGCTCAGAGATGTCAACATTACAGTCGCCAGTACTCAATATGAGCACGAATGTCCAAAAATCCAGTAGGCTTGGTAGAGAAAATAACAACGTTTTCAAAAAGATAGAACGGCCGTGAAAACAATATTATTAGCGATGTGTACAACGCAAAAATACGACAGGAGCTATATATAATGCAATTGTGATGCATATAAGAGAAAAAGCGGTTGTTTTATAATACGTCTGGTTTGTGGCAAAACAGTTTTTCGCTGACTTATAGAGAATTGTACCGGATCATTTTTTGTTTGAAAGTGTTGCAAATACTTATACGTGTTTATTTGCTAACAAAAATTAGTGTTGCGTGATATTTGTCACGAACTAAGTAAACAACCAAGTGAGTTTACTTTGAACTGATTTGCATGGCTGGACAGTACGCACCAACAGTACTCACTCTAAAACCGTAATAATCTGTGCTTTTTCTATAGAATCTTAACATCTTAGGGATGGTGAGAGAAAATTTATCTGTAGATACATCCTTTGAGGCTTTTATTTACAGCGAAAACGCAGTTTTTAGCTCTTTAGCCACAGCATCACTTTGAAATTTAATTTTTCCTTACTGAGTCAAGTGAGTACTGTTGTATTCACTTTACGGGATGGCCTTAAAGACGCATATTATTAATTTTTGGTTGAAATATACCTTAGCCGTGTTTCCTTAATTAATTTGTAGCGAATATTGATTGCCCCCCGCAGGGATTTCGCCCAGAAGGCGAAATCCCGAGGAGGCACCCTAGTAACTCGCGCGTATATTAAGGAGAGTACTTACAGTTGAAATATACCGTCAGTATACCAGAAACAAATCTCGATTTCCTTGAACAGGGGTCGCTAGGAATCGGTAGGTAATGATGACGTTTCTATTGTTTGCGCCAGCAAGTACAAAATGGTTAGGGTGACGTAAAGACAGAAATTCCCGAAGGGACCGGCTAGGTAGATTTTGTGACATTTATTGTGCAGTTATACTTCGATACTCTTTTGCCTTACGTGTTATCAGTGACATTCTGTGGAGCAGTTGTTTTGAAAGTTATGGACCAAAAGACACTCGTCAAGCGCAGATGAAGTTATAAGGCGCGTACAACTGTGTATACATACTAAAACACTTGGAGAGTTTGCAAGACACGAGTTCACAAATCTTTGATTGGAAACCTTGCCAGACACTCTTTGGAGGTGTTTACATGACACCGGGGCGACTTTCTCGCCGCGACGAGTTCACCCCGGTTCACTCTCATAGCTCTACATTTGTTTACATGATACCACCACAAAAAGTCATGCCGGCGCGAGTCGCCCCGGCGTGAGTTCACTCCGGCTGTCGCGCCGGGGCGAGAATTTCACTCCAGTACGAAATCTCGCAACGGTATCATGTAAACACGAAACGACCACCCGTTTCGGTGTGAAATCGGTCTGCCGGTAGACTGGAACGGGTAGCGCATGCGTAATGTTCGCGATTTTGAATCATACGTGCATTTTATCAACATGAAGTGTACCTTCAAATAACGAGATGTGAAATAACCCAGTCATCATGTAAACGCGATACGAAATCAAAAAGTCATGTCGGTATGAAACTCGCGCCGGTGCGAGTTTTCTCATGTAAACACTCCCTTTCTCTCTCTTTTACCGGAATATGACTCAGCCCCAAACAAGCAAGACTAGTGAACAACGGCCAGCTTATCACTAGCAGAACGATGGACGATTACAGAAATTCGCCGACAATCAAATTTTGTGCTAACTTATTCCCTGCTCACAGATGTCCTTCCGCTATAAAGTTTAAAAGAAGACTAGAATGCGCGAACCGCGAATTGATCAAACGTCCTTTTAATTTCTAAGGTTTACTTTCTGGCAAATAAAATGAACTGAATATAAAAAGTGAAAGAGAAATAGCGAAAAATTCAACTACTTATTAAATCTTTTTTTATGCTTTAGAATAAACTATTCTCGAAACTGAGAATGTTTTGATCAAAGCTGTGTAAATCGAACTAAAAATGTACATAGAACCTTGCGTTTCCTGTATTTATCTCACCTACTGTATGGAATATGTGTGAAAATCTTCATTATGAATCCGTATATTTCAAAGAGCTACACAACAAGCAAGAATACTATTGACCGACAATATACAGGCGGGGGCACTAGCTGTAGAGTCAACTATTACTAGAATAAGTAATACACTGTGTTTTTGCCACCGAGTACTGTGCGTGATGCTCGAAACATCGTGCTTGACCAACTTATGCTGTACTCGGCTCCATGCAGTTTAGGGGAGTGGGCCCGAATTGGCTAATCATGGAATTGCCTTGTAAAAACTTGCTATGTTGAGAAAATAGCTTCAAAGGTCATTATTATTGCTTGTGATCACCTACTTGTCTCCAAAATGCCTAAAAAGCGTAGCAAAAATGAAGAAAACAGCCAGTTTTTTTCCCCAATACCAGGATTCAGACATGTAGCTACTAGATCACATGCATTCTTATGAGTACGTAGATGCTAACCTATCTCTGTTTCTTAAATTCTTGGACTGTTCAAACTGTGTTCCCCGGTTAGCAAAAGTGCCACACGATAGAATTACAACTTAGTAAACATCACGTCAGCTTTTTGATGTGGTCAAATTTGCCACTTACCGACTGCCTTGACGTTGACGAATGTCCCATGAATTTCCATGCCATATTCATTGGTCGCAATACACGTGTATACACCCCCGTCCTCAAGTTTGGTGTTCGTAATGTAAAGGCCATCTTTTCTCACTTCACTCCGTCCCAGAGGGAGGGGAGCTGGGGGAGATCTGGTCCACCTAACTTCAGGAGTTGGGTTTCCGAGAAGGTCACAACGCAATTTTGTCTCTTTACCTAAAAAACCACTTGCTGGTCCTGGAGGAGTTTTTGGAAACCTCGGGGCACCTGTGAAGTAAATTAATGACCAAGTCTCAGAAACATGGTGCAGTGCAAGCAGCTTCCGTTGGGATTTTGGAGATGTAGCGAAAAGATGCAGAAGGCTTGTTTGACATTTCTTTATCACATTGCACTGTGTGGCAACATAACTTTAAATTAATCTATGAAATCTATCTTTTCCTTAGTAATAAGCTTATGAAAGGTTTTAGAGAGCTACTGTAAGTTACTTCAATAAACTATTAATTTCAGCCTGTACCGATCCTCGGAACAATAGTCTTAGTACAAAAATATTATTTGGTGTCAACAACTTGTTGAAGAAAGCGTTCAAAAGTTTTTTTTTAACACTGAGAGGGGGTTAAGATGTTATTTCATCCTTTGTACAAGGGGGAAGGGAGGGCGGAAAGTTAACAGTTAACGTTTTACCCTATTTTGCAAACTTTACAAGTTCCGTTCTGACGAATTGCACTGTCTCTTAATCTGTGAGTTACAGTTTTTCGCTAAGTAAAGATTGGTATGCGCGTGATCCAACTAACGCTCCCCAGTAGTTGGTTACAATTTTTAAGTGATCAAAGGAGGGGCTGGAGCTCAGCTTTTCTTTGGATGCATGGAGCACTACGTAGTATTACACTATGTAAGGCTCATTTTTTAGCCCCTCTCCCATTTTTATTTGATTTTGGATGACTTAAGGGTCACTAAGGCTATTCTAAAACTTTCTACTCACCTAATACAGTGAGCTCAATTTTATTTTCTTGAACACCAAACACATTTTCGGCACGGCATGTGATCACTCCTTCATCTTCAAACCGAACATTTTTTATCTGTAACTTGTTATCAGTAATATTGACTCGTCTTTTGTTTCCTTGGGGCTTATGGCGTACAGACCAAGTAATTTTAGGTTGTGGATTGCCGGATGCGGAAATGCTCAGGGTCAGATTACCACCCTCCTTTATGAAGATAAGTGGTGGGGGTTTCCTTGTAAACCTAGGAGGAGCTGTTGATTAATCACATCAAGTCAATCACAACGAGTTGTACTAATAGATCACATTTTTTTCGTGTGAAAATGGAAGATAAAAAGTGACAGCAAAAATGAAGAAACAAATCATGTGTTTATGTTCTGGTAAAATACATTAAGGTCAGTATTTTACTCACAAAACATTGCTATATCTCCTTGAGCAGACGTCTGTAATTGTTCTGCAAGGTTTTGAAGCTCAGTAACATTGACATCGAGGCTCTTCCCTGGTTTTCCTCGAGGACCCTTTCTTCCTGGAGGGCCGTTTTTTCCGGGTGTTCCTGGACGACCTCGGCGACCACGTGGTCCCTGTGCTCCTGTTTTTCCGCGTGAGCCTGGAGATCCTGGTTGACCTGGGGGTCCTGGCAGACCAGGGGAGCCTGGTTGTCCGGGTGGACCCTGGGGACCTGCAGCACATTGTATTTAGATAGATTTGATATAAACGTTTGTTTTGGACAGCTTCCTTACTTACTAGGAGTTGCTAGTTAAAGATAAATTTTATTATACCACACCTATAAGAGCTCTGGTAGCGAGATGCAGAGAGTAATTATGCAGCTTTTTGGTCAATAAATATTTTGTACATTTTGTTGGGGAATATTACAAGCACTGTGATTGGTCTTTGCTTATGATCTATTAGCCGTGTAGACACAAGGATGACGTCGCTGGAAGATTGTTCTTTTTTTGTCCAACATGACGCCCGTTTTTGAAAGTTTTTGCAGGATTATTTTGCATTAAGAAAGTGAGGGCCTTGAAAAAAAGTTTAACAGGAGCTGTTACAAGTTGAAACAACGAATATGCCAAGACGAAGAGAGTTCTTGAGAAAATTGGACGAAATGTTCAAATGCTACGAGAACCGTACAGCTTTTGGAAATGCGATGTTTGTTTTTTGTTTTTTGTTTTTCGTTTTGATCAAGTGATCGGCCTTGGAAAAGGTTTGGAATAAACTGGTTACAAGAAGAATAGAGAAGAAAAGAGGAAGCCGAGAGGTTGAGTTGGTGACTTGGAAATGCCCAGCACAATTCCTTAAAAAGTCACCACCCTTGTAGATCTCCCATCACCCACCCTTTCCTTCCCCGTCCCCCGAACAGCTTCCGTCCCCTTCCATCCCTAGTTCCTGCCCCTTGTACTCCACCACTAAATTCTTCGTACACCTCGTTCGCTTGGTCACCCTTGTTATTCCGTTCTTACTTATTAGTTTTATTTGAAAGTTCTTGGTGTAATAAAATATTTATTCGCACTAGATATGTCATTGCCCTGTCAACGTTCCTCTACTTTCGTTAAATATCATTAATTTTTAACAATATCTGACTGGCGAAAAATGGCTCTTAGTGCAAATATGCGTTCGACCTGATAATGTACCTGGCGACTAACCGGTTTGTTATTTCAAGCCTTGCTTCAAAAGATTTTAATCGAGAATGTGTATATAGAAAGCCAGAGGTTCCAATGTTAATGTAGAGTAACAGTGGCTTGGCTAATTAGAACTAGTGGAAAGTTTGGAGAACATTTTGAATGGCTCTATAATGTTTTTTAAAACATTATAGAGCCATTAAATGTTTTTATAAATTTGATAATTCCGAGATCAACTATCAATAAATATACCCTGCAAGTTTCAAGAACATTGAAAACAGGAAAGGCTTTCAAACAGGACCTCAAATATAACCAATTTTTCCCCCAGATTTTGTGTTTACAAGTGAGCGTCCACATTATTCACTGGCATTGTTTTCAAGTTTCATATGCACGTGCAAATTTAGCAAAAACATAGAATTTGCATCAAAAAGGACCCTCCGTTAAATCTCCGGAATATGCTAATAACAGGGTAAAGAAATTAGTGATATATTATAACATCACAGCAACTCTTTGTAAGAGTTTCTGTGATGATATAACCCGAGTAAGACAATTAAGTGTTGCATCCTGCAAGATGAGCCGTGACGTTCACCGTTTCGGCCCTCACTGCTATCTGTGACACAAACCAATTATTAGCATATTCCGTATATTTCTTCCGAAAGTAATCGAGAGTTCTTTTTGATGCAAATTTACTACTTTTTGCTAAATGTGCACGTGAATATGAAACTTGAAAACAATGCCAGTGAATAATGTAGACGCTCACTTGTAAACACAAAATCTGGGGGAAAAATTGGTCATATTTGAGGTCCTATTTGAAAGCCTTCCCTGTTTTCAATGTTCTTGAAACTTGCAGGGTATATTTATTGATAGTTGATCTCGGGATTATCAAATTTATAAAAAAATTTATCGAACGGTTTTTTGAAAAATGCGAAATTTGTAGGCGTAGACCAAATTACGTGCAAAAACTGTACCAAAAGCAGCTGAATGCAAGTTAATAAAATTCTTCTTACTCGAGATCGCCCAAAGCAGTTCCCCTCATTTTTTGTAGGAGGTTTTCAATGGAATCAAACCACTATGAGATGAAGCCGCGTTTCCAAAGCTTATCATTTTCTTGAAAAATTAGCTAATTGTGTGGATAGCATGCTATTTCACTGTTTTTATGATGCCTAAAACTTAGTTTCAAAATATCTCGAAAACGCTCTCATAGAATTTGTTCAAACTTTTCAATAATTGAGGCAATTATGGCAGGTACAAACTCCCTTAAGCGATTTCTCTAAAAAACTCTTGGTACCGAGAAAAAAAAAGATAAATTAAAAACGTAATGGCGTCGTTACGCTGCCATGGCGACTCCGATTGCAATAAAACCCAAATCATAAGAAATTTTCATCTTTATGTAATACAGTTGTGGTAACCTTTTTTCCATGTCTTTACTCTTGGCGACGTAGTTAATGCTCAAACTTGGGAGGTATCCCCCCAAAAATATCCAGTCGAGCCACCTTAATATGTGGGTTAAGTAAAAACATGAAACATAAACGAAATCTATAACCTCTTGACTTCCTCGGATTATTAAGCCTTACGAAAAAAATATGCACGCTCAGTGCTCAAACGTCCGTTTTTAATCATAACACAAGAAGTTCAGGAAAGCTACGTATTACCTCTAATATCATGCACGGATTGCACTGTTTAGAGTCTTTGTACTCAACTCGTGATAAAATAGGTAATTAATATCTGGCAGCGAATATCGCTACGCCAATTAACAATCAAATCTAGTCTGACTGGTTGCTGAAGATTCCGTTTTACCCTAAGCGATACTTTTGCTCGTCGTAAAAAAAAGGATCGATTATGGCTTGTCTAGCTATATACTTTTTTACCATTGTGTTTTGACTCTTTCTGCATTAAAATACCACGATACTACAAAACCTACTGCACCTATTGACTAGTATGAAGTCATGTTTCTTTCATTTTCTAGTAACATACTTATTTTCTTTCTCTATATGTTTATCTTAATGTTATTTGCTTAATAATGAAAATTTTGGGTATATCCAATAAATCAATTAGTTAATTAAGAAATTAATCCAGTACATCATTCACAACTAATTAAGCAAAGCAGCTCAAAGTAATTGTGAAATTGCCGATCTGGAAAAAAAAAAACATGGTTTTGAACCAAGAGAGCATGAAACTCTTGACTACAAGCATGTTGTGACACTGACCTTTCATACAGATGACTTTTCCAGTTCCATTAACCACGTCATCGGCAACCTTTAATTGTAAAAGGAAAAACATGAAATAGGATTCTGTAAAGGTTTTTTTCTAAGTTTAATCAGTCAAACTGGGTCAGCTCTCATGATTCCCGCATCAATCCTCCAAAAGTATCATTATTAAAATTGTAATATATAGATTTAGCCAGCTGGACTAAAAGCGATTAGCGCTTGATAATATTTATAGTTTGCTCAAACATAATATAAAATCATGTAATGCTAAGCGGCGAAGGCAACGAGAACGATGAAAAAACAACAATAGGTCTAATTAGCAAAAAGGCAACTTTGCACGTGAAGCACACTTTATTTTGTACATTTCTTTGCCGTTGTTTTGCTCGACTACAATGTGAAACTTCCAGAAACTTCCTGGTTACACGTTTTATGAAGGAAATGTCGTGCGTGTTCTTGTTAACTTTTTTTTCATTGTTGCTCATTTTCACCCTGGTGGTCGCTAGCAGTTTCTCATTTTCTCACAGCCACTACAAAATTTCATGTTGTTCCTCCAACAAAAAATAGGGCCATTTATACTAGGAAAAATAAGACGCGTCTTAAATAAGACGTGAACTGTACCATTTATACGAGCATGTCTTATCTAAGACGAGGACACCTCGTATAAATGGTTTGCGCCTTATTTCTGTTCTTGACTCGTTTTCATGTGACTGTTGCCTATAGCAACGGCAATCCAACGGCAATCCAAATTTTCCCGCCAAAAATTAACGCATGCGTACTATGCGTTTGCGTCTTATGTAAGACGCGAAGGTCATTTATACGAAGTTTTTCTCGTCTTAGCTAAGACGCGTCTTATCTAAGAACAGGTGTTAAGGGCTGTTCTAAAATAAGACGCGTCTTAGCTAAGTCGCGTCTTATTTTAGACGAAATGTGCCGTTTATACGGAAAGTTCACGTCTTATTTAAGACGCGTCTTATTTTTTCTCGTATAAATGGCCCTAATGTCTCCTTTGTTTTTTCTATCTCGCTCTAGCTCTTTTTCTCGTTGAGCTTCGCTGGCCTGTCGCCTTACTTTCTCTTTTTCTCTGTCTTCCTCTTTCTCTATTTTCCAAATTTGTGGACATGACAATTAATCTAAACTTAATACTTTAGACAACACGGATACAAAAACATATTCCGCTTTCCGTTTTCGTCTTTATTGACTAATTAGTTGTCTCTGCTTCACAAGACGCGGGTGGGCATATACTTTCCCGCCAAAATAACTTGACATTTGGCATCGGCTTACATGAAGTGGGTGTACGGACAGTCGGCTTTCGTACGCTACGTCATAACCAAATGTTCTTGCTTTCATAGGTTACCAATTTATATTAGCAATGGGCTCCGCCACGCGCGCTTCGCGCGCGGGAGCTTCGCTATTATCGCCTTTTAATCGAACACCAAGTACAGGAAAGTCATTTGCCAAAGAGAGGAGATATGGCTATGGATGGCTTTTAAAGATTTGGAGCTGCCTCAACTGCGTGCCCGAAATCCCCTTTGTCTTCTTATGCACCAGTAAATTTCAAAATCGCCCACACCCCACCTCCCCCCTGTCTCGGAAAAACCCCAGGCATTTAACTTTCTTGAAAAATTTTGTTCAAATTTTGCGGTAATAAATTGTTGGTGCCACCGGCTAGCGCTTCAAAACGCGTCAAGTCCCCACCCACCGGCGACTTTTCAATAATTTTCCCATGCGTTGAGCCGTTGATTCAAATGTTAAAATATCCTACTAAACACGACCGAAATATCTAAAGTCTCGCGATCGGAAAGCTGTCTTACGGAGGTTTTTACAATTCAAATGTTCAATCCAGAAAGCCCTCATTTTTTCAAAGTCTCTCAAATTCTCCATCAAAACAGTAAATAAATGGGAGCAAAGAGTTACGAAATCCTTTTGCTTGCGCAACGCTGACCAGCGTTTTGAAGCGAAGGTCAAATGCCCGACTGGGCGGGCCTCATTTTGGGTCAAACTTCTCACTGTAGGGAGCAAAACTCCCTCTCTAAGTCGGGGGGGGGGGGGGGGGCGGTGGTCGGTTTTGAAATTGACTGGTACATTTATAGTGTCATCGGGACTAAGCAGGCTCCAAACGACAACTCTTAGGCCCTTAATAAGAAAACTGATAAGTCAGAGACAAGGTGCACTAAAAGTTCACCAAATAATATTTTAATTACTTAATTGTGATCACGATAAAACTCTCTTTTAATTTGTTTATGTCTCTAGCTTTTTTGTTTTAAATATTCATATATTTTTTTATATTATAAGTTGGTTGTCTTGTTACGCCATGGGCGGATTCTTTTAAAAATATTGTAATTAGAAGTTCTTCAGACTGCAACCAGTGAGATTTTACTAATGTACGACTATGAAGTCAACTAAGATTGGTAGCTTCAGGTTCAGAAAAGATAAATAGAGCTTGAACGATCTAGTCAAAGATAAAAGGATTCAGTCAAGAGTTCTGAAATACGGATTAAGTCGCTAAGTTGAAGTGTGTGGGGAGACAGGGGGGTCACAATCTCCCGCTTCCCGTACCCCGTTCTCCCGCCTCCCGTACGTTTTTGTCCCTTTGTCTCCCGACTCCCGCCCGTTATTGTGTTTCTCCCCTTATCATGTAAATCACGCTGTTTGACTCCCTATTCAGATTCTAATAAGGAGTGCTTTGGCCTTGTCCAAAATAGAAAATTGTGTTGTAAATCGAACCACTCCACACTTTCCAGCGCGATCATTGAAGCGGCATTCCTTCGACACAAGTTTACACCATGTGGCAAAATCTTCATTATAGTGTTTTGTGAACTCCCAGGAAGATCTTCCATGGACAGATTTTTCCCCACCAAACCGGAAAATACTAAGACCGATCAAAATGGTCTTTGACAACATTTGACCTGACTCGCTTTGTCGTCCTTACGGAGAATTTCGACAGCTAGCAAGACAAATGAAACACTGACACGACGGAAACAGTCGACACGCATGTACATATGTCATGCTATCTCATTCATGTCCTATGATGTAACCGACTTAAAAAGCTTTCCAATTTCACAGGAAGTAATGCCGTTTTTTTTTTTTTATCCCGAGCACGAATTTTCGTGTTTTGACTTTTCTCGTGTATAAAATTTTGCTTTAAGCCTCGGAAAACGTTAAATGGAAGTCAAGAAACGTTGTTGGGTTCGTTTCTTTGACTGCCTTTTTGAATTTCTCTCCAGCTTCCCGCCATCATAGAGATCCTTCCCCCCGCCCTTACTTCTCTCGTCTCCCGTACCCCTCCCGCCCCCTGTTCTCCCGGGATCCCACCCCCTGTCCCCCTCCACTGAAGTGTTTTCTCGTGTGAAAACAGCTGTATAAAGGGAGGTCAATCGAGAGAGCTCCCCCGAGATAAATGGTTGACGTATAATACAATTAAAACCTCCCTCTGTATTTCGTCAATAACAGATTCAATTATGATATGATCGAATAACATATTGCGTGAATTTAACTAACTAAAGGAATTTTTATAGGTATAGTCAACGTAAAATTAAATAAATGACTGAGAATGGATATCAACAACAACAACAACATATTAAGCTTTATTACCAAATAATAGTTAACTTAATTTACAATATAATATATTAATACATTAAAGGTAACATTCACTCAGAATAACTAAAAAGCTAATCGAGCTTAGTAAAGCTAAATAATGTTCAGGCATAGGGAGATAGGTTGGCACTAAAGCTAGAACAAACACGGAATTAGTAAATAGATAAAAGGAAAAAAATAAAAAAGAAAAAGAAAAAAAAAAGAAGAAAAAAATACTCACGAACAGTAAGACTGTAAGATGTTTGACATGACTTTGTTTTTAAAGGATTTAAGGGGGAGGTGTTAAATTAATGCTTTCATCAACGTTATTCCAAACTTTTACAGCCGCAAAGCGAAAGTTGAATTTACCATAGTTTGTTTTGATAGAAAGTTCATCGATTCCTCATAAGTCTTCAGCTTTGCGTCCAATATTTGCTATCAGAATAATATAAAGTGACGTCCTGCAATCATTGAATCTTCGTTTGCGATTTGAATTCTCTTTGGCCGTCTTTGTCAGTCAAGTTACCCAGTTTAAAACAGAGATTCGTTACAAACCTGAAGATTGTTGAGCAATTTCTGAACACATACTGCGTTGAGTTTGTCGGCTGCTGATGATTTGGATTTCCTCTTTCCGGCTCGGCGGTTCCGTCCACTTCTTTGCTCTTCGCTGCTTTGAACTAAAGGTGGAGTTGCTTTGATGACAGTTGACTCTTGGGCTGTTCGAAAAGGCACTTCTCTTCGAATTAAGGAAAGTTCATTCTCCAAGTAATAGACTTTGTACGTGAAAAAAGCGACTGATGTGAGTGTAAAAATCAGATGAAGGCCTGACACAACAGAGGAGAGGTTCGGTGAATCGTGACCTGACGCGTACGCCATACTTGCCCCAGAAAAACGACTAGCGAAGGGAGAAAAACCTGCTTAATATTATTAAATTGAGAACATGAGACTATGAAATCCTAGATGTTTTCTTAGTCTTGTTCACCTGATTGTGATTTTATACCATCCAAACTATCCAAAATTCAAGTTGTTTGTTCACTACCAATAGAAGTAGTTATTTTTAAGCGACAATTTTACCCTTTAGTATATTAATTAAAGTTTCTGAAAATGTTATTTTAAAATTGCTTCTTGTGACTAGTCACCCGTTCGCTTAATTAAACGTTTAGAACATGAACTCTAGGGCCAACTCTTTTTAGATTCCATTAATGGATCGGGATACTTTGATCTCAGTTGATATTTAATTTTTTGGCCATTTGATAGCATGGGCTTTGCAGTTCTAGACTCTTCCTTGTTATCAGGAAAAGCCCCCTACAAAAATAGTTCAAAATACGCAGCATTTTTCGGATAACAAGAAAAAACCTGTCCCTCACAGCATTTCTTAGCTTGAGCTCCAGTTTTCCAAAACGTTTCACCCTTCGCATGCAAACGTATTATACTTCATCGTGTAGTACTATACGTATTAAGAACAGCGCTATCGTTTTAGCAAAGATTCGGTTTTACCATATAGCTGAAACAATAGAGATTTCTAATAAACTGCCTAAAGACAGCTATACACTTCAGTTGACATCAGATGTTGCATTTCAAAAATATTGATTTCTTTTTTTCGAATTGACGCTGTGTCTGTCAGCAATGGTCTGGTAGGCGTGGTGTTGCAGACTGGTGCAATCACCAAATGACGTAATACAAACGATTGAAAACACACAGAACAATACCTACGCCACGAAAAATAAAACTGAACAAAAGTAGCCTGTGTACAGACGTCCCCCCTCCCTTTTTCCTGAGGGAGGGGGGACGTCTGTACACAGGCTAAACAAAAGTGAACCAACCATTGTTTTGGCAACACTAAGGAACACCCAACAATCTAAACTGAAACTGGACAATATTCTTTCAGACCCCATGCAAGTGCAATTGTATCATGCAATAGAGAATGTGGTTCAAGGTCGAAGCCACCTTATCACATGGTGGTCGCCACTTGAAAGTTATTATAGTTTTTTTTCCCTAAGGAACTGTAAGTTTTTTTTAACGGTTTTATCTAGATTTTTTTTTATAGAGTCTCTTCGATCTTTTAATTACCTCTAAAAAAGGCCATAGCTGGCATGGAGCATGAAGAAGTTGGATGCGATAGAAAAAAAGAACTGAGAATAATTTTTGAAGAGGGTTTTGTGTTTCTGGCCCCGGTTATTACCCAACCGATAATTACCCGAGCTGATAATTTCTCAAAACGGGCCCCCAGGTCTCGAAAAAACTGCATTTCGTGCGCTGTGGTGTTCTGGTGTGAGTGGGACAGCTAAGCACATTATCGCTTTTCAACAGGTTTTGATTTAAAGATTTTCCTTCGCCGCCCGAAGAGTTATGGGGACTTTCGAGAAACGGGCGCCTGAAGGGGATCACTCTTCCCAAAAGTGTGTGTCATTCATGCATGGTCATGAATACCTCATGATAACGGCTAGAACACGTTTTTTGAGCTTGACGATTTCAAAATGTTCGGAGGGGGTGGGGAGGGGGTCTAACCATATTAAATTTTGTCGCGTCAGTTAAAAGTAAGGGAACAGTCCTGCCTTGACTTGATTCACCTATTGATTATGTCATGGCTGTGTTCGTTCATTTATTCGGATTACAAGGCTTTGATTGCGATCGGGCAAGACCTTCCGGTTCTGCAAAGCTAGTAATTGTATCATTTTATAGCTATTGCTCATCTCGTGGACTCTAGCATTTATCCTATATATGTTAAGCTGTTCCAAACCTTTTTTAGCTTCCGTACGGGTCTGTCGCACTTTGCAATAATCGTCGCACTTTGCAATAACATGACATAACACTTTGTAATATTATACTACTACATGAGAAATTTCTGCAATTTGATTGGCTTAGAGCGGTGGTATTTCAGCTTAATTTGAAATACCTACATGTGAAAATTGCAAACCTTTTGTGGGTATAAACAAATAATAGCATGATTTGTGCGTGATATATGGAATAAATACCACTTGTGATATTTCAAAATTGTCTCAAATTTCACTCGCCTAACGGCTTGTGAAATTACGTACATGTACAAGAGTTTCGAAATATCACTCTGGTATGCCAAATATCACTACAATTCATGTTAATACCTGTACAAATAAGCTGTCGCACTTTGTAATAACACTTGTCACAACTTTACGACGGCACCTTTAACCGGACGTGACGTCATGATTTGCGCGATATTGCGCATACTCTTGCCCACCCATTGCCGCCGTTCTCACGTCGGCGACGTGAACCTGGTCTGTTTGGCGTTGTGGCGAGAACGTGAGTATTTAACTTTCAGGTTTGTTGCGTTTAGCAACCAGAATTTTGCAGATTATCGTTCTTAAATTGTGCGTGTTTTCTTTGAGTCACATTTCAACTGAAGCTCTGTTATCTAACCTTACATCTTCATAATGTTTCTGTTTCATGTCACATAGTCAAGGTCCAATTTTAAAATCACCTTTCGCCTGAAGAACACCTTACGTTTAGGACAACCCGATAATACGGATAGCAGTTAACTTCTAATACAAGCTCCTATTATCACGGACTCTTGCTGAAATTCAGATTCTAATCCATTTTAATATGTTAATGTTCTCGGTGCATCCACGAACTGGCTATAACTTGACTTTTCATTGCTTTACTTTGGGTGAGGGAGGTATTTTCAACGAAATCCTGTTTGTTGAGAGTACTGCTTCTATTTGAGAAAACGTTTAAAGATTTAAGGAATTTTCTACGGTTAAATACGCCACTTGCACTTCTCCCGATAATGCACCTTATTTGTCTCCGAAAATTTTGTTAAGCATTGTTTTCAATTTCTCTTGGAACGGCTGTTAAATACCAAGGATAAATGAAAGAAACAACAAAGGTTAAATGCAAAATTTTGGGGGGCAAATAAGGTGCGTTATGGGAGATGAGCAAGTGGCGTATCCCGCCGATGACAATCGAACCTTCGACGCAGATTAAAAGATGAGTAGATTTTAAATCGGGGGATTGGAACAAATAACTCGAAAATTTATAAAACAATGAGTAGGATCAGTATATTCACTTCGTACTAATTCCCTAATCTAACCCAACATTTTGCCCTAAGAGAGAAGGTAATGCGGGTTATGTTAACGAAGGATTAAGGAATGGATATAAGGTGCCTGGGAAGCTCCACAGTCGAGCTTTATAGAACTTGTATACTTATTTGATAGCTAACTTTAATTTATTATTTTATCAGGATTTATACAGGGAATCAGTAATCAGCATTTTGCGACTGAAAAAATTACGCATATGATCTTAATAGGAAAAAGGCAAAAAAATTGAGAAACAGCCGAAGACTGCGGTTAAGTCAGTGGAAGGTTTGAGTTATCGAGGGTAAAAACTGTGGTAGATGTACTATACAAGCAAGTCCAGGGAAAATTAAGTTTGGTTCGAGTTTGGGCAGGATTTGAGTTACAGTGGGTTCGGATTACCACTAGGCTGTTATTGTCTGTTAGAAGAGAGCTGTGGGTACTTCAGATAAGCTACTTAAGGCTATAAAATTAAAAGGATTTAGTTTTCCTTAGCATGCCTAGTGATTGATAATAGACGACGACGACGACGTCTGTTGACTGGGAAAAGACTGGAACGAGAACGTCGGTTTCGGCGGGAAAAAGGAAACTTAAGATGTAGTCGGTCGTCATCGACGACACCACGGCGACGAAATTTACTGGTCGCGTTTGCGCAGTACACTGTAACTCACTTCCGGTCGTCGTCGTGGTTCTTAAGTTTCCTAATACCTTTTACTAAAAACTAAATCATTGAATAATGCAATTCTAGAGCTCTCATTGGCTTAGCCATCAAGGTACATGAGCCATTATACCATGCTCTCCAAATTTGGTAAATGTACGTGTCTGCTAAAACAAAAAAATAACAAGCTGAAAATCGGCTGTTTTTGAACATAAATTCGGGAAGAATTTTTGATTTTTTGTGGGCGTTCTTAATAAAACAATTATTCCACTCGGGCTTGTTGGATATGAGATGATTATAGCCAACTCATATCCCGCGAAATAGTGGAATCATTGTTAATTTTTTATATGTAAACACCAATGACATACCACGTGAGTCTTCGCGCGAAAACATCTTATTTTCACACGTGAACTTCACTTCGTGAAAAGATATCCGTTGCAATGAACGAATGGCTACATGATAAATGGCGTCTTTCGCAAGCAGCCAAAAAGAATTTTCAAGTGAAATGGTTTGGTATTTCATTAGCTTTTTTTATAATGAATAGAACATTATTTCGCCGCCGGCTTCAACGCGGAATTTCTCTCTCACGGCCGTGTAAATTATCCTCAGTCTCTAATAATCTATGCTACGCGGTGAGTGGACGCTGTTAATATTCAGTACAATAACGACAACTAGAATTTGGAGTGGGTTTCAGTTTGTAGACGTAGAAAGAACCACAGTTGCGCATCTTTATATATGTACTATATTGACAGCAGTTACGACTATAACGACCACCATAGCCAAAACAGACTTTCCGAGAGACCACGCCATCCTTAACTGATGGATGGCTTCCCTGCAACCATCCTGCATATGAAGTATCGCAATAGCTGGATGCGTAATTACAACTTGTGGACATTTGTTTGCCTGATATAAACCTGTACCATCCTTCAGCCAAATAGTAGTCATTTTTATTACTCCGTGACGCCGTGAAGCTTTTTCGTCTGGTGTTGTCATCTATGGTCCAGTAAGGCTCGCATTCAGGTTTTTCTGTACCTGGATAAAAACAAACAAACAAACGACAGCACAACAAGGTGTTGGTGAAGCGAATTGATTTTTATTAAATGCTGAGTCACTTTTAAGGATGTTTATCAGTCCTCAGTGGTAGGGAAGGGAAAACGTATTTCCGACATAATAAGCCATAATACAACTTGCCCTAAGCGTCTGTTTCAAAACGAGGCTAAGTGCGAAGCCATGGATAAAAAAATGATTTGTAAAACTCATTTTCAAATGAAACGTTTTGCTCTTAACCTCGTTTTGAAAGTGAGGGTTTCTGGATCTCTGAAATTGCCTATTAAGACCTTTCGGTAGCACTTACATGTTGGTACATTTCCACTCCATTCGCCGCTGACCAAGCATCTTCTGACAGCAGGACCAACCATGGCATAACCCGGATTACAGAGGTATCTGACATACTGTCCTGTCCAGTAATTCTTGCTCTGGCTGACAACAATTGCATTATCTGGTTTTCCTGGGTTACCACAGGCGCGTAAAACTGGAAAACAGAAAGGAAAGCCTGGATGGTTGCAGCATTCAAGACTGACACTGGGTTAGTTATTAATACCAAAAATTCATAGTTTTTCATCAGTGCACGGTAACACATTTCTCTGAAATGCTCCCGGAAATTTACTCTTTGCAGGTAACTGATTAAAGATTAGACGAAAATGTCATGGTAAAGTATGAAATCAGTGTTCTTGAGTGTAGGTATTATCTAATGATGTTAAAAAAATCAATTATACAGCTGATAGTTAATCTGGTATTGTCAGCAAAGCTATAATCCTTTATTTTTTTAAACGCTGTTCAATTAAGGATTAATTTGGACAGTTTGAGATAGGACGTTCCTTTAGAAAAAGGCAAACTGTCCGATTTAAGAAAAATAGGACAGCTTGTCTCTTGATCTGAGCCAATCAAATACAAGAAAAATTAGCCGATCAGGGAAAAATCTATCTGGCAACACGCCTGAAAAGTTTTGTTGGCTGACGCGGGATTCGTCGGCGAACGCTCTTGGCTTCCTGTGTATTTCGTGTCACTCAGAAAGCGCTTTTTTTTATACTTGATTAGAAAACGACAAAGAGTGAAAAGCCGTGGTTGTCCTCGTTTTTTTTTTTACATCCAATTATTTCTAAATTGGACAGTATGTAGTCTTATTACATACAAATTGCAGCGCAAAAGCTAGTGAGCTTTTTTTCATATTTAGTCTCAAATGACTGCCGTCTCTTAAATTAAACCTGCAAGTAGCTAGAGGTTTTACTTGTAATGTCCTTGTTAACTCTCCTTGTTAATCCCCGAGAGGAATCAAGGGGCATCTTCTTGTAAGGTATCCCGCCCACATTTCAAAGGACGTCTCACCTATCTTTGTAGTTGTCTTTACTTCGTCGTTATACAAGTTACGAGCAACGCATGTATATGTGCTCTGGAGCGAAGGCTTAGGCTGACCAATCACGAGCTCGCTAGTTACTTCGTCATCGTTGACGTAAATGTTCGCTGGTAAGGTAATATTGTACTTGTACCACGTGATTTTGGGTAAAGGGGAGCCTGTAGCTGAGCAGTTGATTCTAACTGGTTCCTCTACACCTGATATATTGACTGCTTCAGGTGGTGTTACTGTAAACACAGGTGGTTCTGAATGAAGATTAAATAAAAGTCTGGTTCACTTTGTCAGTGGTCAAATAGGCCCTTTGCAACTAGTCCTTCACTTGGTACAAAACCGCCGCCATGTTGGAGAAAGCACATCTGAGGGGTGATCACATCGATGATAATGGCAACTTCCCTTTGTTCGTCTTGTCTTAGTGCGTCTCCAACATGGAGGTTTGTGCCATGTACACAGCGAGCAGTCAATAACGACTCGAAGTAATCGGATGAAATTCAGGCGAAGAGGTGGACGGACTGCAAGCAGTTTAGTACCCCGTGAATGACAAGGTGCAAAGAGCTTATTGGTATGTTGTCGAATGAAAGACCTGACCATGGCATGTAAATAAATAAATAAATATCAGGGTAGCACATTCACCAAGTGGCCTCTTTGTCTGCCATGTTCTTGCGACCCGATTGGAACCAAAGCAAAGACCTGACTTGTGGCTTGTAGAGGACAGACAGTGTTTTAAATGATAGTGAAAACTTAAACGATAACGATGACGACAATGATAATGATATCGAAAACCAAAATAACGATGGAACAATAATCATTATAATGATAAAAGTAAATGAAAGATTTAGATGACTTCCATTCCAGGTAGCCAAAGGACTGAAGTATTGTCTTTAGCACTTAAGAAATTAATAAAGAACATTCTTAGTCCAACTTTTGTAGATTTTTTCTGATCAGTTCTTCTGAAGATACTTCGTTCTGCGGAATATTCGTTTACGGCCCTTTGCAATTAATTTTCTAAGTTCTTAAACTTACCCACTGCCTTGACTATGAGATATGTTCCATGGATGACCATACCGTATTCATTCGTCGCAAGACACGTGTAAATGCCCTCGTCCTCTTTCTTAGTGTTGTTAATATAAAGCCCGTCTTTTTTCACCTCAGTACGTCCCAGAGGGAGAGGGGAAGAGGGAGATTTGTTCCATTGAACTTCAGGGGTGGGGTTTCCAAAAAGGTCGCATTCCACTTTTGTTTCTGTACCTAAGAAGCCGTACAATTTTACTGGAGGAGACTTGGAAAACCTTGGCGCTCCTGCAGGGGGAAAGAAAAAGAAAAAGAAAAACAGGTTAAACA
This sequence comes from Porites divaricata, assembly GCA_038088405.1. Classification (NCBI taxonomy): domain Eukaryota; kingdom Metazoa; phylum Cnidaria; class Anthozoa; order Scleractinia; family Poritidae; genus Porites; species Porites divaricata. The sequence continues at coordinate 13,778,585 of JBBMOI010000001.1, forward strand.
CGCGCTTTCAAAGTCATCAAGGAACACTTATTCAAAGATGGAAGAAGAATACTTACCACACGCCTAAACATAACGAAACTATGGAGATGCTTAAACTGATGAAGAGTCTTTATTCAACGTCAGTAGCTCAAAGCAGTCATCTGACTAATAAACCTGAGGTCGACGGTGCGCTCATTTTGCCCCGGCCCCTCTCTTCATCAGTGCTCCGTTTTACGGGTATTTAAAGCTACTTACAGCTACACCGGCAGAAAGAAAAGCAGACCAAGCACTAACTGTGGTAATCCTTCCTCCTAAATGGTCTGTTTGTCACGCACTCCTCAGGATATACTACGTTTTGAAATAAACAATTAACTCACCTAAAACAGTCAGATTCAGTTTGGATACCTCAACACCAAACATATTTTCAGCGTGACAAGTGATTAATCCCTCGTCTTCGAAGCGGACATTGTCCATCTCAAACTTGTCATCTAGTATCCTGAATCGAGCTGGCCTTTCTCTGCTTTTACCCTGCATAGACCACGTGATCTTGGGTGCCGGATTCCCGGATGTAGAAAAACTGAATGATAGATTACCACCCTCCTTAATGACAATGAAAGAAGGGGGTTTCTTTGTAAATCGAGGCGGAGCTGTTGGGTGTACATAAGAAAAAAGTTAACCCACTAACTAATTAAATAAAGGATCGCGAGAGAAAGTGATTTGTAATCTCGAATATCTTTCAAAAGGATTTCTACTCACCAAACAACGTTATATCCTCTGGACTGTACGTCTTCAATATTTCCAGAAGGTTTTCAATCTCCGTAACATTAACATGGGAACCCTTTCCTGGTTTCCCTCGAGGACCTCTCCTTCCAGGAGATCCGTTTTTTCCAGGCATTCCTGGACGGCCACGACTACCAGGTAAACCTGGTGGCCCTGTTTTACCGCGATGACCTCGTGGACCTGGTTGTCCTGGTGGGCCTTGAGGACCTGAAAGGGAACCTCAGAGTAACGTTTCTGTTTCGAACTGGAAACTATCGGCCACATAATGACCGATACTTGACCGACATTCCACCGACATGTCGACCGATACGTCGATCAAGGATGCTTTTTGGATTATTTTGTACTGACCTCTCATACAGACAAGTCTTCCTGTTCCATTGATTGCATCATCGATAACCTGAAGGAAAAATTATTCCAGACCATAATAATATAAAGGTGACACAAGTCAATTATTTACAAGTGTGTTAAGAAATAACTCGACGCAAATTCCCAACAGATTTGGTATTTTCATTCTAATCCGTCTCTCGCATTTTTACAGTACCCGTGGAGGTATTCCTGGGAATTCGTGTTGGCGATGTGCAACCCGGTTCTCCAAATCTTGACAATATTGTCTCAAACCAAAAATTCGATCCATGCCTGTTTTCAGACCTAGCGTAGGCAGAAATGATGTTATCATTACCTAGATTAGAATGCCAACAAAAAGATTTCTTAAAATCCATTTTGAATTCTTTCTTTCTTATTCATTTGGAATTGAAACGACAAATACGTTGATGCACGCCCATATTCAGTCCCTCGAAAAACATACCCTTATCCAGACAAAAATAGGCCAAGACTTTACCCGAGTTTTCAGGCCAAAAAGGCACACAAACCGTACCCTTTGGGGCGGCACATACGTTGCCTATAAGGCAAATATAAAGGAGCACTACCCCACGGAGGCATGAGGTCCTTAGATTCAAATAAGTTAAACTGTAATGGAATGGGCCGACTGTGGTCAGTTGATGACTCAATATAGTACTAGTGCGGCTTACACTATGAACATATACTGATAGTCAGTCTACCGAGACTCCGGAAGCTCAAGACGGAATTTCGCTTATGTTTTCTTAATTGAGGGAAAGACTGTTTACAATCCTCTACTTTTTCGTATCATCGTCAAATCGACGAGCGCTTTCTGCAGTGGATTCAACTGTGAAAGAGTAAAAGAGTATCAAATGTATCTCCTATCCCGCCTCCACCTTCACCCTGTTCTGTCGTGAATTGTAATAATGTCGTGAATTGTCATACCTGTCTTAAATTGTAATAACAGTTGTCGTAAATTGTAATATCTGTCGTAAATTGTAATAACACTGTTGTCGAGAATTGTGATAACCAAGCTCTCACAAATTGTAAGAACACGTTGTCGTAAATTGTAATAAGCCTAGCTGTCGTGAATTGTAAAAACACATTGTCCTATTTTGTAATAAGCCTTGAAAATGAAAAATTAATTCACCAAGATCTCCATTAGATAACTAGGATTGTTCTGTTCGACAGGAATCCCACAATGCGGCTCCATCATGAGCTCATTGCTCAATGGGCCACTTCCAAGTTCCAAACACCGTAACTTTCAAAACGAGGCTTTTTGTGCTAACGAAGTTCATCTTCATCAGAATATAAAATCATTCTCATATCACTTGCTTTGCATTTAGCCTTGCTTTGAAAGAGGTTTGGGGAAATTCAGAACTCTTGGAAATGGCCCAGCCACTCAACCGTGGCAGGGTGGCAAGAGTTTCTTTTTCCCATAAGATTTAATACTATGCTAGCCGTTTACTTCTTCTGGTTCACTTTTTGAGGTAGGAGTTCAGTAATAAAGTTCACTAACTGGATGTATTTTTTCCGATAAATAAATCAGCGTCGTGTTTACCTTATCGAACAATCCGAATCAACCTCACTACAGCTACAGCTAATTATTACGTCGCGCAAAATACACAAATGATGACGAAAGGACAACTTGTTTCACACAAAAACTCTTTAAGACTAACAGACTTTGCATTCAATAGCTCTAATAGTTCAATCCATCAAATTACTTCCAACCAAAGTCTAAGCAAAGTTTACGTTACAAAAGGTTGACACTGTAATCCATCGCGTTTTCAAGTTTCTTTTTCTTTTTTTTTTTTACCCAAGGAACTTGGTGAGTACTGAGCAACATTTGACAGTGGCGCCTTATTCTTGGCTATATTCTCTATCCTTGTTTTAATTAAGTTATCACGGGGACTGCGGAACACCAGAGCATAGGGACTTTTTCGTGTTAATCACTGATAATTCATGTTTCTTTGTAAAAGGTCGTCATCAGTGACCAAGATAATAAATGTGTTGAAGAAATACTTTATTGCGTACTCTTTGGTGTTAGTTTTGTCAAAAGTCACGACAAACAAGGAATCAATTGATTCCTTGTTTGTCGTGACTTTTGACATAAAAATGATAAAAAAAAAATGACAAAAGTCAGACAAACATTTCAAATTAGTGTCACCGAAGTCAATTGTGCGTGTGTTATTTATGCCTAACCCCCAACACCCCCCCCCCCCCACCCCACAATATTTCTAATGGCCCATATGATAAATATTGGTGGAAGTAACAGGCAGTTGCTCGCTGTAAGTTGGTTGGTTGACTGTTTCGATTACGTTTATCACGTCACGGTGGTCGGTAACTAAAGATGATTTAGAAAGAAAATTTCAGTAGATGAGCCCTTAAAATTAAGAAGTATTATACAAAATACAGCAATGTGTTTTTACAATTCACGACAGCTAGGCTTATTACAAATTACGACAACGTGTTATTACAATTTACGATAGCTTGGTTATTACAATTCTCGACAACTGTTATTACAATTTACGACGATTGTTATTACAATTTACGACAGGTATTACAATTCACGACGTTATCACAATTCATGACAGAACACACCCTCCTTGGTGCTTAAAATTTGCTGCACGTTTCTAATGCACTGCCAAGAGCCATAATAGGACGTCCTATATTATGGCTCTTGGCACTGCTTAATTCCACATTTTTGCGCTTTTTCTATAGTTTATGAGTGACAGGGCTGGCAATCACATACGCGCACTCGCACACTCGCACACTCACAACACACACTACCTCAGTACTAGATATGTTCGAACGGAAACTGGCAACTCGATCGCTCAGTAATTGTAAGAGGGAAACATTATTTGATACCTGAAGATCGCCCAACAACTTCTGGACACATGCTGCCTTGGGGTTGTCTCCTGTATATGATTTGAGATTCTGTTGATCAGCTCGGCGATTTCTTTCACTTGTGAGCTCTTCATTATTTGAATCTGCAGACAGCGGGGTCACTTCGGTCACTTTTATGTCGCCTTCACTTAACGAAACGTTTCCTCGAATTAAGGAAAGCTCAAACTCGAGATGATAGACTTTGAAAGAAAGAAAAGCAACTGATGTGATTGTAAAAATCAGATGAAGACCTGACACAACGGTGTGGAGATTTGATAAAGAGCGAGTTGACGCCATTGGCGCAGATAGAATTGTCTATGGAGATAATGAAATTCTAGACTTTGTTTCTTCATGATATTAAATCACCCCCCGAGTGGGTCTTGGAGGTCATCATTTTGTCAAGAAAGATCGGATGTGAGTCAAGGCAGGACTATTGTGCTATACACTCCGATCGTTGTTCCTGAAAAGCTGACAAGTGGTGCAATATTGGTTTTAATTTTAGAATGTCGTTATACCTCATATCGTTATTCAGCTAGTCCCCGCTGTCTTCTCTATTTAATTTTTTTTCGCAGTATCTGCATTTCTAAATTGAACGAAAAGTAGATGGAACAAATAATATCCGGTCTAAGCCAGCTTTTCCGAGAAAAGCTACCGGTAATACTTGAGTTTTTCAGGAAAGACAAAAGGTGAATCAGCAGATAGCTGGAGCTGACAAAAGCATTGACATTAAAAGTCTTAAAACAAGACGTTCAGGTCATAGGCAAGCGCAATTTATATCAGTAACGAATTGATATTTAACAACTTTTTACTCCGTTGAAAAATTTCCTTTATATATCCTCTCGGTCAAATGCAAGTTGTTGCATGGACCGGATTGCTCGAGGCTGTAGATTATAACCGACAAGATCAATGTTTCTCCAGAGTAGGAATTACAGTTATTGTTTTTTTTAACAGCAAGTCGTTTCCCAGCCTTCTAGGTTGTTCGCTGCGGCGTTATGCTAAAATATGGTCTTGTTATATTCCTAGACTTTCACTCAACTAAACAGGGACTGCTAGCTATTGGTTGATTCTTGATCGCATGGCCTTGACTGAAATCAAATGCATCCCGATCGTGATACATTAAGCAATGTACCCCACTCGGGATACATTACAGCACGTGATCAAAGCATGGTGGAAACTGGTGTGACAAAAGGTGGGAAAAACACTGCCAGTTTTCTTTTTCTGGAATGAACACAAAAACATAAACACGAAGCCTCAGACTAAAAAGCAACTATTTTTAAAGTTATCCCAGAAGGGAAACAGCAGCTAGTGGAGGACTGAATGATGCAGATAATATAAGGAAAGTACTTTGTAAATTATTCATCATTCAGTGGTTTTGAGAATTATATTTGTGTTGTTATAAGTACCGAGTCGACTGTTTTGGCTCGGTACGGTTGTTCTTTTATTATTGTTGAAGTGATAGTTTAGAAATATAACAAAACACCTACTTTTGAAAACGCTTAATGTCAGGTCCCTCGGGAAACCAGTTAGTTTTGTTTTCCCTCGAGTTCTGATGTTACCCTCGACTTCGTCTCGGGAAACATCAGGACTCTCGGGAAAACAAAACTACCTGTTTCCCTCGGGATCTGACATTAGGTGTATAATATATTTTTCAAGTGACCTACAAACATTTAAAATAATATATTTATTTTAACTAATTTTCAACTAATTTAGAGATTTCAAGCCTGGCCCTCTTTCCTCCTCAGGGGAGTCTTTGTGTTGTGCGCTAGGCTGGGGAGAAAGAAAAAGAGAACGCTCGAAGCCTGGCCCAAGGGGAAGAGTCATGTTTCTCTCTCTCTATCTCCCAGTGCGTGTCAGTCACTCTTCTCTCTGACTGATTGACTCTACACCGCTTTATATGTTCAAACTGAGTACTGAAGTTTATAGTACAAATGTCAAGACATGTAATAATACACTAAAAGGGAAACTGACCAAAGACAGTAGATTATTATACCCACTCTTATACTGCAAGTATAAGACCATACCATGGCATGTAAATCAATAAATATCACGGTAGCACATTCACCAAGTGGTCTCTTTGTCTACCATGTCCTTGCGACCCCATTGGAACCAAGCAAAGACCTGGCTTGTGGCTTGTAGAGGACGCCGGGCAGTGTTTTGAATAATAGTGAAAACGTTAACGATAACGATATATGACGACAATGATAATGATATCGAAAGGGAAAATATCGATGGAACAATATTCATTATATATAATAATAAAAATTCAAGACAGGTTTAGATGACTTCCATTTGGTAGCCAAAGGATTGAAGTATTGGCTTTAGCACTTGAGAAATTAATAAAGAACATTCGTAGTCCGACTTTGTATGTTTTTTTTTCTGATCAGTTCTACTGAAGATCCTTCGTTCTGCGGCATATTCGTTTACGAATGTTTCTCCAGAAGTGGGAATAGTTTATTTTAACAGCAAGTCGTTTCCCAGTCTGCTAGGTTGTTCGCATCTCGTCTTGAAGATTGAGGTAGGATGTATAAATAAGTTAATAAATCCAAACAATATTTTTGAATAGTTTGTTTCCGGCGTTATGCGAAAAAATATTTCTCAAGTGACCTGCAAACATTTAAAATATATTTATTTTTAATTACTAATTTTCAACCAATTTGGAGATTCCAAGCCACTCAACCTGGCCGAAGGGAAGAGTCATTGAATTCTTCCTGGATCTCCTAGTCACGTGTCAGTCACTCCTCTCTCTGACTGATTGACTCTACCCCGCTTTATATTTTCAAAGAGCATTCAGACCTTTACAATACAAATGTCAAGACAATTAACAATACACTAAAAAAGGGAAACTAAACAAAGACAGTGGATTATTATACCTGGCACTCATATACTGCAAGTACGTACCCCAGCCATTTGCATCCTCCATACCAGATAGATTTTGCGCCGGCACAAAACCATACCGACAGAGCTTCCGATCACGCATGAGAACGGGTTATTTCTGTGCGATTCTGCAACGAAGCGAAGCAGTGCCGCACCGATCGCAAAATAGTCGCGAGTAACCTATCGGATGGATGTTTACAGTATGCTGGATAGCTTTCCGCGACACGAAAAGCTGGCAGGGTACGTGGTATAGTGTCAACCGTGAACATCCGACAACGGCGACAGAAACGACAGCAAAATAAAAACTTAGAACGTGCATCACGCCTGACTACGACGCAAAAAAATGCTTATTTTCAGGTTTTATGAAGGACACGAAGGAACAAGCGAGAGCCATATATATTTTTCTTTCTCTGAACTTGGATATGATTCTTAGAAATTAAACTTCCGGAGAGCTTGCCTAAACTTACCCGGAAAAGTAAAAAAGTGAGTGGGAATACGCAAATCCAGTTTTTAAGCGGCGTCCGACCTTATGGTAGAGGTTTTCTTTTATTTACGAATAAAGCTACTTAGGGTGTGGGTCGTTGCTATACATTTCCAAACCAAACCAGTGAATTCTCGGTGGTGTAGTGTAGGCGATAAGCTGCTGATCTTACTTTCTGGTTTCGATTCTTACTCTCATGCGACTCTGAATTTTTTCCCCCTAAAGAAATTGGAGAGACTTACATTTTGATGAACATTTGTTAAGTTGAAATTTCAAGAAAATTTATCTAACTTCAGTATTAGACTTTATTAAAAATATCACACTGCCCGTCATGTAGCCAAAGACATTTTCATCAGCATTGGTACCATGCAACGTTGCCTCGATAGGCCCAATTCGTGAACGTCGGGCTTTTCATGTACCGGACCTAATTCCCTATTTCGGGTCTACCACTCAAGTTTGACGACCATAGTGAGTATATTAGTTGGACCAAATTCATTGGTCTAGCTACTATGCTTACCTGCAGTGAAAATATATTATTCAATTATAGTAATTTATGTATTTGGTTCGGCACATGAGAAGTTCGACGTTTAACTGAAATGAAGTCGATCCACAGTCGAATTTCCCATGTTGACCACTCGAGTTAATTCATAGCTCGAGCCAGATTTTAATTGCTTCAAACGTCCGGAATCTCTTCATGTATAGTATAACTATGGTCAATTGAAGGGAATACGTTCGGTGCACTGTGAAAAGATAATGACGTTTGAACTGGGCCTTACAAAAAAATCATTTCGCTCTGAGTACTGAAATTGCTTGGCACATTCAGCTAATTCGTTTAACTTAAAAATTTCTCGTCTGACTGTTGATTCTTTATGCGATGAGATGTCATGAAATTTACATTGAACTGAGATTGGCACTCTGTTGCCTGCGCTGCAGCCTCTCTACCAATGGTTTAGACAGTGATGCGTGGGCCGGCTCTAACACAGGTTAGTCACTCAGAAACTTTACACTTTTTCACCTGATCTGACCCGCGAGGAAGGTCACTTACAAGTCGGCGGTGGGATGGGCAAGAGAAAATGACGATAAACACTCAGTGTTGTCACGTGAATTAGTAAATTAGCCACGTGACAACAAATGATTAAAAATCGCGGCAAGTTCATAACCCCCATTTCTATTTAGGGCTGTACGCTGGCGTCTGATATGGATGGTCCCCTTTTTTCTTCTAATGCAGAAAAAAATAATAAATTATAAAGCAAAGGTTCCCGTGACAACAAACTCACGCGAGAATGGAACCTCGGATTTTACTCCTGTTTACATATGCTGAAAATGCTACGTTATGACATTTTCCTTAAACTTTTTGTGATAAAGAATGAACATAAGACAGGTGCGATAAATGCTTTTATTTCTTCAGTGATTGTCAGTTTGTTGCTAAGAAAATTTTTTTCCCGCGAAACTCTTAAAAATCGATCATCCGTTGAATCTACATTTAAAACTATACATCGACTAGAGACGTCCACGCCACACGGTATAACCAGAAAAAAAAGTCATTCTGAACATAAATTTTTAATTCTACTTTTAATTAATAGTGAATGATGCTCGGAAATTACTGTGAAAACCTTTAGATCTTCAAGATAAGATAGGTACCCTTTATAGCGCGCTACGACACCGGCGGCCCAAGCTCAGTATGAGAGTTCAACCATTTTTATCAATACATGTGATTTCATATTGCGTAAATACTCGCGAGAATTTCAAATAAAATACACCTTACCTTATTTACTTATTATAATTTGTTTTTCATTCCAGTTCGGAATGCCCGATGCGAGAGGCAAAAAATCCTTAACTTAAAATGTCCAAGCAGCCACAAATCCAACGCCGAATCCAATCATTTCACCTCATTAGCCAAGCAATCCGGCCACTGCAACCGACGACAAGCGGCACTTGTTGTCCCCTTTCCACGAAAAATAGTTTTAGTTACAGCGACGTAACCCTTTAGAACAGCTTATCCTGTAACATTACAGAGTATGGTTCATTAAATCAATTTAAACGCCTTCTCTATCAAAAATTTTAAAAACACGGCACTCATGGAAATCAGGTTTTTAGCGGCATATTTTTGTAAGTTAATATTATATAATATTAGGATCAGGATTTTTAGGTTTTAGAATGTTAGTCATTGTATTTGAATTTTATTGAACCTGTCTGAATTTTTTACCGCGTATAAATAATTACTAAAGATTAAAGGTAAAAGATTAAGGTAAGGTGTATTTTATTGAAAATTCTAGCGAGTATTTATCTTCTTGAATCTTTTACCTGAATTCTCGTACAAATCTTTTATCTTCGCGGCCATTTTAAGGATTACGCAGTATGAAACGACATGTATTATGATTAAACTCTCATACTGTCCAGCTTGCGCCGTCCGTGACTAGGGTCATGAACTCAAGACTGTCGGTCTCTGAAATGTTTCAATTTTACTGAACTACATTGGTATAATTGTTAGTACGTTGAAACATTTATCTAGCTAGCTGTTATGGCTAGACTGGCCAGCTATTCAATGGACTCAGTTAATATTGCGTACAGTAACGACTATTATATGGTGTGGGCTTCAGTTTGTAGACATAGAAAGAACCACAGTTGCGAACCTTTATATACATATTTTGCTTGCAACAGGTGTTTTGCTCGATCTGGCCGTATCTGTAACTACTTTGATAACCGAAACACACTTTCCGAGATACCACCCCTTCCTCAACCGACGGATGACTACCTTGCAATGATCCCTGATTTGAGGCATCACAATAGCCCGACGATCTGCAAATTGTCGACATTTGTTTCCCTGTTATAAATCTGTACCATCCCTCGGGAAGATAGGTATCGCTCTTTGTTTGTCCTGACCTATAACCGTAACGTCTTGTCGGGTCATATATGGTCCAGTATCGCTCACATTCCAGCTTATCCGTACCTAAAGAATACAGTGAATGGATTGTAAAAGTTATCCATTTTGCACATTAACTCTACCGAGCGGTAGCTTTTAAGGCTCCCTTCGCAAAAGAATGAATAACTTCAAAACCGTTCAAGGTCAAATTCTCATTGGTCCACATCACCTGAAGATGGTAATTTTAAATTTACTTAGTTGTTATTTACAAGACTCAATTAAGCTGTTGTTATTGAATAAAAAAGCCAGTGTTCAGAGCACTTATTGACACCAAGGATATAGACAAGAATCGCGGACCGAGATCATGCACTTGAACAAAAACAAGGATATAAACAAACAACACAGTTTTCGCCCTTGCTGTGTGGAGGCATCTCATCAAGTATATTGTCCATTCACATTTTAGTGTCTATAGGCAAAAAGTTATCATAGAATTAATTAGAGTCTATCGAGGGTTTGAACCCACTACTCACCCCTACATGTAACTAGTACCTGATTAACCAGACTGAGCTTCCAGAAATCGCTGTTTACCATGGCTACATGGCTGAAGAGTCACCCCACCCCTCTTACAACGGTCTGGTATGTAAATTTTTTTCCTTGCTGAATTTACTCAGAAACAATATGTCAAATTAACAAGGAAGACATGAACTGAAATCAGTTTTACAAGCTCGACGTATTGGCGGAGACTCATTATGCAGTTCGGCGCTTTCATCGATCTTATTTTATCTATCACTCACATCTTGGTGTATATCCAGTCCAATTTCCGCTTGGGAAACATCTTTTGATAGCTGGACCAATCATAGCGTATCCTGGATTACAGAAGTACCAGACATATTGCCCTGCCCAGTGGTTCTCGCTCTGAATAACAACAGCTGAATTGTTTGGTTTGCCTGGGTCACCGCATCTGGGTAAGACTAGAAAACAGCCAAGACAGCTAAATTGGTTCTGATCTAGTACAAGCTGCTTAAGATTGACAATGCTAAAAAAGGAGTCATGCATGACTCAGAGGTAAGACAATTCTTTTTGAACCATCAATCTCGCTCGGTTTCGAATCACGGGAGTGAAGCCATGTGTGGGTTGATTTTAGTTTTGCTTAACACCTTTAATTTGCTCCAAGAGATTATTTTTTCAGGTTCTCCATAGCCTAGAGCAAGCTTTTTCTCTTGGACCTATCTATTGTACTTTAATTCGGTTTATAGATTTTGGCGATTAAGAAGGACAGAACAAATGCTTGCTTTGTCGGTTTTGGCACCACAAAAAATTCCTCATTGTAAATACTCTACTATTTCAAAATGATAAATTTCCCGCATGGAACCTGTCTAGGATGAAGACAACTTTTTCCTTTCTATAGTGGAACGGGAGGATAGGTGAAGACTTTGGAGAAAAAAAATCAGCGTTATCTCTGATCTTCTGCTCATCTCAAGGGTTGTTTACATAAATGACAATGACGAACAAAGTCCTCTTCAACTGTTGTTCAAGGAAGTATTAAACGTAAGCCGAGTAGCAATATTGCAGGTTTCACCACAGACATAAATGAAGATAATGGCAATTGAATGAGCACCTTACCTATCTTTGTACTTGTCTTTGCTTCATCCTTATACATGTTACGAGCAATACAAGTATACGTGGCCTGGTCTGAGGGCTGGAACTGATCAATTACGAGCTCGCCGGTGACTTCATCCGTGTTGGCATAATAAGTGGAGGGTATGGTGACGTTATTCTTGTACCACGTGATGTTTGGTTGAGGAGCACCTGTAGCAGAACAGTTGACTCGGACAGTTTCTCTGATACCTGAGGCATTGATTGCATATGGTGGTGGTGTGGTAAACGCAGGTGGTTCTGGGTATTGATAGAACACATATAAGCCGAAGTACTTAAGACCTTATAATAATTATATTTAAGTGTATTAAGATCATCAATTTTATGCCTTGATCCAGCCTTAGCTTGTACGAACAGTGGCCCCAGACGCCTGGTCTTCTTGCCAATTACCCTCTTTCTCATACAATTCTGCTATTTAATAGAAAAATCCATGTTCATAAAGTTAACTCTCTTACTAAACAAGTAATAATATTTATATCATCATTTGATTTTAAAGCCCCTTGGTAACAGTTAAAATTAAAGTGCTTAGCCATATTTAGCAAAGACAAAAAGAGGACTTACCCGGAGCCCATTCATACTTGTATAAACAACTGATGCATGTTCTGGCAAGGTCACGAAAACAAATTTGACAGATAACCAAAGTACCAAGAACCATTATGGCTTAAAGTTAACAAAGTCTGCCAGAGCACATTATGAAAATATCTGAGATATTCTGCTAAACCCTATAATTGAGAAAATCCTCAGAAAGTTCGAATATAAATCCAGGAAAACCTAGAATGAGCTTTTGACATTGTCACTTACTGAATGAGTTGACTTTGAGGTATGCCCCTCGAATGACCCTTCCAAATTCGTTGGCCGCGATACATGTGTAGATGCCCTCGTCTTCACTCTCTGTGTTTTGAATATAAAGTCCGTCTTGTCTGACCTCACTGCGTCCTTGAGGGAGTGGTGCTGAGGGAGTTCTGGTCCATTCAATCTTGGGGGTGGGGTTTCCCAGGGGGTCGCATTGAACCCTTGTTTCTTTTCCCAAGAAGCCATGTACTTGTACAGGAGGAGAATTGGGGAACCTCGGCACACCTGCAGGAAGAACAAAATGAGGCGCCGGAGTAATTTTGCCTAAAGAAGTGGAAGTCGTACATGTAAGTCGTTGGACAATCACAAAGGAATTCATAAAAAGCCAAACGTGATAAACGTGCTGAAAATGCCATCATTTTTTTAAAGAAAAAACAATCCGCAGCCATGAGGATACTGACTGTCTGCATGTCACATGCTTTATGCCTCGTTTTCACACTCAACAGGGGGTGTACACTCACCTTTAACAGTTATTTTTACTTCGGTCACTTGAACGCCAAACATATTTTCGGCGCGGCTTGTAATTACTCCCTCGTCCTCAAAGCGGACATCGCTCATCTCAAACTTATCAGCGAGTATCCTGAAACGCGTTTGGTTTTCTTGGGTTTTGGTTTTCATAGACCACGTTACCTTTGGTTTTGGGTACCCGGATATTGAAAAACTGAATGTCATATTGCCACCATCCATAATGACAATGAAAGACGGAGGTTTCTTTGTAAATCGAGGAGGAGCTGTTGGTCAAATTAAACAAATATGCATGTCACTTGTTTAAAGGTTATCGGCTAATGAAAAGATTAACGTCTTAACCCAACTTACGAAGAAGAAGCAGAATATGATTGATAATAAAAAAAAACAGCTGTTTCCCCCTCCACCATTCCATATATAAACCACACAATTAAATTACTAACACTGTCTCACAATCCTTTAATTCTGTCTGATGAAGGGCTAGCGCTTTAAACGTTAGCTCAACACTGTACTTGATGACGGTTGATTTACTAAATCAGCTCCGTTAATTTTTGTTAATTTATATTTGTTTGTTACGTTTTACTCACCAAACATGGTTATTTCTTCTGGATTGTAGCTCATCAATCTTTCAACGAGATTTTCAATTTCCGTAACATTAACATCAAGGCCCCTTCCTGGGATTCCTTGAGGACCTCTTATCCCAGGAGCTCCTATTTGTCCGGGTTTCCCTGGGCGACCACGGCGACCTCGGTAACCTGGTGCTCCTATTCTGCCACGGCGACCTCGTGTACCGTGGGAACCTGGAACTCCCGGTGGGCCTTGAGGACCTAAATGAGAATTTGTAGTGGGCAGGTTAGCATCCCGAATACAGTTTCACATTAAAAAACATCTTGCTTTAAGTCCGCTTTAATAGCTAGGTCAGATGTTAGCCGTTGGAGCTTAGATTCTCAGCTTATGGTCGCTTATAGACTGAACGCTATTATAATAATCATTATCATGTTAACATAGCAAAATTTTAATCTGGTTTTGGCTGAAATAAACAGGAGCAGGTGAGGCTCTTTTCTTGGGGAGGAGCAATGAGGAAACTGTCGATGTAAATACCGATCATTAAGGGATCAGCTGAATGTCAGCTATTTGTCTGAGTGAGTGTTATTATAATCATGCCGAGAAAGTATACGGATGTTGTTGTTGAAGGTCTGTGACAATGATAATCATATATTAACTGCATTTTTTTTATCTTATTTTGCTTGCTATGTTACTCCTCAAACCAAGAACTTAATATGAACGCTAATTAAAGAGACAGTAGGTGAACATTACTAGTGTCCGTAATAGAGAGGTACCCATAAAGCTGTGTGTTCGTATAGAGGAATTTGACTGTACATAATTATGTTAATTCTAGGTACTGACCTCTCATACAAACAAGTCTCCCAGTTCGGTTGACTACATCATCAATAACCTGAGAAAAAAACAAACCATTAACTACAGTACTGCTTTAGTATCACTGACATTACACATAGTTAAATCCAGTATAGCACATTCATTCACTATTTTCTTTTCAAATTTTATGAACTTATTTTGGATAGCTTTTAAACAGACCACAGGGGTTCAAACTCAGATATTTTTTTTCACAAATGTATTTTTTCCGGCATGATGTCAAACTGACTACAGTGTATTAGTTTATCCTCCCTTTAAAAGCGCAACAGGAAGTTGGGGCGAGAGATCGAAGTAATCGAATATTTGGTTCCATGAAATAGTTCCGATTTTGAAATTCCCACCTTAGGTCAGATTAAAGGCAATTCTTCTTACGGCTGGAATAAAGCATTACAACTCAGTTCAATCATGATTGGTGGGAAAAACTTATCTGACGTAAAACTGAACTAGGAAAATATTATTTTGACCCGTGGTGTAGGTCTCGATATTTGGGTTAGGAAACTCTCAAGTTCAGTATAACTGTAATTCTTCTTGACTTTGTTTTTTTTAAAATATACCAAGCTGATCAGAACGGTCAAGGTTACAATTTACAGTGATAAGTAAACAATTCCTGCAATGTCTAGACATTCCAAATGTCAAAATTCCATTTTGGAGCATAGTAATTTATAACTGGGGAGCAAAGATGGCACAGTGGTGAAAGCACTCGCCTAACGGCCCGGGTTTAAATCCCGGCGTCAGTACGCCATATGTGGGTTGAGTTTGTTGTTGGTTCTCTCCTTTGCTCCGTGAGGTTTTTCTCCTAGTGCTCCGGTTTTCCCCTCTCCTAAAACCAACACTTCCAAATTCCAATTCAATCTGGAACGCACGGACACGTGGGTAAACAGATCACAATTTAAATTTATGGTCTACAATTTATCAGTTTACAATCATGCCGGCCAATTGGGCCTCATTGAGTCTCAGTATGAAAAATTGAACCATGAAAAAATCATAAATAAAATTAAGTAAGTGAAAAAATACGTAAATAAATTTTCTCTGCATGTTTTTTTTTTATTATTATTTGGCTCCGGCACTGTATCACACTCTTGTGCCCGTACCTAGCGGTCATTTCCTTATTAGCAGTGTATCTCGCGCGCTTTAAAAACACAAAACAATGAAATATTTTATGAGCATACTGTTATTTAGCCCACTAATTGGAAATCTTTTTTTTCTGGATTGCGACTCACTTATCATTCTCTTACCAGTTGTATTTATGAACTTTGCGAGACAGAGGTATGTGCACTAACACAAGGCTACAGTTTAAGTTGTCCCGAAGAACTGTCCTTTAGAAGCATGTCCTGATTCTCGATTCTCCAAACTGCAACTAGAGCTACAGCCTTGGAGTGGCTTTTCAACTGAGTACGAAGTAGGAACGAGGAAGCAATTAACGTGCCTTAAATGTATTATGGCAACTGAACTAGACAAAGTATATCACTCCGTGGGTAGAACTCCGGGTTTAGGTGATCGACTTTACTCGAAAGGTGACCACCTGCATAGAACTCATGGTGAGTATCTCCTAGGCCTGTCAACGTTAACGTTACTAAATGAACATTATAGACTTGCCGACTTAGCACAAACTCAAGAGCTAAAAAAAAGAAACAGCTAAAATTTCACTTCACATCAATAATGGCGCTTTGCCAGGGAAAAGTTTTCTTTGTGAGGTCTCGGAGGTGGGCTTGCAGTATCAATGTCGTCAGGAGCCGAGTGGTCCTTCAACCCAAAACAAGATAGTTATGATTTTCCCGACACCGTATTAGACATAATCCAAAGTTTGAAACTATATTTCATAGCAGTCCGTGGCAGTACGTATACGCTTTGATATCTAATATTCCAGAGCTGCTTAAATAATAATATGCGACACCGATTTCACGTACAAATGAGAGAACGGACATTTCAAATTATCAAAGCTCACTTTTCAAGACAGTAATATGTTGCGTCTTTAAAATCCATACCCAGACCACAATGGTGGAAATAAATCTATACCCAATTCCTGACCAAAAGGTCTAAAACCCATCCAATAACCTACTATTGCATGACTTAAAAGGGTGTATATCCCCACGACGCTTAGCCACCCGGAATTAACTTCGAATTAAAGTGTATCAAACATATTACACATTATGAGAAACATTTAGATGGATTGATGAAGCTCGAAAACCCTGTTCTATGATACAACGAAATTGAGATTTTTTCGAACAATTCCTTTGCGTGTCAGTATATTTTGTAAGAATGTAGATGAATCAAGATGGCTAACTATGAAACAATGGTAAGCTAAGATCAGATACACTGCCTTACCTGAAGATCGTCCAGCAACTTCTGGACACATGCTTCCTCGAGTTTGCCGGCTGAAGATGATTCCACCTTCCCTTGATCAGCTCTGCGATTCCGTTCACTTCCCAACTCTTCACCGTTTGGAATTAGAGACGGAGGAGTCGCTTCAGTCACGCGTATGCCGTTTACCCGAATTAAGGAAAGCTCACATTCAAGGTAATAAACTTTGTACGAAAGAAAAGCAACTGAGGCGAGCGTAAAAATTAGATGAAGACCTGACACAACAGTTGAAAGGTTTGGTGAAGGGCGAGTTGACGCCATGCTCGCTTTCCCTGAGGACTGACTTAAGACTGGAAAAGATTGAATATCATTCGGAGATTATATATAATTTGAGTTGAAATTCTAGACTTTGTTTTTTGTGCTTATTATGCATTACAGATGTCATAGTTGTAAAAAGGGAGGACCATTGGGGCTATATTTAAAACAAAGAACGGGGAACGGGGAACGAGGAATCTTTAAAAGCGCGGGAATCTTTAAAACGGGGAATCTTTAAAAGTGGGAATCAGGGGGGGGGGGGGGGGGCTGGCAACGGCCTTTGATCTTGCCGCTTTTCGGCTTTCCATGATCGCCCCAGTTAAGAAATCTGTCAATCATCCAAGAAGTGTAGCGAGCATGCGCGTAACGGGTTGGGAATAACAACAAGTTCGTCTTCGCAACGATTCCAAAGTGTGAAGTGAATTCGCTTTTGGTCCTGTTGGTCTTTGTTTACTTTGCTGTAACCAATTTCCACGGGAATGTGGAGCTTACGTTTTCCTTTTTAGCTCTTTCATCTGGTCTTGCGTTTGTCATTACATGCGGTTTACTACGCTAAGAACGAAACCAGTGAACATGTTTCTCGATGTCCAACCTTTATGCGTTTCTGTTTAGAAGACCCACAAGACTAAAAGAAGGGCCAACCCTCCAAGAAGTATGTAGAAGAATTTATATTTGCAAGTGAAAGGCTTAGAAGTAATTCTTCGCGATATTCAAAAAAAGTGTGGTGTTTGTGGTCAAGTAGAAGAGTTGTCAGAGTTGTTTACGGTTTTACTACACCTTTAAGACAAGAAGAAATGATGATTGAGATTCTTAATTTCACATCCTTGGTTGTGAACTTATCCTGGCAGAGTTGCGTTGGATGATTGAGTGGCATGGTCAAATCTCGTAGTTCATGTATTTTTTTTTTTTTTTTATGTACTAGAAGGTAAATAAATTTTGCCAAGAGATCAGTCTCTCTTGATTTTGCACATGTTCATGTGTTTAAGTTTCGTTCTTTGTGTGATTTAATTTAAACTTTACCATAGTTTCCATCAAATGAATCTTAGGCAAATGAAAGGGTAATTATTTTTTGTGTTTGGAATTCTCTTTTCATGACAGCAGTTATTACACTGCCTTCAGTTTGAGTCCCCATTCAAGTGTCTTTTGTTGCAAACAAAGAGGGAAAAAGTATGAATTCCAAAAACTACATTACCCCTTGGAACAAGATTATGATCAGGAAAATGGTGACTTTTCTATTTTTGCCTTTCCTTTGGCCACTGTGATCAGTTTTGCCATACAGTTGCATGTAATTTTTTACACCTTTGGAAATCAACCTGACAGCTTAGTTTGTGTCTCTATATTAATGTAGTTAATGAAGTCATACCCTCTCAATTTAAAAATTGCCTTGTACTTGGATATGAAAACACCATGGGATGCCTTGGAAAAAAATGTAAAATCATATTATTAAGATAATATATTTATTTGTAGTCAACAATAACAGTTAGAAACTTGTGTTGAGACAGGCAAGAACATTTTTCAGAGACCATAAACATTTTCTGACGTAGCTGTTACAACAAGTGGTAAAAGGGTGTTAAAATGTGAGATCACTTCCCTGGGCTTGCACTGAAAGAGAGTATGGGTAAAGTAGGACGCATTGTTTATTTCCCTACCCTTTTTAAGCCAAGAGACCTTATTCTGATTCATTCCATTTAGCATACAGAATTAAGTTAGCTTTTAAACTTAGAAACATGGAAAAAACTTGGGGAAAAAATGGTGGTTTTAAAAATGTAACTATAGACTGCTCTTCATCAACCTTAACTGCCCAAAGAGACACCCTGTTCAAAAATCTAATGGGTGAAATGGTCACCACCCTAAATCAGCAGCACATAGCCTTCTAGGCCAAATAAGCCAAGGTGGGCTCAAGGGACAATAAATTCTTTTGATGGTTGATAAAAAATCAATTTTACCTTGTTTGTTTTTGTTGTAAATCAAATTCATAACTTACAAAACCAATTGAAGTTGTACATTTTTCAAGCTCCTTCTGGTTCTCTTTATAAACTTTGCAAAACATTTAATTTTCTTTTTTCTGTTTCTTCTGTTTCAGTCCTTTGAGGGATTTTCTCAATGCATACCCCTCTCTGATGTACTCACTCTTATTAGCAACTGGATAAGCCTCTTGTCCCCACACTAAGCCATTATAATCATTTCAAGTAAAATTCAGAACTATAGGATAATTTTTGTACAAACAATTTCAAGGAAGTACTTGAAACCGAAGTCACTTATCTAATACAAAACTACTACTAAATGCAGTATTGCTTTTGGAAATTTATTGATTATCACTCCAATGATATTCCAGTGAAGGTTTTGAAGGTTCAGTAAAACGCTCCCAGACCTTAAAAATAGCTTCTACTGACAGACCCAGTATATGTGAAGCACAGTGACTGGAAAATTTACTCTGGCATTTACTAAAATGGCCCTCTATTCTGTATTTTCGCCATAAATATTTGTTGTGGCTCCCGGTTTACAAACAAACTTACGAACAGCGTTCAGGTAGAAAATTGGTTTAATGAACATTCCCATAAGACTGTTCCAAGACTCATACTAATATAGTGAGCTCGTAGCATATGTTTAGGATAAGGAAGAGAGTTCTTAGTAGCACTGTAGGTGGAAAAATATAAGAGATGGAGACTAGGCTGGTTGCTCGAAAATTCACGAAGCTAAAAAAATAACTTGACTTGCCGAGATGCCGAATCACGATAAGTGAAGTCGCTCATGAACTGTTCATACATCACGCCTCCTGATGTCCAAAAATTCCATTAAAAATATTATTGAAAACCTATTCTTGATGTTTGGACGCGGCAAAACTTATAACCGAGCAAAAAACTCATCGTTCTTCCAGTCTGCACTTTCCGCCATATTTGTTTTGAAGGAAAATGGTACTCAGTCTCACTCGGCCAAATTTCTTAACTGGGGCGATCATGTAAACTCGGTTCCAGACCTCGCTGCCAGCCCCCCCTGGTGGGAATCTTTAAAACGCGGAATCTTTAAAATGGTGAATCTTTAAAACGGGGAATCTTTAAAAGCGGGAATGTTTAAAAAGGGGAGTCTTTAAAAGCGGGAATCTTTAAAATGAAGAATCTTTAAAAGCGGGACTCCTTAAAAAGCTGGAATATTTATTTAAAACGGGGAATCTTTAAAATGGGGAAACTTTAAAACGGGGAATCTTTAAAAGCTAGAATCTTTAAAATAAGGAATCTTTACTGAAAAGCGGGAATCTCTAAATATTTAGAACTCCTGGTTCGACTGATGTCAGCTTTATTAATCATTCGAAGCCAAATATTTCGGCTATTCACTTTCTTGAATTCGAGAAGACTCATTTTATTCCCTTGAGAATTTTAAAACCACGACAACATGAAAGAAAGTAAATTACAAATTTGAAACAACGACGACATAAATATTATTTCAAATATCATCTATGATATGTAAAAAATATTAATAATAATATAATTATAATGACGTACATGCACCCTAAGATATGTTTCGGGCGACCTTCAATAACAGCAACAGTAACAGTAACAGTAACAACAGCGATATATGTTTTCCTTTTTCTACATTAAATGGTCCCAAAGATAAATCCAGTTTTAGTTGTTTTAACCACTATTATCGAAAACCATATTTACACACATTGTGCTAACGGTCGACCGGAACAAAAACAAGAGGAACGCAACTGTAAAACAAAACGTGACTCTAAACTATGTACTTTTGCTTGTGTTTCTGTCTACGTTAATGTAAATATCCTTTCTTTGCTTAATGAACTAAATCTAAATAGTAAGAGATCGACTGGTGCTGACTACCTTCGATGACTAACAAAAGACCTCTTTGTTTTCCTTTGCTATAAACGCGCATTATGTATTAAGGTATTAAAAACCAATAAAGATTCCCCGTTTTAAAATTCCTCGTTTTAAAGATCCCCGCTTTTAAAGATTCCCCGTTTTAAAGATTCCCGCTTTTAAAGATTCCCCGTTTTACAGATTCCCCATTTTAAAAATTCCCCGTCTTAAAGATTTCCGCTTTTAAAGATTCCCCGTTCCCCGTTCCCCATTCCCATTCCCATTCCCCGTTCCTTGTTTTAAAGATAGCCAATGAATACTGTTTGGATTTAGAACTGGTTTCAGTTTACACGTTAACTCAGTTTGTCCCTTGTGGCGCGACAATTAAATACCAAAAAAGTTAAAATCTACGGGCCGTTAAGACCGTTTAATCTCGCAAAGTCCTGTCTAGAAGTATGATTATGTTTTTTTTTATATTTCAAAATTTGTGGCGGTTGAGGCAAATCACTCGGGACACGTTCATCTGCAGATTCTGTTCCCTTCTAATTATTAACCCATTCGCCCCTGAGCCGCCCGTGACAGCCCGTGCAGACCCACGTCCTTTCTACCACTGGTGACATCATCAGTTTTAATGGTCAAGGACAACTTTGTGCAAAGTGAAGATCTTTCAAACCATACCAGAACGGAGCACAATTTAGTCAAGGACACCGAAGAAAAAGGCAAGAAATCATGTAACATTGACCTGAAAATTTCTATGAAATCTTGTTCCACTACCTATAACCCGCCTTTCCTTTCATCTAATCCAAAGATCCTAAAGGCTTTCCTAAAAACGTTTCCCACCAAAATGAAGCCTACTAAATGTCCAGCGAGGGAAAATATGAGACAAGAAAAGCGAAAAAAGAGGGAAGGAGACAACTGAAGACTGTTGTGTCACTTTAAAACCCAATTAAATCTCGAAATTTTGCTTTCTGCGCATGTCCAAACTTCGCAAGCTAATATTTTGCATCTGGATCAGAAGGCCGTTTTTGTGGTAAGTTTTAGCTCTTTATGCAAGACAGTGACTAGAAAACCGCTCGACTAGCTTCAAAACGTGTTTTTCTGCAAAATCTCCTGGGGGCGAATGGCTTACGCAAAGTTCTAAGCTTTTAAGGAAAAATCTAAAACAACCAAATCTGGCCATCAAGCGAAAAAAATCGGCAAATGCGATTTTAGGTTTTTTTTTTATTAATTCTGATTTAGCCGCTTCCCAGCTGAGTTGAAAGGGTTCACTCAGATAAGACAAACGTAGGTTTCACATGCAACACCAGTAACTAATGGGCTGAATAAAGCTGCAATAAAATTCTGAATCATTAGTGTTGAGGTTCTTCATAATGATTACGTCTCAGGTTTTTTTAGTGATAAAATACTTTTCGCAACAAACACTGAAACAGAGAGCTGTGATTAGTAAATCAAGCTGACTCATTCTTTTTTTTTTTTTTTTGCAGAAATTGGCTGACTCACTACAAACATTTCCTAAAGTCGGTTTCCTTGTTCATAATTTAGTGTGATATTGTGCTAATTTTCAGTTGAGTTGGAACGTTCGTTCTTGTAAAGTACGTCCGGTTTTGACAATATATTAAAACAGCTAACCAAAAATATTGCGCCTAGCAACCCTGAATTACCTATCCCTCAAAAAGCTTTTAAATTACAAGGCTAGCTGGAAAACAAAAGTAATCTAGACGACCCAGGTTGATGGAGGGAGGGGGGAATCACTAAAATCACTAAACATTAGTAACATTTCACGTCTTGATATTTGTTTAAGTTATGCGGTAGACAATAAACCAGAAATAAACCTGCACTGAATAAACTGAATACGAATCGACGGTGAAAATAATTACCGTTTACATGTAGAGAGCATGCAGCTTTTGTTTTTGTTGGGATTGATACTGCACTTCTCAATCTAATCTTAGCCTGTCTTGTTTGACTGGATTAAACGACTTCAAGACCACAATGTCTTTGCTTCGTCTTCCCCCCCTCCCCAAATTTTTAAACGCCAAACCTACCGTGAAAATGAATTTTATCACACAGATTTTTACTAGTTTTTTATTTAAATGTCACATTCTACAACCCAAGACAATAACCAAGCTACCCTTTACGATATTGTGAGTTACTCTATAAAGCTGTTACCTTTTACTGTGGGTTTGAACCTTTGGCGTCTGTATTGATGATATATTGATTGTAATATATTTCGTTTTACAACATGGTTTGTTTGTATAAATTTCCTATTTGTTTGTGTTAGTCATCTTCCTTTACAGAGGTAGAACTGTTTATATGTGACTTAGAGATAAGCACTTTTCGTACTGTATGAGAGGTGGCCGTAAGATGAGGTTTGACGTACTGTAGAGTTAAAATTCACGAACTTCACAAGAAGCATTTGGCCTGAACACTTCTTTCTCATCGGATTTCTTACCGAGTGGATAATGTTTAGTCAGGGGTTAGGAGCTGACAATGGATCACTATTTAATAATGGAGTGCTGATTACAGATAACCGTAATTTGTTTGTTTTTTTTTTTTTTCAGGCGAATTACTAGAATTGGATGTCTTGTAACTTTTCTTTAATCAGAGAACCCTTAAGACACCATGCATAGGTTTAGCTTATTTTAATACATTGCACGTCACTCAGCTGGACCAATAGTGCCTTGGTGTCACACATAACTATGGAATTTCGAGCCATTTCATTTTGCAACATCAGGTGTGGTGTTCGACCCATAGCTATTTTACGGGAGTTGTCCTTTTATATCGAGCAGCCTAAGGAAGGTTAAGATAAGTATCTTTTTTATTTTTAGTGACTTTGCAAAGTTATCCTTTGGTCTCTCAACCTTCAATACATGGCATACACGGGATCCAACAATCTTAAAGCTAAAGAAAAGCCCCATTGGAGATGGAAAACGATCGACGATAGGCTTTATATTAACCTGCTTATCGCCTGATTTCCCAGCTATCAATGCTGTTGTTTAGGGTCCAATATTGAGGTTCATAAGCACTAGTTCGAAGTTCAAGGTTTTAACTACATCACTACAATGATCTGCAGCCTAGATGTGTTTTTGTGTTATTCAACTTTCATTTCTGTCTGTGATGTTTTGTAATCAACTGTGCTTTCTGTGCAGTTTAGTTTCACAAGCTTGAGATAACCTTGATTCTAGAAACACGCGTACGTTTGCCGGTCAGCAATGGCATGTTCACCGACATTTCCATAAAGTCATCACCTTACGTTATGGTTGATCAGTGCAACGGAAAATGACAGTTCTTTAATTAACTGACAATGTGTTCTGTGAGACACATAGCAAGCAAAACAAGGGCAATCCCTCCTACGAAAGTAATCATTTACGTTGTTAATACCACGACGACTAATATCAGCTTTAAACAGTTAAAACCTTTTCTTTTTTCCGCATGAACCGGTGTTAAGTTTTGAATGACCGGTGCTTGGCTATCGTGACAAAGCAGTAATTTTTTTACCACAGCATAAGTAGTAGCTTTGATAATGACTCCCAAAACAGCATAAAAGGAAGCTATATATGCCATATCCTTCTCAAACCACACTGTGTACTAATAGAAGGCCATAGGAAAGGTTCAAGTCTAGCTCCTGTTATATTTGGTGTTGTTTTATCAGAGCTTTTTAAGCCAGGCTAAGCACTATTCTTAAAAGGTAAACATTTCACTGACATTTCTTTTTTTGTCTGATACGACAATTTTACACTTCAGGGAGGCTTATAAATTATTTTATAAATTGTTCTTTTTTCTTTTCAGGTTATAGAATTGTCAAAACAGAAGAGCACAAGCAGCGAAATGAGGTAAGGTACCGTACGGTTATAATTTTCTGATGGTTTCGAAGTTTTTCTACTAACGTATTTAACGACTCCCAGGTCCTATATAAGATCTCTGTGCTGCCTCGTGTAATCATGGAAGACAAAAATTACTTTGTTACTGCGCTTAGAATCACAAATGCCTTCAGCGTCAAGAGCACTCTTCGGCGAGTCGTTTAAACAAATACTCACAAAGAGCTAACTAGTTAATTTTTGATAAACTATATCAAATGATCATCTTGATCAGTCAACTTATATTAGTCATGGTTTGACTACCTCGAGGCTTTTGGCTATCACCTGAGTTGATAAAGTACGTTGCCCACCGTTAAAAGGTTGAAAAGCTTACCTTCGAGCACTAGTCCTTTGTTAGCCCGACTTAATTTAAATGTTAGAGCTCTAACTATTTTCCTTCGTGATAGCTTAAGATGAAAAAGTCCATTGATATAACAAGGGCATAGTCATGATAGTAGTCATCCCAAAACGATGCTGCGGCAATCTTGGGCGGCTTCGCGCTAATCAGTTAATATATAAATAAGATTTCTGGCAAACTTGAAGCATGAACAGTTATTTTTATTAGTTTTGTAGTTTCTAGGTCTTGGGTAACCCAGTTAATATTCAGACTCGGTCCTTAGAAACGATAAATTTGCAATTGGTTGTGATCAAAAAGATAATTATATGTTACACTGAATTCAATTTAAAGTTTGAACTGTTCAGTAGTAAAGTGATCCATAATAGTCTTTAAAATAAGAAAAGAGAACATACGATGATCATTTGTTATTGAACTAAAGTACTAAGAATTTTGCGTTACAGAATATTGAAAATACAGTAACTGCAATAAGTAAAAACTCTAAATTGTATTTCAACCCTATTCAGACCCTCCCCTCACGTAAAAAGTGAACTGATTTCAAGAACGACCAAGCTATGACCACCAAACGTAGCGACTTTTCCTAAATAAATACCTGAAAACATTTTAAAGTCGTCTTGACGTGTGCGTCAACATTGATGTCAACATGGCAACCGAGTTTTGACAACAATACTTTTCAAAATTTGCTTTTTTCGTATAAAAAAGGTTTATTTCTATTCGTCAAATTACGTCATTGGAGCTCTCCTCATTTGCAGGAAGCAAAAGCAAAAGCCCGGTCCCTTTATAACTGAAAGCGATCTGTATTAACTTTGTGACCATGGAAAAAAGTTTCTCAGAAACTGTATTTAGAAAGTGTCCTTCTTCTTGGGGATTAACTTTTCAAGTGGGAGCAGATCCAACAGTCATAGTATGAGCTACCGAAGAACATAGTTTTTACATTAGTTTGTATTTATGTACAGATAAAGTTAATAATGATTTGCGGAGTGATATAAAATGAAGTATTGCCTTTGTACATGCATGCACCGATAAAGGTTTCAATTGTGATGTCCTGGCATATCTTATATTCATGATCTATTGAGACATATTTCTTTTTGCCTTTGGTGAGAAGATTTTTAATGAATAAAATTATTCTAAAAAATGAGAACTAATAAAGACGTTTATGACTCTTTTCTCTCAGGTTCCGACAAGATCTCTTTCTTTTTGTTGGAGCATTCGTCTGTTTTGGTTTATCCCCTTCCTTTGCGGGGTCGTCTCTCAACTCTCGAGATACGTTCATATCGGTTGACCCATTTTGCGAGAGAGTACCACTGTATGTACGTCTAAACTGCATACAACGCAGGTATCGCATGTTTGACGGAACGTGCAACAACTTGTGCAACATAACACAGGTAGGGATTGCCAAAGTATACTGGATTCAGTTTCTGCAGATCGTAGAAATCTCACACTACTTTTATGTCGGTTTTATTGTACCCCTCTCGATGATTCGGTTTGGGTGTTTCGAAATTACCGATATTTCGAACCAATTTTATGTTTTCTTTTCCCAAGGCGGTTCGCCAAAAATCGGGATTCCACTTCCAAGGAATCCAACTTAAGTACTGACCCTGTTGACAGATAATCAACACGATAATTAGAATATGGCTCTCCCTCTTCTCTCTAGCTCCCTTTCCCGTGTGCTCGGCCTTAATTAAATTTCTTTTCGTGCTATACTCCGTAAGAGAATCGGTTCACAGACACCTAACCCGCTGGTTAGATGCAAGCAGATCAGTGCACTAAAATTTCATCGGGAAGATATTCGTTAGGGTCAAAAATCGTTTTTAAAAATCCTTCAGAGACATTAGAGACGGAGTGAGCACCAGTTCAAGTATTCTCTTTCATCCCATGCTTTCCTTGTACGCCCTAGCGAGGGTAGAGGAATACTTTAGTGAGGATTATTTTTTTCGTATCTCCATACCGTGATTCAAAGGGCTCCGCTGGAACAGCATTCGCGCGTTTCCTGCCACCTTCCTTTCAAAACGGACTGGGGCCACGACTCGCTTCCACCACAAAGCCATCACTGGCTCTCAGAAACGCGAGAACAATCAGCAACACGGTGTTCGTGAACACCTCAGAGAACGTCGGTGGTTTGGAGCCAAACTTCACTCACATGACTATGCTGTGGGGATCATTTATAGACCACGACTTCACATTGACAGTTTCTAATCAGACCGAAGGATGTGGGACCAACAATGCGCCATGTCCAAGCAATGTCCCTGGATGTGTCAGCATTCCGATCTCGCAAAATAATCCGGATGATAGACTGAGGAACAATCAAAGCGCCCACTGCATTCCTCTTTCACGATCAGAAATACGAAATGGGGAGCAGGTTTGTGCGTTTTCTTATAAAATTTAATTTGAATCATGCGTTTTTTCTGTAACACGGGATTGTATTAATTTTAAATATTAGATTCAGACAGTTTCTCATTTATTAATAAACCCCTTTTCATCCAGCTAAAATAAATAAATAAATAAATAAAGTAAAATAAAAAACTAAATATTCACGGATATGCGAGCGGTCACCAAACGAAAGGTCTGGGGCGAGGGTGAAAAAGGAGAACATAATGTTCTCTAGTTATTCAGAAAGAGCATCACATCTTCTTAGTACAACGAATCTTTTGGCAGCAATAGCTACTAAGTATTCCAAACAATAAACAAACCAATTTTATTCCACCCAAGTTTGAAAAGGCTGGAATCGTGACGTCGGTATGCTCGATATTACCCCTCGTGTTAACATACGGAAATACGTCACTCAGTTCCCGGATGTGGTAGTCATATGTGTTCTAGTCGCCATTAAAACACTTCTGTCCATGCAATAATATGAAATACCTTTTTTGTCACTTAATTTCGCGAGTATTAAATTTCGCGATTTTTAGGGATTTTTAGAGAATGATTAGGGATTTTTAGATTGCTCGAGTAACAAATTTCACGATTTTTCCCAAATCGCGAAAGTCGCGAAATTTAATACTCGCGAAATTGAGTGAGAATAAGGTATTATAGAAACAGTATATTCCATTGTTTGTTTTGTTTTGTTTTTGTTTTAGGCAACGTCAAACGTCGTATCGAGTTCTGAGTGTATTTAGTTCCTGTTGTAAAACACTCCCTTCCATGTATAAAATGAAATTTTAGAAAAACACTCGGATTTCCCTCTTTTTAAGACCTAACACGTCAGTGTCCTCTGTCCATTTTAGGTGAATCTGGTTACTTCTTATATTGACGCCTCAAACATTTATGGAGTTAATTGTCAGGAAGCAGAGAGTGTTCGGGATGCGACGTCACGTATTGGTTTACTGCGAGTAGTTCCACTTCCGGTATCACGCTCTGATAGAATGCCAATATCCCCTCCTGCTGATCCAAGTTCATTTTGCAGATCACCGAGGCCTTCACTAAAACCGTGCTTTCTTTTTGGAGACTTCAGGGACAATGAAAACCCGGGTATGAAGCAAGTTATTTTATCATATCTCTAGACAAGTACTCAATAATCCGCGTCATTGTCAGGATTTTCCTAACGATTTGCCAACAGTCGGAATAAAATTTGAGAGGCACAATTGTTTAAAAGCGTAAGAGAAAACAGAGCGAACATCAACAAAGTAACTGTAAAATTTTTTACAATTAGGTCAGGTCTGTAATTACTGTGCTGCCTTCCCCTCAGTACTCCAGTTACTGAAATAGCATCGCGTCAAGGCAAAAAACCTCCCTCCTCCCCCCTAGTATTACAAATTTGTCACGCCGAAGATTAAACGATCATGCACAGACTGTTCGGTCTGTTTTCGGCTGCAACACCTAGGACAAAAGGCTATTGTTTTGGCGAATTGGACTCGGTACAATAGACCATTTCTTAATATACGTGAGATGAATGCTTTCCACTGCTTGAAAAGCACACGATAAATTTACTCTCAAAGGAGTCCTGATGGTCGCTAAACCTAAATATTATTTGGAATGAGTAACTATAAGCACCATGTAATTTGAGCTCATGGATCGATCTTGCATCGATCCAGGCACAGTTACATGCGCTCTGACACCATGTACTCATTGCTTTTCTTTCCCTCTACAGCGTTGATGACTGTTCACATTCTTTTTGTTCGTGAACATAACCGAATCGCAAAGTTTCTCCATCATTTAAATCCAACATGGAAAGACGAACGACTGTTCCAGGAAGCGCGCAAAATTGTAATTGCCCATATTCAGCATATTACTTACAACGAATGGCTGCCCGTTTTATTTAGTGAAGAAGTGGTAAGTATTAATTCATCCTATTCCCTAACCTGTCTTTTTAGACGTCAAAATCGTTTTCTGTATCCGTAAATAGTAGCCAGACAAGTGTGATGCACGATAGGTCATCCCGAGATGATGTTGTGTTCGTCCTCTCAATCACCTTACATCAGAGTAAAAACCGAAACAATGGCCTTCTTGGCAACCCGCGTCGAGACGTGCTAGCCACTCAGCCATAGAGATTCATGGCGATTTAAGTCATTTACTAGCCTTCAAGTCTTGTCATAGGCCACCGGAAGTATTTTGGTAGCTCGCAGAGGCCACAGCGCCTGAACAATATCTAAAAGGTCATGGAGCAATTTCTCTCCCCCCCCCCCCCCCCCCCGCCCCCCACGCTTTTTTCCCTCTCCGCAGCATCCCTGTGAAACAAAGAAGCCTCTGTCTATACGGAGGACAGAGAGTCATGGAATCAACGAATCATCATACATACATACATACATACATTTAGTAAAATCCAACTAGTGGTCTATCATCAATGCTGCGTTCTGATTGGTTGAGCTACTACTAGGCTATATGTTATAGCCCACTAGTAGCAAAAAGCGCGGGCTTTTTGGCGGCAAAAAAGGATTTAAAGTCTAGCTTTAACTAGCTAAATGGTTTTTAATCTCGATATTTTTGGCCAACTAGTTGGATTTTACTAAAACAATTATTCCTCTCGCCCTCATGGCCTCTGAGTCAATAGCCCATTCGGCCTTCGGCCTCATGGGCTATTGCATTGAGTCAGAGCCCATTCGGGCTCGAGGAATAATTGTTAAATATTTTTGATGAGGCAGGTCAGAGTCTGGCAACCCAAAGGGCTGGTGTGGACCTGCCATAAAATATATACCTAAAACTAAAATCTAAAATTATCTGAAATGCATCCTTAGGATTCAAGAACTACTAAAAGATAATCTAAGATGACTTAAAATTTACATTGCTATGAAAATTAAGTATAAAAAAGAGTGTTTTAAAAATATAAAAATGCACTATCCTTAGATTTCTCGTTGCATTGAAACAAGCTCCAAATGATCTGTTTATTATTATTTTTTTTTTCATTTTAGAGACGAAGCAACAACCTTACCTTAGAACCTCTAGGGCAATTTTTTAATGGTTATGATCCAAATGTTGACGCTTCGACCAGAAATGCGTTTGCCGCTGCCGCACTTAGAATGGGTCATTCACTAATACGGGACAGTTTTGGACAGTTTAGTAGAGGATTTGTCAGGCTTGGAGAAGTTGCTACCACAAGCTTCTTTGACCCGTCATCTCTTTATAAACTGAGGAATAATGGAATCGATGGCATTAATTTGGGATTGGCAACGGAACCTGCTCAAAGGTTCGATAGGTATGCCGAACTATATTTGTTGTAAATGGAAAATATATAAAATATACCATGTGTAGAGGAGCATAGAGGTTAAAGTAGTTGGAACTGTTTCACTTGTGACCTGCATCATGGTAAAAAAAAAAAAAAAAAAAAAAAAAAAAATTAAAAGAATACCACATACCTTTTCTGATATTTTATATATACATTATTACAAACTATCTGTTTTCTCATTGGCTAAGAGCCTACAATTAAGAGCTTGACAACACAATTTTATAGTTCTTACTTTCGTTATAACGAACATGAATCAGCATTATAACATATATATTTACTCCCCGTTTTCTCTCTGTTTTGGTCACTTTGGTTTGTTTTGCACTTCTTCTGCTCGTTATTATTGGAGAGCCCTTCTTCTAGGACAATATTGCTGTTCCTCTGCTATAAATGTTGTGGTTCAGTCTTTCCAAATACTTCTAAAAACTATATTTAGTAAAAAAAAAATACAAATTTCCAGTTACTAACTGGAAATTAACTGGAAATTTGTATTTTTTTGACTCTTTAGCTTCTCATCCAAATACTGTCAATGCTTGGGACTCTTCAAAAGTGTAACACAATTTTCGATAAACCTAATGCATGATGTACATACGGCGGATTTTCTAGTACAGCTCTTTATGATTTTTGTGCTACTACAAATTGTTCAGTAACTGTTGTCAGGTTGAGCGAAGAGAAATGCAAGTTCTCTTTCTAGTGTTAGGATAAGTTGTTTGTAAATAAAGTTCTGACGCTCTTTATATGCAGATACTTCGCTGTAATTGGTTGACTATAGACAATATATTAAGTAAATGTAATTCCTCTAATATCAAGAAAAAAATTTTTCGTACCCCGCTATTACGGACTCTCGCTATTACGGACTAAGCTGCTGACAGGAGGGTGTCCGAAATGACGGGAGTTGACATAATATATATGTTGCTGGCGACATGGAACCTAAGACCTGAAATAGGCTTTCTGTCAGGTAGGGAAAAAAAAGAAGACAGAACTCATTGAAATATTAATTTAAAAAAAGATTTTTATAAAAACCTTTTTGTAAAGGTCGCATTTTGTAGTCACTGAGCCAATTTGTAGTCACTGTTTTTTTTTTTCCTCCAGGAACTTTGTCAATGCTGTGCATGAAAGTCTTGTGACTCCAGGACCAACTCCAGACGGAATAGTGGGAGACTTGATGGCGATCAATATTCAACGGGGCCGGGACCATGGTCTTGCCCCTTACATATACTTCCGGAAATTTTGTGGATTGGACACTGACCTTCCCGGAGGACTTGCCAAAAAGTTTTCCGACCTTGTAAATATCGACAAAGAACAGCGTGATAGAATCATTAGTGTTTATATTTCTACTTTTGACATAGATCTCTTTGTTGGAGGAATCAGTGAGAACCCACAACCGGGGTCCATTTTGGGACAGACTTTAACTTGCCTGATAACTGACAGCTTCCGAAGATTTCGACTTGGAGATCGCTTCTGGTATGAACGACACGACTCTTACACAGGATTCACATTAGAACAGTTGGATTCCATAAGAAAAGGAAGCTCGCTGGCCAAGGTTATCTGTGACAACTCAGATAATGTAAGCCGGATTCAAAGGCGCGTTTTTGAGACAGGCCAAGAGTCAGTTAATTGCGATAGGATACCATCTATCGACCTGAGTTTGTGGAAAGAAGGTGGGTGAGAATATGTTCCATGCAACTGGGCTTGTTCATGTGTTGGTATCACTTGCTGGGCGCACTGCAGCGTTTAGTGAACACATTAACATCATTAACTACCTGCTTATAACTATGCATTGCCGGGTAAATTTGGTTTTTCTTCAAGGATTTCTTGAAAAAGGAATTAAGACTTCCTCTCCCCCTCAGTCTATTTCCAGTGCGTTTATCTCAATTTATTTCGTAATTTTTAAAGGGGTACGGGGACTTCCGTTTAATGGAGGCAGTTCATACTGTATCCAAGACGAATTTAAATTTTAATATACATAAATAGAAGAAAAAGAAGTAAAGATTTTGGCAAGCGGTAGACAATTAACTTTTTATTCATTTTTCTCTTAAATCCAGGGCCGGGAATGGAAAAGTCAGCCGAGAGCGAGGCATGCAGAGAAAGGAAGACTAACCATTAATCATGCACTAGTCTGGTTCCAACACCATTTTTCGAAACTACATGTTTATATTTAACAATTATTCGCCGAAGGCGAAGTTAATATCGTTGAATAATCCCCGAGACGAAGTCGAGGGGATTATTCAACAATATTAACTGAGCCTGAGGTGAATAATTGTTTTAGTATATTCAGACGAAGTGATCTCAACAGAATCTGAAAGGAAACCATTAAAAAACGATTATTTTGATTGACGGGTGAAAATTCATGCGTGAACACGAAGCCGTCAACAGTGGATGCGCAAAAGTTAGATCTTTACAGTATCTTCAAACATGGCAAATGGTAGTTTTAATCCTTTTCTATCGAGTTTTGTAAGCTTTAGCATCAACGGTTTAAAAGAAAACGCCGAAAATTTTAAATTACTACCCAATTCTGAGAAGAAAAGTATCTAGAGCTTTATTTGTTTCTGTCAACTCACCGTGAATGAGAGAGTTTTCTTCGTCGCGACGTGCAAATGCTGTCAACAGCGGCTGCGATCAAGGTGAGCGTTGTTTATCTCTAAAGTTCTTTGCCTTGTTAACTTGCTGGCACGTACAATTTTCGAAAATATTTGCCTTCCTCTCTTCTCCATAAATTACCTTCTATTTACAGGCAAAATTGGTCTTGCGAGAAAATCCCGAAATCACAAAACATTGACAAAGCGACCTCGTTTTCCTCTGTGGTGGTAAACATAGCTTCGAGTGTACAAAAAGTCAGCTAAAGTAAAACCACTTCACAGTAAACCACGCTGTTTAAACACCATGAAGTCTTTTCTTGCCTTCAAAGTCATCAGCACTTGGATATTCGTGTATTTTCAAAAAGGTTTTACTTTGAAACTTTGGCAAAACACCCAGTTCACGACAGCGATTTTGTTCGGGTTTATATTCACCGCCTAGCGCGG
>JBBMOI010000001.1:13817500-13832500 GCA_038088405.1 Porites divaricata
TGACACAAGTTTACACCATGCGGCAAAATCTTCATAACAGTGTTTTGTGAACTACAGTCGTAAGGAGCGAGCTCCCAGGAAGGTCTTCCATGGACGGATTTTTCCCCACCGAACCGAAAAATACTAAGACCGATCTAAATGGTCTCTGACGACATTTGACCTGACTCGCTTTGTCGTTCTTACGGAGAATTTCGACAGCTAGCAAGACAGACGAGACACTGACACGACTGACACAGACGACACGCGTGTACATATGTCATGCTATCTCATCCATGTCCCATGATGTATAAAGCGACTTGGAAAGGTTTCCAATTTCACAGGAAGTAATCCCGTTTTTTTTTTTTTCATCCCGAGCACGAATTTTCGTTTTTTGACTTTTCTCGTGTATAAAATTTTGCTGTAAGCCTCGGAAAACGTTAAATGGAAGTCAAGAAACGTTCTTGGGTTCGTTTCTTTGACTGGAAGTAAGCAGTAACAAATAGCAAAAGCTTGTCTTTTTGAATTTCTCTCCCGCTTCCCGCCATCGTAGAGATCCCGCCTCCCGCCCTTTCTTCTCCCGTCTCCCGTACCCCTCCCGCCCCCTGTTCTCCCGGGCTCCCGCCCCCCTGTCCCCCTCCACTAGCAAGTAGTCTAACATAAACAATTACTACTTAAGAGCGACTTTTTCTGGGGACCGCGTGAAATCGAAAAATCGCGGCACATGATGGAAAAAATGCCTATCCTCATATTTCGTCCAGAGATACCTTATAGTGAGTCAATAAATGTGGTGTAATTTTTTTGTTGCAATACTTTTTTCTTTTCCAGAAAATTCTCAAAAACTGTAACGGGTGGCCACCGCCATAAAATGACCAAAATAAAAGCGACAAGTAAGGGTACAAGAAGTTTGCTCATCAAAAGCGCAGAAAGAACTTAGGGTTTTTTATATTCAAATATGTACGTAGGAGGTATTGACAAATGATTTAAGCCTAATAACAGGATTATAACGGTTATTTTGAATTTCCGGCATATTTTTGAAAATCGCTAATATTTCATTGTTGTAAAATCCAATTTCGGAGCAGATTTTCAAGAAAACTTTTTCCCATGCGGTATAACTCAGAATGACTTGAAATTAATTTTCCTGTTAAGTGCAAATGGCCTTCTTTCCAATAATGCAAAAATTTATCTGGGGCTTTTGTTCACTGCTAGGAAAAATTCGCTAAACTTTGAGGAAATCACACATTGACTTGTCAACAAACGAAAGTTATCAAATTACGCCCTTCGTTATCAAAGCCAAGATTTCACACAAATCTTAGCTTTAAGCACTATTTTAGATCTAAAAGACAGTACAGTAAGCTTACCTTGTAGAGCTAGCGGTGGAAAATTGGTTTTTCTCACTATTTTCGTTTCAAATTGCCATCTCAACGTGAACAAACGGCACGCATTCCTGGCGGCTTTCCAGTGTATATCGCATTACTCAACATTTTAAACCATATTTGAGCTTTTACACGTTAATCCCCTTCACGTTGACTAGATTCAGTTAAAAAGGACAATAATGAGATTATCTAGAGTTGAAGTAGAGTGAATTTTGAACTCCAGCGTGACTTAATGTTCGCTAGCCAGTTGCAGCTCGTTTTTTGATGTTTGTCACGCAATGAGACGCTGGACACCCAACGATGCTATCGTATAACCCAATCATTACTTTTGGAATAAGAATTCTTTTCCTGAAAGTATGAAAATCTTGCATTAATTAATTAAAAATAAAACAAGCTAATGCATCTGAAATTTTCTTGGAAATCCGAATTTGAAATCGTATCTGTAACCTTGATGAACTTTTCGCAAAGCGTTCACGAGACGGTCTGACGATGCCTTTTCTTCGGCACTGTTGACGAATTATGTGATGACACCGTGGAGAATTTAATTTTGTGATCTGCGATTCGAGTAATGACGACCAATCCTAGCACTAGTGGGACATAAACAGTGAAAAAAGCGTGCAAGAGTTGAAAATTAACCAGAGGTTGTCGCACTCATTACAGCTTGGTCACTGATTTGCGTACATCGATTAATCAGGGTCGTCCCAAAGGGGTGGAGGGGGTGGCCGGAGCCCTTAAAGTTTTGCTACGTAGCCCGGAAACCTAACATTATTTTACTTAGGAGATTGGTTAGCTTAACAAGAGATAAGAAGCATCCATGAATTAGCTAAATTGTTAGAGGGTAAGCAATGGTGAATCAAAGGCTCTAACAGTCAATAATACAAATTCCTACATAGTTCTCATTTTACTTGGGGTCGAACAATTTCAAAGTGCAAACGGTATTTTTTTTTAGGCGCTTATTGAATAAACGCCTAAAAAATACCGTTTGGCACGAAATTTTTGCATTTTCTAATTTTTGAGATTTTTCCATGGATCCGTAAAAATAATTTCCTACAAATAAAAATCACCGCAAACATTTTTCCCAGAAACATTTACTCCAGAGGAAATATTCTCTAACTTAAATTCGCTACACAAAAATGTAATACTAAGAAATCGTGTCTGTTCAATGTGTCATGCTGGGTCCAACTCGTTAGTGTTTTTTTGAGGGATGTTGAATTCTGGTGATGGTGATTTACAGACTGTTCTGTTAGATGGATTAAAAAGACAAATTTCCAAAGCCTGTATTGATGGTTCGGATTCATTGACATTTCAACATAATTCAAAAGCTGTGGCTATATGGCCGGTAACCGGTCAAGGTTTTCAAAATACTAAATGGCCGGCAGTTCTATATTCTCAGTAAATTTCACAAAATCGAAAGATTCCAGCTAATCTAAACTATCATATGTCGATTTAGAAAACTCAAGCGATCCTGAAATGCTTTACAGATCTTTGGTCTAGTGTTTGGTTTGCGCTGTGCTCAGAGGAGGAAATCACGCTTTGAGAAATTTTTTCAGCTCGACTGCCGGTCAAGGTTTTCAAAACACTAAATGGCAGGCAGTTCTATATTCTTAGTAAATCTCACATATAGCCACAGCGTTTTTTACAAAACAATATATTTTGGGTTCACACACACGCGTCCCCTGAAGTTCATTTCCGTGACAGCATCAAATGTCGGTGCGCGAACTCAGGCATGACAGGCCAAGTGGGCGGTTTTCATAATCCCAGGGTTTGTCTGCAAGCGTTTCCTTCCTTTCTTCCCCACCCCCTCCCAGCTCTTTTATTGGCGCCATTTTAGACTCTCGTTCCTCGTTCTTTGCTCCTAAATCGCACGGAAACGCTTGCTACGCAGGCTACTGTTTATGCCCCACTAGCGCTAGGATCTGTCGTCACTGCTCGAAACGCCGATTACAAACTTTTCCACGGTGTCATCTTCGTCAAACAGTAAAAAAAAGATCGTGAGACCGTCTTGTGAACGCTTTGCGAAAAGTTAATCAAGGTTACAGATCGGATTTCAAATTTGGCTTTCCAAGAAAATATCAGATGCATTACCTTTTTTTATTGCAAGATTTTCAAACTTAGGTATTAAGGAAAAGAATTCTTACCCCAATCTCTGAAGTAAAATAATGTTAGGGCTCTGGGCTCCGCAGCAAAACGTTAAGGGCTCCGGCAGCTGTTGCTCCCATTCCCCCCTCCAACCCTTTTGCGACGACCTGGGACGACCCTGATTAATCGATACGCAAATCAGTTCGCGGGGTCGAAGCTGCACTGAGAGCATAAATCTGATCCCCTCTCGTCGCTGTTTATGTCCCACTAGCGCTAGGATCTGTTGTCACTACTCGACTCGCCGATCACAAAATTTTCCATGGTGTCATCACATAATCCGTCAAACAGTGAAGAAGAAAAAGCATCGTCAGACCGTCTCGTGAACGAGTTCATCAAGATCCGATTACAGATCTGATTTCGACTTTTGGCTTTCCAAGAAAATATCTGTAAGCCAGTATATAATTATATTCTTAAACGCGTTTGTGTATACGATAGCATTATTGGGATTCCTGTGTCTCATTGCGTGACAAACATCAAAACGAGCTGGAACTGGTTAGCGAACATTAAGTCACTCGGGAGTTCAAAATTCATTCTACTTTAACTCTGAATAATCTCTTTGTCGTCCTTTTTAGCTGAATCTAGTCAACGTGAAGGGGATTAACGTGTAAAAGCTCAAATATGGTTTAAAATGTTGAGTAATGCGATATTCACTGGAAAGCCGCCAGGAATGCGTGCCGTTTGTTCACGTTAAGATGGCAATTTGAAACGAAAATAGTGAGAAAAACCAATTTTCCACCGCTAGCTCTACAAGGTAAGCTTACTGTACTGTCTTTTAGATCTAAAATAGTGCTTAAAGCTTAAGATTTGTGTGAAATCTTGGCTTTGATAACGAAGGGCGTAATTTGATAACTTTCGTTTGTTGACAAGTCAATGGCCGTTTTTATACTAGAGGACGCATTATCCGTCCAGACGGATAATGCGTCTATGGTCGTTTTTATACTAAGGACGCATTATTCGACTGGACGAACTTGGGCAAACATTGTAGTTCGTCTGGTTATGCGTCTCAAGTATAAAGACGGGCACGAGACGTGTTATGCGTCTGGACGAACTTTCCTTCGAAATACGTCTTGAACGACGCACTACGAAAGGTAGTTCGTCTGGACGCATAATGCGTCTCGTGCCCGTCTTTATACTAAGGACGCATTATCCGTCTGGACGAACTTGGGCAAATATTTTGTAGTTCGTCTAGGTTATGCGTCCCTAGTATAAGTGGGGGGGGGGGGGGGGGAGGGGGCACGCGAGCGGCGGAGGCGCGAGCCGCTAGGGGGGTATGGGGGCATTCTCCCCAGAAAATTTTGAAATCTAGAGGCTTGGAAATATTATTTCCAGCGTTCTCCAAGAGCTATTTGTGATTTACGCACATCGCGAATTATTTAGTTTGTACACTGTCTCAGCAAACCAATGCACATTGGGAGTATAACACTTGCAACGTCAATTAAAAAATAGAAAACCGACTATCTCTGTATCTTGAAACCAGCAAATGTATGCATCCTGTATGCTTTGGTAGACCTTGAAGTCCTTCTGGTTAAATATGGTGCGAATACACTCTGTCGTCACATCAATTGCCGCGTAATACATGTGGCGGAAATACTCCTTTGGTGTAGAAGGAAAGTAATGTGTACCACCGTCTCCTACTTCTTGCCGCGCGGGAACTCGTCGTTTTCTTATATAGGTCTGTTCTTACTTTTTAGGAAAAAAAACTGGGGGGGGGGGGGGGGGGCACGGGCCACCCCGGCCCCTCCCCTTGCTACGGCACTGCTTTTACACTTCCATGGACTAGAAAACTGAGTGAATCAAATTCCAGTTCAGTTCTTTCTGTATAACAAGCCTAACTGAAACTTGATTAACTCAGTTTCCTAACCCTAATCATAAAACTTGAGGGTCATTTGCGTTGGTGTTTATGGTGGCCATTCAGTGTTTTGCTAAAATTAAGGGACCTTTATCTCTTAGAGGTTTTTCCTCCTAAAGATTTCAGTTATCATCTTCTAACTAAATACCATCATCAGTACCTTAAAAAGAGAGTTTTCAATAATTTTGCTGTCAAACTGAGAAAATCGTGAACACCTGAA
The DNA here is from genome assembly GCA_038088405.1 of Porites divaricata. Taxonomy (NCBI): domain Eukaryota; kingdom Metazoa; phylum Cnidaria; class Anthozoa; order Scleractinia; family Poritidae; genus Porites; species Porites divaricata. The sequence goes on from JBBMOI010000001.1 coordinate 13,823,061, forward strand.
AATTTTCAGGAATGTTGATTGTGTAGTGACCAATCACCATAATGTTCAGGACACGTGAGCAAACCTCAAAGGGTAAGGGGCTTAAGAGATCCGATCTCTTTCGGAATTCCTCAAGGGTCCGTTTTGGGGCCAACACTTTTCACTCTTTTCACGAACGATCTTCCGTCCTCTGTGTCTTCCGGATCCGTCTATATGCTTGCCGACGACACAACGGTTTACTGCACGAGTGACACGGCAGAAAAAAGGTATTGCCCAGTTAAATTCTGCACTCCGTGAATTAAACGAGTGGTGCCTCATTAACAGATTAACACCCCACCCAAGTAAAAGTGAGGCCATGCTAATCTCTAGAAGAAATCCTCCGGCTAACATTCCCCCGATCTTCATTGGAGACTCTACAATTGAATGGGTATCGAAATCACGATTACTGGGAATGACCGTCGATGAGAAACTGACCTGGACTCCGCATATGCTGGAACTCAAAAAATCATTCGCTAAAAAACTAGGATTACTTAAGAAGTGAGATTTCTCCCTAGGAACGTTCGTCAGGATCTCTATTTTAAGGTCATTTTGCCTTCAGTGACCTATGGTCTTATACTATGGGGATCTTGTTGCAATTCTGACTTATTCTAGTCCCTGGAAAGACTTCACTGCAGGGCTGCGAGACTTATTTTTAACTTGCCGAAAGACATGGCTTCTGTTGATGTTCTACAACAGGCCCAATGGCCGACTCTGTCTATTTATTATAAATCAGCCATTTTTATCTGTTTTCATAAAGCTTTTCACGATAGGTTACCTGTCACATTAATCGATTTGATTTCTAAGAAACGGGCCGCAAATTATTCAACCCGGACCTGCGCTTCTTTAATTGTTCCCCGCTTCAAAACGCGTTACATGAAAGACTCTGTCGCGTTTAGAGGCTCAGTCCTGTGGAATGCAGTGACGAACAATTGTAGCGCCCTGACAAAAAACGTTCCATATCGTGACCTCAGGCTAAAGCTTAAATCTCTAGTTAATTTTAATGAATTTAGTTTTAAGATAACGTCTGCATCCACTTGTAGTTTTAGAAAAGATGACTTTGTATATACTTAAAAAATTATGCTCACAATTTCTTATTTGTAAATATCCCTGACTTAAGTTCAACGTTCTTTCTGTAAATACCCCTAGTTTTAGTTTTTTAGTTACTTAGTGATTAGTTAATTGCAAACGACCCCACAAGCTCATGTAGCTTTAATAATTATCGTTTCAAAATAAAGGCTATCTATCTATCTATCTAAGGGGCTTATAACTGGAATAGAAAAAGCGATTCAAAACCAAATACTTTTTGCATTTAGTGGTTTGTAACTTAGCTTCAAAATGTAACAGTGGAAACTTAGGGGAGGACTTGTAACCAGGAGGGCCATTTGTTCTTGTTTACCGGTAGGTGGGCCTATAAATTGGAGGGGGGTGGGGGAGGCTTAAAAGCAATAATTTTTGGTAGCCTGTTCCATCAGACATTCAGGTATTGGGGAATGCGCAAAGAGAAAAAACAAAAACAAAAACAAGAAAACACCCTGAATTTTTTAATGCTATACTTCTCACTATCTGAATGCCTAGAACAGGTTTAATATCATAAGCTATATAGCAGGGTCTGGATGGGGTTAACTGACAACTGACAAATGGCCAAAAATTTAACTGACTACATACTGACATTTGCCTTGGGTTTTACTGTCAACTGACAAAGGACCTGATTGTCCCCTATTTTCTACAAAACCCGTTTTTTAAGGCCTTAAATAAATTGTTCCATTCTTTTCATCAGACAAAGTGATCAAATGTGCGTTTGTAGGGGTAATCTTAGCGGCAAGACGCTTAAATGTCTATTTCAATAATAATTTTACTATGAAACCCATGTGTGTCATGTAGCATCTGTTGTAAATGACCTATGATCTCAAATTTACGCTCCTCTGAATGGCTGCTCAGAATGAGGGCGTTACAAAGGCAATTGAAAGTTTTTACTGAGATGATTCAGAGACGGTTTTTTTTGGTCTTCTTACGATCTGCATCCCAATATTATGCCTGCCAACTTTTTCTGAGTCAAATGCGTGAGATTTTCAACTTGTCATGACCGAGATTTCCGGAAACGTCCGGGCGACTTCCAAAGATTTCCGATGTTTTTCCGAAGACTTCCGAACGCCGTCGAAAATTAAATGTCCGCAGACTGTTCCCGAAGACGTTTGAGCACTTCCGAAGCTACTTAAAAGACGACACTTTTAGCGTGCTTTGATATGATTTCGTTAGAACACAAAAAAGGACTCAAAGTCATCATAAGTTAAGAACAATTTGTCCGGATTTGTGAGTCAGGCGTGAGAAATTGTCCTTGATGCGTGGGATCGATGTCTTTAGTCCACAGGCGTAAGACTCACACATAATGCGTATACAATATTCAGGGCCTAGTTGTTCGAACGCCGGTTAGCGCTAACCTGGGGTTAATTCAATATTTGAATTCAAATTTCGCACTAACCCTGGGTTATCTTAACCCAGCTTCGAACAACCCTGTTCTGATGGTATAAATTTTGATTGGCTTACTGGTTGGCAATGTTGGACTCTGGCCAGCAAAAACGTTCGAGTGGAGGAGAGTAACACAAGACTTGAGATAAGAAGGGCGACTTGAAATGCTTACAACAGCAAAACTGATAAAAATTAAGGTACTTTTGCATCAGTTTTCGAATTTAATGTTTAATTTACATTATATGTGCCTTTTAAGCCAAATTTCGCATCAAAAATATGCAAATAAGTTTCATACGTAATCATTAACAACCATTTAACTGACAACTGACAAAAAGCCTAAAATTTTAACTGACAACTGACAAATGGCCGAAATTTTAACTGACAACTGACATTTGTACCCCCCCCCCCCCTTCCCTCATCCAGACCCTCATATAGCTATATAGCTGTACTTTCTTATCTGGATCAGTGAAATGTAGAGTGATTACACTTTATATAGACTGTATGCTTTAGAAGACCCCATTAAGAAGTACACTTTGAGTATCACACAACCCAAAAGCATTTTCCTAGGTAGCTGCTCTCGTCATGTTTTGAGAGTCGAGTGCAAGGCCTGGTTCGAAATTGGGAATAGAATTTTGGATAACACCTGAAATAGGATAGGGAAAATCACATAGTTTGGTCAAACTTTGGCAAGGCAAAAAGTATAGTGCATGCAAGGCCAACCTGAACTGATTTTTTTGGGGGTAGTACAGTTGTATTGAAACTGAATGTGGTGCTTTATAGCGGAGCTCCTCGCGCGCGCGAAGCGCGCGCGTGGACGTAGCCCCATAGCTAAGTAATCTACCCATCCCAGAAAATTAGGTAATCACGTGACTGTACACCGACCACCCGCCCGCCGTCCGTCCGCACCACAGGGAAACCAATGTTCAATCTCACACTTTCTAGCTAGTTTGGGAGCCCAGGGAGCCTAGATAGGAGACAACTATCAATGTTGTGATCAATTGACAGCTGTCAAGACAAGGTATCCGCTGACCAGTATCACCTGGCCGTATCGCGGGCTCAGGTGTCGACTCATCCAGGGCGAGTATTTTTTGAAGTTATCCACTGACAAGTTACTAGTTTTCAGATGATCGCAGGCTCAATTTTTTTTTAAAAAATTCATATGAAATATATTGTGTTTATGTCATTATGGTCCAGCACTATTATCATTTTGATTTCAAACTGACCTCGGACAAGAAAATTCAGCCAGTTATTTAAAAATGCAAGAAGGGAAAACAGATGTTTTTCACTTTTCTCAGGACAGTCACGCTTTGGTCACGCTCCACGTCCAATTTTTATGCCCTGATTGGTCAAAATTTGACAGGTGAGTTCATGCGGAAAATTCATACAACATCTTGAAACTTGTTTGCTTCAACAGCTGACAGAAGCTGACAGAGTTACATATATCTAAATTAAGATTTTTTTTAATTGTCCTTTTTAATTTTCAATTGCCGCACCTTCAGAGACAAGCTGTTCCACAACGCACTTCCGTTATAATTATAAGAAGGGCTTCTTTTTTTAAAAAAAAATTCAGTGCGGGGTTGTGGACGAACAAAACGAGAAGCCGTCAGATATTCTAGAACCGTGTTATTTAGGGACGGACCATGAGAAAAGTTATCTGGGGTGGGGAGTTTTCGAGCCGCAGGAATTTTTTTCGTTAACATATTCCTTGTATGAATTTTTTTAGGCCATAGCATGAATATTTTTTAGGGTTAATTGGCGTGATTGATTTTTTTTTCATTTAATTTTCTCTTTTGCGATTTTTTTTTGTACTTTGCCCGCCTCCTCATAAGTTTTCTAATGGTCCGTCTCTTACAATGATACGCATATTGCTTAACTAAGTAACTACGCGCTGATGGACAATGATTTCCGACTGTGGAGCGGAAAGTTAGCACTACGCGAACAGAGCGATTCTCTGTCGTTTCTGCAATGCATAAGATATTACGGCAATGAGGTTCCCGAGGTCCATTTTCGAAATCATCACTACTACGATGAAATGTATTCTGCGTGCAGATGTCTCCTTTTCCAGGTTTATATGTTAAATAACCCTACCCACGGTTTGTTTGACAAAGCTTCCGAGACGGCTTTTTGGTGGTATTTTTGATCCAATTTTTTTTTCGTCTTTATTTTCGCGGCCTTTGCGATGACGGCTTTGGACCGTACTGCGCTTCGTGATTTAGCAAAATTAATTGCTGTGGGAATTAAACATTTTTTTTTCTATAAAGAACGCGCTTTCACTTTCAGTATAATAATAATAATAATAATAAGCATAGTTAACAAGGAGGCCGTATAAAAATATTACATATCTCCAAATAAGGGTTTTGAATTTTTCTTGAAAAACATAAAGGGATGTCGATTGCCGTACCTCCACAGCCAAGCTGTTTCAAAACACATTTCCGCTATGAGAGAGGCTTCTTTTATAAAATTCGGTACGGGTTTTGGAACAGCGATCTTGTATTTATTCAGGGGCACCCAGCGACTGTTTTCTCTGAAATATTTGAATTTTCTATAGCATGAGGAAGGCTAGAAATTTCTATATGATCGTTCCAGTTGTGTACAATTTTCGAAGCTTATCTAATAAAATCCCCACGACTCTCCCAAGATGCCATCTTGGCGGGTTTTGGTGATTTCATTTATTTTTTCGATCCGGTTTTGTTTTACATTTTTATTTTCGCGGCTTAATTCGCAGCGAGCGATAAAAATTTATTCGTTGAAAGGAATAATTAAGTCCTTTTATTTGCGATATAAACTTAATTTATTTTAGTTGTGACGGCATTGACAGCTTTGGAAGAAATTAAGGTATCCGTATTGTGCCTCGCGTTTTCGCAAAACGGCGGCGGAGGCATAATATTTTCTTCCAACTAGAGTCATTATCGAGGCAAATAATTTTAAATTATCTCATTTCCCAAAGTGCGTGCTGCTGAGGACCAGTCGGCAGTAAATAAACACTAGCCTCACTGTTCTGGCGAAAATTGAGATGCATTTGTTACAACTTGATGACAAGTATAGACCGGTAATTGCATCTGTATAGAGGAAATTAATTATCAAATCCGTGTCATAAGAAGAGGATTATAACGCCTCGCTCGGATACTGCTTGAGGTGCTCCAAAAGTCCCATACAATTTACTGTAACGTCGTTACAGTAAATTGTATGGGACTCTCCAGGATACTTACAGTTCAGGCGATTTGTGTCCCCTCATGTGAGTTATCATTGTATTTATATCTGTTTTCATGAAGTCGAGCGCAGTTTATGAGGCTAGTTTATGCACGTTTGTATTTTGATTTGAGACACTGATCTGACCTAGTATGAGGTTTGAAAGCTTACAGAACTTTGAAAAGCCATTAGTCGATATTTCACCGCAAATAACAAGAAAAACCGTTCCGAAGAATATTTAGTTATTATTTTGGCTGTAGAAAGAAAACTTTGAGCGATTTACTTGTCGCGTCTGACCCTTGCATCAGGAGCGTGGTCAAAAGCATGGCAAGCCCGGCCAAGCCTGGCCTGGCCAGGCTTGCCAAGGTCTTGGCCGGGCTTGCCAGGAAAGCGTAGCCTGGAAAAGCCTGGTAAGCCCGGTCAAGGCCAGGGTTTTGAGGTAAGCCTGGCCATAGAAGCGTGGCTTTTCCGGCCACACTGAAAAACAGGCCGGCATTTCATGGCCTTCCAGGCCAGAAAACCAGAAGACGGGAAAGCCAAAAATTCCTGGCCATGTTCTACAAGTGACAGCAATAAGAAGTGCAGAAACAATTTTTTTACAATATTTCTACCTTTTTATTATTATGACAATTAGAAATGCATTTTTTACAGGATCAATACCAAAAGTTCTTTAGGTAAATGGAAAATACAGAGTTTTAAAAAATTAGTGCAAGAAAGGGGAAAACATAGATCATAAGGCTGCAACAAGCCCACTACTCTCTTTCCACAAAGTTTGGCACTCTACAGTAGCAAAACACAAATCTTGCTTGTTTCCACTCAGACAAAAAACTTTTTCTTCAATAGCAGCAACATTGAATTATGCATATATTGATGTATGAAGCAATATACAGTTAATTTTCAATATCTGATGACAAAGCAATTCTGCGAAACTTACGTAAAAACCATAGTGAAATATTAACAAGTACCTCCTATTCTGAATTTTCTTTATGGTTCTTTTTCCACTGCATGGGTAATTTATTTAACTGCAAGGATCATTTCTACTTTTATACCTATATTCACATTTCAAAAAAAAAAAATTGCTTAGGTCAGGATTCGATTCCCGATCAAGCCTTAATTTTTCAGGTACTTGTTCAGCCACTTAGATAATGTTCATTTAACTGCAAGGATGATGACATTTCAATTTTTATAACTGTTTCTTACTGTAATGTGTTCCGCGGATTTACCGTTCCTCGTAGGTCAAAAGTCCACTTGAAAATGCGAACAGTTCCTTGCTTTGCATACTTTTTGAGCTTCCTTTTGATACAGTTCGTTCGTTCGTTCGTTATGAATGATCCGTTGAGGCAATAAAATGGCGTGGTCTGAATTCCATACTCGAACCTGTGAGCTTTGTCCAACATGAACAACGGCCAGAACACGTTTTTCGTCGCAGTTCATTGATTGATAATGTAGTCCAACATTTTCTTTCCCAACTTAAAAGAACAACGTTAGGTTTTCCTCTTGCTTTTAACACTTCAAATGCGTCGGTTCATCATAATTAACGCTGAAAATAACTCCCATTTCGACCCAAACGGGAGCACATCGCAAGACAAGCCACCGCCATGTTTTCTCGTTTCCCAGGCTTCCACGCGTGCCTTTGGCACATGCGTGATTTGATTTACTTTGTCACGTGTGGCTTTTGAACCAATAGAAAAGTGTGAAATGAATTTTCGTTGAATAGTTCAAATTCACGCGGACTTCACAAGCAACAGAGTATTTTCGTAAGACTGTCTTTCTATTATTCATGTTATTTTCGAGACAAAGTGATCAATTGCGATGTTTGTGTTCACATAAAGCTTGTTTGCAAGTGAGTTTACTCAGCTGGATGAATGTGGAAAGGTATGTTTTCTGATAACTTTGCGTAAATAAGCTTATAAAGTTCAAAGATGTATGCAAAGATATGCCATTAATCAGATCCCTTTTTGCTGCTTTTTGTTTACTGCAGATCGAAGTAACTGTACTTTTTGTTGCAAATAGTCAGTGGAATACTCTGAAAACTGTATGTTCTGGCGCTACAAGGTTATAGCAGACTTGTCAAGACCAATATTAAATAAAATAGGAGAAGAAATAGCATAATAAGTAAAGTTTCCAATGGCTATACTGGTTGGAAGCAATAAAGTTTCCAGTTAATTTATAAGGACTTGAGACGTGAACTTACATATATAATATCAGAATACAGCCTGTAGGGTTATCTATTTGAACTTTAATTCATAGTATAAGTTGCATAAGGTTATATGCTTCTGGTACATGTAATCTTAATACATCGCTTCAATAGTAAGGTCAAGAACAACCAGCACTAGCTGCCTGGGCCCAGTTGCTCGAAGCATGGTTAGCGTTAACCAGCGTTTAATACCATGACAACGTATTGGTTTTGATACTGCTTAACCAATGGTTAACGCTAACCATGCTTCGAGCAACTCAGCCCTGATGTGCGGACCTTCAGTTCAGAAGGCTGCATCGGCGACATTGGAAAAAGCAGTCATTTAGCAGTTTATTTTTTTTTTCATGTAGATGTTTATTTACATGCATGTATGTGGAACATGGTCATTTGTATGTTGAGTAAAATAAATTACGAAAAAGAGAGTTTTCAGCTGATGTTGTCATTTGGATTAAAAACAAACACAGTGCTTAAGAAATATTCAAGTGTCAAGCTTATGGCTGGCTTCCCTGGCTAGCAAAGTCAAGCCAGGCCATTTACTCTGTTATGGTATTGGCCGGGCTGGCCACGGTTTCCCCGGCTAGCCTGGTCAAGCCAGGCCATTTGCTCTGTTATGGTATTGGCCGGGCTAGCCACGGTTTCCCCGGCTAGCCTGGTCAAGCCAGGCCATTTGCTCTGTTATGGTATTGGCCGGGCTGGCCGCGGCTTCCCCGGATTTTTATCGCCTGGCCAGCCCGGCCTAGGCCGGGCTGACCGGGGCTTTTGGGCCGGGCTTTGACCCCGGCCTACCCCGGTCTGACCGGGCTCTTGATGCAAGGGGAGTTCATCGAGGAAAACAGCAAACACCGGGAAGCCGGCGGCTTAAAATTGAACTTAATTTTTAAGCTTAAAGACTCTAAGATTCTTATAGACACTTAAATACTTGTTTTCGTGAATGAAACTTGTTGTCTCTGTAAAGGTTGTACCGAATTATATTTCTGATCTTTTATTTATTGTTAGTTGTCTTTTGCAATTTTCATCGCTTTGCCGCCCTTTGCCGTTATTTGTTTACAGTCGTTCATAAACATCGCTTGCAGGAGTACTCAACGTACCGCGCGTATCACACATCGCCGTGACGGTCATAAAACTATCAAAAAATAAACACAATAAATTCTTTATTATGTTGAAGCGTAACTCTGTTAAAATTTCTTTGCGAACTTGGTAGGTGATTTTGGAATTTTTTTGAACGGTTTCGCTAATTAAAAGCCCACGCGTGCTTCGATGGTCCTGAATATTGAATGAATGGAATTAGTCTTGAAAAATTGTGAAACTGACTGCTAATTGTCTGAGGTCAGGCGGTCTGTATGATAAAAACAGCGCCTCACAGTACTCTGTCACCTCAGATGTGATGTATAAAAAGTATAAAAGGTTGATTTGCACGCACCCAGATTTGTTGACAAGATTTCCTAAAGTAAACTTGTCGAACGTAAAAATTCGGCCTGATTTGTTTTCCAAGAATTTGTTTTCCACGCCTAATCTACCGTGATCAAGGGCCATTATTGCTCTAAAATGTGACCGAAGATGATTGCCAGTG
>JBBMOI010000001.1:13835000-13850000 GCA_038088405.1 Porites divaricata
AACGTTAGTATCGCTCAAACTTAACACACAGTCATTCGGTACAGTAACGTAGATTACAGGTCGGTGTAGGCTTCAGCTTGTAAACATAGAACGAACCACAGTTTAGTATCTTGATGTATGTACGGTAGTTACAGCTACATGAGCCTTGGTTAAAACAGACTTGGCGAGTGACAATCCCTTCTTCAACAGATGGATGGTTTCCGTTTAACCAACCAGGATAGTATGTCTTACAATAGTGATATGAACGACCGCAGTTTGTGTTCATGCGTCGTCGGGTGATAAACCTGTACCAGCCTTCATGTAAATAGCGGTCACATTTGTAGCTACCATCACTTTGGTAGAAGTCGTAATATCTTGTGTCGTCGTCTATGGTTTTGTATTGAACGCACTCGGTTTTAACACCTGAAAATAAAAATAATTATATAAAATAATTAATCAAATAATCTGACTCTGTATGAAATAGCCAACCATTTCACGGCTATCTTTATAGGGGATGGGAGAATCGGGGAGTGGGAATGGAGAACGGAGATGGGGAAATCTTAAAAAGCGAGAATCTTTAATATAGGGAATCTTTAAAACGGGAATATTAATTTGCCTACAAGTGAGCGGGAATCTTTCATGTCAAATGGAAGCTATTTATTGCTGGTTTTCAGTGTCACGCCATTCAAAATAGGTCAAAATCAAAATCAAAACCATTCGACTGATAAAGTCCAGAATCTTGGAAATGAAAGGAGGTAAATATACAAAGACCCTCGCCAAGATTTGGCTCGAAGGAATAATTCGAATACGAGATGTCCTGGGAAATGTTTTACCCAAATTTATAGAGCTTTGTATGGAGACGCCATGCTGGAGCTCATCCGGATGAGCTCCAACATGGCGGACGGGAACTAACAGAAATATCTGTTACCGAGTTTTGCTAGAAAAGCGTGAATTTACTCCTAGAGAAACTCATAAACATTAAAGTAATACTTTTTTCTAATACTTGAACTGCTTAGATAGCACAATTCCGTGAAAAAAGTCTCTTTTTTGACCTAAATGACAGCTCTCTCGGCCGTCATGTAAATGCTGCGTCACGCAAAAGCTTAGAAATTCAAGCGTACTCTATCACAAAACCAAGAACCCTTCTGAAGCGAAATTTGTTTGAAAATTAGTTTTCAGCTGCTCTACATACACCATGAAAGTAAAATCTCAGTAGGATCGATAGTTTTGTAGTTTGAATTTTGGTGACGTCATGTGAAAACCAACAATACTGCAAGATGTGTCAACTCATCGCTTACAAAATAAGAGTTGTGAAATTTATTCGTAGCAACAAATTTGCACGCAGAGCAAAAAATTGCTTTTGGGGGACAGTGGAGAGCGTAAATATAATTTCGATTTTCTTTGTGCATTCTCCTTTTCAACCTTGCTGAAATTCAGAGGCGAAAGCTGCACATTTATGTACTTGAGGCACCGAACTCTTCGAAGAGGGTCTCAATGGGGTAGCCAATAGGCGTAAAACGGCCAAAAATTTAGTCGATAGCGGTAAAAATTGAAAATTTTGACCGTTAGCCGTAAATAGGGAAAGAAAAGTTAACCATAAAAGAAACTGTTCCCTAGATTTGTCAATTTTAAGGACGGTGCTAAACTCACTTATGACCGGTTGCGTTTCTTATTTCGAGGCTACTTTGACTCCTTACGCACATTGGCCAAGCGGCTTTTCAGTATCCCCGGGAGTCTTACTTGACCAGTCACTTGGCCTTCGCATTAAAGGACGAGTTGAGAGCTCTTTGTTTTTAGATCTCCAATTTCGCCATCCAGTGTATATACTAGTTAATCGAGGTCAGTATTGAAAGCTGTTGTTAGTATTTTTCCAACGGGTGAAGAAAGGCCAATCGAAAGACCCCCCACAAGGAAAGACACTAGGAGTATCGGACACCTTCAACATTCAAGAAAAACGTTTTTTACTTTCTTGGCCTTAACGAAAAAGCCAGGAAGTTCGGTCAAAGAACTGTAAAGCTTCGCCAAAATCAGCGGCAAAAAAGAAAATTATTCTTTATCGATCCAGCAGCAGCCAGATCTGGAACTACCCTTGTTGCTTGTTAGTGCTGAAGCCAGCTGAACAGTAAGTACTCTTAAAGTATTGAATTCTATACTAAGATACCGTGTGGCATGAAGTTTTTGTGAGAGTTTTATCTTGCGGATCGCAAAATGAAACTCCCGTAGAAACTTATTTTGCGGGAACTAACTTTTTTCATAGTGAAAATCTGATTTTCTTGTTGGCGATTAATATTTTCGATTTTCAGGAGGTCGTGCGCTCTAAATACTAGTGAAACAACACACAGACATGTCACTGATCGTAAAACACGTTGCCAATAAACGAAAATTCCCTGTAATGATTCTCTATTTTTCTAAAAGCCCTATTTACCTGGTTGCTCGCTTTTAAGTACTTATGAGAGGATGACTTTTAGCAAGTCCAGACATTCCCCTGAACGGCGTCTTCCCAGGACTCATGGGTCAAGGCATTTCGGTGGCGTATCCGAGACAAAACTTGATCGGACCATGTGACCCGAAACGCATTGGCCGCGCAGAATAATGAGGCCTAGGGATAAGGAAACGGGTCCTTCGCTATGGTAAATATTACTGGATCCTGGAATTTTTTTTATTTTTGTTATAACTGGATGTTGTCGATGTTGCACCCCGGCCGCGAGTTGGGCGTTCGCGTGTTTACTTTTGCTTTTGCACGAAGATTATTTTCAAAGTAGCCGTTGACATTTCTATGGGTAAAATAATATTAAACGTGGAATAATTAAAAGTATGATCTAGCAAATGTTAAAATTTTTCTAAAGAATGACTTATTTCATCCCGTGATGATCCTAAGACCTTTATTTTGCTTAAAGATACAAAAAAAATACATGTTTATTAGTATTTAATTATTTGAAACAAAAGAAATCAATTTTAAACTTTTTTGTTAACCGTAACTGAAATAAATTAACCGATAGCCGTAAAAGAGCTAAAATTTTAGCCGATAACCGTAAAAGACACCACCCCAGGGAGACCCTCTTCGAAGTCGTCTTCGAAATCAAGTGATCCTGCTTTATTTACAACGCCACGCGGAGTGGCGATGATAAAAGTTTTTTTCTTTCTTTTAAGAGAAATATTCCATTGAATGTGAGATTTTTTGGGGCTTTTAACGTTACTAAAGCTGTCGGGAAAGAAATGATGTATATATGACAGTGCCGGATCCAGACCTTGAGATAAAGGGAGGGCCCGGTCACCCAGACCCTTAGATAACGGGGGGCCGGGGGAGGGGAAAAACCGATCTCCAAAAACGTTTTCTCGGCCCTTTTGGGCTTCAGCTTGGTTTAAAAATAAAGGGCGCCCCCCCGGGCCCTCTCCTGGATCTATCACTGTATGAGTTTCTTATATTTGAACGTAAACTGCGCGGGTGATGGTTCGAATCCCAGAAATCCTGGATTAAGTTTTTTCAGGTCTTCTTTCCGCAACTGCGTAAGTCATGATAAGTTGCGTATTTAATTGTGATGATCTCCTCTGCATTTATTTCTTCATGCCGCAGTTATGACATTCATTATACTCATCATTTCATCTTCATCTTTCCCGGGTATATTAATATTGGCGGTGTGGATAATCTGATTATCAAATGAAGCAATACATCAATAGCAAAAGGGGAAAAACGCCTCCAAAAAAAAAACAAACAAAAAACAAACAAACAAGCAATCAAAAAAAGCCAAAAAAAAATAAAAAAACAAAACAAACAAGGAAAAACTGAAAGCAAACACACTGAATAATAACTTATCACAACTGACATAATGGCTTGCGCAATATTGCTGTACAAAATCAGATCCCTCATTAAGCCTTAGGAACATTGATCTCTTCTTATTAATACTTCCAGGATACCTCGACTATTGCAGAATTATGTGGTGTCATTGCTCAAAACCAGGAACAGATCAACGATATAAACCCCAATTGAGGAAAATATGTTGTTTTTCGACGACCGGCTATTTGCATTGCTAGATATTCTATTTCCTTTAGGCTTTTCCAAGCTTTTATCAGATTCGTCGCTTTCCTCGGTGGAATTTTCGCTTGAAATTGTCTCTTCGCTTGACTCTTCTTCGATCGATTCATCTTCACTTTCTGCTGCTTCCGACTGGCCGACGAGTTTGATTGGGACCCTGGCTCGGCAGTTATCTCCGTCGGGTCAACATCGGAACCGCTTTCTTCAGCAATTGCAGCAAACCAGGACCATTTTGCTCGTCGGCGCCTGTTTTTACCGGACTTTTCAACGTCGAAATCTCTTAACTCGTCAACGAAAGTGATACTGACATCACACGCCAAGTTTGTTTCTGAATGGTCAGCTGAGAAATTAGAATCCCGCCACTGAGTTTAAAATTATATGACGTCACTCTAACTGACCAATAAGATGTCGACATTAAAATAGCCACGCAGCATGACGCAGAAACAAAAATAGATTGAAAAAATTTTCATAGGAAGAGGGGCATGTATGGGGGATTCGTTCTCTTACCTCATAGTCTCTTGATTAGATTAGTTAACTTAAAAGTTTAAAATCGGATTCATTTCAATATAGTTAGTATTCTTATTCTGAAAAATGTAAATTACTGTGACAAGGTTAATTTAAAATCAAATTGTAAGTTGAAATGATCACCGTGTATAAACAAAGTTACTTCATTAATTAATTGATTCATTCGCTGGTACCATAAAACAATGAAAGTCTTTGAAAAATTATCAACGCATTTTTACATTTTTATAGCTAGACCGTGACCTGAAAACGCTTGCCAAAAAGACTCCTAGGTCAGGTTCCCATTCGAAAGGCGTGGGGATGCTTGTCATCTTATTTAGGGGCTGGTATCGCTTATGGTGTTCACTGAGGACGGAACATCGATATTTTTACGCACTCAAATATCTTATACTTGAAGAAATAAGGAAAACAGAAAGCGAAAAAGAGTTTTTCAGATAAAAATTTCACGTATGATGACTCACATTTCGGTGCATATCCACTCCATTTACCGCTGGGTAAACATCTTCTGACCGCTGGACCAACCATAGTATATCCCGGGTTACAGAGGTATCTGACATACTCCCCTGCCCAGTGATTCCCGGTGATAACAACTGCATTGTCTGGTTTGCTAGGGTCCCCACAGTCAGATAAAACTAAAAATAATAAATAAAATAAAATAAAATTAATTAATAAATAAGAAGAAAGTGTTCACACAGCTAGAATTCTTTCTAAAAGATAAGAATTCCACGACGTCATTATTAAATCTGAAATTTTGCAATCAGTTGACTCTCTCGCTCCTTATGGACATCTTACTAACTTTCTACGGTATACGAAATTCTCCCTAAAACGAACACCAGAGTTTATCCCCGTAGTCCTTCTGATCAGTCTTTTTCTCTTTATCAGACACACATTTCTTCAATTCGTGCCGACATATATCGCCGGCAGCGGAATGACTAATGTCCCGATAATTCGAATTTTAGGCTCGTTTCGCCTTAGAGAATTTCGTTGTTGAAATCAGTTCCAGAACATTATCATAGTTCACGGCTGAATTTCAAAGGCCTTTCTAGTTGCGGACTTCTTCTGCTCGAACGATGTCTCTGAAGTGTCTTTGGCATACTTTTTATACAATCTTCAATAACGCTTACACCAGAAATTTCAGTAAAAAATGTCAGCAATGTTTCACTAGATGAGATTTTTTTCGAAATGTTAGGATCCAATTAAAGGCTGATTTCATAAAAAAAAAAAAAAAAAATTAATCACCAGTAATATCGGATTATTTCCCATCATTGCTAAATGAGAGCTCTAATCTTCATATCATGTTGAATATGGTAATTTTTTTTTTTGGATAAATCAACATTTGGGCTACGAAGAAGGTGAGGAAATAAGTAAAGGCCTTTCAATTTTGGCAGAAAACAGTGAATCACAACTGGTAATCTGTGTAAGTTTAAGATGTCTCTGGAATTTCGTATTGCCAATGGCCAAGTTCGTTAAAAACTAATTTCACATTGTACATTCCCCCCTTTTTTTCAGAACGATCTAAAAGGGGCCTCTGATTAGCACAAAAAACACATGATTTAGCAAAACAAAGGTGATTTTATTCTTTGAAAACCTAGTAACACCACAAAACACAAATGATGAAGTTCTGACGTAGATATAACGATCTTTTTACAAGATGCTTAAATTTTTCTTTGATTTATATTCAGTTTCACGTCATATTTCTAAGCATTACTCCAAGTATGTTTTGTCAGGTCTATTTTGTTTATATTTTTACTAGATGTATTTAGCTTATCAAACGGATCGTTAACATATAATCTTCGTCTGACCTAGTTATAGCCTAAATAGTTGTTGTAAATACCCATCAGCAAAGGAGCATGACCATACGTACGTGGATTATACAAACATATATGAGCTTCAGTGAGCAGTATCGAGGTGAACTGTGATTTTCCGAGTCGTTTAGAGCTGAAAAAAATGAAACAATCTATCCACAGTTAGGAGAGCTGGATAACAAAAAGCTTTTGTTGCTTTTTAAAGGAAAATAACCCAAAGAAAGCCTTGCATTGAGATGATGCAATTGTTATTATATCAAATTAACTGCCCGCCATTTTGGACTTGGAGAGTTGGGACTGTACCGAGTTCCCGTCCAATCCTTCTCCCGTTTCGTTTGAATTTTTTTGTGTTTTCATCAGGTGTGTTCGAAGTTCTAGAAAGTGATCTGTTTCTGGATAATTTTATGATGGCATTTTATTCCTCTGGAGGGGTGAATGACCAGTGTGGTGTCACGTTGTGGGCTGTGCAAGGAACAAGAATGTTTCCTTTGTTGTCTTGCGATAGCGGCATGACTGTATGGTTAAAGCACAAGTCAGGTTCAAGTGTGTCCGGGGAAGAAGAGGAAGACCTGGTGATGCTAAAGCTACAGGTGATTCAAAAGATCAGGTAGGGATCATACACGCGCACAAATGGCTCTTATCGCGGTTTACGAGACTCTTTTGTTTGAAGAGAGACGATGATATATAATAAGCGATATTGTCGTTTCAAATTGTTTGTTTATGGTTGATTGATTCCCTTGTTAATTCCCTGGGTCCTTACGAAGAGCACTAAACATTCAACAAACTCGTCGCAGCAATATCTTTATAAAAAAACAACAACAATAATTGGAATAACTGGAAGACTGTTTTTTGTCTGCTCGAACTGTTTGTTTACATTCAGCTTGTCACGTGGATAAGCTTATCAAGCAATGCTAAGTTTGGCAATGCACAATTTCGAGCCGGCTTGCATTGAAACTGCACCGGTCTCCTTTATTTGCCTGTTTCGTCGAAGACAAGTGAACTTAAAATAGGCTTAGCTACATAATTCCGCAGGAATTGTTTTGGGAATTGTAGACGACGTTTTAATGACATTTTCTCGCTGAAAATCTCAATTTCATCGAAAAACTTAGATGCCACAGTTGTCAAAGATCTTTGACGAAAAGGGTAAATAATGGAAACCAGTAACTGACTTGTGCATTGCATGATAAGAGTGCTAGTATACACGTGACAAGCTGAATGTAAACAAGCAGCTCGAGCAGACAAAAAACAGCCTTCAAGTTATTCATATCGTACTTGTCTTTTTTTGACAAATTTGTTGAATGTTTAGTGCTCTTCCTAAGGACCCAGGAAATTAACATGGGAATCAATCAACCATAAACAGTATCGTAAATTATATATCATCGTCTCTTCAACAAAAGAGTCCCGTTAACCGCGATAAGAACCATTTGTGCGCGTGTATGATCCCCAACCGATCTTTTGAATCACCTGTAGCTTTAGCATCACCAGGTCTTCCTCTTCTTTCCCGGGGCCCGTTTCTCGAAAGTCCCGGTAACTTTTCGGGCCCGAAATCAAATATTCAAACAAACTGAGAGTTATATCATGTTAGATGCGAAACTATTTAAACCTCTATCTTCCATTTAAACAACAACAGCTTTACGGGCCCGTTAGTTATAGGGACTTTCGAGAAACGGGCCCCCGGACACACACTTGAATCCTTCTACTTGTGCTTTACCCGTGCAGTCATGCTGCTATCGCAAGACAACAAAGGAAGCATTCCTGTTTCTTGCACAGCTTACGACGTGACACCACACTGGTCATTTACCTCTCCATTGAGGAATAAAGTGCCATCGTAAAATTTTCCTTAAACAGATCGCTTTCTAGAATTTTGTACACACGTGATGAAAAACACGAAAAATTCCCGCGAAAAGGAGAAGGATTGGACGGGAACTCGGTCCAGACCCCACGCTCTCCAAGTCCAAAATGGCGGGCCAGCTAACTTGATGTAACAACAATTGCATTATCTCAATGCAAGACTTTGTTTGGGTTGTTTTTTTTTATAAAAGCAAAACAAGTTTTTTGTTATTTAGCTCTTCTAACTGTGGATGGATGGTTTCATTTTTCCAGCTCTAAGGACTCGGAAAATCACAGTTCACCTCAGTACTGCTCACTGAAGCTCGTATATGTTTGTATAATCTACGTATGTATGTTCATACTCCTTTGCTGATGGGTATTTACAACAACTATTCAGGCTACTACAAGGTCAGACGAAGATTATATGTTAGCGAACCTTTTGATAAGCTAAATTTATCTGATAAAAATATAAAAAAAATGGGCCTGACAAAATACGGAGACTTAACATGCTTGGAGTAATTCTTAGAAATATGACGTGAAACTGAATATAAATCAAAGAAAAATTTAAGCATCTTGTAATTGGTCGTTATACCTACGTCAGAACATTTTCATTTGTCTTCTATGGTGGTTACTAGGTCTTCAAAGAATAAAATCACCTTTGTTTTGCTAAATCATGTGTTTTTTGTGCTAATCAGAGGCCCCTTTTAGATCAATTTAAAGGTAAGAGTCGGTGTATTTCTAAACAACGAAACTGATTTGGCTTTGACAATTCATTTTCACTTACCAAATACAGAATAAGGGCTTCTTGTCAACAATTTGGTTTGTTTATGGCCTGAATTATGCTCAAAATTCCATTTTGTATCGCCTTAGAGGGGCATGAAGTGTTTGTTCCAAAAATTCAATAAAACCATAATAAGCCAAATTTTTCTCAACTGATTTTGATAATTCGGTGACTAAAGTAAACAGTGGTATAGGTATGAAAGTTGTGCAAGAAGGCAGATGAATATAGTGAAATTTTGAAAAATGGCTATTTTGGGTTGTAATTTTAACATCAATTTTGACCAAACTCTAGCCCCAGGCTCCTCTCTGCGCAATACCTTGAGGACAAAGTTACATGCATGAACTGAAAGCTCTATTATAGTAGAGTTCATGGTCAAATTCATTTGGCAGCACAATTTACCAGTGGGGTCTTATTACACTTTCAAAATGCCCCCTGGAAGGCTGGATTTTTGGTGCTCAAAGGGCAAAAAATGAGACCCCCCTGTAACTCCAAAACTAAAAGTCATAGAAGTGAGCCAAAGTGGCTTTTGAAATAACTCATCACACCCAACTTCTGTGCCAAGTTTCAGCCAAATCGGTTGACCACAACTTTTGGCCTTTGGAACACTTTCTCAGACAATGGCACTCGAACATTTTAAGTTGTCTGTTCCAGGCTTCCAGACAATATGAAACGGCACGAGTTGGACCAAAAACTAACAGCAGCAACAACATCCAAAATTTTGGGGTAGCGAGGGAGTCTCTTTGCAGTTCTTGTCCATCTACCCTCCGCCCCCCACTCTCGAGCTCTTTAAATTCCTGCATTGTCCACTGGAATCCCCTGAAAGCCTGGAACAGGCCTCTTATATAAAAATGAAAATATAAGAGAACATTACCATCTGTTTCCTTACAGGATTTGTTCTTACTCAACCTTTGAAACGTTTTCAGTAAAAAGACGATGGCCCGCCATAACAAGCAAATATCGACATGTTCATGTAAATAACAGCTCCAAGATCATCCGTTTGCCCAAGAAAAAGTACTGACATAAAACTACCCTGTGGTTATAAACCTAGCTGATTTTAAAACGCCAATATTTTTCTTTGTTCTGATAAATTTGCATGAATGACGGCCACGTGTGTAGAAAACTCACTGTACCTAAAACATTATAACCGCGCGAGGACAGTTAATAATAAACTAGCCTTCAGATCAGGAAGTCAAAGCTAAAAAAGTACCGCAGTATATAAGAAGGCTTCAATGACAGACTCCTTACCTACGTTTGTCGTAGCGTTTACCTCATCGCTGTACATGTTACGAGCAACACACTTATACGTAGCCTGGTCTGAGGGCTGGAACTGACCAATCACAAGCTCGCTCGTGACTTCATCTCTGGTGACGTTATTAAAAACAGATATGCTGACGTTGTTCTTGTACCACGTGATTTTAGGTAGAGGCAACCCCGTTGCCGAACAGTTTACTCGGACCAATGCTCTGATAGCAGGTACATCGACCGTATCGGGAGGTGTAGAGGTAAATACAGGTTGTTCTAAGTAGAAGTTTCATACAAAAATACTGATGTTTGAGTCGGCGTAACTTACAATTAATTCTTTATCATGAATGTGACTACTTTCTTTTCTTATCCCCATTACAATGTTATTGAGGTGATATATTTCATCTTCGAAATCAAAGGGACAACGCAGGCCTTTCCAGACCTCAAACAAAAAATCCCAGTCTAATATCTTTCTCTGTAAAACGAAACTTATTTGTGACGAAAGTTTGTTTTCTTCTCGTTTCAACTATTATAGTAAATTGCCGTTTTCACGTGCCGTCATCATGAATTTCTCTGAAGGGCTATGTATTCTAAGAAACATCGAAAGCGTATAATATAAAAGTTTACCCATGAAGAACAGAAGAACTGTGATATTGAACGCATACCGCGAACTTCTTCTGGGCTATACGCCTCAAAGGAATCGTCTGGAATGGTTTAGTGTTATCTTTTTTTTATTACAGTTTCAACTATACCTTACTGCTGACATTCTGTTTCAGAGAGACTTCCTTCAAGCGGCGACGTCAGGACAAAGATACGAGAAGCGGTGAAAAAACACTCACTGTTTCCTCCGTTTATATACAACACACTGAGCCTAGGTAATGCGAGTTCCTTGTTCTACATAGAGCATGACGTAATACGCCTCGCTATTGAACGCCTCGGTAATCTTGATCAGCGGCACCGATAGAACAAACCAAATTAAAACTACAGAGTTAAAAAAACTAGTAGAAAATTTCGAATTTCCTTCAATCGCATCTTTTTTGCTTACGTTATTGTAGTATTTCGTTTCAAATAAAAAGGAGATTTAAGAATATTCATAGGGTCACAATCGATATTTGTCTTACAAAAGCGATGCCAGTAGGGTTGATGATGACTTTGATCTCACTTACCAACTGCTTTGACTTTGAGGAATGTTCCATGAATGACCATACCATATTCATTGGTCGCAAAACACGTGTAGACGCCTCCGTCCTCATTTTTGGTGTTGTTGATATTAAGGCCGTCTTTTCTCACTTCACTCCGTCCCTGAGGGAGAGGGGCTGGGGGGGATCTGGTCCATTTAACCTGCGGTGTGGGATTTCCAAGAAGGTTGCATTGCAACCTTGTCTCTTTACCAAGAAAGCCAGTTACTTGCCCTGGAGGGGACTCGGGGAATCTTGGGGCACCTTAAGGCCAAAATAAAGAAATAAGATGTCAATATTGCAACCAAAAAACTACTGATGACGACTAATGCTTTTAAAGTTCAGTGTGTGTTTTAAAATTTATCCTGTTTGTCGTTGGAAATGCTCCTGATCATATTCTGATTTAACAAGTTATCACTTTGTGAATTTATATTTTTTTAATACTTTCTCTTGCCGTGACGATAACGGTGACTGTCATCCAAAGAGAATTGATTAAAAACAATACTTGAGCGAAATCTTGAAGGGGTAACCAAGTTTTTAATGGGCAATGTGAAAATAGTAAATAGATGGATTTGAAACTACTTCTTTCCGAAAAAATATTTTTTAAATAGCCGTTTAAAGAAATTCATGTGCTTTCCTCGATATTTTCATCCTCGACAAATACATTTCAAACAGTAGATTTTACAGTGGTAAGAGCAACTGCTCTGATACCGCGGAGGTCATTCAAGTTATGAATCCCTTTCATTTCTGACTTTTTTGGGCAGTGTTTTTTTTTTCTGTGGCAACTGCTTAGTTCACGTATACACACAATCCTAATAATCATTATCATTACATGTGTTTTAAGGTAAAAACCAGCGCATTCACCTAAAACAGTAAGTTCCACTTTAGTCTCTTGAGCACCAAACACATTTTCAGCGCGACATGTGATCACTCCCTCATCTTCGAAGCGAACATCGTCTATATCAAACTTGTCAAGGGTAGTCTTGAATCGAGTTTGGTTTCCACGGTTTTTACCCTGCATAGACCAGGTGACCCTAGGTGTTGGATAGCCGGACACGGAGATAGTAACTGACAGATTTCCGCCCTCCTTGATGAAGATGAGTGGTGGCGGTTTGTTTGTGAATCGAGGAGGGGCTGTACGTTGGGCAGTCACAT
This sequence comes from Porites divaricata, assembly GCA_038088405.1. NCBI lineage: Eukaryota > Metazoa > Cnidaria > Anthozoa > Scleractinia > Poritidae > Porites > Porites divaricata. Next base: position 13,847,526 of record JBBMOI010000001.1, read on the forward strand.
ATAAAATATAACAAGATTAGCAAAGTATGTTCTTGAAAGCAGAAACAAAACAGCATATGAATTGTAAAGCCTTTTTTCAACACCTTGATCAAGTTCCTACTCACCAAACATCGCTACCTCTGCTTGATTGTAATTCTTCAATCTCTCGATGAGGCTTTCAATGTCCGAGGTATTTACACCGAGGCTTTTCCCAGGGTTTCCTCGTGGACCCTGTGCGCCAGGAGATCCGTCTTTTCCAGGTTTACCAGGACGTCCTCGACGACCGCGAGGGCCTGGTCCTCCTGATTTTCCGCGAGGACCTGGTAATCCTCTTGGTCCGCGGGGACCTGGTGCTCCTGGAGGGCCTTGGGGACCTACATGGATGAAAAGAAAAAATAATTTATTTAATTAATGGAACAGATTATAAGCATCTTGGAAAATCAGCAGTGTCTTGGTACTCCTCGAGTAGCTACTGATGGCGTCCAAGGCTACTGGATCAAGAAATGGACAGCATTATATGAACAAATAGCGGACCACATGGATGATTTGATCAACAACAGGGTCACCATACCTGTATGGATGACAACTGGAAGGACTGTGCTCTGTCAGAAAGACCAAGAAAGAGGTAGAGCTGTTGAGAACTATCGACCCCTATCCTGTCTACTACTTACTTGGAAACTGATGACAGGGATCATAGCTAATTGTATGTACGAGTTCTTTGTAGAAAACGATGCTTTGCGTGTAGAACAGAAGGGGTGTAGGAGAAAGAGTGGAGGGACAAAAGATCATGCAGTTGTTGATTAATAAGATGGTCCTTGCTGATTAGAAAAGAAAGCACAAGAACTTGCCTACGGCGTGGGTGGACTATATGGTACCTCACTCTTGGATTATTGAAAGCGGAATAACTTTTCTGCAGAAATCCATGGTAAACTGGAAGACAGAACTGACATCTTGTGGAGAGACACTTGGTTTAGTTGATATTAGACGGGGCATCTTTCAATGAGACAGCCTGTTCCCCTTATCTTCGCTGTTTGCATGGTACCCTTGACCAAGATCCTACAAGATGCCAAAGCTGGATATACCTTAGGAGACGTCAAAATAAATCTTTTGTTCTTTATGAGTTCTTTTATGGATGACTTGAAGGTCTATGGCAAGGATAAAGCAGAGATTGAAATCCTTGTATCGACAGTACAGTTGATTAGCCAAGGCATAGGAATGGGATTTGGGATAAAGAAATGTGGTGCTGAAGCGAGGGAAGTTGTGTAAAAGTGAGGGTATAAAGTTGATAAATGGACAGACGATAAAGGAAATAGATGACGAAGGTTACAAGTATCTGGGCATTCTAGAGTTGAACAAGTTATTTTAAAGGAGAGGGAAATTAAATGAAAGACATATTTCGAACGGTGTAGTACGGTTCAAACTTGTCATAAAATCTCAGCTTAATGGTAAAAACAAGATCAAAGCATGCAGTAAACACTTGGGCTGTGTAGATCTTGAGGTATGGAGCAGGAACAATTAAATGGAATAAGGAGGAACTTCAGGAAATAGATAGGAAGTCTAGAAAAATCATGACAATGAATAAGGAGCTACACCCTAGAAGTGATGTTGCCAGAATTTATGTACCCAGAAAGAAGGAAGGAAGAGGCCTGATCAGTTGTGAGAGCTGCGTGAGGAGAGAAGAGAACAGTTTGAGTTGGCATGTGCGAAATAGTGAAGAGGCATTACTCAGAAAAGTTGGGGAGAGCAATGTAGTCGACATCTCAGAAGCTGTAGACCCAAAGGAGTACAAAATGAATGAAGCAAAGGAGACGGAGAATGAATGGAAGCAGAAAAGAATGCATGGGCAGTTGTGAGAGAAAAGAAAGGTATTGACTGGAATAGAACTTGGCAGTGGATTGCAAAAAGAGATTTGAAAGGATATACTGAGGCCACGATATGTAGCGTCCAGGAACAAGCTTTGAGAACAATTTATACGCGATTTCATATTGATCACACAGCAGAATCCCCTTTGTGCAGAATGTGCGGAAGTGGAGGCAGAAACGGTGGCGAGTGAGTGCGGTAAGCTGGTGCAGACAGAATATAAAGAAAGGCATGATAACGTGGCACGGTGTATCCACTGCCATCTTTGTGGTAAATGTGGATTGGAAAGAGCTAATAGCTGGTATGAGCAGAAGCCGGAGGGAGTGGTGGAAAGTGAAAACTTCAACATACTGTGGGATTTCACAGTCCAGTGTGATCGGAAAATTTAGGCAAGAAGGCCAGACATTGTCTTTATTGATAAGAAGGGGAGAGAAAGGTTGTCATAATGGATGTCGCCATCCCAGGTGATGACAGGGTGAAAGATAAGGAACTTGAGAAGTTAGAGAAATACTATTGAAAGATGATTAGGGGTGACGAATGGTCTTTGCGAGCATTCGCGAGCATGCCGAGCACTGCGATTTTTTTGCGAGCACGAGCAGAAATAAAAAATTTGCTTTGCGGGCTTGCGAGCAACGC
>JBBMOI010000001.1:13857500-13890000 GCA_038088405.1 Porites divaricata
GTACCCAGCACCCGTTCCACATTCCCTCCCCTTTCTCCCCCTCCCCCAAACAGACAAACTCCGAAGGACGTAAAGGTTCAACAATCAGATCGGAGTCGGCCTGTCGACTACGTTCTTCTACTTGATCGCTCTGTTTTTTCTTGCCTTCATAGTGACTAGTCTTTTTATGACCCATGTATGCCACTACTAAAGGGACCTCCCCCCCCCCCCCCCCCCCCGCCAAAAAAAAAAAAAGGATTTGAAATTTTTGTAAAAGTTCAGACTTGGGCGAGCTAGCGTACGTATACGTTGGATCCCATGGCCACAAATGGATATGATTATGCCGTTTTTTAAAGCAAGCGCTTTGAGAAAAATGTCTTATAGTTATCGTATGTACCAAATATTTTAAAATAAAATATTATTGATATAAACACAACATAAAATTATTTCTTTCTGCCTTCGTGTCTTATCGCTTGTTTAGAAACAACGTCTGCAGGAAAACTTTCATCATCAACTTGCAAATATTCAGGTCCGAGGCCACTGCCTCCATGCACTTTGCTAAAAAATCCTCACTGTTTTGTCGTCTTCTACTGGAGCAAGAGAGTCGCACTTGGCCATCCGAGCCATGTGAAAGTCTAATTGTGTGCGGGGCAATGGTTTCCTTTTTGAGGGAATTTGGGTATAGATCCGCCCCCGGAGATCGAACCCGTGACCTCCCTCTCTGCAGGCCAGACCATCTGGCTGCCTACAGAGCTATAATCCCTTGCCGTTTTACAAATGGCACATTTTTCGACCTGACTTGAACTCGCATGCGAGTCCAGGGAAACGTAATGTCTGAGCAAGAAGTCTGATAAAATCCTTTACTCTATACTATAATCGTGCGCAAGGCACTTCGCTCGGCCCGTTTGCTAAGGGTTTGATTGCAGTCTATAATTTGTTCCTGTTCCAGGTCTTTAAATAGTAGCGAATAGTCTGTCTTCTTTCTTGCATTTCTTTTTTCGACGAATGTGGGAAATTAAGCGCGCCTGTGAACAGACTAAGCGGTAAGAACACGACGTAAGGAGCGGGAAATAAAACAAAGCAGGAGAAGGGAACTGAAGCGGCATTCCCAACTTTCTGAACATCCAGAGCAGGATAAGTTAAATTAAGATAGATAATTTATTCCATTGAATACCCTTCAACTTATGCTGTGATTGTTAAAACGTATATTTAGCTCTCACTTCATCATAAACAACTCTCAAGAGAAAGACACGTAACCAGATGTGACAAAAGAAAAAACATTATCTGTCAGTCAAACGTTGTCAATTTACAAATGCTTCAGTATTGACTATCTTAAATCCCAGTTCACGACCTTCCACCCAGTTATGTCCGTGGCTAAGGTGCATTTCGCCCACAGTAACGAAAATTACATCCAGGAGTTGGACCCAGCTTGTACACGAAAAATCCCCCACAATTCCTGACCAATACCTGCTTGCGATACTGGCAACATCCCGAGAAATAATCACCAAAGCAAACCTGCATGGCTACACACCCATCATCCTTATGGGGATGTGAACCAAACAGCCAACCAGGATACTGAGTGTTACATTTTTCGGGGCCTGGGCACGAGTTAGGCATCTGAGTTCCAGCAGTTCCTGAGAATCGGTACCAGCCCTCTGCTAAGTTGTTGTCGCATTTGCCTAACAGTGTACCGCTCATAACGTTTCTATCTCCTTCTGTGAGTAGGCGGTAGTGCTGACATTCGTACGCCACCGTTCCAACATTATAACCTAACAACAAATACATCAATTAAACATCGTAACTTTATCTACCAGCGTTCTTACTTTTATCAAACAAACTATATATTCTGATACTTTAATAGCGCTAAAACAACTTGATTGTCCCAAGTCTCCAACATTACACGATCATTTTACCTTTTTTTCCCGCAAATTAATTAACTAATTAATTCATTTATTTCCTAAAGAAAGAAAGAAGCGGCTCCAATCTTCTCACAGTATTCTTATTTTTGCAATTACTCAGTTTATCTCCTTCCGTAAGAGAATTGAAGCTGGTCATCTAGTCCAGCAGCACTAACAAAAGTTTGCCATTGGTTTTTTTTAAGCACAAAAACTAAGTAGTAAATTTACTGTTTTTTCCCAGTCATGTTTCTATACTTACAGTTAGGTTGAGTTCCGCTCCATCGGCCATTTTTGCCACATACTCTCGCAGACGATCCATATAACATACATCCAGGATTACACGCAAACCGCACGATACTACCCACCACGGGGGAACCTTCGCCGTCCGATATTTTGTAACCGTCCACCGGGTTTGGTAGTTCACGGCACTGTTTGAGTTCTTTGTGGATGAAAAACAAACAAACACACAAACAAACAACCAATAATAAGAAATAAAAAATAAACTTAGCTGTAGATATAGGTGAGCGTTCATTGACGATCAAAGAAATCTTCATGATTACGCCTTTTTTTTTTTAACCTAAAATCTAGCCTGTTTCTGGGTCTTAACTAAAAATATTACTAATTGAAAAAAAGGAAAATTTAAGAGCCTACACTCTCGCTACACAACAACGTAAATAAATAAATAAATAAATAAATAATAATAATAATAATAATAACGATTTTGTTACACCTGTTATACAGGAAAACAACCACACTTTTAAACAGCAAGTCTAAAGTAGAACAAAGAATAAATGGGATAGCTAAACGCCAGATACGAGTACTAGAGATTTTTCGTTTTAGTTTGCACTACTTAAGAGTCAAGAGTTGTCATATCAGTATGTACTAATGATTTCATTCCAGATATTGAGTAAGCCAAGGTAAACCTTTCAGCGAGGAGGAGACTCAATATTATCTGCTTCTATGGTTTTCTTGTTGTTGTTGTTGTTTGTGTTTTTGTGTTTTCTTGTTATATTTATTTTTTTGTTTGTCTTATCTCAACATATTATTCTTATGCACAAAAACAATGGAAAATGGAATGCTTACGGATTTTCGTAGTGTACGAGAAAGGATCCTCAGGACGCAATGACGTAAAACCAACACATTTGTAGTCGCCTTGTTCAGAAGACCTCAGGCGCTCTAGGTTCAGTTCTGCAATAACTTCATTACCGTCAATAATTGTTCTTGTCGGCATGGCGACGCCGTCTTTATACCACGTGATGTTCGGTTGAGGAAGGCCTCTAGCAGAACAGTTGACGCGCAAAGGGGCATCATAATCTTTAACTGTTACTACGCTTTTTGGGACAGAAACAATTTGCACAGGCTCTAAAAACAATGCCAAGAAATAGTTAAAAGATTTAAGTTTCTGAATGATGAATATACCCCTTTTGCAGTGAATATTTTTATACAGGAGTCATTCAGAGATTAGAGGCCTTTAGATTCTAAGAAGAAGACGACTAAGAGTACGAGATTTTCTCGGCAGTAAGCAGTGCGTTCCCGTGAACTAGCGTGAACTAGCGTCATTTTGGCGGGAAAAAGTGGTAGCCGTCGTCATTCTTCTACGAGCTTTAGTGAGAATGTCGTAGTAGCGGAAACAAGTTATCAAATGTTAGAAATTTTGTCATTTTGCGATCGGGAGAGGACCCAATCTCCTTCAATAAAGATAACAGTGCTAACTTTTTTGGTGAATCAAAACGGTACCAATGAAGCCGCTTCGGGGTGTCCATTTTTTGAGAGTAGGGACCTTACGAAACCCCGACGACGACGGCAACGGGAACGTCAAAAAACAATAGGTTTAATGAGCAAAATTTCTGCGCGTGCATCACGCTTTTTTGTACATTTCCTTCACTGCACAACTAGGACGTGAAATGTCTAAATTATTTTAAGTTTACGTGGGAACGGAAACGGCAAGGCGATAAATTCTACCATCTCTGTCCGAACTTGAGCGTGTTCCCCTCTCTTCAGCTTCGGCCAAAATCCCCTTCTTTTCCTTAACAAGGCGAATTGGAATAATCGCGCAAAAGTTTAAAATGATGCGAAGTCTGTTTTTCAGCGACGTTTTCATGGACGTAGCCGTTGTCGGATAAGGTGCCTAGTAAGGTCCCTAGTACGTCCGCGAAAAAACCTCCAGTCAAATCTCGTACTCGTAGTCGTTCTCGTCCTCGGATCTATAGCCGAAGGCGACTAATTGTTTTCCTAATTACATTGATGATTATTCGAGAAAATAAAATTATTGATCAATTTCCGACTCCGAAGCATCAGCAAATCTGGCTGCCATTTTGAAAACTACTAGCTTTCAATCTTATAATCACCGCGCGGTGATTATAGCGGGATGAAGCGAAGCTCCTAGCCAATCATAGCGCTCTATTTTCTGTAATCATCAAATGTAATTATACTAATATAGGATAGACAGGAAGAGGAGGAATAATAACAAAATTCTGCATATAAAACATCACTGCTAATTCGACTTGAACTGATGACAGCGTAGAGTCACTTTTACGACAACTTGAAAAGGAAAATGTCGATCAGATTCAAGACGAGAATTTCTAAGAATTGTAAGAAAATAAGCAGATAAGAACTGTCCAGAACAATTCTTATCATAATGGATAAAACTGGCGTGAAACTACACATCGTTGAGTAAACGACAATTAAGTCACGTGGTACAAATTCACGTTTACCATTTGGCATGAACGTGCTTCTTAATCTCTCTAATAACTGCTTGTGTCAGCCGTAGTACTTCACACAACAGCTGTAATTACGACTGCGCTGCAGTTATCTGCATGGTTATTTACCTCGAGGGCTTCTGTTAGATCATTTAAAAATGTGTGAAATGATAATTCACTTCAGTGATGATTTTCTGATGAATGCTTAACTCTTTTTTTTTTTTTTCCCAATTTTTGTGTGGATGTTTATAGCCATGTGTATTAAGGCTGCAATTTTGAAAAGGGTATAGCAAAAAGGCGCACTCACCATACGTTAGTACCGTGACTTCTGTACCACCCATCACAGACCCGACTGGAGTTTCTGCGTGACACATGTAAATGTCTTCATCCTCCTTGGTTGGATTACGCAAGAAAAGGTTGTTATTGTAAATGTAGTGTCTTCCGCGCGGAAGTTCCTTGTTTCCTTGGCGACGCCATTCTATTTTTGGTGTCGGAGACCCTTCCACGGCACATTTAATTTCTGTGACTTGTTCCGTAAAAGCTGTTATCTTGGGAACTGGGGCAATGGTAAACTTGGGTTCCGCTAAAAGCAACAGCAAAAAAACAATGAGCAGAAATTGTTCATTATGAAGAAGGAAGGAGCCTCCATACATCAAGCTGCATCGATAGCAAGACTCAGGACGCAGTTTATTCACAAGTTCAGTTAAGACAATTGTTAGTGCGGTCAAATGTTGCTCGTTTCCACGGCACTTTTGTTTACGTTTTGATTAAAACGGGCGAATTGTATTATAGAAAAAAATGCATTGTGGCCATTCAGTAAGCAAGCTTTCTTTATGTAAAACCACTCACTTGCGACGATGATCTCAACATCAGCGGTGTCAGTACCCATTAAGTTACTCGCCCTGCACGTCCATGTTCCAGAGTCCTCTGGGAGAGCGGACTCCAGAATAAAGTTACTTCCGATGACAGCTCTTCCGCTATTCTTCTTTACCCAGATAATTTCCGGTCTTGGAGTGCCATGAGCCAAGCATTGCAGCTGTATCATATCTCCTTTTGTGGCTGGGTCAGGTTGTTTTGGCTTAGTAGTAATGTTGGGTTTGGCTAAAATGAAAAGGTGAAACTTAAAAGCAACACAAATCAGTTTCAATTCTTTACACCGGAAGTTGACCGTATTATACTTTATTATACAATTTTGAAATGACTGGTTATAACTGCAGTCAGATTGGCTCTCAGCGGTGTGATTTATTCATGAATCAAACTATTTTTTGCTCTAAATCACATCTGTTTTAAATCGCGAAATTCATGTACTAAATCGCATTATATCTGACAGTGTTTTAAATCATACCATTTATGCTCTATATCGCGTCATTTCTGTTTCAAAAAGCCTTTCTGTTGCCGCTTTTCCAATAAACCGGCTACTTGCTTGATCAATAAAATATTTACCTGGAACCCCAGAGAGCTTGCTCGCGGGCTATAAAATATTGCCTTACTGCCTGAATTCTGCGATGCCAAAATGGCTGTAATAAAGTGGTTATCGAACTTCGTGTCGTGCAAGTTTGGTCTGAAATCAAACATCAACTCAATCTCGTTCCCAGGGTTCTCTCCTACCCGCCCCATGGAGCGGGTAGGAGAGAACCCTGGGAACGAGGTTGACATCAACTTACAAAATCCTTCCAAGGATGGTCCCTTTTGCACAGGCTCTTGAGATCCTTGATTTGGCTGAACTACTGGTGTTGTTCCCCCAGTGCCAGGAGGTCCAGGGGGTCCAGGAAGACCACGTAAGCCACGACGTCCTGGAGGTCCCGGTGGGCCGGTATTTCCAGCGACACCAGGGGCTCCGGGAGATCCGGGAGAACCTGATGCTCCAGGGGATCCTGCTGCACCCGCGGGACCAGATGCCCCGGGGGTACCCGGAGGACCTTGTATCCCTGGGGGGCCCGCAGGACCTTGAAGACCTCGGGGTCCAGGAGGGCCTGGTATTGTTTTGACGTCTACAAAGAGAAAATGATAGTCTTAAGTCTGTAACTCATAGAGAAACAAACGTTTTGGACCATTTAAAGGTACTGTCGGAGGTTTGAATAGAAAACTGCCAAGCCGACATGACCCGAGATGTTGTTGATTTTAGGTACAAATCCTGCTATTTCTAAACCTGTGAACGGATCCATGCAAGCTTTACAGCACAGGTGAGCTTTAGCCCGCAAGTTTTTAGCCTTTTTTTTTTTTAAGTTACCTGTTATTCAGTTCCATAGCCTGCGTTGCAGGCGTTCAAATTAAATGAGAAGGGGGGACACGGTCCAGGTTCGACTCACAGCTAAGCCTTTGTTTTCTTTCTTGTATATTGTTTTCGTTTTGGTTTGGTTTTCTCTTCGCTTTTTTGCTTTTTCTACTACAGATCACCAGGTTTTTGCGATAAACGCATTTCTGGCAATGTCAGTAGGTGATGGGCTCCTGTGCATAGCATTGGCTCATTCTTCCACTGTGCATACACTTGAAAAGTTCAGAAAAAATAGAAATAAAAAGTGGAGAAATAAAGTCGCAAAACGATCTCCAATCTCCTTAAATTCCACACGAGAGCCGCCCAAACTTGCGCGTTTCCGCGCAAGTTTCTTTTCTTCGTGGATGGCGCAGTTTGTTCTAAGAGTTAAAACACTATTGGGGCTACTATTGACTTGAATACCTGGGTCCCCCTTGTCTTCAAAGTATTTGATTAAAGCATCTGACACGGACTGATCAACAAATGACTTCAGAGGACTCTCACCAGGCGTAGTGGCACCGGGCACAAACATGGGGCCTATTAACGAGATAGCAAACATCGTAATAACTACATGTTCATACAGTCATACTTTCTACTGGTTTACGTTGAGTTCGATATTCAACGTTTGTCACGAGAAAGTATATTGGATACAAAGTAATTCCACGCACACATGACGACATAAAATAAACCGCGACACTGCAATTAAGTTCTAAGAAAATATATTTAATACGTAATAACATGTAATCAACAATGTGCAAGTAATTGCTTTTTACCAAGTAGCTTCTGATAACTTTTTTGTAAAATGAAAACTTTTCGCTGTTACTATACGCCAAATTTTCGGCGGGAAAGTGTAGAGGGCACAAGCATCGCCAGGATTTTTACGCTTTACCTGTTGCACACCCCACAATTTGGAACGGTTTTCAAGTTTTCTGATTGGTCGTATACCTTTTGGCCTGGGACAAATGTCTATAGCTCTGGTATTGTCCGTTTACGGTATACGTATATTTCAAAAATGGAAAATATTTCGAACAGATCAGTTGCGGGATCTGATCGATCGTCAGTACGTTGGGGACCCCAAGATAAGTGGGGGAAGGGTGAGGGAGGAAGTGTCTCGATTGAGGGCTTCAGTTTTACATGAAAATAAGATAGGGACCTCGGTGGCCCAAGCCCCTCTCCCCTACCTCTCCTTCTGCAGTAGTTGAGCAAAACAATAGGTCCGCTTTAAGGGAATCTCATAGGCCAATTAAGAGCACTCGATTATACAACAGTTCTCTGTGTCTTTTAACAAGCCGTTTAAAAAAAGACTGGGAACAATTTGAATTCGGTGCAGTGGTTAGTGGCTTACCAAGGTGTTCTCTCGCGTACTCTGCTAAATAGCGCTCAATGGTTTTGTTAATTCCTCCGCTCGTAACCGGCGCCTGTTCTTTACTCACGGGATCTGGAAACAAGATGGAAACAAATGCACAACATATAACGCATTGTTTGTTAGTTAAATGAATGACTTAAAGTTGCGGAAAGGTATGTTTGTCTCGTATCACAAAACACACATGTTTACAGAGTACAGTTTCATCGCGAAAAAGTGGACATACTCCCCCTCCCCAGCCCCCTTGTAGTGGCGGTCAGTAAAAGCCATGTATCGACAAGTTGCGTATTATAGTTTGCGCATTACTGGAGTTCATGGATTTCTTTTGTTTAATCCCTTCACTCACCTACAGTCGGCTTGGCAGTGCTGGGTTGATTCGGTACAGTATTTCGGGGAGTCACCGTCGTTTGATCAACCCCCTGTGTTGTAGTTTCTCTTGCCGGCAGCTCAGTAGTACTGCTTCCTTGCTCTCTTGTTTGTGGAGGTACAGTCGTCGCATTGGCTCCTTGGTTATGTGATCCGGTGGTGGCCGTCATCATCCCATGACCTCCTCCTCCGCCATCAGGTCCAGGGGCTACAGTCATTATTCCACCATGACCGCCACCCCCGCCATCTGGCCCAGTGGCTACAGTTATCATTCCGCCATGACCGCCCCCTCCTTCATCTGGTGCGGGGGCTGATGTCGCCATTCCCCCATGACCTCCCCCTCCGTCATCTGGTCCAGGGACTACAGTCATCATTCCACCGTGACCACCTCCCCCAACATCTGGCCTAGAGGCTACAGTTATCATTCCCCCATGACCACCCCCTCCTTCATTTGGTGCAGGGGTTGATGTCGTCATTCCTCCTTGACCTCCTCCTCCGCCATCAGGTCCAGTGGGTACAGTCATCATTCCGCCATGGCCACCTCCCCCGTCATCCGGCCCTGGCGCTACCGTCATCATTCCTCCATGATCATTCCCTGTGTCATCTGGGCTAGGGGCTACACTCATCATTCCATGGCCTCCCCCTCCTTCATCCAACTGACGAATATTCCGAGACCTGAAAACTATATCTGCAAATCGCCGCGAAGCCATTTCCTTATGTCTCTCCAATAGTGGACGAACATCATTCTTCACAGACTCGATTTCTCTTCGAAGCAGATACATATTACAGAAGAGCGACGCTGCAGCGATTAGTAAGACAACAAAATTAAGCAGTGTAAAGAAGTGATGGGCCGTAAGCGACGTACTTCGGCATCGTTCGCTCTTCATTGCCAAAGACTGCTACGCAATTGTATCTCACACTGAATTATTATTGACTGGGTTTTTGAACTGAGAGTCATTGTATGAGGGATTGTTATGGCGGTGTTGAGTTACAAAAAAGAAAACCGTGGTTGATTGATAGATGTCCTGTGCCAAGGTAAGAGAGAAGTTGTGTTAAATAACTGCACGGAGATTTACATACATAAATAAAGAGGAGAGGGGATAAAAAAGAGCAAATGAAAATATTCTTCAAGGTTCAGACAAAAAGGGATATAATAAATTGATTGAATCCTGGCGTGACGGCAAAAATATCATAATGGCTTGGCTATCAGGCCTTCCTAAGGGGCTAGGGGAGAGGAGATTTTCTAAAAGATCATAAAACAAAAGCTGATTATCAATAAAGCATACACGTTACGCAAATTACATAACACATATTCTGTGTCTGCAATTGGCCTCTGGCAGCAAGACTGCGGGCTCAGAGAAAATTGCACATGGCGGCGATTGCGAAGACAAGACTGAAAATAAGAACTAAACAGTTTTTAGAAAATGCCTCTCTCTGAACTGATCGCATCTTTGGGGAGTAATCCTTATTTTTCAGCTGGTTTCGGTCTAGTAGGTGTAGGAGCTGGACTTGCTGTGTTGAGAAAAGGAAGCTTGCACGCATACACCTTATTTCGTCGGTACGCCATTATCACCCTCGAAGTTCCAAGTAATGACAAGAGTTATCAGTGGGTTTTGCAATGGATTGCAGCTCAGGGCCAGCGAGCTCAGCATCTTAGCGTTCAGACAACATTCGTCCAACAAGAAACGGGAAAAGTGCAAACAAATTTTGATTTCTCGCCTAGTCCGGGGGTGCATTTCTTCAGATACAAGAAGAGCTTTGTGAGAGTGGAAAGAACTCGAGCTGAAAAAATGGTAGACCTTTCGAGTGGAGCTCCTTGGGAATCTGTAACTCTAACATCGCTTGCCACAAATAAGCAGCTGTTCTTTGATATTCTGAGTGAAGCAAGAAGCACGGCCCTTGCAAAGCAGGAGGGAAAAACTGTCATGTACATTGCAAGAGGGACAGATTGGCAACCGTTCGGGTTCCCGCGACGAAAAAGACCTATAGACTCTGTTATTCTTGACGATGGTGTATCTGAGAGAATCTTAGTTGATGTTCAGGATTTTATTGCATCCCCTAAGTGGTACATGGACAGAGGTTTGAAAGTCTAATTAAGTTTTACAATTTTATATGCCAGTGTTTGAAGTGTTTTGTTTCTGTTTCTGTTTTAATTTGTTTTTTTTTTTTTTCACCGACTGCCATCTACGAGTTCACCCTGCAGCAGTATGTGTAAAGGACAAGAAATAACTTGTACATATGGACACATCGGGCGTGATCCATTCAACCAAAATTTCCGGAAATTTTGGTCCAAAACTCAATGGATCGGTTCGGTCTAACCGGAAAAGTTTCGAAAAAACGGGTCCACCTTTTGAGGTGGACCACTTTTCCCAGTCGGACCAGTTGGAATTTTGGTTGAATGGATCGCGCCCATCAACTCTTGTTTCTTGTAAGGGTGCAACAAAAATTGTGTTCAATATTGTGTAATTCCAGAAAATATCCACACCCCCCCCAGCCCCTCAGAATTTCCATTCCAGGGGGGTCTAATAAAACCCCCACCTCCCCTAGAATCTTCTGTTTTCTTTTAGTGGCCTAAATTTGCAGTATTTGGGAATTATCTACTGTTTACAATGCTTAAAAATCACTGTTCACATCTTTAGACACACCTTTTTAGTACTGCTGGCACATTTTCTTTGTTTTTAAGGCAATATTTCTAAAGTACTGTATGTATAGCACACTCCTTTGGTGCAGGTTGAAAACCAAAATTACAGAGTATTAATTTATTGGCAAATCTTCAGCCTTCAGTCCAGTATTAAAGTAAATTTTTTTAAGTTAACATACTGTCTGAGATATGACTAAACATTTTTATATGGCTAGAGTGAAAAGCTGTTCTCCATAAGGACTCACATATGAACCTCACCTGTTTGCTTAAGCTTAAATTAAATTGAGGATGTGTTTTATATATGAAACAATCTCTTGCAAAACAAATAAAGCAACTTCAAGAGTGGTCAAAGGGATAGCTTTTCACTGTTTCACTACTCTGTGCTTGAATGTTTTTAAAAATCTGTTTGAAGCATTTGCCAAACCAGTTGAACGGTTTGAATATTTGTTTGCAAACTAGTAGCATTTTTTATTCAAATGCTTGCAACAAATCTGTTTGTTTACTTAGTAGCATTAGACGTCTGATTCCTTACAGATAAAAGCGTATCCTCAACAATATTTCCTAACCTTTGAAAATACCGGTACACTAAAAGTGCTGCTAAGACAACGTACCAAACTTTAAAACGTCGAAAAAAGTCTGAAAGGAACATCCTAAAAATGAAAACTGGAAAAATATTCCAATGGTTCACGTGTCATCATGCATTGGCTGTTTCGTCTGTGAATTAGGATCCTTGTGATCTATTTCGATACCAAGCAGGTGACCGGAAGTCTGCTCCAGAAATTCACTACATGCAAATACTTCAGTGACCTTCTAAGGCAAGGAAGTTGTTTGGAAACAATTCTGTGTTATAAAAAAAGATGATTTTTAGCTCCTCTTAAACCTTTAAGTTTGGTGATTAGAATGCATAGAATACGTAGATGATCCCATTCTAGAAAATAATGCATTTCTTTGCCTTTATTTCTTAATTTTTGTTTGCCTCCACAACATAATAGGGAACTTAAGAACCACAACGAAGTTCACGACGACGACATCTGTTGACTGGGAAAAGACTGGAACAAGAATGTCAGTTTCGGCGGGAAAAAGGAAACTTAAGATGCAGTCGGTAGGTCGACGACGACGACACTGAATGTAAACACAAAATATGTACAACTGTAATGTCAGTTCGCAACAAACTCTTCCGCATTGGCATCTTTTAAAACAATGCAAGATCTTATTTTTTAAGCCGTACGTCTAATTTCATTGATGATGAAGAATTTTTGTGTTGTCTGACCCTTTCGAGTGGAAAAACCTGCTTTCCACACGAAGATTATTCAGCTTTCAACTGAATGAGATGATCGAGTCCGAGTATCTGTCAGAGTTTAGATTTGGAAAAAGAGACATGCTGATGTGATAGCTGTTTTCCATATAAAGTTTTTTCCTCATATTAAACACATTTGATTTGCCTTACCTAAACGTACAAATAAATTTATCACTTATGCGTCTGCTCACTCGGCCTCCACAGCTGTTGTCATTCTTCGACGTAAAAACAGTTCGTTAGACGAATTTTCGATCAACATCACTTGTTAGGAGAAAAAACGAACGATGCCTGCATTTACGAGAATAATTAAGAAATGCAAAGGACTTCAAAAATTGATTAAAACAGTGGATTTATACCTGTCGAAGCTTGTGGATTGCAGGACGACGTGATTCTACTATGTTTGGCATTGTCAACGACACCACGGTGATGAAATTTACTAGTCGCGCCTGCGCAGTACACTGTAACTCACTTCTGGTCGTTGTCGACTAAGCCGTCGTCGTGGTTCTTAAGTTCCCTAATATGGTTATGTACATTTTCAATTATCACAAGTTTTGCATGACCTTCTGGAAAAAATAGTTATTTCACATGGACACTCCCTACCCTTCGGAATTTTCAGCCCTTTTTAGTACACAGTCATTATAAAAAACAAACAAAAAAGCCTGGATGTGAAGCCAGCAGCAGAAGTCCATAAATTTCAAATTCTTGGAAAGAAGGTTATCAGCAATGCATTTGTACTGACAGTTCATATGAATATGTTGGAAATATCCTGCTCTTGCTGACAATAGAGGGTTATTTTATTCATTGGCTGTGAGTCTGGTGGACATTTGAAAAAGCCCTTTATTTGGGATTCAAACTAAAGGTTTTATGTTATACCTTATGTTTATGTTTTATTATCATTTTGCCACTGATACAAGGTAAATATGTACATAAAATTGGGAAAAAGATGAGGCAAGAGAGCCCAAGGAAGCCAGTAAGGGTTGTGAAAAGTGCCACCTTTAAATGTATACTAATTAATAAATATAATACTGACATTGGCAAGACAATTTAACTAAGCACGTACAATTACTTTAGAACATAGAAAATAATCATTAAATAGGATTAAAATAGACATACACGTGTACCTTGTACTACCACTGGATTGGTTTTGAAATTAAGCTCAAATCTGTTAGAAAAATCAGATTTACCTGGACAAGTAACCTTAAATCATTTGTCTATTGGACAAATGGAATTTATTTTGCTTATTTATTGTTATTATTATTATTATTATTATTATTATTATTATCGTATTTAAAAAAAAAAAACTACTATTATTGCTATTGTATTTATTTTTTGCACTTAGTGTCTCATTGAGCTATAGACTCTTAGGACGCTTTCCATTTGTCAGAACTGACCGGCCAGGACATTCCCTTCGTAATGAGGATTTTACTTTTAATCAAAACTATCTAGCCAGATCAGTCAAATCCTAAATAGTATGCAAGAAGGAAATCGTTTCTCATCAAAAACTCTTGGAAAAAGCCTATTTCATTTTCAAAATGACCGGTGTGGCCATGGTCAGGCAGGCCAGTTCTGACTTTTGGAAAGTGCCCTTAGTGAGTACGTTCTTTTTTTTTAAATCTGCATTTCTTCTTGGATGTACGTGTATTGTGGGTTAGGGATTTAAGTCTGTTAACTTGATGTGGTTTTGTCAGCTACATTCAATCCCTAATGAGGGACCAGCACTCAGTTGTTAGGAGTTAAAATGATGGACTTTATCAACTCATATTTTCAAGTTGCTTTTCATTCCTGCACTCAATACATCACCTCATTTTTATTTTAAACTAGTCCCCTTTATTCTTTAACCTCTTAACTTTGCTGAATGTGCCGTTGTTAAACTTTCATTCAGTGCTGTTGTTTTTTTTTTTTTTTAGGTATACCATACAGGAGAGGTTACCTACTTTATGGACCTCCAGGGTGTGGAAAAAGTAGCTTCATGTATGTACATGACATGTTTCTGTCCTATGTTCTTGCTCTGATTATTGCTAGAGCATTAATTGCATTAAACTCAGTTTTATTTTATAATTGTATTCTAATGCACGAGTTTCAAATGTATATGATAACCCACAAAGATATATTTATATTTTCTGTTTTTGTTTTTGTTTTGATTTTCTTCTTTTTTTTTTTGAGGGGGGGGGGGGGGAGTGTTGGGGAGCTGAAGTATTGAAGAATCAAAATATAAATAGAATGATAAAAAGAATAAGATAAAAAAGGGAGAGAGATTGCATGCATTCAGAATGATAACACTACAGACTTCCCTAAACAAAATAATGACCATCATTAAATTATTATGCCACAATACAAATCACTAAATATTGTTATTATTATTAATGTGCATGTTTTAAATAGCTTTACTGTGTTAGCTGAGATTCCAGGGTGTTTTCCCCACTTGTACTGCAAGATTTTGGGGTATATGCGGCTGTGAGTACTAATCTGTCATGAAAACATTTTTATTTTGTCACACCATGGCCTGTGCATACAGCCATCTCTCTCTGCTCCTTTGATATCACAGAGGGATGAGCAAGGAGAGACAGCTGTGTAAGCAGAATGATTAGTGATGGCACCGAATTTTGCAGACATTATACTGTTCCTTCAGTTTCTTTCCTTCTGTAAGAAAGTAAAAGAATCCTGTTGTAGAAGTTACATTATATACTCTTTCTTAACCAAAAGCATGTTTTGCTCTTGTTATCTTCTAGTCAAGCTTTAGCTGGAGAACTGGATTATAGTATTTGTGTGATGAACTTAAGTGACCGCAGCCTGTCAGATGACCGCCTCATCCATCTAATGAGCTGTGCACCACAGCAGAGTATAGTACTGTTAGAAGATATTGATGCAGCTTTTGTTAAGAGAACAGATGAAAAGGAAGAGGGAAAGGCACATGGCTATCCAAACAGGGTAAATACAAATTGAAGTAAATGTAGATTGTTGGCTTTGTTTAAAGTTGATCATTGTTTAAACATATTTATTAATATGACACCTTTCAAACTTACCTTAAAAGTGCAATCTGTCCGGAAATTATAACTAAAAAAACAGCCTGTCAATTTGTGGATGGATAGTAAGTTTTTTTTCTTTTTTGGAAGTGGAAATGAAAATTGAAGGAGCTATTTAAAAATCTATTTTTCCTTGAAACCCCCCCCCCCCCCCCCCCCCCAAAAAAAAAAAAAAAAACACTTAAGAGCAAATGTTACCATCGGTCAAACATTTCGTGGCAACAGCTCAAAATTCAATTTGGCCCATATTCTCAGGTTAGGTAGACCTTAATGTAAAACAAAACGCTGCGTAGTTCGTTGGGCTAAATATCGATTAGTTTTCGAGAAAATCAATAATAACCGAATCCTGAGAATTTGCCACGTTTTCAGCTTTCAATTTAGGTCGAAAAAGAATGCTTCGCGTAACAAAAATAACACACTCTAGCGCAATAAAATCTACTAAATCTAGTAGAATGATGCCGAAATATGTGTTAAAAGCAAATTAGAGCAATTATTTTCTATTTACTTTGAAAATATAATTACTTTTCGCGAGCCCTCTTTTATCAACATTAAAACTTGCCAAAAAATAACCTTTAATCTAAGTATGCGGTACTAAATGAAATACGTCGAAAAATATGGATTTCGAAAGCCGAATAATCGTTCTTTTACATATCAAAAGGGTTTTTTGGGGAAATGATTTAGCGCGAAGAAATTCAATTTTAAAGTTGGATACAATGCCCCGTCTTAACCGACCTTCCAAGTTATATAGTAAACAAACAGGAATACAAGTTTTCCAAAGAGAACATTCAATCAAAAGCGGAATTGACGTAAAAATTCAACCAACATATTTTAAAATCAAAGACATAGATTGTATTTCTGTTGTCCCTTCGTTTGATACAAATTTTAATCAAACTGCAAGATAATTTGTCAAGATAACGCAGCTGTCATCTTTGTTTACACGCCGGCGTGAAGACCAGAGTCGTGAGATGTTTTGTTGGAAAGTTTTCCCCACCAATTATCTCTGAATTCAAGATCAGAGATCAGATTTAAAAAGTTATTTTCGTTTGGCTTTCGTCGAAAGTCAGTTTCGAACTAATGAGCAAACCAAAGGCAAACAATTTAACGAGCCATCTCAAACTGACACATTGAAAACATGTCTTAAATCCGTGACAATTTCGCACAAGAATTAAATCTTTTGATCATGAAATTAAAGGGTCGCTTGACCTTCTTTACCAGCATATGAAGACTTCCACATTTTCATAGTGTAATAACAACTTACATTTTCCTTGCGAACGTAGCCAAAACGGAGCTGGGCGTTTTCAGCAAGTTGGATTCGCAGAACATGTATTTAGAGCAACTCAATGGTTGCGTGACCAATTTCTATTTCCGGAATTGAGAGCGGAAGTTCATGTGCACGGAATTTTTGTAACTGGAAAATCATGAACCCTTTATAGTAATGGTGCTGCTAAACATTTCAAATTAACGAGTCTTTTTAGTTTCAATATCAATTTTAACATTTTGTACGCTCAGCTATATTCTACGGCGAGAAACCACGTAAACCATCTTCAAGATAATCTAGCCTCTGAATCATCAAAAGTGTCAAAGATGAAACACAACAAGTTTTTACACTTCTACTAAAAGCTTTACCCCAAATCGAACTAGAAAATGTAAAGGTGCCACGACTAATTCTCTGCTTTGTACAAGAAAGACGTTGCCACATCTCAAGTTCGGAAAAGCTAACACTTGACTTTGACCATCACCACCTAGTTTTTTTTTGTTTTTTTTTTTTAAACAATTCAGCCGGTAATGGTCTCCAGCTATGAAAAGGGTAAGAACATTACTGCCTCAGTGGGTTAAACGGGATCACCCAGACATGACCGGTCACGGATAATAAATTCCTCGATAAACTAATTTTAACAAAGAGTAAGTGGTTTTTATGCGCATTTTCCAAAAAGAGAAATCCAAATTACTTGGCCACGTGATCGACTACGCCCTCCAGCCTCTAGTGTTCGAGAATTGTAACTAACGATTCCCACCACTTTCTTAACGTGTAGCTCCAGTTTTTCTGTATCAAAGCAAATGCGAAATCTGCTCGGAATGGTTCCCGAATCATTACAATTTGCAGGCGAAACTGGTGTTCATTGACTAGTGCCAGTCCTCTTCTAACTAAAGTTTTCGTCACGACGAGACGCATATGACTTCTTTCCATTCCTTTAACTGTTTTTACAAGAAGAGTATTATTAGCCACTGCAGACCTACAAAGGAAGAACGGTTTGCTCTCTGTCCAGTGGGCGATTCAGCTCGAAGGATTTTTCGATAAAATAGAGCGTGGTTGATCATGTGATGCAGTTAAAATAATTTTAAAAATGAAATTGGAAGATTCCTCATGATTGTTCTTAAATCGTTAGTCACGGGATAGCTTGAAAAAACTTTACATTAGACCATCCCCCTTTTAAAATTCTGAGTAATCTTTAAATCTACTTGAAGATGTACAAATTCTCCGTTTGTGGGCGTGGCTGTGATTCTTTTTCTCTTCAGACTTAACTAATTTATAACACTTTTCCTTTTGTTAGCTTTCCCCTGGCTTTTATCGTAAAAGCTACCGGGATAATTTTGACGAGACACTTTACAACCCCAGTCAGTCGTCACTCTTTGAAGAGTGTCTGTAAAAAGTTCTATAGACGACACACCGTTAGCATCAAACAGAGCCGTCAATTTCAGTTTACCTCAAGTAAGACATTCTCGACATCACTGACTATTTCGTAGGTTAATCTCTACATATTCTGGTCAGTCTTGCTAGTTTTATAGCCACACCTGGCCACAACGCCTTCAATAATTTCCAAGTACGGCTGCTTGCGCTTGCCAGTCATCGATGCTACATCCAGTTCTAAGGCTGAACAGATGTTCTGCAGTGTTCGTATCGAAAACTTCGCCAGCCTAGACTGACCCTTCGATCTCACAGATGTTGTATGTTTCGTACATGATGGGAGGCTGAAGAGCTAATGCTTTCGTTACTTCGTTGGACATTTTTTCGATTGCTTTCTCCGTTATCAGTTCATTTCTTTCTATACGTTCATTTCTTTGCTGACAAGCGAGAAAAAAATCCTGCTATTTGTAGTTGTGTGAAGTGCACTTGTCGAAGATATTAGAGCCATCACTATGCTTTACTCTTCGCATTGCCTTTGAGACGCTCGACATTCTTAATCAAATTTATTTGAAAAAAGTGATAGCGACGACGTTTTTATTATTTCACAAGGTTTTTCCCAAGGGCAACACCGCAATTTTTTTTGTTTCCTCAGGTAATGTTTTTTGTATAGCGATCATATTTGTCACTCTTTTGCCTTTATTCGTTCTTTAACAGGTTTCTGTTTGTCTTTCCTTCTTTTTTTACTCTGATATTTAATTTAAAAAATCGCTAAGATCCACTAGTCACTTGTTCCATGTTCCAATCCCGTTTTTTTGTAGTTGTAGATTTCACTTGAATGAAGCGGTATTCCACAACACCCACGTGATAACATATGTTTTTGACTTGAGGTCTCTTGGTTCCGCTTTGGTTTGCTGCTCAGTTCAAAACTAATGTTGCGGCAAAGAAGACTTACGAAAGGCAATCTAAGACCATTATGAGGAAAGTGGAAGCAGTGAATAAGCACAACAAAAACCAACCTCCAAAGCATGCAAAACAAACAATGCCACCGTTACGCTGTCATGTCGTGGGAAATGATTTTGACTTGGTTCACGAACGAAACGAGACCTGCAGAAATACAGTTTTCTTCATCATTGATTTGAAGACAAAAAGGTTAGATTCTATACGTTAAAACAGACCTCGACTTACTGTATTCTGCTTAACTTTTTAGGTGCTTCTGTCAAGTGTAATGTGCGTTGCAGTGTCATGTCACGCGTGGGACAAGTTGAAACACGGAAATTTATCCAATTTTAGAAATCGATTTCTTCGCTCTGAATCATTTCCCCAAAAAACCCTTTGGAACTCTAAAAGAACAACTCTTTGACTTTTAGTCACTAGGTTTTCAACGAATTATATGCAGTACCACAAGCTCAAATAACAGGCTAATTTTAGATAAGATTTCTTCTCGATAGAAATAGGTCGGGCAAATTAAATTAGATTTTAAAAGTAAATAGCGGAGAATTGATAAAAATTGCTTTAACAGTATTTTTTGACATTGTTCAACAATATGTGGTAGATTTCATTGCTCTAGAGTGTTTTATTTTGTAACGCGAGGCGTCGTAAATCGCCCTAAATTTCACATTGAAAAGGCGGCGTTTTCACAAAATTCAGTGATTATCGATTTTCTCGAAAACTAATCGATATTTAGCCAAACGAACTATGCAGTGTTTTGTTTTACATTAAGGTCTACCTACCATGAGATTATGAGCCAAATTGATTTTTGAGCTGTTGCCACGAAATTTTGAAAATGTTTGATTTTTGGTAACATTTGCTCTTAAAAGCTCAGTTTTGTCTCAAAATTTTCCTCTACTATACTTATATCTCAACTATGAGTGCATGTTTTTGGCTTTCAATGACCAGTATTTTTAGGACAGCAACTTGAAAAAACTGGGCCAACATTGTCAAGTGGCCAGAAAAAAAAAAAAAAAAGAATGATTTGGCTTTGCTATCCGTTTAATAGAATCATTTGATATTATTTCATTTAGAGTTCCACTTATGAGAAGAGATGACTGAGCATATACATGTATTTAGTTAGCATCTCACAACTTTGACAAAAAAGATATTTGGACCTCGCCATCACCGTTGTTAGGCTTTCAGTTAAAGTGCAAGGAAGGTTTTCTAATGGCAGAGAAAGTGTAACAAGAACGCTCTTAGTAGCGTTGAGTCTCGCGTGCTTGGAGTAAAGCAACCGGGGCTGTTATACTACGTACTTTTTCGTTTGGAATACAAAACGAGTGTTGTATGTCATAATGTATATATACTCAAAAAGTAGAAAAAAATGCAAGGAGAGACAGGCCGCACATCTCAGCCTCAAACCAGTGTGAAGCCTTTGAAAACCTTCTACACATTAATATTGCTCCATTGAGGAGTACTCTTTCAGGGATTTTACACTCGAAAAATTGAACGATGATTTTTATCGGTATCAGGGGCCCATGACTCTGTCAGTATAAATATACATAGCTTCTTTGTACCGGACCAAGAAACGGCTCGGTACAGTATATGTTCAGCACAGGAAAAAAGTGTAAGTTTAACAGAACCTTATACGACACACAGTTAATTCAGTTCGCGCGTATTCCTGCTGAATTTGTTGTCCGTTTTATAAAATATCAATATCGAGTGAAAGTAATGACATTTTCCATAGCTGTTTAGTATCTACTTTTAATGTCTCCGTACAGTCTCAGAGTACATTGTTTAGAGTTGTACACAGCATTTATTTTTGATAGATAGATAGACAGAGAGACAGATAGATAGATAGATAGATAGATAGATAGGCAGATAGATAGACAGACAGACAGATAGACAGATAGATAGAAAGACAGACAGACAGACAGACAAATAGATAGGTAGATAGATAGACAGATAGACAGATAGATAGATAGATATTTAGATGATAGATAGATGATAGATAGATAGACAGACAGACAGACAGACAGACAGACAGATGGATAGATAGGTAGGTGGGTAGCTAAGAACCGTAGTTTACGGCACGATAAAAAGATCAGCATTGCTGGTGGGGTCGTGCATACAACAATTACAAGAAAAATAAGGAGTACTGAAAGCAAATGTACACTTAAAAATTAAAAACTGTTAAAGTTTTTTCTTGTATTACAGTATCACCGGGATAAAGCGTTTCATTTTCCAGGAAAATTTCTCTTTCTCGTCAAAACAATCACTGACTCAGACAGACTAGGATTAGTTTACTTGAATTTAGTGTTCAGTACAGAGAACGAGGTTATGTTCTGTGAAATTTATCTACAGTCTGTGGCCCACATCACCACTGATCCACGATTTATTTATTTATTTTATTTTCAAGTTCTTTTTAACCAATCCTTGATCCCTGATTTCTCGATCCTCGATCCTGATTTTCCAGTAGACCTTGAAGTTTTGCTCATTAAGATTATTCTTTTTTTTTCGACCACTGAAGTGATCAGCTGTTCCAAAATAATCAACACTTTCAAGCTATAGAATTCTTGGACCAACCCGTTCCGGAAAAGCTCGATATGGGATTTCTATTCTGTGGACATAAAGTGCTGCAAGACCCGTATAAACTCATCCGTGACACGTTAGGGTGGATTTCCACTGATGCGTTTTCGGCTCCGCACGTTAACGCACGTTAATTTTAATCACGTAAATCAAATAGAGGTATGACATAAAGTACTGAGATTAAACGTCAAATTAAGCGAGATTCTACTTTTACGCTTACATAATTGTACGTGCGGCCTTTCATACATTGCCTTTATTTTATTTGCGAACGCACTACGCACGTGCGCACGTAAACATTAAGTGACAGTGGATACTTGATATCTCAAGTATTTATGAAGTGCAGCGCGACTTAACATCTTAACAACTGCGAAAATCTGTCAATTAAATACATAAAACAAAGTGAATCTATTTAACTGTACATTTCGTGTAATTGCGACAATATTCTGAGAAACGTAACGCCTTAAAAAGCCACAAAATCCTGAGGATTTCCCAGCTATAATATTTTCTCATCCTGCTTGGGGATATTTCCTTTTTTTAAAGTGCCTGCATGTCGTGCATAATTACACGAAAATCAAGGACCTCCATTCGAGGATAATTACATCATTGCCAAACTTGTACGCGTCATTTCAGTCATCGCCGAAAATAAACCGCATTCTCATCACGAGATCATTTCCATACACTCAAAGTCGTCACGATTCTTATCCCCAGTTTCCACGGTCTTCGCTAGGAACGCGAGGCCTACAAACTAGGTCCGACAAAAAAAAAAAAAACGACTGCATTTTAAGAGTCTCGCGTTGCTCAAGCACGCGAGACTAATGAGCAAAGGTAAAACTCTGCTTTTTGGGGGGTGGGGGAGGAGGGATGGGAGAGTAGGGGTGTGAATAACCCCCCTTGAAAGCACCTTTTCACGCAACAAATTCATGTTTCAGGTAACATTCAGCGGTCTTCTAAACACATTAGATGGCGTGGCATCTTCTGAAGAGCGCCTTGTTTTCATGACAACCAATCATCTTGACAGGCTCGACCCAGCCCTCATACGGCCAGGCAGGGTAGACCTTAAACAGGAAATTGGTCTCGCTTCTAAGAGCCAGCTTTACAAAATGTATAGGCGTTTCTATCCTGACCAGATCTCCGCTCGTGCAGAGGAGTTTGCGGACAAAGTGATGGACCTGGGCCAGAGGAAAAGTATTGCCCATATACAGGGACATTTTATGCTGTTCAAAAATGATCCTTCGGGCGCCATACAAAGTATTGAGCTCCTACGATAGTAGGTTATTGTAGTGGCTTTTAATTTGAAATAATTGAAAGAATAAATAGAGAGGAGTTCTTGTTGTCTCATATTTTTCCCTTTTTGGAAAAATGCTTATACATGTAAATGGACCACACTATCATCAGGATTAGCGGGCCGATATCTTGTTTGAAATCAATGGCCTCAAAGGTTAACGAAACGCCCGATCTTATAGCCTGTGCCAGTTCTTGGTCAGTGTAGACGAGCGAAAAAAGCTAGCAAGAAGCGAAAAAAGTGCGTGAGCAGCGAAATAGTGAGCGGGAACCCTCTCTCCTCTGTCCTCACGCAGTTTTTCCCGCGTTTTTTTTTTTTTGCTGGAACAGGCTACCGATCTTACCGTTAACATAAACTTACATAATGTAAAGAGGACAAGTCCGTTGCCCTCTTATGCGCAACACGATTTCTTTCTTTCTTTTTTTTTTTTTTTTTTTTTTTTTCAGTTTTCTGCTACATGAATGGCCCAAACAAAATGGTCCAATCTCTAGGCCAGCAAAAATAGAGATTTCTTTAGTTCCGTAAGCTTTCTGGCTGCAGAAATTTTATTTTCTTAAAACTTCCTTTATGTAATCTTCACTCATCTGTACAGTCTAGAAAATCCTGCATTCACTTTTTCGTGTTTTAATCGGAGAACAATTAATTAACGTCCTTGACTACCAAACTGTTGCAAATTTGTAGAAAAGACAACGGTGCGGACTATTCTGGTACCCTAGTCGTCCACTCTGAGAAAAAGACATCTTTTAAAATTCTTTCCTGTAGATTGAAGCACATTGAAACCCAGCACACCAAGGGGACTTGAAATAATGTCCGTATAAGCGGACTGTCAAAAATAAACGTCAGCTGTTAAAAGGTAACTGATTTTAGCCCAAGACAACATGATGATATAAGATCGTGAGCTTTCCTTAGGAACGACTTTTTACAGTTAAATCCAGAATAAAATAACGTTTTCGCGTAAATGACTGATTTGGCGCTAAATGTGATAATTTACGACCGTGACATTTATTGTTCTTGAAAGACGCGACGGTAATGGAGTTTGTAACTTCATTTTGTAAAGCGGGGTTAAGAGCTATGAGAGCTAGTGACTCAGGACAAAGAATAATGTCCGTTGTCCTTATCAACCGATGTTCGTTTAGAACATGAGCTTTTCATCGGGACAAACGTAGCTGTTCGTTATGCACAGGTGTCCGTGTTAATAAGTGAGTGTCCGTAGAGCTGGGCTTTCACTGCACATGTAATATCTGTTCGTTCGTAAGTTAGTAGGATATTAAACTTGATGCCAACTTACCTCGAGTAAGTATCACTGCGAACACCGTTCAAAACTTTTCCCTTAAAAAGAGGTGATGGGTAAATCTTTTTGTCACTTGACAGGTGACAAACATGAAATGTTCTGTAAGATAGGAATCATGGATGCAGTATGCAGGTAAAAATCCCGAAATATCCATCCTTGTTTTTGCTTTAGTTTTATTTGTTTGTTTTGTTTATAATTTGACTTAAAAATAGAGTATTTCTAAACAAGAACTTAAATTTCTTGCTGTTCTCAATGAAATAGGCATACCTTTGATTTCTTGACGAAAAAATGTGGCCATTGTCAGAAATCAATCAATAATTAAATGTAGCTTATTGATCAATTCCAGTCTTGATTGCGTACGCTGGCGACATGGAATCTCAGTTCTCCAAGCGCCGACGTTTGAGGGTTCCGAGAAATATTTTAACACATGGCCGGCTTAGCTGCCTTATAAACTAAAATAAAAAAAAAGTATATATTAAAAGAGAAATATTGAATGTAGGTTAGAGAGTGCTTCTTTGAAGTTTTAGAAAGCCGTCTTGACAGGGTTTTTTACTCTTCATATTATTTTTTGCTCACTCAACCAGCTCCATCAATTAGTTGTGTCCCAAGTTTATATTGGATTCTTTAACGCTGTTTCTCTTTGTAGATTCCGATATTAACGATGATCATTTTATATCTAAACTCCCCTCAGTAATCTAGAACATCACAAAGATAATTATAGTACAGTGTACCACTTACGATAAAACTTTCTACTCACAAGCCGTTAATATTTGCTGACTAAGTCCTATCGGCGGGCAGTGGCCCAATGTTAAATCTGCTTCACTGATTCTGCTGATTCCCTGATTACGACACGATGTAATCTAATTTAGCTTTTCTGTGACGTTATTGAGAGATGATTTATCATATTGGCTCTAATATTTTGTTATAACTGTTGGTAACTGTTAATCATGTAAATGAAGGAATTTTTTGCAGCGATAGATCGTCTTTGCAGTCCGAAAAACATGCTTTTGTTATTATAATGAAGGAGCGAGGGAGCTCCAAACTTATCCTAAGACGCTACCTGGGTTTAAAGCTCATTTTTTTTCCCAAGTTAGTTACGTAAGAGGCAGTTTGAGCAGGTGGGCGAAAAAATGGATTTGCACAAATTCGCAAAATTGTGAATTAAGACTTAGGAGTAAATCTGTATAAAGTTGGTAATGCCCATTTGCCTGGTTATTTACACCCTGTGGCTTTTACCATCTTTCCCCCATATTTACCCCTCATTTTTTTTTTACATTTTTGCAACATATCTGCAAGGAGCATGGGCGTGTTTTTGTTCTTCCTTAAATCTTAGCTTTGAAAAAGGGTCTCAATGGGGTTCAACACGGTTCGCCGCAAAACAGCCAAAAATTATAGAACGTAATGCCACAAAACGATAATAAATATTTTAACCGTTAGACGTTAAAAAACTGAGTTAAAACTATAAATTTATTCTAACCACAGTTCGTACATCATCAGAGTATCTGGATGGCTTGTTTGGACATAATGTAGCCCGTAAAGCAGGCGTATTTAGCAGCGTGATCGATGAGTTTTTTTTTTTCGGGAATAATGCTATTATACCGCCATCTTGGACGTTGAAACTACCAGAGGGTTGGGGCGAGTCGAAAAATGATTTCTAGGGAGAGGATTGATGAGGGGTTCAGTTCAGCATGCAGGCTAGCCATCAATTATGTGACGGTCTTGGTCTCGTGGCTGATTTGGCCTTTTGAGTGTCAGCCTCTTTCTAATCATCTCCTATATTCCGATGACCTATCGGTCGATCCGTTAGGGACAAACATACCTATTAAAATAAAGAAATCAATTTTGGACTGCTGCCTGAGTAGTCTGCTACACAGCCCTTTTTAGTGTCGTTGAGTGACGACACTAAAAACGGCTGTGTAGCAGACTACTGCCTGAGGTGCGTCAACTATTTCATGCAAGTCATTGCTCTTGGAAAATTAACTTACCAATTCTTCCAGTCGATTTAGCCACCGTTTTTGTTTGCAGAGATAAAATGTGTTTCATTATTTTAGCACTGAGATATGTTTCCACGTGACTGCTCTTTAAACGTCGTAAGTAAGTGACGTAATTCGAATAAGGTCTAATCTCTTAGAGGTCTTCTTAATGATATTATTATTCTTTTTAATAGGAATATTAACAAAATGACCTCAGAAGTCAATTCCTACTATTTTATAAAAATAATGGTCACCTCCAACCGGCGTAAGTCACAGCTTGAAATTTTCCATTTCCACTGCTGAAAAAGACACTTGACGATTATATACATGATATTTAGGCTTAGCGGCCATTTGAGGTTCTAACTGCTAGGGGACCAAGTTTTGCAAGGCAAGGAATGTTAAACAGGCTTAAACGGCACGGTTAGCATGTCTCATATTTTTTTCAGTCGCATGCTATTAAGCCATCCACGCGATCTTCAGAAGAAAAATTAGTTTAAATGGCAAGATTTTGAATGAATTAAGTTGCAGTCGTAAGGCTTTCTGTACACCCTGAATTAAAACTATCTTAATTAAGTTAAACTCGACTAGAATTTGAGTTTCTGTAATATCGCCTACAAGGCCGATACTACAAATGCATTGCATCGTGATGGCTTTTGCTGCAATCAAACATATAATGGACGATATAAAAGATCGGCCATGAACTGGAAAGTTTTTTATATATATTGGTACAAGTGCCTTAAGCCTTAATTAAGTTTGTTATATTGTTAAGCGGACATCAAGACAAGACACTTATAGCTGATCTTGGTTTATAATTATTGTTTGTTTGAGCTTCACTGATAACACGACAGTGATAGGTACTATGGAACCCAATTGATAATTTTCTGCCTTAAAAACCTGGTTCATTTTCAACAGTTTCATCTAATTTTTGGTTTGTTTCCAGACCATTAACCTTAGTCAGGGTGTTATCACAATATTGGCGCATTGATATACGAGATATCGTGGCCTATTTAACGTGCCTCGTGTGTTTCGTCAACCGCTCATGTCATGCATCACCTGGTCTTTTTTGCCAGTGATCATGTGAGTTTACTGACACTGAAGAGAGTAAATCGTAGAGACCCCACTTTTGCAAGGAAAGAATTTTCAAAATGTTTTTAGAGTAATCTAAGCCTTGGTACAGGTAATGCAAGTTCTTTGTTGCATTCTTTGCAGTGTTGAGCTTTTCCATCCTACAATCCCAAGAATTAGTCTTGAGATTAATGCTGCGTGCGTACGTTTTAGTTGAAAACGCTTTTTGTTCAGTACTCGAGCGATTGTTAAAGAAGTTCGGGGGCGTGGAGTGGAGTAAATTCCTAAAGTCTAAAAGAAACCAGCCTAACACCGACAAGCAAATGAAAGCTATAGTAATTTAAAAAATAATAATAAAACAAAAGCTAACATGGAATGTTCTTTTTCAGTTCTTTCTTTCTTCAATTCTTAAGCTTTTTATTTTATTTTATTCTTTTTTACTTTTTTTTGATTGATTTCTTGAAGCATACCTCTAAGCTATACATGTGTGCTCAAAATAATCAGCCGAGTTCCATCCTGAGGGCGTTTCTTGGTGTTGCCACCCTGAACTATACTTTTATTACTGCATGACCAGGCCAAATTCTCAGTGCAATTTACAACCTTTTTAGCGTGATATGACGAGCACTCTCGTTTTTTTCATTTTAGAAAAGTTCTCCCCGAGGTTTGCCTGGACTCACATCGAATTTCTTGAAAAACGTGGATCTCAGTATTGATGAAGCCGCTCATTTGGGGCTGCCCTGACACTAACTCGTTTGTATTTTTTTGGAGGAAAGTATCCTTTAACCATAGAAACCTGGATGCCAGTCAGATTTTTTGTTTGTTTTTTAGGCATACTGGTTTTGATAGCTTAGTTTTCGTGAGAGAGTGTGAGGTAAATTAGTTTATTTGCAAGCGCGCAATTGCGTAATGATTTACGACTTTTAAAATCTTTTTGCACGCGACAGAACCTGGCAGGCTAGGAAAGGGAGAATTACTCACCATTTGCCCGCCCGAACGTTGCGTAATATTCAGTGTGTGTTACAAAAACTCACTTATTAAAGGGTTTAAAGAAGTATTGGCCCCCCAAATATGTCCTCTCACGGCAAAAGATACGCTTCTCACGTGACACTGATAAAGCATAAAAAAAAAGGACTGAAAGATCACTGCAGTGATGCGTTTTTTCGCTGCCTATTTCTCATCGTATTCAAAAAATATTTTAAGTTTACTGAAAATTAAACGTCGGGATCTTTAAAATATGTGAATCTTTTATTACTGTTAGTTAAACTTTGTCGGCGGCACGTTGAAATAACTGAATCATACGTTTTCAATTTGTTAAATCATTCTTTTAATTACCACTGCTTACTTTCAATATCGCTTCAATTCAGGAATTTATTGTCACAACTGACAGATTTCACCACGATTAATGTCACTTTGAGATCATGAACTTACACGCTGGGAAGAAAGTTTTACCAAAATAAGAAACTTAAATGAACGTCAAAAAAGAAAAAAATCCACTTCCCACTTAAACCTAGTACGTGGGCTGCGCTAAAGACAAGATAATCAGAAAACATTTTGCCATGTCCGTTACATCTCAATTTGTTTTGGCTTTTTATTATTTTCTTTTACGAGTTTTCATATATAGCAGTGTACAACACCTTTACAGGGAAATAAACTAAATTGCAGTCAGAATCGTTCTATTCGCGTGACAAAATCGTCTTTTTTATTGAACTTTTATCCATCCCCGAAAGACATGAGAACCTCGCCAGTTCTCATTGCTTCTAATTGCGAGTTTTGGAATCTTAGATGTTTTTTTTTTCAGTATCAATATAATGTCAATTTTATTCACACGCACATATTTGCAGCCAAACAAACAAAATATTGGCTTAAGATATTAGTAATACTTCTTACGTCTGGGTACTGTGTGGTTCAGTTACTAAGAACAATAATCGTGAGTTTCTATGACTAAGATTGTGTTAAGTTTGTATCCGCCTCTCGTGATTAAGTAGTCATTACTGCCCGCATAGTTCTACTTAATGAGTCCCAAAGTAGCATAAAAGGAGCTTGCAACCAACTTCTGATCTGCAGAAAGAAGAGCCTCCAGGCAGTATCAGTAATATTCCGCTGTTGGCAAACTTTTGGACCCAGCTGCAGTTCCTTCACTAAGTAGAGAAAAATCCACAGATTCCAGCTGAAACAGGTAACTAAGAGCCTGATTACTCTTATTAGAGCCAGGTTTTAAAACACTAAGCAGTTGTTTTTCCTTTTCCTACTAGTTCTTGTCTTTCCTTGCCAGCTTTTTGTTCCTTCACTCACTATTGCAAGATAGATTGTTACCCTTGTCACAAAGCAGGCTCGCGTAGTATACGTTTTCAATCTTCCTTGATATATCCGCCCTTTGCTGGTAACCACCTTTCCACGTAAACCGAACATTAGAAGTCTACTCTTCATATCTAATCGCGCGGAAGAACTCCACATAAGCACATTTTCAACCACTCGGTAAAAATAAAAAGCCAAAGAGTGCTGTTTTTTAAATGCACTGAATGTGCTGATTCATTCGTTTCATTACACTGTTGTTTGACTCTGTTTGTAGTAAAATATTTTCGTCCTTTAGAAACTGGAGTAAATATTGTAGTGGAGCCTGTATAGAATAACCCTATATTTATCAACCAACCCCAGTTTTTTGTCTCGATTGCATGCCTCCACTCGTGAACACAATCGTAGAATGGAATTTCCTGGACTGTTAGCGAGGGAGGCCACCCTTCAGATATCCGGCTGTTTGACGACAGCCACGCAGGCTATTAGTTGGGGGTTGTTCGAAAGGGAAGAAGATTTCAGGCACGGTCTCGCGCTAAAAAATTCCCGTCCCCTTACCTTTCGAACGCCTGCTATGCAGGCTAGTCCAATCTGGGCCATTTAATACAACAAGTTTCACAGTAACTAAACTTATACTCTTAATGTATTTGCAGCCTTAGGACCTGGAAGATAATTAACATGTGGTTCTCATCAAGGTATGTATTACGTAACAATCAAAGTGATTACAAACGCTGTGTATTTTTTAAAACAACATCACAATACCAAAACTATAACAATAAGAAATAAAACTATATTTCGCTGAGGCCTATTGACTTGTATTTAGACTACTTACAAAACGCCACGGGTGGTATTTGCGAAATTATTTGTTTTATCAACTAGGTTGTATAAATAATATATAAATAAGTCAATGATCCGTGGAAAGATTCAATATAGCTGAATGGGATGTTTTGAGCGCGTTCGGGATTGTAGTGTGTGATTTAATAAATTGTTGGAAACATGCTTATATCAAAAACAATCTGATTCAGTAGTTAGGACAAATTGCCTGAATGAAAAGCATTCATTGACTCCGCGGAGATTCACAGTGCTTTAGTATTTGACTTTGTTGAAGGAGGGACAGGAGATTGTCAAATTGGCGAGAAATGATTTGGAAGGCGTTTCAAAGGCGTAAGCGGTCGGTAATGAGTTGTTTTGAAAGTAGTTAATACATTTAATTAACATCTTGAAGATGTAAGAGGAGGAAGTTGCCTGATTTTCGTTTTTTTTTTTTCTGTTTCCGCTATGTAGGTCTTTCATATACGAAGCACCCTATATCCCAGCCAAAGAGACGCTCTTTTATATAATTGTAATATTTCATTTAACTATACCATGTTTTCATGTACCATCGTTTGATATATTAACAACATACAACTAAAACACAAAATCTGCCACCCTGGAGTAATAATGAAATTAAATGAATATCGAAAATCCAAATCACTGTTAAGTTTATAAATTATTATAGTCTTTAGTGTCTTAAGCGGCCAATCCCCTTTGCTAGGGGCATTTTTTTATGAACAAATTTATTTTTTCTCAATAAACTCATATATATCATATATTATGACGAAAAAACTACTAAGAATGATATCTTCAAAATCTACTTAGTGTAAGAATCGGAAAATGTTGAGGGATTGCAACTACCAGTGCAAACTAAATGTTTTTAGTACGTGCTTGAAGGAAAGAAATAAGTAAAAAATGGACCAACCTTTTTACATGCAAAAGTCGCCCTTAACTATAATCTGGATGGTAATCTCCCTGATGAAATTTGTTTAAGATCTTTTTCAAAATTCTACAGGTGGAGCATTTTGTGTATGGGTATAGGCACTAAGTAATGACTTTAGCATGGAATTGACTTAAAACAGCAATATATCCCCGTGACTTTATCCCCTTAAAAACACAAATTCAAAGCCATTAAAAATTCATAAACAAAAAACAAAAGAATTTAATGTTCAACGAGTGTCTTTATATCTGATAAAGACACGTCTAAATTTTACGTCCAATTTATTAGACCAAAACGACCCCAAATCTAAATATTGCTAGTGCAAGAATGAGTTTATCTATTTCAGAGATTTTGAAGCCGTTAAAAAAACTCGCAGTCTTGTATTATCACGTGTAAAAAATCTCTCGACTACGCCTCGAGTTTTTAAACCTGATACGTAGGGAACCCATGCTGTTATTTGTAAACTGCAAATGGAAATTTAATTAGAGAGAAATTCTTTAGTTACCTGTTTTGTTCTATTCTTGAATCTGCTGTGGTGCGAAGTGAAATGGAAGTTGTTTTACGACGCGAAAACTATGTTTCAAGTCGACGCTTTAACCGTTGTTCATTTCACAAAGCTTTGTGCGGGTTGGCTCTCATTTTACTGTTGGTCACTCGCCGATTGTTATTATCGTCTCACGTTTCATTGTTGGTTATTAATTTATTAACAATTCGAGAGAGAGAGTAAGGGTAAAGTATTTATTTCCGTTAATTCAAATATTAGGCGTCGACTTGAACATATTTTTCCGCATCATAAAACAACTTCCATTTCACTTCGCACCACAGCAGATTCAAGAATAATTAAAAACAAAAAAGGTAAAATTTTATCTCTTACTTAATTTCCATTTGCAGTGACAAATAAGACCGTGCATGGGTTCCCTATGCCTGATAATACACTCCTGCTCGTTTTTTAAGCAGTACATGAATCGACATGGAATTCATGCGACCATAACTTTTCTGATGGTCACCCTCCAAGTTAAAATGAAAGCCACGAGTTAGGCTAATTTGGTTATTGTCGCTTTCAGGCTTCTTTTGGGTATCTTTCTAACTGGTTTTGCATATGATGTTCGTCAAGTATCGTCTTCAAATGAGGCTGCTCAACAAACCTTGGACACACTTGAGCTGACAAACTGCCGCGAC
>JBBMOI010000001.1:13895000-14190000 GCA_038088405.1 Porites divaricata
AAAAGAAAAAACGTCTACGAAGAAAGAGGGTTGCTTATTAAATAAGAAGTTAGACTATATTTTTGAATGAATAATATTTAAATGAATAAGAATTCGACTTTCGTATGATATGAAGAGTTATGCAAATCTCGCAGGCTGTAATCACTCTCCTCGATCTGCGTAATTCGTCCAGCATTCAGTGTAATAGCAAATTACGTTTTATTTATACTTCTGTTGCAGAGAAGACAAAATGGCCTTTTGTTGGAGAGTAAAGGTAGTTTCTACACCCAGTATGATCCCACAATTAATGCGGAAATGTTCAACAGCTTCTCTACAGCCGCTTTCAGAATGGGCCATACTCTGATTCGCGACACTTTCGCTCTTTTGAACCCCAATTTCGACCCTACAGCATTTGACTCACCGAATGAATTAGACACGAGAGACTTTTTCAACCCAGATCGATTCTATCAGGCAGGAGACAACGCATATGGAGGAATTTTGCTGGGGCTTTTAAGGAATTTTGCTCGGAATTTTGATGCGTAAGTTGAAGACATCATGAAATTATGAAATTATGTGCTCACGAACGACCACTCAAGGGCCAGATTTATCTAGGTAGAGTCTCCTTCTTGATCACTGAAATCTTTAACCAGTTGATTTAAGAGCCTGAGTTAAACCAGTTGAGTGAAAATTTATTTGCTGATCTCCGCGTCTACCCTGGAAACCCCGTGGATAGCGATAACGGCTCTGGTACACAAGTCATATTTATTAACATAATTGGCTTACGGCACGAAAATTCGAGATTCAGATTTGTTGGTTTTGACAGGCTGTCAGGTTGCGAGTGTTCGGCAGGACTGACGCTCTGGGAATGACAGCCTATAGCGGCTCTCTGTCATTGTACAAATTCTGGATCAGGCTTTTCTTATGGAAGACTGGTTCTGCGGGCTAGATGGAGGTATAGAACTCCAGCTAGGTGTGGTAAATAACCCGCTTAGGTGGGGTAACCCGCCTGTCCATATAATTTTTCATATGGTCATCCCACCTATCACCTAAACCTTATCAAATTAAATGACAGAATAAAGGCGAGATACCCCACGTAATTAAGGTGGTTACCTCTCCTACATGGGATCCCCCACATCCATGTAAACAGGCCCTTACAAGAATGCCGTTGTGCTATTGCCGTGCCGAACTCAATTCACTCAGTTGTATTTCGCCTTGAATGGGTTAAGACAAGTAGAAAACATTTTAAAAGTTGATTAAACCTTATTATTATTATTATTATTATTATTATTATTATTATTATTATTATCATTATTTTGTTAGTGTTTATCTTGGTAAGAATGCAATTGACCTTGAAAATAGTTTCTTCTTTTTTTATTCGAAATGAATTGTTTTAATTGAAATGAAATATTCTTAATTTGAATAATTTTTGTTTAGTGAAATGAATTCTTTTTTTCTAATCAAAACTAAGTGTTTTTTTTAAACGAAAGGAATTGTAAATAGTGTTTTGACGGGATAGTTTTTTTTTAAAAGTGAATTAATCGTAAATAGGATTTTAATAGTTAGTATGTTATCAATAAAAATTATTGTGCAACTGTTATAATTATTATAATTATTATTATTATTATTATTTCTATGCTCCGTTTTTGACAACAGTTTTTTTATTGAAACCATGTCATACTACAGTACAGTCGTACTAAGCACGGCATGCCGGCAGTAGAAATACGTTTGAAAATGGACTGCTTTAATTTGAGCAAAAAACAGACTACAATATGTTATATGTCAAGCCTAAAAAAATAACCACGATAAAAACGATTATAATTATTTGTTGAATTTATTATTATTATTATTATTATTATTATTATTATTATTATTGATGTGGTCTAATTTGTTCTCAGAAACTTTGTTCCAGCCGTACGAGAACGGCTCATCATTGAAGGACCAACTTTTGATGGCATCGTTGGCGATCTAGCAGCAGTAAATATTCAGCGTGGAAGAGATCATGGCTTACCAGCTTACGTCAAATTCCGAGAAGCGTGCGGGGGGAACCCAGCATATAGCTTTGCTGATATTGCTGATACTGTCACTGACACTCAAAGAACAAGACTGACGAACGTTTACGGCGCTAACGGGGTGCAAGACATCGATCTGTTTGCAGGTGGTATAAGTGAGAAACCCATGGCTGGTAGCGTACTTGGTTTTACCTTTACTTGTATTATGACCGAGCAATTCAGAAATTCACGTGTTGGTGACCGCTTTTGGTACGAGAGAGATGATCATCAGACGGGTTTTACCATCGAGCAACTTGACCAACTACGACGCACTTCTCTTGCCAAGGTTATCTGTGATAATACCGATGATGTTCGTCGAATACATCCGTGGGTCTTCTTACACAGACAAGCTGCACAAGCCCTAGGAATCAATAATGATGTAGTATTCTGTGATGATCTGCCGTTTGCCGACTTGACTGTTTTTAAAGATGGTGAGTATATACTATTCATCGATGTCAGTAAGAGTCGTAGTCATTGTTGTACTATACAGTGAGTGAAGATTATGTGATGAGGTTTATTATAAAGAATTCTATCAAGCTGTTCCAGAGATATACGGAAAAGCGTTAAAGGCCAAAATTTAGAATTAGGTTACACTTAGACAGGCAGTAAGAAAACAGCCAGTTAGTTTCCAAGATCGCAAGAGAGAAAATACACAAATTTGTTTCTAGTATCAAAATGACTTAATAAGTAGCATTGTGCCGCAACTTTTAAGTAATTTTAGTGATTGGGAAATTGTTTATTAACTCATTTATTACGGCTATTAAAAATATAAGATTTGAAATTTATTTACAATTTTTTTTTTAAATCGAAGCATACAATTTTCTTAAAAAAATAACAATTTGAGAGTGTTTTTGCAGGCAAAGCATTAAAACTTGAAAAAATTGACCGCACCCTTTCAATCTGGTCTTCAATCCATGTTTATTCATATATACATCGGACAAACCCTTCCTAACGATAAAGACAGGTTTACATGTAACATGCATTACCCAAAACGGCTCTTTAAGTAATATATCAAGCATGAGACGCAGTGTTTCATCACCAGATCAAACACCGAGAAGAGAGTTGAAAATACGACGCGCAGCGGAGTATTTTTAACGAATTTCGAGGTGTTTGATCTGGTGATGAAACACTGTGTCGAATGCTTGATATTACTTCTCAAACGAAATGATTTTAGGTGGAGAAATTAAGGATGCAAAAATGAGCAGTTTTTCATCTGGTTTCCAAACACTCATTAAACATTAATTTCCTTTGTATTTTCTTTATGAATTATTAATGAGTTTGAGAAAGAGTAATATTACCGTAGGGTATTTCTTTTCACAGTGGTGGTCTTACGGGCGAGCCACGATGGTATGAAGATCATATGCGAAAGCATGTATAGGGTCGTTCTCTATATGGTTGTAATCAAACATTGAAAACTTAATCAGCCTTTATTCTATTAATTAATAATCACCATAAGCTAGAAAACCTAACCTCTTTTTCGAAGAGTGAACTTATTAATATAAGCTAATATACTGTGGCTTTTTTGCAGAATCTGGCGTGGAGTCCGCCGAGTCTAACGAGAGTGCGGGCGTTGAAGCTAGTGCGTCGGCCGTTGGAGCTTAAATCAAACCTTTACGCCTTTTTGTCGTTTTAGAATGGTATAATCGGCAGCTAAAAGATGTACTAGTAGGTATACGATAGAGCACTGAGCCTAAATAAAGCTTACTTAATATTTTTCACGATTTGGCCACTTAATGAAAAACTAACATGTGAGGCTAAAATTTTACGTGTGGAAATGTTCATATTAACTATTTGAGGTAATAGTTCAAGATCCAATATCTCTGGTCAATTTAAGCCTGTTTTAAACAAAGTTTTGGATGTTTTAAATAATTCTTCTACTTCAGTTGATTATAAGAAAAGAAAGAAAAAATAAACAAAGCTTCTCCAAGTGTTTATCAGTCTCACATTTGCACTAATGAGTATAGGAAATTAAGCAAGGGGTTGTACAAAAATTGCCCACTATTCGGTACTATTGCATACTAGTCTTAATTAGTGATTCTAACGTTTTGTTTTTGCATTGATTTTCTCGCTTTACTTAATTCCTGTCTGAAAAAGGTGCAAGGAAACGAAGTACTAAATATGCCATTTACATTATGACTTATTTTTTTTGTTATTATTAAGAGTTCAGTGGAAAGTAAAAATAAAAAATTTACACGGTAACACTATAGGCAGGTCACAAAAGAAATAAACGAAAAACGAAACCTGTACGTGTAACTATACTGTGTCTGTTGCTTAGTGATTATAAGGAACTTGAACAACGATACCTGGTCCCATGCAAGGGAAACCAAGACAGTCTTGAAGCCTGGATTTCACGCCATTGATTGCAGATTTCAGGTACTGGACAGTGGCGGATATAGGGGAGGGGCCAGGGGGGCCGCTTCCTCCCCCCCGCCACCTATCTCAGGGTCTGGATGACCGCCACACCCTTATCTGAAAGTCTGATCCGCAACTGCTGGGTTCCAGTCTTTTTTCAGTGGATTCTGGATACCAATCGTTAGTGGGATTCCGGATTAATTTTTCTTTGCTGTATTTCGGATTCCAAAGACCGGATTTCTGAATTCCACAAGCAAACTTTTCGCGGATTCGGGATCCCGGATCGATCGAGTTGCTTACATTGGGCGAGATGACAGCGACGGTGGGGGAAGTTAAAATAGCAACAGGTGCAGTAACCAAAACAACACACCTCCATACCTGCATCAACCCTTTTTCTACACCTCTTTGTCGTCAGTAAAACGACTAAGACGTAAATTTTACTAAAAAGGCCTGAACACTCGATGACTACATTTTCCCACGGACGTAAACACCTAGTGACACCGAAACTAATACCAACTGAAGCAATTGTATCTACGTAGCGTTGACGCCTTTCTTTTTCGGCGAGCTATCAGAATCGAATATAATCCGCCTCTCTACCGAGCAGCAACAATCTGACTGCATACTAACAGAAAGCACTGAAATTGCTGAACTGACCGACGAGAACATAGTCATACTTCCCGCAGACAAGGGACGCCGGGGTTACTGTTGTTGTGGACAAGACAGACTACAATGACAAAACGGACGCACTTGTTAACGACGAAAAAACTTCGAAGTACTTAAGTGAGACCTGACACCCGCGCTGCAACGCAAACTTTACAACAAACTGCTCAGGTACTGAAGAAAACCGACAAAATCGACTTTTGACGCTACAACGTTTACTTAACAAACAGACTGAAGTGTTGTGACCCGCAGCCGCCCAGGCTGTATGCACTGCCGAAACCACACACACCTAAAATACCTGTGCGGGTCATAGTTTCTTTTTGTGGGTCCCCGACTTACCAACCAGGCCTACATACTTATTTTAATAACTAATAGCGTACTTATTCCTTTGACTGACGAATCTAGACATTGACTACCGTCTAGTGAGAACTTTATTGGTGATATCAAGACAAACAGGTACACGACCACCACAAACTAGACTGTGTCTTTTGATGTGAAATGATTGTTCACCAGTATTTCACCTTGGTGGGCTCTTAGCTAGACTGCACTTAGAATGCTATTACGAATTCTACTGTACATGGTAAACTACCACTACCTACGGACGACATTATCGACCAACTCACAACCTCTGCCGCCTAACTTTAATTTGACGTACTTTCATCAGTACAATGACAAACATTACGAGCAGTTTCATAATACAGCTATGGCCTCTCCACTTCATGTTGTTGTAGCAGAAATTATATTGGTACGCAAAAAACCATCGAGGAGCAAGCCTAAGCTACTTATACGCGAACTGTACCTCTTTGGTACCGTAATAGGTTATACTACGTTGACGACACTTTTACCGCTATACGCAGAGACGACATCGACGAATAAAGTCATTCCTTTGAAATGGAAGCTATACACTGAGATTTTTGTCAAACTTTCCCTATGAGGAATTTAATACATGTAGCCAGCAGAAATTAATTTAAAAATGGGGGTCATATACTAACGGTTGAGACCTGATCGGCGCAAATACCCCCCTCTTAGAGTATTTGTTGACAATTTATGCTCCAGTCTTTTGACTATAGATGTAGTTAATTAATTTGTAAAGCCAAAACAAAAATTCAGAGATACAAAGAACCCAAAAAGCCATTGTTGTAAGCACTCTTGGATATTGAGGAACTTTCCTCTGTTTGTTACATCGAAAATTTATTATAATTGCGTACTTTTCGCTTAAGTTGTTGCCATGGTTACCACACCCAAATTAAAAATTGTGTTTTCAGATGACTTTTTCCTTACTCTTTTTCACTTTTTGCCAACACTGAGAATTTGCTTATTCTTTGTCTATGTAAAGGCGCCTCTCACAAATTACCACAGAGTTTACAACGCGGATAAAAATAAAATCACTCCAGTAATCAATCTGGGTGAATTCACTTTATGTTCATAGTTAAGTAAATAAGTTGGAAGAAACACAAGGCCATACAAATAAATCTTTTTTTCTTATAATTTTTTAGTGGGATGACTTTGTCTTGTTATAGTAGAAAGTAACACGTTTTGTTGTCATCTTTGACGATAAATTTTCCTGTCTGTTACAATTTGACGTAAGAGTTTATTTAGGCAAACCAGTAAAGTCCACATATCCTTCCTGAGGTCGTTTGAACCCTATAAAATACTGTCTAGTATCAATTTATGGCGATTTTGCAAGAGAAGGACTATACGTCAACGATCATGCTCAACCTACTATTAAGGAAATGATTGCTGGGTTAAAACCTCTCACATTATACACTTAATGTCAGTTCCCGAGGGAAACAGTTAGTTTTGTTTTCCCGAGAATCCTGATGTTTCCCAAGACGAAGTCGAGGGAAACATCAGGACTAGAGGGAAAACAAAACTAACTGTTTCCCTCGGGAGCTGACATTAAGTGTTTTGTTATATTTCTAGGCTTTCACTTCAACAGCAACAAAAGAATAACTGGAGCGAACCAGAACAGTCGACACATTATTAATGACAACACAAATTTAATTCTCAAAACCAATGAATGAATTATTTACAGCTACTTTCCTTACATTATCTGCACCTTTTTCCTACACTAGCTGCTGTTTCTCTTCTAGGATGACTTTAAAAATCGTTGCTTTTTAGTTTGAGGCTTCGTGTTTGTGTTGTTGTGTTCATTCGCGAAAAAGAAAACTGGCAGTGTTTTTCCCGCCTTCTGTCATACCACCTTCCACCATGCTTTGATCACGTGCTGTAATGTATCCCGAGCGGGGTACATTGCGTGATGTATCACGATCGGGATACATTTGATTTTAGTCAAGGCCACGTGACCCAGAATCAACCAATGACAGCCCCTGTTTAGTTGATTGAAAGTCTAGGAATATAACAATTACATATGTTTTGAATGAATAATAAATACGATGACTAGTAATAGCGGAGCTCCGCGCGCGAAGCGCGCCAGCGGAGCACCATGGGTAAATAAATCTACCCATCCCAGAAAATTTGGTAATCACGTGACCGACCGACCGTGTGACCGTCCGTCTGCACCACAGGAAAACCAATGTTTACTCTCACTTTTTTAGCTAGTTTGGGAGCCCGAGAGAAAACTAATTGCACATCAATGTTGTAATCAATTGACAGCTGTCAAAACAGGGCATCCGCTGACCAGTATCACCTGACCGTACCGCGGGCTCAAGTGTCGACCCATCGAGGTCGAATATTTTTTTGAAGTTATCCGCTGACAAATTATCAGTTTCAAATGATCGCAGGGTCAAGTTTATTTTTTCCAAGGATTCATATCAAATATGTTGTGTTTATGTCACTATGCCCCCGCACTATTAGGACTTTGATTTCAAACTGGCCTCGGAAGCGAAAATTCAGCCAGTTTTTTTAAAAGTACAGACGGGGAAGACCTTATTCTTACCATGGTCACGCATTGGTCACGTTCTACGTCCAATTTTTATACTCTGATTGGTCAAAATTTGACAGGTGAGTTCATGCGGACAAATTATGCAGCATCTTGAAAGTTGTTTACTTTGACTGCTGAAGCTGACAGAGTTTTGTGTCACCTTGTGATGTTTTTAACTGTCTTTTCCCTCTGGATGTACAAAATGAAATACAGCTGCTATCAAGAGTCTTCTTTTATTCATGGCCGGTTTGTTTACTGGGTTTTTGGTTGAGAAATGCGTCGCTTGTCAAAATTCGGTAATTCGTTTTTGGATGGCACCGTTTTCGTTTTTCACCTTGCCTCATGCGTAAGAGAGTTTAAAAGTCTCAACCAACTGTGGCCTTCCTTGATAGCTTTCAGGAACTGAATCTCGAATGGTAAGCCTGAGTAATTATTGTAGTTGATGTTTGTTTTTGTTATATCTAATTTTCATGAAGTCTTGCACAGTTCACGCTGACAGTTTATGCGGCAAGTTTATGTACGTTTGTAGGATTTGAGTCAATGATCTGACCTAATATCAGGTTTGATATAAGCTTACAGAACTTTAAAAAGCCTTCAGATATATTTGCTCACCACGAATAGAAAGAAAACGTTCCGAAGAATATTTAGTTATAAATTTGGTTATAGAAATGAAAACTTTAAGCGATTTTCTTGCCTCGAGGAGTTCACCTTCGAAAACAATATATTCCTGAGTGCAATTTGTCTTGAAAAATTGTGAAATACCGTATTCTCTCCGCGGTCTGTATGACAAATAGCACTGTTTCACCTCAAATGTGATGTATAAAAATTATAAAAGGTTGGTTTAAACACCCCCAGATTTGTTGGCAAGAATTTGCAAAGTAAACCTATCGAACGCAAAAAAATTTGGCGTGATTTGTTTTCCAAGAATTTGTTTTCGAGGCCTAATCTACTGTGATCTTGAATGTGATCGAAGATGTTTGCTATTTTTTGGGTGTACATATAAGGTTAGCAATTCGATGTAAGATGTTTCATTCTAAAATAACTTAGCCTTTCCCTCAAAAGTCACATGAATGTGACCTTAAAGGCCCATGTTCACCCAAACGGCTTTGCGCGCTTGTGTTTTTGTTTTGAAACGATTCTTTTGTCAAATGCAGTGTTTTGATTGGCTTCCACTTTTGAGGAGCGTTGCCTGATCATACTAAAAACGACTGCGAGGGAGATTCGCTTTTTTGAAGCTTGACCGAAGCTTAACAGAGACAGTATCAAAGAGGCCCGTAAGACTTTAATTCTTTTCCAAATGGAGGAAGATATATCGCTGACTTCGGTAAATGTCACCGGAGAAAGCAGTTCAAAATTTAAACTGGTAGAGAATGCGTATGCATGCTTTGTCGAGTCCGATGAACGCAATGAAGGTCATAAAATTACGAAATTTCTAAGGACCAGGTGAGATTTTCCTGAAGCCCGTTTCGACTGTGAAA
Source organism: Porites divaricata (assembly GCA_038088405.1). Classification (NCBI taxonomy): domain Eukaryota; kingdom Metazoa; phylum Cnidaria; class Anthozoa; order Scleractinia; family Poritidae; genus Porites; species Porites divaricata. Next base: position 13,904,402 of record JBBMOI010000001.1, read on the forward strand.
TGTTTTGATTCCTCAATCTATTATTTTGTGTTAATTCTTAGGAGGCTTAGGTATGTGTTCTCGAAAGAATAAGCGAGTTGTGTTTGCAAAGCGTCGAATCAGCACTGCTTACAGTCTTGTCGCTGTATAATAATCGCTGTGTTACAGTTTCTTTAGGTTTGGCTAAGGACTGGTTTGCTAATAATAGTTCTCGCTACTTTAGAGCGATACGCCAGACGATCAGTTTACGTTAAGGATATCACTCGCTTCATTGGTTAAATTAAATAAGCATCGTTCATGTTAGATTGACTCGCTTGTATTGCTTTCAACTGATTTCAACGGGACCTTTGTTGACAATTGAACATCAGCATTCGATGTAGAAGGAACTCGGCAAACACGCTGTCTGTAGAATTTGCAGCCAAGAGCTTCTTTCCCATCTCTCCATAGATTAAAAAAACAGATCCACGGAGACGAATGTACTTCGGCGACTCCAGTCGATGCGATCTTCCAACTGTACGTTTCGATGGCGCCGCCATCGAAAGTACTGCAGTGAAACAAACACTAACAGAAACAAAAAGGCTCGATACTAGACCAAAATATCCAGAATGATGTAAAGAAAAATACCAAAATCACCTGTTTAGACTTTCTTTTAAACCAGATTTTGCGAACTGTGGAAGATTAACAAGGATTGACTCTACATACTGAAGGAAGTGATTTTCAACTACGCGAAATGTTTTTTTTCTTGAGTACAGGGCGCGCAATGCATCTAGGGTGAACATGGGCCTTTAAGTTAACTGATTTGTGGATTAAAAGTTTATTGTTTGATTTGAATTATGATTTATTAATTGGAGCTTCGCTTTTAGCCCTGGCTAAATCTATATATTACGTTTATCGCTCAAACCATTTTTCCGTTCGGTAATTCTACAGACTGGAACTGTCAGTCAATCCCATGATTATTGAGGCTATTATATATATAGTTTGGATTGTAGTTCCGATAAGACGAGATGAACGTACTACATATATACGATAAAAAAAACGTGCTTTTATTTTCTTATATTTAGTAAGGGCTTGGAACTATGGTGGAAACCGCATGCAGGCAGTCAATAACCTGAATAACACATCCTCCTCCTTTTGAGGAACATACGCACGTTTAACGTGCATGAGCTATTTTGAATGCTTCAGTATAACCATACCAAGAATGATGAATTTACCTTTTTACTTGTATAGGAAACAGGTGGAAAAATATTTTGCAAGGTGTGACATATTTGTAATGTTTTGGGGCCCACAGTTTTCACTATTCCACTGTGTTTTGGTGTCTCAGTAAAACGACAAGCAGGGACCAAAACACATTGGAATACATCGCCGGATAAGTCTTTTTCATTTATTTCAGTGAAGGATTAAAATAAGATTTAACGCTATTTAGCGTTCGCAGATCTCAGTGTTAAATTTCTCATAAAAAGTCTCTTTTTTCATCGGTCGCCTGACACAACATCGGCGCGTCCAGCATAAAGGTCACGCGTCACCTATATATAGTTTTCACTGTCACGCAACAACAACAAAAAAATTAATTGGAAACCTTCCAGTGGAAGAAGCCAAGGAAATGAAATGTTATAAAAGATTAAATATAAACAATTTGTCCAAGTCTCAGGTCTTTGTGGCCCACAGCTCCTGAGTTACTTGCCAAAACGTTTCACGCACCTTAGTGCTTTGTATGGAGACGCCGTATTGGTTTACCGTGTTGGTGCTCACTACACACTACACCGAAGTATAAGAAATTTTTATTTCCATTGCTTGCTCAATGAATTTGAAAGGACCGAAAAGTCGTATATATATATATATATATATATATATATATATATATATATTGTAAGTTTAACTGAGGAGTGGGTGGTAACACCTACGAAACAAGTTTGTATTAAACTTATGGTCATCAGAGTTGAGTGATTTTACTTTACGGATTATATATATATATGTATATATATATATAATCTAGCTTGTCTGGTGTCAACTTGAGATTCGACGTGGCATTTTATTACTATTTAGTTTCGTACCGTACTACATGTACGGCACTCCTCAGATAAATTTGCTAACAAAAAGTTCGTTACAACATACGTTACGACTACAAACGCGCGCGCAGAATTTGAATCAAAAAACTATTGCGTACCTACGGAGATTCTAAAGCTGTTAAGAAGGAATTTGCGTGCGTGCCTGCAGGAAGTTACAAATTCATTACGCTTGTTCAAGCTCGCCAGGTCGGCTCTGCAAATAATAAAATATTTTTCCCACAGGCACAAATTGCAGCGATTTGAAGCGGGATTAAAAGGCGCGGCTTGCTTTAAGATCTTCCAAGTTAAGCTAAATCCAATCTGAGCGTCCTTCAAGTGCCAGATATGCTTACTAAGTTCTGTACTGAGTCTCTTGCTTGGGTCTCTGAAAGAAGACTTATGGTTCGAGTATCTGGTCTTAAAAGAGTTCTCAGTAAGGCCTACATAGGTCTCGGCTGGCCTGTTGTCCTCCGTTGCTACTGTGGCTTGGTAGATCACGGCTGATTTTAAGCAATTACCGTCCAGAGGGCAATGAGCTGGTTGACGGCAGTTGCAAGCTTTAGGTGGTACGGCGTTTGTTTTCCGTAGGGTGGATTTGTTATGTCTATCAATCTTTTGCTTTAAATTCGGCATGCAGCTGTAACTGATCTTAACATCCCAAAATCCATTAACAAAAGGCTGTCCGAAATCTCTATTGATAAAGATTCCTTTAGTAAAGCGGTGCCTCTTTATCAGAAAGCTCTCGATGACAGCGGGTACAACCATAACCTTTCGTTCTCAGTTCCTAGGGCACAGTCTCCAACCTCTGGAAGAAGGAACCGCCATAGAGACATCATTTGGTACAACCCACCTTTCAGCAGGAACGTGGCCACTAACGTTGGACGATCCTTTCTTAAGATCCTCGACGAGGAATTCCCGAAGGGCCACGCACTGCATAAAATCTTCAACCGGAACACTGTTAAGATCAGTTACAGCTGCATGCCGAATTTAAAGCAAAAGATTGATAGACATAACAAATCCACCCTACGGAAAACAAACGCCGTACCACCTAAAGCTTGCAACTGCCGTCAACCAGCTCATTGTCCTCTGGACGGTAATTGCTTAAAATCAGCCGTGATCTACCAAGCCACAATAGCAACGGAGGACAACAGGCCAGCCGAGACCTATGTAGGCCTTACTGAGAACTCTTTTAAGACCAGATACTCGAACCATAAGTCTTCTTTCAGAGACCCAAGCAAGAGACTCAGTACAGAACTTAGTAAGCATATCTGGCACTTGAAGGACGCTCAGATTGGATTTAGCTTAACTTGGAAGATCTTAAAGCAAGCCGCGCCTTTTAATCCCGCTTCAAATCGCTGCAATTTGTGCCTGTGGGAAAAATATTTTATTATTTGCAGAGCCGACCTGGCGAGCTTGAACAAGCGTAATGAACTTGTAACTTCCTGCAGGCACGCACGCAAATTCCTTCTTAGCAGCTTTAGAACCCCCGTAGGCACGCAATAGTTTTTTGATTCAAATTCTGCGCGCGCGTTTGTAGTCGTAACGTATGTTGTAACGAACTTTTTGTTGGCAAATTTATCTGAGGAGTGCCGTACATGTAGTACGGTACGAAACTAAATAGTAATAAAATGCCACGTCGAATCTCAAGTTGACACCAGACAAACTAGATTATACTACGCTCTAGTCCTTAAAAAGCTATTGAGCACTATGCCGATAGGCGTGCGTACGAATCAACTGGTATATTTAACAGTTATTCTTCGAGCCCGAATGGGCTTTGAGTCAATAGCCCATGAGGCCGAAGGCCAAATGGGCTATTGACTCAGAGGCCATGAGGGCGAGAGGAATAATTGTTTTAGTAAAATCCAACTAGTTGGTCAAAAATATCGAGAATAAAAAAATTTTAGCTAGTTAAAGCTAGACTTTAATCCATTTTTGCCGCCAAAAAGCCCGCGCTTTTCGCTACTAGTGGGCTATAACATAAAGCCTAGTAGTAGCTCAACCAATCAGAACGCAGCATTGATAATAGACCACTAGTTGGATTTTACTATATATATATATATATATATATATATATATATATATATATATATATATATATATAACTTCACAGAAGTTCAGGTTTCACGAGTAATCATCGTTTTATTGCTACAGAACTGTTTCGTATGGTGCAAGGACCACACTCATCAGGCAATTTTGACGACTGAACTGTTGGAATTATATATATATATTATTATTATTATTATATATGTATATATTATTATTATTATTATATATTATATATATATTTTGAACCGTCACATCAACAGCAAGAAACAGAGCAGAGATAGCTATAGCTAGGAAATAGCTAGGAAGTCAGCTAAGGCCTGAGACTCAAATTACTCACACTCGGGGTAGGAGACAGTCTCTTGCTCCCGTTGTTTTCTTTGAGTCTCAAGCCGGGTCGCTATCTTTCAACGTCGGTAACGCAGAGTTCAGGCCGAGGTTCTGTTGATGGCTTCGGCACGGGAAGGTTTGCAGAGATTGACGACCGACATCGCTCTCAGTGCAAATGCGTCTTGAAGATAGCCGGATCACGAATGGAAAGCAGAACTATCGTGTGTTACCTAGGCGGAATTTGGAGGCGATTAGAGCCGTTGGAGCGAATTTACAGCCGTTTTCCTTCGGTGGATCCATGGGGCCGCTTCGCTGGAGTCCCCCACCTTGCTAATTAAACCTTATGTAGAGAGAGAAAACCTTTTACAGTACAACCCATAAAACGGCCATAAATCGGCCCATGGACCACACAGGAAAGACGTAACACACATGTTATGTAAGGTAAGCTGTTTTTATTGAAATCCTTTCATTTTCGTGGGTTACGGAAACGATGGTTTTTTTCCCGGTACAAATCCGAAAATTTAGAATGTTACGCAACAATATATGCCGATTTCTCGCCGATGCTCATTTTCGAATTTGGGCTACCTATAATCACAGAACCGGATTTTAATTAGTTAATTCAGGAGCTTATCAAGGTTAATTGGAAACAGACAACTAGCAAACGGAGTTTCCTAAAAGAACAATGATATCGGGCAGACGTATTTTTTCTCCCCTCCCCCTCCCCCTTTCCTTCTTTCGCCCTCGCATCTACCCTAAGGGTTACTATTTCTACTCTCCCCAATCCTCCTCTGTCATAAAATCAAAGATGGCGGCTACGGACATGAACAAGCTTTTGACCACCCAAAATACCCTTGCACCGCAGGCTACTATCGTTCTTACGCGGAGTGTTACTTTTTAAATAACATTGGTACATTATTATGACATCGCAATATAAAAAAACAGTTTTGATTCAAATCAAACCAAACTGATCAGACAGATGGATTTATTTTACGAACAAAAAGGAGCTATAGCTGACTTAACTATTCTGTTCGATTGGTTTCATGCTGACGTAGACCAAAGAATTCTTGATTTGGCAGATGCATTCCTAATGGGAAGGATTAATTCTTTAACAGATCTGGCATTCCAAAGATCACGATAACAGCTCAATGTTTTTTTGAGAGTTAACTAGCGCTGGTCTCCCTTGGATCAAACACAACATTTTGGACACTGAGGGATTAGGGCCAGGAGACACTTGGGGATATTTAGTCTGTAGCACGGTCACTTGTATTCGGACCTCAGAGGAATGTGACCTGTAAGAAGTAAAAAAAATATTGAAGGTCGTTGTTGTTCGCATGTCAGTACATAATTTCCGATCGCCTACCGTATAAATTTATCTCCTGTATTGATTCTAATAGCGAAGCGCGCGAATGACGTCATAGTGACTCATTTGCAAATTCAAGTTTGTCTGAGTTTTGTCATTTTTCTCATTTTAATGACAAAAGACAGACAAACATTACATTTTAATGACAAAAGTCAGACAAAAGTGACGAATTCACTAATGTTTATTTCAGTTTGTTTGTCTGAGTTTCGGGTCCATAAATGGTAACTGCGCGCCGAGCGCTATTGCTTGCTCCTGATTAAGGATGACGTGCAAGAATTCATGTGTTTCGTAGATCACCAGCTGATGACCATATGCTAGGCCACATTATTTTTTACGCCTTCACACTTATGTATAATGCACTTATGCTAACAGCGTTGTTTCCAAATGAATTCCTTCATTTCTCGAGCATTTTTTGCATGACGCTTAAAACACTGACAGGCATTTCAAATCACGCAAACTCTGAAGTTTAAAAACCAACTAAAGTTTGCGATATCGCTGGCGCGATCATCTTAAGCGAACCTCTTGTCGATCCGCTTCAGTGTGTTTTACTGTGTTTCAAGGTTCATTGCTTGGGATGATCGACGGGGCTTTTAAAGTTCAGAGTTTGCGTGATATTAAAAAGCGCAGTTGTTGACAGAGATTTTAATTCACTGCTTCTCAAACAACTTGTAGACTCTTTGATGGTTCATATATAGTTATTTGCTTGCATTGTATATAGTTAGATTAAACAAATTAACAAGATATATACAGTACAATAATACAGTTCAGTATTATCGTATTGTTCATGAAAAGAATTTTGCAAATCACTGACGTTACAATAATTATGCCGCTGTATGCTTTCGATGCATTTGGATCGAAAGCAAAGGGTGAAGCTCAGCTGCGATTGTGTCTCGGAGTGGGAGGCTGTCCCTGCGGGGGTCCCACAGGGGACCAAACTGGGCCCATGGCTTTTTCTTATAATGATAAACGATCTCTCTGTAGCTGACACAACTCTCTGGAAATATGTTGATGATACCACTCTCGCCGAGTCAGTATCCAAGAACGAAACCAGTTGCATGCAGTCATGCGTTGATGAACTAGTTCGACAGTCTGAAGCTGATGGTTTTCAGCTAAATGAGTCTAAGTGTAATGAGCTGAGAATATCCTTTTCTAGTTCACCTAGAACTGTAGACCCTATCACTATTAATGATAAGCAAATCGAGGTTGTTTCGTCCGCAAAGCTATTAGGAGTTTTAATTTCAGACGACCTCAAGTGGAATGTGCATGTTAATCATATTTGCAAAAAGACCGCAACACGCCTGCATTTCCTAAAGCAGCTAAAACGCGCAAAGGTCAGTCCGAAGGATATGTTACTGTTCTATACAACCTGCATTCGTCCCGTCTTAGAGTATGCGTGCCCAGTTTTCCATAATGCATTGCCGCAGTACCTATCTAATAGCTTGGAAAGACTGCAAAAGCGCGCATTGCGGATAATATATCCTGACCTATCTTATGCTGAAGCTCTAGTAGCTGCAGGCATTACTTCACTGTATGAGAGAAGACAGGTGCTGAGCGAAACTTTATTCGATCAAATTATTGAAGACCCAAGCCATAAGCTACATGATCTACTGCCGCCACGTAACGAGTCTACTTACTGCACACGATCCCGGCGATACTTTGAGCTACCGATCTGTAAGACACATAGGTTTAGGAAAACTTTTATTATGAACCATAGTTTTAATTATAATTAGGTTGTAATATTTTATCTTGTATAATATAAATGTTATTGTAAAGTATTTCGTAATTCAGCCGCTTCGGCGGCTGCAAGGAATTTGCTAATAAATCTATCTATCTATCTATCTATCTATCTATCTATCTGATTCAAAAATTAGAGGAAATTTGAATTTGAACCTTTTCCAAAAAACAAAACAAAACTAACTAACAAACAAAAAACAGAAAACGACAACCACGCATGTAATCTGACTTTTGCAGCCGCTTGGACTGGATTCACGCAATGAACCCACACATCCCCCCTCCCCTCCCTCCAAAAAAATCGTACTTGATGAGTAAACATGACTCATTCTTACTTTTTTTTTTTTGTTTTTTTGTTCGTTCGTAGAAATAGAAAATGGGATTTTTTTCAACTTATTTGTTCAAATTAAATTTTTGGTTTAAAGAAACATTAAATTCTTCTTTTTCACCTTTTACTAACAGTTTTCTTGCATTCTATATAATTTTCTATTTCTTTTTTTTTTTTTCTCTTGATCTATTTATTCATTGATTTTGTACCTTATTTATTCATTTATTATTATTTTTTTTAATCAATACAATGTTCGCTTACCGGAGCTTAGCGTTAAAGTTAGGATCTCGCCGGAGAATGTTATATGTGGTTGGTATTGCACAGAGTGGCGAAGGCTGGAAGGGTGGGGGGGGGGGGGGGAGGGGTGAGTTTGCTTTTCTGAGTTTTTCCTAGACGATAAAACAGCAGCAGCTGCCGTTTTCAGCAGCTGTTCGTTTGTCCCTCTCACGCTTTTTGAGACAAGTTTAGTGATGGCCAGTTACTATGGTTACGAGATTTGACATCAAAAACAGCAGGTGGTCAAGTCATTTTTGAAATGCATGTTTTCTGAATTTCTTTCTACAACAAAAGTAAAGATTGTGGATGAAATGATGCAAAGTGCTTATTTATGTGCTATTTTATGTGTCAAGCACCAATTAAAAAAAAAAAAACACATTTCTTACAATCTTAACCTGATTTCTAATTCTTGGTAAAATCCAAGGTGGTGACTATTGCTGGTTACGTCACTGGCCTCCAGTAGCGCCACCACCCATGAAATATACCTCATCTTGTTGAGAAGATCAAAGGCTTTCCACGAAAGGCAAAATCGTTTCGAAATAACACAACATATCAAAATCTTTAGGGAGGGTTTCCATCAACCCTCCTTATACCACGATGGGGGTATAAATTTGCGTGTACGTCCGAGGGTTAAAAATATCAGGCAGCAAAATGGAACCAGCAAAAAATAGCTGTAAGCCGATATCTTAAATGTAATAACGTCATCAATGATCAGAAAACGTTTTTCAGGGCGTTCAAACACACTTTTTTTTTTATCAAAGGGATTTAAATCAAATATTGGAACCAGATATCAGCTCTTCCTCGAGCCAGTATCACGGCAGAAGATACACGGCTCATTCGCTCATTTACTGTGTTTCCTTGTTATTTATCACTTTTTAGGCAATTATAAGTACAGCTGTGAATTGTGTTAGATGAATTTATTTATCATTAACTATCTACGAGAAACGTTTTAAAGGTTAAATTTCATCTACTTGATAATCGTGAAATCGCCTGTTAATTATTATCATTGCTGAATTGAATCGTGGATGACGATTACCCGGTGGCTTCCAAAAAAAGAAACTAAACGACACAAAACAAACAAACAAACAAACGTGCTGTCACAATTTAGATCGCCATTATCGATGAAAATGAAATTGTTGCTTTGAATTTTAATTGTGATGAATTTAAGAATTTAACCTCCTGTACAAAAAGTTAAGGGGACCTTGATTTAGGCCCTGTTCATATGAAGAATCCTGCATTGGGTAAAAGGGTCACCCTTCCCTCCCAGCCGAGTCATCTTTAGCGAGCGTTTGTATAAGAAAAACGTTGACCCTTTTGCCTGACCCCACAGCGTACGCGTATGCTCTGATCAGTGTAAAACAGCGCTCAAACATGCTCTGATTGTCTCCCTTTGACCGAGTTGAGTGTAGCGCGGCGACTCATGTATGGAGAAAAGTTGGCCCGGCTAGGAGGATGACCCCATATTATTTCTTTAAATTCCGTGTTTATTCAGGGCCGGGGTTGGTATTACGTTTTGGTTACGACAAAAACAAATTATATTGAACTAACACGTTGCCTCCCGTGAGGCCGCTTTGAGGTTCGATTATTGAGAACAATGTGTGATGAAGAGTGTCTTTATCAGTCGTTGTATCGGCTTTCATTATTAAACATTCAATATTTGGGACTTTGTTTGAGGTAATTAATGAGTCAAGAAGCAGCATAAAAAGAGCCTTCAGCAATGTAGCCATCTAAATTATAGAAAGCAGTCGTTCCGTTACTGATCCATATCAGTAACACAGTTTTTGGCAAGTTTATAATTATTCAGCGGCATTTTTTGCTCAACAGGTCTTCCGATACAAGAAAAAGGTAACTTTTAGCTGCCAAAAACAACAACAACAACAACAAACAAACAAATCGACAAACAAACAAAAAACAAGGTTTTAAGTTTGAACATCATGTAATTATTAATATATATCAGTTTTCCTATTTAGGGAGCGTGTTTTTGGCTCGTTTAATTTAAGTTGTTTTAGATGTTTCTTTTTCATAGCTATACGCTATGTTTAAGTTCTTCCTGAAATATTCTGAATATTTCACAAGAATATCACAAAATGTATGCCATGAACATCCAAAAGAGTAGAGTTTTTTCAAAATTTGCTTTAATTTACATTTATCTTGTGAGGGCCAAACGACCTCGTCATCTCTTACAAAGCTAGATTGAATAATAATCAAACCACTGTTCCCTTTATTGTAGGTCGATAGCGCAGGCCCTGGAGAAAGGGATGTGTTCCTCAAGGTAATTATATTTAAGTACAGATTTTCATTAAAAAAATGTTAACTTTTGAAAACATGGAAATAAAATGATCATGGAGCAATAAGAAAAGTTGCGCCATGCCGGTTAGCGCTGACAACACGAGATTTTTTTTTTCTCTTGAACGGACTCAAACAAGCCTTTTTTACTTAGTGGCATCCACAAGTGAATATTTGCCAGTGGTTTTTATATTTCGTGTCACGAATGTCCGGCGCATGCATGAATTAAGTTTAGCGAAGAGGTCGGCCATTGAGACTGTTATTTGTTTTCTTCAAAGGATGGTTCGTGGAAACACTTCGAAACTGTTTCGAACTTTGATTGTATGGCGATCGAGAGGCATTTTTTTTTCTTTCAAGGGGAAAGTTTGAAAGTACACACATTGACAGAAATAGAAAGGAGAAGTGTAACGTCAGGTTACCATGGTAGCATGCAACATCCCTTCATTTCAAAAATCTTTTCTCACAGAGCCGGCCATTTGCATTGTCGAAGGATAGACGAAAAATATGGGCTACCAATTTGATCCTGAGTGCAATCATGCACAGACAGAAAAGTCGTAATAAATGTTATATTTTCGTTTGAAGAGATCCAGGAATTCTGCTACCATGGCAAAATGCATAATGTAACGACTTTTCTCTATTGCCGTCACGTTGGTTCAAATTGTGACGTTTCAAGCCAGTAATAGTGGTCAATCAAGCTTCTCAACTTCATCATTGTTTCCATTATTACTATTTTTACTATAGTCATAACTACACCAAAATTCTCAAATCTGATTGGTTATCAACTGCCCTAATGTCAGCCTTTATAGGCCTGTTTAATAGGATAGTACGCGTCATCACGCGCGCGCTTGAATGGCTTTTAAGAAGTAATCTATCTGACGACTATTGTTCATTCATAAAAGTAGCTCAAAACACCGATCGTGAGACTACAGATTTTTAAAAGAAGTTCAAACGGGATACTCGCCGTATTCTTGAGTAAAACTGAAGGGTCGTTGTTGTACGCGTCCCATTGAATTGTCATTCATTTTCTTATTCATTACTTTCCATTTAACAATTTTGCAGTGTGCTTTTTTTAGAGCGTTTTCACATGACGTCACGGCGGCCATATTGGTGTTCCAAACAATGAAACGGTGGCCATGTTGGTGTGCCAAGAAAATTATTGTGGGAGTTGAATTTTTTTCTTAAGTAAACGCTTTCTTTTGTCCCAATAAATTTGCATAGATGCTGGCCACGTGAGTGAAAACGCTCTATGCTGCTTGAATGAATTAAGTTTCATACGTTTGTTTATACTATACTGTTTATTCTGTTTACCGGCTAGACTGTCTATTGTCGCTGAAAAAAGTATCAAAAATATAAATAATATAGGGTTCTCCCTTCTTATAATGACAGACTCGTCAGCTTATGGAGCCCGAGTTTGCAAAAAAAAAAAACGTTATTATAACGTTTTTAATTTGTATTGTGTTAAATCTATTGCAAGTTTCTCAGTGAATGCACTGCACAACACCTGGACTCGTACCGCACAGTTTGTGTAGGTTTAAGAATAAGAATTATAGGTTATTTGCTGTCCTATGTCTATCCTGAAAGAACAAACAGTACCTTACAATAAAACCTTACAATTAATTAAAAGGCTACATGTTACTGTTCGTCCAGCTCAGGTAAGAAAACACATAATAGCGGAGCTCCGGCGCGCGAAGCACGCCAGCGGAGCACCTTGGGTAAGAAAATTTGGTAAACCATCCATCCAAGAAAATTTGGTTATGACGTAGCGTACGCCCGTACACCCTTTGCGGGGGAGGGAAGGGAATCAGATGTCAGCCCGTCCGAGGGAGGAGTATGTTATGAATCGCGAGACGCATTTGTGCAACCGCCTTTTTCTTGGTGGGAAATCGCGCAAGAAATGGCGTGGCTGCTTCATTTCATAAGGATTTTGTGACCGTAGTGCTCAGTTTCTAGTAAACTGTTTCGAAAAAATTGTTATGGAAACAAACAATAGCGGATTGAATTCAAACTATTTACTTGTAAGTGAAGAGCGACGAGAAGGAAAAAGAAGAAAATGGCATAGAGTAAGAATTAAAAGGCGCGCTAGCGAAGAGGATTCAAGTGGAAACTTTATGCAGCATCTGCGACTTGTTCTCTGATAGCTGAAGCTGACAGAGTTTTGATTCATCTTGTGATGTTTTTACCTGTTCCTTTTGCGCTGGATCTACAAAATGAAATACAGCAGCTATCAACATTCTTTTGTTATTCTTGGCTTGCTTGTTTACTGGGTTGTGGTTGAGAAATGTACCGCACGACAAAGAGAAATCGGGAATCATCGTTTTCAAAAATAAACTACTCTTAGTAAGCTTACTATACGCCTTGCTGGACTATGCGAAAAGTCTTAAGCGATTCTGGCCTTACTTGGTGGGTTTTCGTGCTGCATCTCGACCTGTAAGCTTGAGTAATTTTATTGCATTTTATGTGTTTTCTTTTTTAATGTTTATGCCGTCATTTTACGCACATTTGTAAGATTTGAGACAATTTATTTGACCTAGTAAAGAACTTAAAAAGTCTTCAGACATTTCCTGACCGCGACTAGAAGAAAAAGTTCTGAAAAATACTTAGTTATCCCATTGTTTGTAAAAAGAAAGCTTTGAGCGATTTTCTTGCCTGGAGTTCATGCCTGGAGCTATTGCAAAAAAGCAAGGTTTTTTTTATTGTTTGACAAGATCTCGTTCTTACATGATCGCTTTGCCAGTTGTTGTTTTCAGTCGTCCGTGAACACCGCGTGCAAGAGTAGTTAAAATGCCGCGTGTATCAAATGAATATGGCATTTAGGAAGTAAAATGCAAACGAAAATGATTCTGAGACCTCTTCTTCATTACTAACGTTCATTCAAATACTCGACAGTTCTCATTGTAAGTTTTGGCGCGTGGCAAAATTCAGAATTAGCTGGTCGGACGGGTGATTTTGTAAGCGGGATTAAAATATATTTTTTTCGAAAGTGTTTGCTCAGGCAGATTGGCCTGACTGAACAGTTCCGTTTAATTGCTTCACTATATAAAAGCGTTTTATGATGCTGTTATTTATAATTTGTTGTGGAAGGGAAGCGTGTGTTTCGATCGTCCTGAATACTGAATGAGTGCAATTTGTCTTCTAAGATTATTCCGTAAAAAACTGCAGAATTATAATTAAAATAGGGCAAAAAATGACATAAATTCTGTCCGAGGTCTGAAAATAAACAACGTCTGATAGTTCTGTTTACATCAGAGATGGCGTAAAAAGGCTGGTTTACGCGCTACCAGCTAGAATTGTAGCGAGCCACACAAAAAAAATTCCTTCCTGATTTTTCATTTTGACCTTTCCTGTAGACAGAGAGACACCGATAAATTGTAACGAGTAAATTGGCTGCTAACGGGGTCTATCGTGTCTTTACGACCTTTATAGCATAAAATTATAAAATAAAGGTGGTATAGGTGGGCACAAAGGTGAATTTTCTTGGGAAGAATTTGTTTTCCACGCCTAATCTACTGTGGCCAAAGGTGTTTTTATTAAGGTGTACAAATGAGACTATTAACCCGATGTAAGATTTTAGATGTTGCTTCATTCTGCACTGTTTGCAAATTATTTTTTTCTCTTAAGTCACCCAGCCCCACCCTTAAACGTCGTATGGATCTCCCCAGTTCACCGATTTGTGGATTACAAGTTTATTGTTTAATTTAAATTATAAATTAATTACTAGAGCTACGCTTTTAGCCCTGGCTAAATCTATATATTATATATAGTTTGACTTTATATATTGGAAAACGATTACGCTAATTAAGTGTTGCCAAGCTAAAAAATTTCGCCAGGAAGCAAAATTTCTGTCGGACAAAATGACGGAGACACCGCGAGCTTTCTACCGACGAAGTACAAGAAATGCTGGGAAATTCTATGAATGTTTTTTTTTTTTTACTCTGCTCTTATAATTTCGCAAGTCCATAACGGGCCACAAGTGAATCCTACAACGAGAGGCTTTCGATTGAACAGCAACAGAAGATGTCGCTCGCTCTCAGTGATTTTATTGATTACTGAAGATGGGTTCTGTGCAGCTCTGATTCAGTGGAGTTTGCAAACGAAATCGATGAGAGCAATCAGGTCGACTTTAACTTTGAAGTCTTAATTCTGGACAAAGATTTCAACCGGACATTTGATCAACGTTTCTATTTTATGAGTGAAATTTTCATTTTGGTTGTGTGATTTGCTACCCTTTCGGATTTTTCATTCGACTAAGTTCGCAAATGGCGCACATGCCATGTGATTTTCCATTAGTTCACCGGAAGTTACCTCATTACCCGGCCGTTTTTTAATATATCTAAAATGAAATTTAGGGAAATTCACTTGTAATAACCAGACGTTTGGAGTTAAAGCAATTATTCCATTCCCTTGTTGGATAATATGAGAAGATGTTAATAGCCAACCCGGCGCAACGTGCCTCGTTGGCTATATTTAGCATTTCATATCCAATAATTGTTAAGTAAACTGCGCATACGTATACTGGACTGAAAACAGTTTAAACACATTTTAAAATAAGTCTGGGTCCCGCTCCTGTAAACACCTTTTTTATTCCACTATTATGTCATTTTACCATACAGGGTCAAGAGAACGCGCAAAATACGAGGCCGTAATATACTGTAGTGTTCTAGTTTAAACGGTTTACGACAGAGCGAATACCGGCGGATGCCAAAGGAGCAACTATGGCTGACAGAATCAGGATGTTTTGTATACTTTTACTAGAAAATAGAAGTAAAAATAACTTTTTTCTTTTGCATTAAAATTATTAACCTCTCACTCAATAGTCTGGCATATGATAATTAAGCGCGAACATTTTGCTCATTGTTAACGTCATTCTCACAGACGGAATCAGGATGTTTCTGAATACTCTTACCAAAAAAATAGAAGCCAATTGTAAAATAGCAATTTTGCTGTAGTGGAATAATAAACGTCTTATACGATGGCTTAGCATATAATACGAGCGGACATTTTGCTCATTGCTCGTATTTTTCCTCACCCCCTACGGGGCTCGGAAAAATACTACGCAACTCACAAAATATCCGCAAGTATCATATGCTACGCCATCGAAAAAGGTGTATGTATTCACTGAAAAAAAATAATAAATTAAAAGAAATGGCAGATTATTAATAGATCTGATCAAGGAATCAATACCTGACTGGAAAACCAATATCTGATCCAATTTGAGCCTTTACCAACTTTTACTGACGTTTTCAGGTTTCTTTTGGGTATTTTTCTGATTATTGGCACCTATGAAGTGCGCCAAGCAACGTGTTCTGCAATGTCCGCTGAGCAAACGTTGGATGCATTTATGCTGACAGACGGCTGCGACGCCCTCAAAGACCGGCTGCGATGTTTCCAGCAAAAATACCGCACAATTGATGGGACGTGCAACAATCTGTGTAGCGTAAACCAAGGAGCTGCTTTCACTCCGCTGCGGCGTTTTCTTCCTAGTGAGTACGCACCTGGAGAGCAGCCTCGCAACAAATCAGTAACAGGCCATCCCCTTCCAAATACAAGGCGAATAAGTGTGGCGGTATTTCAAGGTTCCGTTGGCAATGAGGTTGGCCTGCCAAATTTTACTCACATAACGATGACCTGGGGTCAATTCATAGATCACGACATCACCCTGACAGAGCTGACACCAAATGTAGAGTGCGGAAATAACGCAGCACCGTGTGTTAACCAGGAAGGATGCATTGTAATCTCACTAGATGAACTGCGTGGTTTCGAAAGATTGACATTTAACACGAGCGCAAATTGTATTCCTCTCAGAAGGTCTTTCAGAAGAAATGGTCAACAGGTAAGCAAAATTATGGGACTTCAGTAAGAACAGTAGCTAAAGTAGTAGCCGATAAATGCATGACTTCAGGTGTTTCGAAGGTGTTGGTCAATTTTAGTCTTTTAAGTGGCTGTCTCCCTAAAAGCGGTCCACTCGATTTCGCGACAAAAAGTAGTTTTTATTTTTTGTCGGTGAAGAGGCTTTCGTAGGTAGATACTTAAATCGCTATTTTTGTTTCAATTTCTTTTTCTTAGCTCAGTGCTACAAGCCAAGAACGAATTGAGTCGGACTCGGTCTCTCAGAGAGTGTTTCAAAAACCCTCGTCCCCAGGACGCTCTTGTCCCTTGCTTTGGAGGTGGGGAGGGAAAAGGCCCTGGCATCGGCCAGCCAATCCGTCATTTTGATTGGTTGATTGATTTAGGTAATTCGTGTAAGAAAGTGGCAAAATGGAAATAATTTAATATGCATTGTACCGAAATCGAAATGGCGAAAAGTATGTCTACTCCTGGCCCCAGTTGTTCGAAAGGTGAATAGCGCTATCCACTGGATAAATCACTATCCACTGGATAGCGCAATTGGTTGTGGTAATACTTAACCGCTGGATAGCGATTTATCCGGTGGATAGCGCTATCTAGCTTTCAAACAACCGGGGCCTGGCCAACACATTTTGCAAGAAATCCAGTTTGCAGGCTATGTGGTGCTTCTCAGCCGAAGTTATGATAGATTTTATTCCAAACCAACTGAACTCCAACAATACTTAACGAGCTTCAAAACCGATCCACTAGTATTTTTGCCTTCGACAAAAATTACAATTCTCTCAAAGGTACACTGTCATCAAAATCGGTTCTCAATCGAAAAACTACCCAGTTCAAAATGTCACATGATTACATGCTCTAACATGTAAGACATGTAGGACTAAAATTGTCACGCGTGACGAAATGTAACATAAAAACTCCGTGACATTTCCACAATCAAATCATAGCGTGATTCGTCACGTAATGTTATGGTCACGTGGCTACGTAAATATAACTCATCGGCTGGCCAAAATCTTTGTGATAAACTAAATAACTGAAAGCATACCCTAATTCAATGAATTCTTCCTCCTAATAAATTTCACAAAATGCGTATCACACCGAGGAATTTGTATTGGCGATGAGTCATTTTTTACGGTATAGTACCACTGAGCTTTTTATTAACCCTACCTTTAAAACATTTTAAAAAATCACGTAACCAGCGGGCCAAAGAGGAGTAAGACTGTCTTTAGGTGCATTTTTTGAAGCCTCTTTTGTGCGTTCTTTTCAAACCGCTTTGTCGTAATTAGCGTTTTTGCCTCTTATATTTAATGGGGGATTTTTAAAGTTCACAGCATGAGGAATTAGAGAGGAGACCCACGCCAGGTCGCAAAATTGTAATTGGCAAAACATAATTTTTAGAGCGAAATTCTATTTCTTTTTTTCAAGTTTGTTGTCTATAGAAGTGAAATCCCATGTGCAACAGTCATGATTAGGAACCAGGCGGGGTGGGGGAAAAGGCCGGTGGGTATCTTTTTAATGCCCTTATGCTGTCAACTTTGAATGTACCACATAAGAGGCCAAAATAGTGGGTACGACATAAATGTTTTCAAAGAACGGATACAATAGTCTTTTAAAAATGCACCTACAAAGAGTCGTTCAGTTTGCATGTAGAGTATTTAAATATGACTCTTGCATGTTGGCATTCCGATTACGTAATTTTACAGGACGTTCTAAAGGACAGATCCGGCCGGCGGTTTTCGGTATTCAGGTGATCCGGGCTCAATGTTATTCAGGTTTACGGAATTTTAGCGTTATAATTGTTGGTTTTCACAAGACGTCACTAAGATTCAAACTAAAAAACTATCGATCCTACCGAGATTTTACTTTCACGATGCATTAGAGCAGCTGAAAACTAATTTTCATACAAATTTTCGCTTCAAAAGGGTTCTTGGTTTTGTGATAGAGGACGCTTGAATTCCTAAGTTTTTGCGTGACGCGGCACATACATGACGGCCAAGAGAGTTGTCATGTAGGTTAAAAAAATGACTTATTTCAGGAGATTTGCTATTTAAACAGTTCATGTATTAGAAAAAGTATTACTTTAATGTTTTCTGAGTTTCTCGAGGAATAAATTCACGCTTTTGTAGCAAAACTCGGTAACAGATGTTTCTGTTGGTTTCCGTCCGCCATGTTGGAGCTCATCCAGGTGAGCACCAGCATGGCGTCTCCCCCATACAAATCTCTATAAATTTGGGTAAAACATTTCTTCGGATATCTCGTATACGAAATATTCCTCTGACCTGAATCTTGGCGAGGGTCTTTGTGTGTGTACCTCCTTTCATTTTCCCAGATTCTGGACTTTATCTATTAGACGGTTTTGATTTTTATTTTAATATATTTTGCATGAATGGCGTGACACTGAAAACCAGCAATATGGATATAACTACCTTGTTTTTCTAACTTTTAAAGTGACAGTGATCAAAATGCTAATGCCTCACCTAAAGTTTGCCAGGGTTGGCAAAAGAGGGAACTGATTAGGCACGTGACTGACTTGCAGTGAACCGAAAGTTATCCAGTTTATCTGATTGTGTTGTTTCTCAGAAAACAGCCTAATCATCCCAATTTTTTCGGGACTGCACCAATATGACATGATGAAGCGAATATGAGGCACCGATCTTCCAGTTGAAGTCGTTTTTAGTGTGACAAAATTTCGAAAAATATATTTCAGTGAAGGAGCCCATTGATGGGCTCCGGTTTCAGTGTTATGTTATAGGATCTGACAGGCCATCTAAGCCCAAGAGTTAGAAAAAAATTAAAATTTTTAGGGAATATTCTTGGGTGGTAGCCCTGATCGGGGTTTAGACGTTTTGACAAGGGCCGCTTTACAGAGTTCATTGCCGCTGTCCTCAAGTCTCTCATGGAACTTTGAACCTGTGAAATAGTGATATCTGACACAGCCAACGCAAATACGCACAATGGCAGATTACATCTACCTGAATACAGTTGGTCGCAATCCCAGACGATACCCGCGAGTCTGAGCTTATTTAAACCCAGAAAAATAAACTTAAAACTTCACTGTAATTTTAAAATATTTTAATCAAATATATTTTTATTTAGCCTGTGAACTGTCGAAGGTTAACTTAAAATAACTGAATCGAACAGATTTGTCCGGGCACTCGTTTTATTTGCAACGCGCTTCTCAAAATCCATCAATTTTAATCTTTCAAATACTCTCTGAGAGACTGAGACTGACTCAATTCGTTTTTAGTTTGTAGCAGAGCTAAGAAAAAGAATTTGGAAACAAAAATAAACTATAATTATAGCGATTTTAGTATCTGCCTACCAACAAAAAGTAAAAGGAAAACTGTCTACCTTTTTGTCGCGAAATCGAGTGGACCGCTTTTAGGGAGACAACCACTTAAAAATTAAAAGAGGGTGAACAAACACCTGCATGGCTAATGACACAGAGTCAAATACAACTATTACTCTGTTTATTAGCCTGCGCCGCAGAGGAAACTAATCTCTGTTTAGTCCGTCTGCGAAACAGCGCCGAAATCCTTGTTCTGGGCTGTCACCTCTGTACCTAGATATGAGTATGGGCCATGATTGGCCTGTATATAAAATACCATTGTCGATTTGCCAATCAAGATGAAAGGAAGGCTCCACAACAAGGCTATCGGCGCCACTTCGCAGACGTTACTAGCCGAGGTTTAATTAAGTCTGCAACGCAGGCTACTTGTGATCATCAGATTGTAACAAATGTCACAACAGCAAGCGAATTTTATTTAACCTCGAGACTGCAACCATGAAAAAAGTGCCATTTTAAGTAAAGGTGAATATTTCGACTAACTGAAAATATTGATTTACAAGGCCATACTGGTAAAAAGAGGAAAAAAACTTTTCGTTTTTGTTAGTAGGACCACTGCGCTAAAGGAATATCTCACTGCTATGTTTCCATTTTTGCTCAGCTAGCGTCATCATCATCATCATCATCTTATCCTCCTTATATCATAATCATCACTACCTTTTATGTTATAATTAGATAAACGAGATAACAGCCTACATGGATGGTTCACAAGTGTACGGTTCAGATGAAGCTTTGGCAAAGAGGCTTCGAGACAAAAAAAAAAAGCTGGGATTGTTGGATGTGAGACCTTATATAAACTCCAATGGCGAACCGATTCTTCCGGAAGCTGACGAGGAAGCCTTTTGCAGATCATCAGATCCGGAAGCAAGTCCTTGCTTTCTTGCTGGCGATATTCGAGTGAACGAAAATCACGGTAGTTGATTCATTGATTGATTGATTCATTCACTCATTCATTCATTCATCATGCCAACCAAAATTAGTATCATGCAACTACAGTTAGGATCGTCAGAAAACACGTTGTCCACAAATATATTCATTTATTAATTGCAAAATAATGCAAAAAAATCAAACATAGCAAGACAAAACAAAACAAAGCAAAAGCAAGCATTCAGCTGCATACCAACGGGTAAATGGAGGGAAGAGCTTGGAACGAAGAGAGCAAACAATTTAATAATTAAAATAAGCTGATAAGACGAATTTCAGTTAGAAGTATTCTTGAAATTTAAGTTTCAAAACTATTTAAAAAGTAATGTGTAAGTTAAGCTTTTATTCTGTATTAATTATTATATTTTGTAACGCCAGTCATCCACTAATTGTCTATGATAGCTAGAAATATACAGTTCCTAATGCAATGTACTACGACTTGCACTACATTTACGAAAAAGGTCAATGAAGAAAATTCGTTGTAACATCCACTTAATTCATTTCTTGGTAATTCTCAATTATCTCTTTTTCTATATATTATATAATTGCCCTGCTTTATAAACTCGTTTTCGAGTTTGCAAAGGCCACGATTTACAGACTGAGGTGGTTTTACTGTTAAATAGTGAACGTAGAAAAAGTAATTAAGAGAGAATTTTTCACTTCCACTTCTTTGGCAGCTTTGATGGCTATTCATACCATATGGGTACGTGAGCACAATCGTATAGCGAAGTTTCTGCACTTGTTAAATCCTCATTGGGACGACGAAAGGCTGTATCAAGAGGCACGAAAAATCGTTGGTTCTGAGATTCAACACATCACCTACAATGAGTGGCTTGCAGTTATTTTCCCAAGTAAAGAACTGGTAAGACCTTGGATCCATGTACGTGTATAAGAGATGAGTGAAAGCATTAATTTGCATTAAGCATTACATTAGTAATTACGATAATGAAATTGGTTCAAAACGTAACATCAACTTACCCTCCACTAAGGAGGAGAACTTTGTCGGGATAAACAAAGACAAAAGATTTCGGAACAAGGACAACAAAAACCTCCCGTGGCAGTAACAAGCTAACTCTTAAATTATGCAGAGCTGGATTCAGGATGACCAAAAAATTATTTTCAAGTTACAGAGTAGAATACGTACAGAGTAGATTAGTGAATACGTAATTGATAACGCTCTGATTTACTTCTGAGAGAAAATGCAAATGAGTCCTTTACACTGTTTCTTGTTACGGGAATCTTTCTAAAAAGTTCCTACATAGGAAACTAGACAAACCATTTGTCTTCCAATTGCAAGCGAAGACGACTTGCTACAAATCGTTAGTTTATAAAACCCGATACACTGATAAATAAAGTTTTTAGAGATATAAAAGAAGTGTGTGCAAGGCAACAATTCTGATGTCAAGTCTATTTAGAATCAGTGCATTATTTATAGCTGTAGTTCTTTTCAAACAAGTTAGGTGTTTTTTTTTTTTCTTTTTTAAAAGTAAAACCAATTTTATGTACAAAACTTTGTGAAACTTTTTATAACTTAAGCTTAATAAGTATTTTGAATTGAAAATCACATGCGTTTTTTAAAATTTTCTGCCATTAATTGTACCTTGGCTTGTAGCCAGCCGTTGAGGAAAAACAACCGAATAACTTTAACATCATTTGGGTCTATAATTCTGTTGCAGCGAAGGAAAGAAGGGATTTTTTTGGAGCCCAAAGGGAAATTCTTTAAGGGATACAATGTGTCAGCTGATGCACAGTGTACCAACGCCTTCTCTACAGCTGCTTTTAGAATGGGCCATTCTTTGATCCGCGAAAGTTTCGTTCTTTTGGACACCAACTTTGCCAGGTCACAATTTGATCAACCTAATGAATTGCAAACAAAGGACTTCTTCAACCCATATCGTTTTTACCAGGCGGGAGACAACGCATATGGAGGAATTCTCCTGGGGCTGTTTAGAACTTTTGCTCGAAATGTTGATCGGTAAGTTGATCATAGTAATTGATGAAGATAAACCAGCAGTAATCAGGGAGATGTGAGAGCGTTCAAATGTTTGACATTGGAATTGAGGTTGTAGATAAATGTCACTCCAAGACAAATAAAAAAATGTCCATTGACCTCCACTTGAGGTCAACAACTAGGACCATTAACACAAATCACTTAAATGGAAATCTTGTGCATTAACGTAAAACTATAAAATTTGATGAGTTGGAAGAACGAACGCCCGCTTAGCCAAAGTATGTTCAAACCAGTTCAGCTGCTGGAGTAAAAAGAGTAGAAAAATTACGTCATCCCGAATCGCACACAGCCCATATTTTATGAAGTTTCCCAAAACAGAATGACGAGAACCATTTGATTTTCCCACTTGAATTTCCAGTACCCTAGATTCCACTAAGAGTTTAATTGTTGAATACCTCATTCTTTACGTCTTGACTCGAGTCAAGCACGCTACACATCGTGACTTGTTAAGTCTTCCGTCAATAGAAATGAAGGATTCCAGTGGAATCTTGTCTTGTATATTGGACGTTACCCTCCAAAAGTGGAGAATTTTGTACGATTTAATGAAATATAAAAGCCAAGTTTACTTCTAAGGCGGAAACCTCTTCCGCATATAATGATTTGAACACACTGAAAACAACACAGCGTATAAAATCTGACAACTCTAACAGGCGCACCGCAGAAATGGCTGGTAATCCATGCTATTACTCTGTATGATCTTAAGTTACAATATTTATATACTGTGATTTCCCTCTCTTGCCTTTCCTAGGAAATTTGCTAAAGTACCGTACCGCTTGTTCATACCCAGGCTTGTCGCGTGTTAAGTTAACGTTGCCTTTTCCTGGCGTCAAATTCATTAACTATAACATTGGCATATTCTTTCTCGTTATGCAAATTCTTATAGAGCTTTTTGGAAAAGGTTTTCCGTCACCACAGATGATTTAAACATATAATAATAATGATATGGTCATGATAATGGTAATAATGAGGGTTGTCCAATACTCCGACAAATTTATGCATGGCATTGTATTGTATTGTCTTCACATTACAATACTGTATAAAAGAATAACAATAAAGAACGAAGCAAAACAATGAGAAATTTAACAAAGCCATGCATAAACTTGTCGGAGTATTGGACAAGTATGGTAATAATGGTAATGGATGGTATAACATCATTACCGTCGAATCTCCACCAACGGCCACTTCTCCACAACGGCCACTTTTTTTGGAGGACAGCCCCCTCTTATATGTTGACTCTTGTTGAAATCTCTCTACGATGGGTCTCCTCGACAACGACCACTTTCTTCTGTCCCCAAGGTGGCCATTGTGGAGAGGTTCAACTGTGTATATTGTGTTCTTGGAGTACAATCGCGAAAGAAAATTGTAGGGGGGATGAAGCTGGATGAGTTAATTCAACGTTTACACAAATAAGAAATGGCATCTCAGTAATGAAAAAACAGCGCAGCCGTATAAGAACATGCAAATTGTGGTATATCGATTTCGTTTGTCACATGCATACACTGTTTATAGGTAGCCATTACGACTCCTGAAGGAGGATCATGATGTTATCCATTTACTAAGATCTCTCCTTAGCCCAGGAAAGGTTGGCCACACCACCCGGGTCGACGTCCCCTACTCCTTTCGAACAGTGGCGTGGGTTCTTTTTAATTACGTCCCACAAGAACCAGATAAAAATTGAAAGTGCTGTGAGACTCGACGGGACCTACATTTTTCGTCCTTATCCGAGAAGACTAGAAAGTCTAACCGTTTACAGATACTATCACAAATGAAGTGCTCTCTTTTCAGTTATTTAATAAAAGATCCTGAGGGTTGATCCGGCCGGGGTTTGAATCCGCGACATCCCGCTCAGCAGACTGGCGCTCTCTCCACTGAGCTAACCGGGCGGCTGTTGTTGTTGTAGTTTTTATAAAGACATTTCTCCCCCAAAATAACTGAAATATCCTTGATCACTTTTTGTTTGCTTTTTATCTTGGTTCATTCTTTTTGTCATGTCATGATTTTGTTGTTGTTTTTTTTTTTTTTTTCCTTAGACGTTTCGATCCAGCAATAAGAGAACGGCTGATAATTGAAGGAGAACCGCCTAATGGTATTATTGGTGATCTGCCAGCAATAAACATGATACGCGGCAGAGATCATGGCTTACCAGGCTACGTCCAGTACCGAGAAGCTTGCGGGGGAAAGCGAGCCCTTAATTTTGAAGATATCACTGATACAATTCCTAGAACTCAAGTAGATAGACTTAAAAGTTCTGGTGTTTATAAAAATGTGGCCGACGTTGATCTCTTCGCGGGTGGCATGAGTGAGACTGCCCAGCCAGGAAGTGTTCTTGGACCCACCTTTACATGTCTTATAGCCCGGCAATTCAGAGCTCTCCGTGATGGCGACCGTTTTTGGTATGAGAGAGATGATCACCAGACCGGGTTTACCATAGACCAACTTAACCAAATAAGACACTCGACCCTTGCCAAAGTTATCTGTGATAATACCGATGGTGTACCTCGCGTTAATCCATGGGTTTTCCTACACAGAAACATACATGTGCCCGGCGTCGACAATCGTGTAGTCGACTGCGAGGATCTACCTTTTATGGACTTGACTGTCTTTAAAGAAGGTGAGTAATACCATCATTTTATCGTTTACTGCATAAGTGTATTAAAGGGACTTGAACGATGTAACATAACCAGCGTATGTATAATTGCCCAATCCGTAGTGAGCGCCAGTGAGTACTGTTAAACGCCGTTTCATGACAGTTATTTTTGCAACGCAAATTGAAAAATTTGCGACAGATAACAAGCAAAACACAAGAGAACGCAAAAGGCAAGTTGGTGGAGGAAGTTATTAACCCTTTAAGCCCCAGTATCCACATACAAATTCTCCAAACTGATCTCCTTACATTTCCTTAAATAATTAGTTGAGAGAATTTGTTCAAAGATCAAAGTATTTTTTCTTGGGTGATCATTTATTGATTCTTATAACTTATCTCAGTCTTTACAGTGTATGGATAATTGTAAGGAGAAAATTGATCTTGGACACTATTTGGACTTAAAGGGTTAAAGCATCCACTGGATATAGAAATAGAGAAATCATAAAATAGGTCATGGTCATTGGTCATGGTCAGCGGGTTTGTTCCTGCTCGTCCAAAAGAACTAAATTCTCTTTCACCTTGGAATTAAAAGAATTAATTTAAGACTTCAGAGCTTCATTTTCTAGTTGAAGAGCTTTCACTGTCTTCTACAGCGTCTCCACTCGACTTAGCAACTTCTTGAATTCGTCGCAAGTAAATTTCAGCGAGTTTTCGATAGGTTCAATTTTCGATAACAAGACTGACTTGTCTAACTCCTCACGAGAGGCGTACACAGCCATAATTTTACGAAAACAACGAAAAAATGAAAAACCAAGACGAAGAGAGGCAAAAATTAAGAGATTTCGACGGTAAAACAAAAACGCGTCAGTGCGACGCGAATATGTGGAGATTAGGGGAACCCTTGTCAGCCATGGGTTGACGACATCTCTATCAGCCACAGGCTACTAATAAAAGTTACCCCCTTGGACAGACTCGAGCGGCACCGTACACTCACCGTCCCCGAGCATTATCGCGAAGTTTGTTAGTAGGGATGTTAGGGAGAAATTTTAAAGGGCAAGGCATAAACTTAACAACAAGACAACCAGGGATCTTGGCATAGCTTCGGACGAGGGAAACAACATTTACATCGCTGAAAGCCTTACGCAAGCAAGGAAGAAGTTGTTTAAGTCGGTCTCAAACGTAAAGAAAGATCTTAGCAACTTCTCCCAAGATTTATCTGCAAACAACTTCGAGTCGTCTTGACGTGGTCTTTAACATTGACGTTACCATGGTAACTGAGTTTTGACAGCCATGTTGCTCAAAATTTGCATAACTTCTTCTTTTTTAATTCATTTCTAAACTTGTTATTACATTACACCAAATTTAGAATTATTTCATGATTAAATTCACTCAAGATGATTTATTGTAACTGTTAATGTAATCCAGGTTTCTTAGTGACTAAATTGAACAAAGACAAGAATGTAAAATGACCAAATGGTAGATGCTGGGCTCAATTTCAACATCCATTACTTGCAGATTTTTCTTTTCTTTTCATCTTTTTTTTTTTTGTCAATTAATTGCATTTTTTTATACACAGATCAAATTTTATATCACATTTACCTCAGTTTTAAGCAAAGTGAAACGCATTTAATCGTTTCAAAAACGTAGATCAAAGATGGCGGCTGTTTCCAGTTCCTCTAACAATAAATGGTGTCATAACATGACATCAGTGTACCATTAAAGATTATCAGTGTGTTAGCCAACTTATCAGACAACTAGTAGGTATTATTCACTTTAGTGTTTAGAGAAAAAAAAGGATACATTGTCAATTTAAATTTGGGATCGCCTGTAGAAAATAAAAAACTGCTTGGGGTTCGTGATGTGCCCAAAGTAGTTAACTGAGACGTCCACAGCGGTTGAGAAAAGCAGCCGGCCTGACTCGGTATCTTATTCTAGCTAAGCAATATGCTCATTAAGACATTAGTCTGTACACATGCAAGGACGTTAAAAAAAGGACTTGAGAAGTGGAAATGTCTAGTGCATAAACCTCTCTCAGGACCTCAGTAGCCTTTTTTCTTACTATATTTAACAATTAGTCGCCGAAGGCGACGTGAATATCGGCGAATAGTCACCGAGCCGAAGTCGAGGTGACTATTTGCCAATATTCACGTCGCCTGAGGCGACTAATTGTTTTAGTATAATTACATTGATGATTATTCGAGAAAATAAAATTACTGATCAATTTCCGACCCCGAAACATCAAAAAATCTGGCTCCCATTTTGAAAACTGCTAGCCTTCGATGTTATAATCACCGCGCGGTGATTATAGCGGGATAAAGCGAAGCTCCTAGCCAATCACAGCGCTCTATTTTCGATAATCATCAATGTAATTTTACTAATGATTTCTTACTATCCATTAAGAAGGTTTCCTATTTGTGGGTCATTAGCCTTTTATTTTGTTTCCACCTTGTCGTTTTTATAGAACCTATAAAGGAGTCCAGTGCTGGAGGAGAAGAAGGTGGTATGTCCGTTGGTGCTTGAAACGTTGTCTAATCCCTTGGATTAAATCTTTGTTGAAAGTATGGCGCGATATTTTCCAACATATTGTTGCAGTTAATTATTGGTTCATATTAGAGTGCTGAGCTGAATTAACAGCTTATTACTTACTTCGCGAAAAGTTTACTTGTACAAGTGGGGCTGGATTTGACGCAATATTAATTAATATATATTTTTTTGTTTTGTTTTTAATATCTGCTTAATTGTTTTCGAGCATTTGATATATAGATCGAGATTTAGGTTAAAAACTAGCATACACTTAAACGCATGTATCTCAACCAAATGAATAACGAAAGATTTTCATATCATTCATTAATTTGCAATTTTGAATTCAATTTTTAAGCTTTCTTGCAGCTGGTGAGATTTTTTCATTCTCAGTTCATGTTTTTCGAGTCTGACATGACATGTCACAAAAGCAAGAACCAGCTGCTTTGCCAGCCTCGCTATTTAAACACAAAACTGTAAAATGGACTATATTACATACTCATGATGGCTATGGATTAAATATGAAAAACAACACCAAATAAAATCCTGTTTGTACGTGTTCCTTTTCCTTAGGATGAAATTAGTTCCCTCTGGAGCTGAAGCTGAAAGGTGTTGGGTCAAAACATCAGCCTGTCAGGGTACTTTAAACTTTAATGCCCCCTTTTAGTAAAATAAAATAATAATGAAAATGTACAAATGTAATATAAGGTGAACTTCACATGTGAAAAGATCACCATGGCTTCAAGATACTCGCGTCTTCCGAAGCAGAAAAAAATATTGATTGAAGTGAAATTGTTTGGTATTTTATTGGTGTTTATTGCCAACCATTAGCTACGCAAAGATGCCAGGCTGCGAGGCGCGGCAGCATAATAACGCCGTGCACGAAAGTTCTAAGGCAGAATGAATCTCCAAGCGATGTAATATAAGGAAGTGTAATGTAGCTTTTATGACGTAATGCAGAACAATTATTCCTCGAGCACGAATGGGCTCTAAGTCAATAGCCCATGAGGCCAAAGGCCGAATGGGCTATTGACTCAGCGAGTAATTGTTTTTTAATTAGTAAAATCCAACTAGCTGGGCATAAATATCGAGACAAAACAACTTCAAAGCCAGCGCTTTTCGCTACTAGTGGGCTATAACATATAGCCTAATAGTAGCTCAACAAATCAGAACGCCGCATTAATAATAGAACACTAGTTGGATTTTACTAAAAGAAAAATAGAGTCAAACTATGCTATGTAAAGTCAGTATTTCAAATTCGTTATGCAGTAGAACAGTTTAGTTCACCATTCTCAAGGTTATTTTTGGTTATGCAATCGAATTGAGTTCAAAATATTTTACCCAAATACACCGCCTCTTTTGCCTCTAAGAAAAAAATAATAACTGCCGCAAAACTTATTGTGTCTTTCAAGCAAAATGATTCAAAAGGCTTCGTCGGCGCACCATAAATTTTTCTTTTCCTGAAAAGTAGACTACCTAAGCTTTAAAACGAGACCAAATATAAATCTGTAGGTTGAATATTCGCGGACTTATGATTTCAGTTCGAGGATTCTAAGTTCGCCTATAAGACAACTAAATTTTACTCAAAATGACCTTTGTGCAACTTCGGACCAAAAACTAAAACGAATTTCAATCCTCGAAAAATATGTCGAAGTCTGAAACTTCAGACTTCACTGTACGGTTTAGAACACAACCAAATTACGGTGAATACCAGTGTGACAATAGTGAAATAAAGCAACTGCTAGATAACCGGAGGTTCATTCAATTACAATTAAAACTACCCCAAGCTGTGAAAAAAAAGCTTTCAGCCAACTGCAATGAAAATATCAGCAATGAAAACTACGATTCTTGCTTTGAAAGACCGGTTAACAGTAAAATAACTGGTGGCCCTTTTAGATCTTAATAACACGAATTTTACTCGAAGCCCACAGAAAAAAGAACTCAAGAAGCCACACCCCACACCCCATTCCTTCGGAAATTGCCTTCATTTTGTCCCCCCACCCCATCCCTGCTCCCCTCTCAATTTCCTTTGCCCACCATAGGGAGGGTGTGAATATTTTCTGGAACTACACAATGTCGTTTTATAAGAACACAAATTGAGTTCTCAAAACTGCTGATGAATGAAATTGAAACTTCAGGCCGATTATCTAAACAAAAGCTTTATTATAGTAAGTTAACCAGTGTCTAAAGCCGAATCACGGTTTAGACGCTTCCTCGATAGACAACGGGTAAAATACATTATTTGAACGTAACTGAGCTGATTTTTTTTCCAGTCAATGCATGACTAAATAGAGTCTCTCAAGGAAATCCATTGACTGTGCAGTTGTTTTTACATTTCCATATCAGCTCATGTGGACGCGGTGACTCTCAATACGTCTTCTAAATCCGATAGAAAACCCAAGTTTAAGGAGTAAGGAAGAAATTTTGTTTGGGATTAAGAAAAGAATTTTCAGAAGTGAAAAATAAAGGATACTGTGATAATGTGCAGGGAAAGAAGGCAGGGGCTTGGAGAAAAATGAAAAAAGAAAATCCATCTCCTAAAGTCATCAAGGAATTAAATGAGTCCAATCCAGGAAAGAAGACGAGTTGCAACTGAACGTCGTGAAGCACACACACACACAAAAACTGTTGGAGGAAAAGACCTCACCTTGTTTGAAGTTAAAGCGTTTTATCCAAAATATTAACGAAGTTATGGCCCAGTCCTTTCTAAGGCGAAAACCGACAGAAAATCTCCGTCATCGTATCCATCTAAAAGGTTAAGTCTGTATTTGACTGATATAAGTTAAACGTCGATTGGCGTAGTCTCTTAACTGTCTGTAACGCGGTAGTCTGTCCATTTTAAAAAGATGACCATAAAAAACTCGTTAAACAACTTTTATGTTTACCTGTGAGCAGTTCTAACTTACTATTGTTCCTTAATTTATAGTCGGTGTATATTCCCGAAATCAGCCGTTTCAGACTTCTACGAGTTTTCGAGGGCGGAGAGTGCTTGTTCCTTTCGGTTCGTAAAGCTACATTGTAGTTAGGAATTTTCTTTAAAGAGTCAGACCCCAAACTGTTTTGCTATAAATACAGAACACTATCTAAAGTTAAACTTGATATTCTAAAGGCATTCCTAGCAAAAGCGGAGAATTTTTGGCGATATCTAATTGTTAACAAAAAAAGTTAAAAATTTTGGTTATCTGGTACGTACATGTAAGTTCTGTACAGACGTCAAAATTGTAAAGAGAATAATAATAAGTAGATTTGTTGTTAGCAAAGTAGAAACAAATGGGGATGCCAGAGGTGACAGGGACTGCAGTTTAATCCTTTAAGCCCCAATATATCCACAAACAAATTCTCCAAACTGGTCTCTATACATTTCCATAAAGAATTACAGTAACTATAGTTGATTGAATTTCGAAGAAGATCAAAGCATTTTTTAGTAGGTGATTATTTTATTAATTCTCACAACCTTTTCTGTTGATTGTGTATTGGTTTTGTTAGGAGAAACTTGATGTTGGTCACTCTTGGGACTTGAAGGGTTAAGCTTTCGTTCGCAACCGAATGCTTCCGCGTTTTACGTTTGCTCTCAGCGATTTTTTTTCTGGGAAATCAACTCAAACGTTTTAACGTTTGATTTTTAAAATATTTTCTGTTGCAACTGAAGTTCCAGTGGGTGATCTCTCAAAACCTCCTCAACACTATTCTGGGCCGCATGGAGTCATATTAAATCGAGTCGAATTGCGCGTAGGTGTAACTCGACCTGGGGAAGGAGGAACACTTAATATATAAAAGAGAGTGAGAGAGGTTGAGAATAACGCCTCGGAATCAAACAGGGTTCCTGATAATGAAATGTTAGTATAAATGGACCACTTTCAGACTGAATAACTCAGCGAGTTTGGCTTGTCGAGAATCTGAACTTTAATATTTGATTTCCTTTTTTTATTATTTAAAACAACTTTTACAGCTTTTTGAAGGTTCAAGTCAAGTATAAAAAAATTATCAGACTTAAAACCTACGCAAGTCTTGTTTGGAGGTATAACCAGGAATTGATATTGTTCCAACATACCTTTAAAAACTAAAACAACAGTCAGCTGCAACAGTTTTTAATTGTCAGCAAAAGTAAACTTAAGGATCGTGTTGAAAATGAGCTTGTCTTCCCGGGACAAATAAATAAAATCGCTATCATTTATAGGTTCGGTAAAACGGCCAAAAAAAAAAACTTGCAACTTGTCTTGCAACATTGCTGCAAAACGAATTGTATAGCGATGTTGCGCGTTTTACCACCAACATAAAACCTGTCTTGCAACAAATCAGGTTGTTAACAGGTTTGAAGGTAGGTGGTAAAACGTGCAACATCGCAATTCAACTCGTTTTGCAGCAATGCTGTAAAACAAGTTGCACGTTTTTTTGTTGCTCGTTTTTCCGTACCTTTAAGTTAATACCGCCCACAAAAAGTGCAACA
Organism: Porites divaricata; assembly: GCA_038088405.1. Taxonomy (NCBI): domain Eukaryota; kingdom Metazoa; phylum Cnidaria; class Anthozoa; order Scleractinia; family Poritidae; genus Porites; species Porites divaricata. The sequence goes on from JBBMOI010000001.1 coordinate 13,936,456, forward strand.
TCTTTAAGACTTGCATGTAGGATTGAACTACTAAATGTAATTCTTTTTAATAACCAAGACAAAACATCAAGCTTTTGAAATTAGCAAAAAGATAATATTTTTTTTTATCCCAATTGCCACGCTACGCTAAAAACAATTATTAATAATCCACAGCCTAAGGATTCAAACTATAGCAAACTGAACCAGAACGGATGCTAAGTAATCAGGTGAGCTTTATAAAATGATTTTAAAACTGCACTATTTTTCCACGCTTAAAAATATCTTGTATTTAATTTTTGAGCTTGAATAGGGCCGCGGGGGACACCTATCTTTGAAAAAAAAGTCATAAGGCAAATTTTTGCTTGCGCTACATCTTTTAAAACGCTAAATATATCTCGTATCTCCATTAGGGACACCTTTGCCAGTGCAGATATTCACTCATTCTTGTCGCTCCTGTGTCTGCGGGAGGCCAAACGACGGTGTAGTAGTTATAGCGCTTGTTTGTGGACTAAGCAATACCAAGTCTGAAATTGAGAACAAAGTTACAAACACCATTTTCCATTTCCTTTTTTTTTGTATTTTATTTGGACCATTTTCAAATTGACTCTCGTCACAATGACGATGACGACGGCCTCTCTGTAGTGATCCAATTTTAGGTTTTTACTTACAAGACCTCCGGTTTGATCAAGAACTAGCGTTTATAATAAGCTAAATAATTAATCAACAGTATTTGACGTCTATTCAAGAGTCTGTCTTGACGCCGTCTAACAAAAATTAGTAGAAAGTCAAATACTGGTTAATTATAGTTATGGGTCAGTTCCATAAGCTGTCATTACCAAGAATAAACTGAGGCCAAATTGGCCACACAATGCGGGCTCGTTTACAAAAAACTAATCCAGCTGTCAACTTTATAGCTCCGCCTTGCTTGACTACAATAAAGACTATTTTGAATTCTGTTTTGCTGTCTGATTCATTTCTTCTCATTGTTATTATTAATTTAGCTATATTCTGACAAACTCGGCTCCGCTATTAAAGAGGGTGTCGACGGGGTTAGCCGTCAGCCGTCAAACGGCCTAAAAAGTTAACCGTTAGCCTTGGAAAAAGGTAATTTTTAGCGTCGCGTCAACCGTCAGAAATGCATATTAAATGTTCTTCTCAGAACTGTCTCTTACAACCTTACAACTTGCTTTAAATTCATGAATATTTCGAAAATTTATACGTGAAAGGATGAGGCAACACCTTAAGGTGGCTCCCTAGAGTAAATTGGCCGTGCGCAGCCTGTGCACTAGTATGGCGCGAGCTTTAAAATCCGCGCGACGTCCACGCAAAAAATAAAACAAACATGGCCTCGCAGTTTCGAAATATTCCACCCAAAAAACTTTATTAACTTTCTGTTGAAGCTCATTGTGCAAAAGTTTGATTAGTGTAGGTCAAACATTTATGAGAGGAGACAATATTACAACGGTTACAAGTCACTATCGATCTCCATAAGAGTAAATTGTATGCAAAAACAAAGCAGAAATTTTCCAGACATCAATTCTTTCGCTTCAAAAGTACACAAACGTTAAATAGTCGAAGTAAATGGTGGGTGGAAACTTTACTTAGAAAACAAAGAAGTAAGTACACTAAATCAGAAGGAAGCAATGTTGCTGTTTCTGGCCTTTGGTTCACGGTCAATGGAAAGATCTGAAAGATCGAGCCAATTCCCGAACAAACACAGAAGATTGTCTTCACTGGCGGAGCTCCTCGGTCACTTTATTTCTCTTAAATTTTATTTGATATAATTATTCTAGAAGTGGCTTTAAGACAAGATAACGGGGAGTGTAAATTTTTGTTTTGTTTTGCCGACTCTATTACATTGTTTTAAAAACTTATCAGAAAAAAGGTTTCCCACGTAATTTGCATCCTATCGAAGGAACCTTTCCATCGACGAACCAACATGCTTGTATTTTTTCTTGTTTCAAACGTCCTTCAACGCACATGCAAGAAGCAATAGAAAATGTTTTTGCACAACGAGAAATAATTTTTACTCACAGATTGACCCTTGAAAAAAGCAATAGTTGTCCGTCGAGACCTACGGTCTTGTACGTGTAGCTGAGGACAATGGACATGATGTACGATTTATAGATCGGCGCCATCTTCTACAGCAGACTTTTAAAGAAAAACTTCGCCGTCGAAATTATCCCTGAAGAAGAACAAGGTTGAAAAAGTATCCGGAAGTGGGCTGACATTTAAAGATCTGCAAACAGTGTACAGCAGATTAGGAAATGAAGGGCTTATTGCGATCCTTGCATCGTCTTCATCTCCGACGATCGCCATCCTCACGAGTGACCACCACGGTTCGAATTTTAACTACAATAGTCAAGTACTTCGAAGAAAACATCCTGTGTTAGGTAAAAAATTGAATCCGCTAACTCTCCTTTTTCAACAGGCGAGATATCACTGTAATAATACTAATAAACGGCTTCAAAACAATGGCTTTCGTACTCTTCAAAGAAACCGCATGTTTTCAGTAGCTTTGTGCATTATGCGCATGCGGGCGTGATGGCTCGCGCGCGTATTTCGCTCACACGACCCCGAATCACGCCTGTTTTTCGGATTTTTGTGACGTCAGCGCAGTTAATTAACCGTGAATTTCTCGCGTTTCCTTCGGTAAATTTTTTTAAAAATCGCCTCATTTCTTAACAGTCGCAGAACCTTTGTACTGTCATTTTTTTGTCAAAATCTGTAAGAGCTAAACTCTTTTATTAAGAAAAATTACAAATTTCAAAATATTGGCAAAACCGTCTTAACGACCCCAAGTTTTTTCCACTTTAAAATGTTAAGCAAAATCATTAATATAAAGAGGCAAAGTTTAAAGACATTTCACCGCGGGAAATTAGAAATATTAAGGAAAAATGGGCAAAAATGACAAAATTACTGCCTGTTTAAGGATGTGATGTTTCCATGGCAACGGTCTTAATCCAGAAAATGAAACTTGAAAAAGGAGCCTTCTTATATGGGTAACCTTAGCGGTGAATCTCGTGAACAATATCGCAAAGACAAAGTAACTAGATTTCCTTCTGTAACGTATGCTTGATAGCTCGGATTATTAGTAAATACTCTAGGGAGCCACCTTAAACACAATAGGTAAAAGTGCACGTAATTCATACAGAAGTTAATATTTATTTACACTCTTGGACTATTAATTTCTACTTAACAACCGTAAACCATCAAAAGTTCTAAAATTTAACAGTCAAACGTCAAAATTTGGGAAAAAATATAACCGCGTCAACCATCAAAGCTACCGCCCCATTGAGACCCTCCGCTGAGATGATCATGTGGTTTCTTGACTGCAGGCAGCTATGGCTAATATGAAAAAAAAAGCCTGACGTTTTGTGGTTGTAAAAGAAATTGAAATACTAGCTTGAGGTATTTTTAAAGAACCGCAAATAATTAGTAATATAAGCAATTACTGACAGCGTAATAAATGAGAAACATAAAATTAAGATTTTAACTCACTGCTTGTCGAACTGCTTGGCTGCTGCTAGCCTGCGTAGCTGGCGGTATTGTGTGGGTGCGAGATTAAAGTTTTGGCGGCGGAGCAGTGTTCCAAAAAAAGGGAATAGGGACGAGGCGGGTATTTTCTCGCGGCTTTGCCGCTTGTGACGGCTCCGCCGTTAAATCTCACTCGACTTTAATACAATGGCTCCGCCGCCAAATCTCACTCGACTACTACACAATACCGCCAGCTACGCAGGCTAGTCTGCTGCACAATGATATAGTTATATACTAGTTACTTGTTTCCATTGCATAAATGGTCCAAATAGTTAGATTAAACAAATCAGCTGATTGATATATACAATTTATATACTTTTAGTACACAGTTCAGTCTCGGTCGTACTTTGAGAACGGAACTCAGTTTACAAAGTCTTGTTTTCGTTTCGTTTCGTTTCGTTTTGCTTTGTTTTTAATTTTTTTTTTATTTGTCCGGGAAGGAAAACGACTCTTCTTATACGACAGAAATTTAAATTTCTTTGTTTTGTTGGGGTGTTCGAGAAACTCGCTGACGCGACGCGAGAAGGTATATCCTGAGAGCAGAGGCTACATTTCCGCTGTGTGAGCTAGCGTGCGAAAAGTATCCTCTGCCGACAACCTTTCAAATCCGTCCAGAAATCTGGACGAATAATTTTAAAAAACGTTTTTTCCTGTTCTTGACCGGTTTAGAGCGGTGCGTGAGTCTTGCATGAGTTTTGCGTAGCAGATCAGAGTTGTCGCAATTTTCTTATTCCCGCGAAATTCACGCCATTTGACGACAGACCTGACGATTAATTTTGCTTTCGAATCGCGTGAAGAACGTCGCGCATGCACGATAAAAAATTGAACGGTTTTCGGCAGAGGCTACCATTCGCACGAAAGCTCACACAGCGAAAATGTAGCCTCTGCTCGCAGTGTAGAGAACTGAGAGTACTCCACAAATCCGTCTTTCGCTTCTTTATTCTTTATTTGACTTCCACTGCTAACAGCTGTCACCTATCAACTCCTACTCTCCTACTTTTCACTCTCACTCTAAATCTAACAATTCAAATGGTACCAGTTTTTATAGAGCTGGACATGTTTGGGTTAGCTGACCGTGGGAATTAAATACAGAGAAACACGATATGGCGTGGTCAATGAGTTGGTGCAACTTACAACTGAATCCGGCCCCGAACTGCAAGAAGCTACAAACCATGCAATGAAAAACTAAAACCCTCTGGTTAACAAACCCGGCCAACAGGAACTCCACAAGACTAATGAACTCTGGCATCTCAAAACGCCCTCCTGTGAAAAAACACATCTGACGATGGCAAAACAGAATATTTCTAATGGACTTAACTCAATTTGCCAGCTAACCATAAATTCAAGTACGAGTAAAATCAAAAGTTTAGATAAAGTAGAAAAACACAATGTCGACAAGATCAAGACTAACCTTGAGCCAGGTTATGACATAAACGAAACTTAATAGGTGTTTCGATACAGTTTTTCAGAGGACCATACCGATATTTTTCAATCGCCTTAAAAGTGATTTTATCCTTTGATCCTTGTCCGATCGCCAGTGATTGACTATGAATTAAAATAATGTAATATGTAGTTTTACAGAAACTCGATATGATTGTAATCACTATGACAACAATAGACAAAAAACTTTGAAATCGATTAAAGCCGAATTTTGCCCGATCTAGACCTGCTACTGAAAAACCAACACCAGGAGCTTAAAGTGGGGCATTAAGCAAATAACCTCCATGTTTGAATTCAAATAAAACGTAAATATATTTCAAACCTCATATTTACAGTAGTCGCGATAAATTGTTTAATAAAAAAGTTCTAAATAACCGTCAAATTAATCTTAAGAAGCGTCAGAATGCTGCTTAATATCATATTTCGCTGGTTGGGAATTGTAGTACATTTTCTTTCTTACGATCCTAAAAACTAACCTGTTTTCTCGCCACCTGTCAAAGTGCAATGTTGATCTAAATTTTGACTTTTAGCGCTTTTCTGTATGTATCTCTAGAACGACTCGACAGAATTCTTTTCAAACCTCGTCACATATTAATCTTCGCGACGTATATAATGGTGTCTGAAACCTTCATTAAGATTGATACACTGCAACGCCTTAAAAATTTCAAGACGAACCCAGCCTACGAATCGGCCAAAAATCCCCGTTACAACATTCACTGTTTTGACGTTATGCTAATTTTTCCAAATTAATGCGCAATACGCATACCTCCACGACTAGTACATTTCAGTTTTATTGCATCTTCTGAATGTAAAACGTTAATTTACTACCATTCAGAGCCCGTTTGTTACTTTTGAATGAACATTTTGTTTGCAGTCTCCATGCCACACGTACACTGGAACACTTTAAATTGTGCTCATCTTTTATCTAGTTATGAATATCTCGTAAACCTGTCGATATCAGTCGATGTACTTACTAGTGCATTTTTAACGCATAACAATGAGCACCATGCGTCCCCCGCGACCTTATATAATACATGGATACTCAATTCAATAACTCAGTAAAAACTTATAAACAAAGGCTACTAAAAATTGTGAATAACCAAAGAATGAGAAAGTAGAGGTCTGGTATTTCCACGGGCTCGTTCTACAGACTTGAGAAGATACAATTCCGTGGGTCTCAATTGGGTGGTAGACGGTTAATTTTTTTCCAATTTTGACGGCTGAAAGTTAAAGTTGGGAGCTTTTGGCGGCTGTATGTATTTGCTGGATGTATTGGCTTCTGAATTACTTATCGCCCTAGCTATAAAATCCAAGGCAGTCTTGGGTTCTGGATTCCACGCCAGATACTGGTTTCCATTCGTTGTCAGTGGATCTTGGATTCTTGGATTCCAATCATTAAGGGAATCCGGATTCCTTGAGCTGTATTCCGGATTCCAAAGCCGAGGATTTCGGATTCCACAAGCAAACATTTCTCGTATTCCGGATCCGGTTTCTTTCAATGGGGCGATTAATTAATATCAACAGTTACTGCAGTTGTGTTCTGGAGGTTCACTAGCCAAGGCCTTTTACTCATGAAATTTCGAAACACTTTCAGATATAAGCAAGTTGTACGGTTTGCTAATGTCTAGAGAGAGTGTTTTTGAGAACATGGTTACAGGATTTCTAGTTTAGAAATTCTTTAGGAGCAGTCGGGAGCAAGAGGTCCGTGAAGATCAGCTGAAATAGTGAGATTTGAAATACCTTGAAATGTAATTACGGTTATTTATCTTCATTTCTGACGGTTGACGGTGAAAAAATAACCTTTTTTCGACAGCTGACGGTTAAATCCATTTAGAGCCTCAATTCCTATCTCCATGATAGGGACACCTCTATAAATGCGGATATTCATTCATTCGTCTCATTGGTTTCCGTAATCCGGGAGGCCAAAAGATGGTAATTGTAGTGCTTGATTATGGACTAAGCAATATCAAGTCTGAAACTGAGAACAATACAAAACAAATAGACTGACATTTTGTGGCCGCTGGTCGAACAAAGAAATTTAAATACCCCAGGTATTCTTTAAAGAACCGCCAATAATTAGTGGTAACATTTTAGTAATTACTCAGGCACCGTGAAAATCATTGAGAGAAATTTAAATTTCTGCTTGCATGTCGAAAAGCTTGTGGGCTGCAGAATAATACTTACATACATTTCCGCAGTTCATTTATGATTCATTTCATATATCATTAACACTCATTTCTTTCACGGGAACATATGAACCCACAATTGACCTGCTCCCAACGTCAGTGGCTTCATAGCTCAGTTGGTAGAGCATCGCACCGGTATCGCGAGGTCACAGGTTCAAACCCCGTTGAAGTCCTGAATTTTTTTCAGTTCATTTCCGCACTTACATACATTTCCGCAGTTCATATATGATTCATTTCATATATCATTAACACTCATTTCTTTCACGGGAACATATGAACCCACAATTGACCTGCTCCCAACGTCAGTGGCTTCATAGCTCAGTTGGTAGAGCATCGCACCGGTATCGCGAGGTCACAGGTTCAAACCCCGTTGAAGTCCTGAATTTTTTTCAGGCTTCTTTACGCAATTGCTTAAATTGCGTTTCACTGCGACGATCATACCTTCATTTCATTTCATTTCCGCAGTTCATATATGATTCATTTCATATATCATTAACACTCATTTCTTTCACGGGAACATATGAACCCACAATTGACCTGCTCCCAACGTCAGTGGCTTCATAGCTCAGTTGGTAGAGCATCGCACCGGTATCGCGAGGTCACAGGTTCAAACCCCGTTGAAGTCCTGAATTTTTTTCAGGCTTCTTTACGCAATTGCTTAAATTGCGTTTCACTGCGACGATCATACCTTCATTTCATTTCATTTCCGCAGTTCATATATGATTCATTTCATATATCATTAACACTCATTTCTTTCACGGGAACATATGAACCCACAATTGACCTGCTCCCAACGTCAGTGGCTTCATAGCTCAGTTGGTAGAGCATCGCACCGGTATCGCGAGGTCACAGGTTCAAACCCCGTTGAAGTCCTGAATTTTTTTCAGGCTTCTTTACGCAATTGCTTAAATTGCGTTTCACTGCGACGATCATACCTTCATTTCATTTCATTTCCGCAGTTCATATATGATTCATTTCATATATCATTAACACTCATTTCTTTCACGGGAACATATGAACCCACAATTGACCTGCTCCCAACGTCAGTGGCTTCATAGCTCAGTTGGTAGAGCATCGCACCGGTATCGCGAGGTCACAGGTTCAAACCCCGTTGAAGTCCTGAATTTTTTTCAGGCTTCTTTACGCAATTGCTTAAATTGCGTTTCACTGCGACGATCATACCTTCATTTCAATACTTACATAGTTACTGACTTGAGAATGTTTGGTTTGTATATTAAATGGTCCAAATAGTTATATTGAGCGAATCACTATGATATATACAGCACAGTTACACCGTTCAATATTATCGTAGTTTATAAAAGAACGGAACTTTTCCAAACGTTGACGTCACCATACTTATTAATGACCAATCTCTGGAAACGGTGCGTTAAAAATTTATTCGGATTTTTAGTAAATTTCTTCGTTTTCAAATGTATCCTGATTGGAGTAAGGACCTACAGAAAAAGCCTTCTTTGTGCTGTTAACTATCTGAGATAAAAGTTTAAAAACATTTTGACGAACATGTGATCAATTGGGCGAAAAGACTAACACTTAAAGAGACTTGCTGCAAGATATAGCAGCAGAATGGTAATATATCTAAACAAATTTAAAATATACTATATTAAAAATGACATAATAGCAAATACTCTTTTCAAATTACAGTTCCTATTGTAAGCTAATTTTAGCCTTTTTTCACGTACAGGACTTCCATCAGAATATTCGAAGCTGGCGTTAGAATTAAGCGGAATATAGAGAATACTTCATGAAAAGTGCGTATCAGAAAGCAAACGCTGAGTGAACGCAGCGAACGAGTGAGATTTCTGATACAAAAACAAGGAGTGCGTATATATCGTACGAAGCACTTTCCATGTGGTATGGTGTTTATTACATACAAACTAAGACAGTCATCATTTTGACGGCCTTTTTATTTCAAATCTTTCCAAAATGCTAAAATTTGCCGCTACACACCGCGAAATGACAACGAAATCCAAGTATCAGCTGATTGGTAATTTAAAGTGTTTGTTAAAAATATAGTGAGGGTAAGAATATGAAGTAATCAAAGAACTACAAGTAATCTAAACTGTTTGTTCTAAATGAACAATTGAAAATGGACGAACTTAAGTAAAATGGCCGGTTTGACTATAAGCTTAAATGGGTAAATAGAAGACGAAGTAGCTCCAATAAAAAGCACAACTTAAGCTTACGTCTCGTTCTGTTTTCCCCTTCTGTCTCCATCGACAGTGAAACAAACGAAACTATTCCACTCCAATTTCCGAGATGTTTTGCACTTTTTTACGAGAAAAACTTTTTTCGTTAAATGCCTGCGAAGCGGCGCTGCAAGAGCGCTACAAGCTGCAAGCGCCCATAAAAGGCGAGAATATTGGCTTGAAACTCACACACCTCTGTGGCTTCTGATTGGACGTATCATTTTTCTCACACTTGAAAAATCATCGTTCGCTCCTCTGATTGGCTAGAACTCATTTGCGTATGAAAATTTACGACATAGCTTTTTGGTGAGTATTTCTCAGTATGTATATAATAAAGACTGATTGGCGTTTGACGGCCTCGAGAATCTCGTCCTGTCGTCATTGGGAACAAAATAATAAAATAATGTGAAATTCTGGTCTAGAAAGAAAAAATAAACAGTGAAAAAAAAAATAAAAAGGCAAACAAAATGACAAAAGGGAAGGCAATCATAAAACAAATAGAACTGTACAAATACATATTATTATCATTTGGCTTTTTCTCAATCGAGGCTCCCTTACATCATTTTTCTTTATTTCTAAAACGTCTCGCCTTGGGTTCCATTTGATGAGTGCATGCGTGTTAGTTATGGCATTCAAAGGCCATAACGTTTAAGGCGAGACGATTTTTGTAGCTAGGCTAGTTACGTAAGTCGTTAAATTTTTATCTGTCCAGCAATCGTCACAACCACCGAACCACAGTTTCATTGTCATTTTTATTATATTTTTGGAAATTTTAACTTCAAAAATAAGAATAACGTTTTGAGGTAATAACAAAAAACCAACAAAAATAGGTTTATTTAAAGGGCCGCTAGTAATTAGTATTAAATAGTAATATTGCAATTGCGGGCAGGTTGCTGTGGCAAACAATACGACGCCCAACTGATGATGACGTCACTAATACCGCTTCACGGAGAAAAAGATGCGAAAAAAGATGTCTTATCACCTATAGTGACAGTAAATCCTGTTTTTAAGAGAAGGAATTGTTAACTAAAGATACTTTTTTTTTTATTAATGGCGTTATATGTCAAACGTTAAAAATGGTTATCTAGTGCGCTGCCTAATCTGTAAGAGAGATCCCGAGTTCGATAATTTCCTGGATGTTATCTCACATCTTTGTTTCCATTTTTTTTCCCTATGAGTTATCGACCGTAGCTTTCGGTAGCTTGAATACCCGTGAAACAAAGTACTGGTGGAGAGAGGGAGTAAAAGAGAGCACCGTCGGGCTTATGTCGTCCGAGTTTCTTACAGTAAATAACTATATTAAGCTCTCTGCAATTTGAAAACTGACATTAATATCTTTATTACAATTAGACCTAATTAAACAATCTTGTGACAAAAAGTATAAGAAATTTACATTTCAAGACTTATAAGTCGTTTTCATTTATTGACTATATAACATAATCACTCCAAGACGAGCAAAAACAACTCCTCAACATAGTTTTTCACTTGTCATAAAATAAGGAATTCATTTACAATTATATCAAATGCAAAGAATGGCATTCGTCCAAAGATACCTACTCTTGGCTATATTTCTCCCCTTTGTCGCAAAATCGCACACCGGCAGTGGTTGCGCGCGAAATCCTTTGATGCTCTTCAATTATTCCTAGACGCCTCCACATTGAAATACAACGCTGCACGGAATACCGGCTCAATTCAGTGAATTTACACTTCATTATACTACCACATGAGAAATTGCTGCAGTTTGATTGGCTTAGAGCAGTGGTATTTCAGAAATACCTACATGTGAAAATTACAAACCTTTTGCGGGTAGTAGTATAAGCAAATAATAGCATGATTTGTACGTGATATTTGGCACAAATACCACTCGTGGTATTTCAAAATTGTGTCAAATTTCACTCGCCTAACGGCTCGTGAAATTACGTATAACAATTGGAAATGTCACTCGTGGTATTTATGCCAAATATCACTGCTAATCATGCTATTACCTATACAAATGGAACTCATAAACATATGCACAGGCTAAGATTTCAGGATGATTTATCCAAGGCTCATCCCTATTCGCTGAGAAAATATATTGAAAATTTAGTTTCCCGATACATGTAACTAATATTTATTTTAAACCTCTTCAATGCTTTTATACTAAGAAAGATATACAAACAATTCAAACAAGCAAAGCTACAATGAAAATAAATAATGCATTCGGATATTACCCTCTTCCATCCACCCAATTTTTCGGATCATACGAACGCCGAATACAATATTTTTTACAGCTATTATTCATTCAAAATAGACTTAAAAACCATGTTCACCTTGATCGATTTTAAGTTGCCGTCTTCATTTGCCTTTTCCTCGGCAAATTCATTCAGTATATAAAAGGTTGTTCAGTCTAGCAGATTTTCTTCAAATAGAGGTTGTGGTCAAACGAGTTACATTTTAAGCTGTTCTTGCTCTATTTTTAGGCAGTAGTTTGGTAAGCTTTTCTTCCTAAAAACGTGTCAAATTTTGTGCCATTTTCTCCAGCTATATCAAGGCAACTGAGCTAACGCAACGATCGTATTTTCTGTCAATACCCTGTATCAGTATTTTGTAAAACAGCTGACCCCGGTTGTTCAAAAGTTGGATAGCTCTATCCACCGGATAAATCGCTATCCAGTGGATAAGTATTACGAAAACTAATTGCGTTATCCACTGGATAGTGATTTATCCAGTGGATAGCGCTATCAACCCTTTGAAAAACCGGGGCCTGGAAATTTTTTCCCAACAGCGCGCGCTCTCATTGGTTATTTCGAGGTCACCCGCCAAAATCCCTTAGCGGGCAACACTGCAAAATCTATGGCTTCAGAGGGTAACAGTGCCCTGTTACCCGCGAATGTTGACGACGACCGCCGTTACAGCAGGGTTTAATAAATTTCCAGCTATGTAAAAAATCACTTAAAGACCGGCCAGGTCCCTCGGGAAACAGTTTTGTTTCCTTTGAATCTCAATGTCTCCCTCGGTTTCGCCTCTGGAAGCATTGAGATTCTCCGGGGAAACAAAATTAACTGTTTCTCTCGGGACCAGTCATTAAGTGTTTAATTAATATGGCTGAATCCGTGAGCGGGCAAGATGAAGCGTATCCGACATTCTTGCCCAAGCGGGATTTCCCGTGTGATCCCGCAAGGAAAATGGCAATTTAAGTCATATGATAAACCCCTTAATGACGAAGCTTGTTCGATCGAGAGGCCTATATTGTCTAGTTCTTTATTGCGTCTTTATTTACCTTGACTTCTTATCGGTCTAAAAAAGGCAAAAATGAAATAGGCCAATATCCAGCTATCTTAACCTTACGCTTTGTTAATAACGCAGATATTAACGTTAAGTTTGCATCAATAATAATATTAATTATCTTAATATCCTGTAGGCAAACTAATGCTAGGAATTAATTATTTTGTATGCTCCTACCCCCGATAAAACAATTAAAATGCCGATGAGAGCCGAAAAACCACATAATTGATCAAGGAACAAAAAGGGTAGATTCACATAACCCGCTTATAGTTATTTAAAATTAAAGATCTTACAAACTACTTTGTAGCCCATTAGGAAATTTGAAACGAAAATTGAACCAGTACACCGAAAAAAAAAGAAAGAATTAAAGAAAGAAAGAAAACTTTAGCCGAAATTCTAGTTTAAAAAGAAAAACTGGCAACCACTTATGGTACAGAAAGTGTGGGCGGATAGATAGACTCGTAAGTGGCCCTTAACCAGAAAAGACCTCCCGGACCCCTCACAAAAAAGACCTAAATCAAAATGAAAATAAAATGACCTGTATTGATATATTGGAGTTGGCACGTTTTTGATACTCCCCCACAACATTTCTTCGAGATAAATAATGGCTACGTAGGACAGCTGATAGTGTATAACTAAGCAGAATTATCCATTAATAAAATAATAAATGAGAAACCGTTTGATATCCACCAGCAACAAAATACCCTATCAGCTGAAGGTGTTATCGTAAACGGAATTGTAAAAACTGCGACCAGGTCAAAAATTGGAAAATTTGCCTTTGAAGTTGTCCAAAGTTACGTTACTTGTTACCTAATTACCAACTCGTGATTACGATTTCTGGTTAATATATTTTTCGTCCAACTCTAGTTTCAGCTTAGTACTCCATTTATTTTAGAAAACAATGTAAAGGAAAATGCTTAGGTTCGCTGGTTCGTTGTCGGTGAATTTATAGTTTGAAGGTGTTGCACCTAAACCGCATCTAAAATAAACACGCCGCCCGTATCTAAGTTACTCACAGGCCAATGGAAAAAGTCACGTTATCGACGCAACCTCTATCGCAATTTTGCCATTGAAAGATATTTAATATTGATATTGCCTTTAGTCATAGTAAACATAGCAGTCGGATACCTAAACCTTTACTGTATATCCATGTCAATACCCCCTTTTTTTTCATAATAAGGTGTATCAGTCAAAAGTTCTTAACGCTTAACAGTTGAAAATTCTCCAGCGATCGTGTTCACACTATAGAGACGGATTTTCTGTCTGAGACGGGTTATCCGTTGAATATTTCGCGTCAGACAGATAATAGGTCTTAATTTCAAAATGGAACCGTCTTAATTTTGTATGGACAATCCGCCTGACTTTGTCCATCTATTTTCCCGTCAATTTTGACGAATTTTGAAGATGGATTGTCCGTCTCAGACGGTCGATAATCCGTCTCTAGTGTTAAAACGGCCAATGTAATGCCCTTTCAGCTGAGTTATCGGCGGATTTGTGTTAAACTATTTGGTGAAATTTGAATTTGATTTCTTTAAAAAAGAAGGCTTTTCGCCTTTGCCAAGTTCTAGTAACAGTTTGCTTCTTTTCAATGCGTCGACGTTTTATTTACGGTAAACCCGCGCAAAAAAAATGCATTGTCTTCTCAAATGAAGGTGTCTATATATATTCCTAGATTTTTGAAAACCGCGCTAGCCAACATTTTGTAATTTATCTCAACATCCTCTGTCTTATAGCTCGTTAACTGAGTTTTGTCTTTATGTCGCATCTTTTCGTGGTTGTTTCGTGACTAACGATTTGTGTAGAAGTGGCTTAAAACAGAATTTTGCGAATTTACGTCTGCACCTCATTCGAAGCTCATTTCAGACCCTTCAAATGGTGCGCCTTTGTTGCTCCTCCTTTTCGGGGGAATGGGCAGGAAAGTACAAAGTCATTCCCCGCACAGCGGGTGGCAATCAAGCCTACGAGACGTAGTGCTGCAGTACTTTCACTGCGTGCTGTTTATCCATCGTGATCGTAAGTTTCTTTCGAAAAGGTTAGGAGGTCGCAATAGAGCGCCACTGTGGCTACGTAGGTAGAAGTTAGCCTACGGAGTAAGATATTCGATGGGGGATGTGGCAGAGACACTTTCGTGCTCGGATTGGTCGCCTTAGGCACCTCCGGACCCACAGAATGTAAAGTGCCAGCGTCATTGGAGAAGTCATGGTCATCGGCGTTAAAACAAATTCGATGTAGAATGATTGGTGATTTTCTTGATGAGGTTCCATTGCAATCAAAGGATGAATTGACGATAAATGAAGAAGTTTTATACCTGTATAGGAAATTGTGTGAATTAAATAACGAATATGTATAATTAACTTGTTTTGATAATCATTACCCGACATTATAAACCGACAACGACTAAGTAAAGACATTTTTACCGACAACCGACACGTGCCCCCCCCCCCCCCCCCCCCTCTATTACAATGCAAAATCCTCTCATTTATCGGTCCGAGAGAACAGTATTGGTTAACTAATTATTTAAAATGAGATGTTATGCAAGCCTTAGGCACTTTTTTCAGCTTTTTTACTGCATTGCAACTCAATTTAAAAATTTCTAGTCTAAAATGACACCGGTTTGAAACTTCACGGAGTCAGATTACTGAATAAATGTTCCAAAAATTTGCGTCATTTTCAATTTGGACTTAGTGACTTTTGGACTTAAACCTACCACCTGGCGTCAGATAAAGGCTTAATCGGTCTTTGAATCATTTTTCATTGTTTTAAATTGCTAAGTAGCAGAATGAGTTGATTTTTTTGCTAACCCGGTTTTTCATCCAGATATACATATATATATAAGATCTTGATTTGAATGTATTTCAGAGAGCGCTCAACTCTTAGAGGAGCATTGACAATTATAATAAACTGGTTCAAGACTTCAGAGGTAGTGCATCGTTTTATTACGTTTTATTAATAAAACGATGCACTACCTCTGACATCTTGAACCAGTTTACTAACCAGCTACGTCCATAACAGCGAAAGTTTTTTTTGTTTGTTTGCTTGGTTGTTCTTATGTGGTTGTTCGGGCCGCAAAGAGTGGCGTGAGGGCCCAATATTTCAGTGAAGAGTTTTAATTGATACCAAAACTATAAATTAATAACGCAAAAATCTGAAATTATTAAAGACTTATAATACTATTTCCTTAACTCTGATAACAACGATACTAATTACGAGACATAAGTTACAAACATCATCTGACTAGCTAGACTTTTTACCCTCTGGTTGGTGAATTCAGATTTTCCGATAGCGAGATGGTAACGGGAAAAAAATGCAGTAAGCCCATATATTTAATTATTGTAATAACGTCATTGGTGATTATGGAAAGGTTGCAGACCTGACAAACAAACTTAATCAATGGGATTTAAAACCAGGTATTAGCCCTTTCTCGAATAGGCATCACGGCAGAATGATACGGTTCGCTGACTCGTACGGCGTTTTCTGTGACTGACTGTGTTCTTGTTATGTATCACTCATAAATTAGGTTCAGCTCTAAGCAAAAGTAAAACTGGGTTAGATCAGACGATTTTTTAGGTCATTAACTATCTGGGAGAAAAGTAGTAATTATAGTTAATAGATTTCTTTAACTTGATAACCACTTTTTTATTAAATGTGTTTTCCATACTCGCCTGGTAGATATTGTCATTTATTTACTGAAATGGAAAGAAAGGGAAAAAGTCTAAAACTAGAAACGGAAAAAACAAACAAACAAACATAATGCTACAATTTAGATCATCTAGCAATGTAAACTTAACCTTAAAAAGATAAACCTCCGGTATGAAACGGGGACATGATTTAGTCAATTACGTGCTTTTGCTGCAATCTGGATTGTCGATCAGACAAGATGACATAACGCATTTCATTACCTTTTCCGCAAAAAAAAGGACTCAATACGTCATCGGTTATATCTGCTGTACTATATTTTCATTTTCTTGAACCCTGATTTAAACACCAGTCGTCGGTATTACGTTTGTAGCTAAACAACTTAATTAAATATTGGACTAGAAGGATATTGCCTCTCGCGTATACAGGGACCGCTTTGAGCTTCACTTACTGAGAACAATGTGTGGTAAAAAGTGTCTTTATCAGTCGTTGTATCGGCTTTTGTAAAAAAAACAATAAATTTGGGGGGCATTGTTTGAGGTAATGACTCCGAATGTAGCATAAAAAGAGATTGCAACAACGTATACTGTAGAAAGCGGTCCGCTACTGATCCAGTAATAAGGCTGTTGGCAAGTGTTCGAGCATCAAGTCTTCGATCGATTTCAAGAAACCGGTATTTTGTAACTGATCTGTACAAAACTACAAAACTTAAGGCTAACTTGAACATCATGCCATAAGCAATGTGATTTTTGTCTGTTATGGGGGCATATTTCATGACTTGTTCAATCTGCAAGATGCTCCTTTTTCATGGCCATACGTCACATTTTAATACTTCTTGGTCTGAAATATCAGAATATCACAAAATTAATGGCATGAAAATCCAATCGAGACAAGTTTTTTTTTTCAATTCAATGATTAATAGTAATAACACTAATAAAAATAAACGTAATACGTACGTTCATTTTTAATATTATATTTTATATTTTTTAAGATCAAACGATCCTAAAATCTATTCCAGAGTTCGTCAAGTGAGTAGTAATCAGTTTTGTTTTTGTTTTTTTGCTTTTTTTTTCAGATATACAGGATATACAGGTCGATGGTGCGGAACGTGGAAAATAGGATGTGTTCCTCAAGGTAACTACATTTACGTAATGTTCCAGTTTTATCAAATTAAAATACTGATAGCGCTGAAGTCTGCACGAGGTCAATTTTTTCCTTTTTTTTTATATTTTTTCTGAAAGGCCGTAATAGCATTGAATAAATAGCACGTCGAATTTCCAGCGCAATTTCGCATGATTAAGTTTAACAAAACGTCGGCCATGAGACTGTAGCAGACGTCTTTATGTTTTCTTCAAAGGATGCTTCTTGGAGTCTCCTCGAAACTAGGGTGCCATGAATTCTTTTAAAACCGTTGAATTTAAAAAATTGAAAGTATTGAAATATATGAATTGTAACATATTAATAACTCTTCCTCGATGTGGTAAGATACTTGACTGGGGAAAAGCGTGGAAGGTTTACCGAAGCCCAGGAATCTAAAAAGGCCGGTGCTGGTGTCGGTAAAAAAAATGGAATTTAACCCTTTTCGCACGCCTAGGGTCGTTTTAGTCTCCATATGGAGCAATGTATACATTCCTCGCTGGACCCAGTAAGCTTTCAGTTTTAGTAAAAAATTGGTAAGCAAAAACGCCGGCAAAGGTAGGTCTTTCCAGCGATACATACTTCGTTTTGGATATTCTGACCAATCCTGACAGAGTTACGCTCACAAAAAAAGGTAATATTTTGGGGGAAAATCCAACTCCCAATTTCGCTGTTTACATTCTACTCTTTGAAAATTAAATTTGAGGCTTTCCTAAAAAGTTAGCCAGCCACAATTCCATGCAAAAGAAAGACGATAAAGTGGGCAACAAAACCGCCAATAAAGAAAAAAGGCAAAGGGAAAAAAAAGAGCGAGAGATAAAGATCGAAATGGATTCGCAAAACAAAACAAAAATAAGATCCAAATTTTGGCTTTTGCGCATGCGTGAAAAACAAAAAAGCTCTTTAATTACGTCAGATTAGTCGGAAAATATGCCTTTTTTCTTGCAAAACTCATTTTAAGCCGTTCTTATTCTAATTACCCGAAACCAGTCCAGAGAAGAGGAATTGGTGACAAAATGTGCTCTTTTCACTACTCGCCGGCTGTCATAAAAGGGTTAAAGAAAGTTACCAGTTTGTTTCAAATTGACCTTAATCCACATAAAACAGTCAAATTTGCCAAATTCAGCAAGAAACAGGTTTGCAACATGAGAAAGAAGCAATTGCAATGTTTATTGTTATTAAGGTTTGAGTCTTAAATTCATGAGGAACAAGGCAAGTGACCTCATCAAAGCGTTAATTGTTTATATCCTGCACTTCGTAAGGGCGGGAATTAAAAATTTTTATAAATATTTTGTATAATAGTAAGAACGCCCTTTTATTTCACTCGGGTTATATCTTTTAAAACAGTTACAAAAGCATTGAAGGCAAGGCATCGATACTTCGTCCTGTTAGAAAAAGAAAGTGGCTCTGTCCTCATATCAATTAGCGCAGCAACTTCGCTCGCACAGCTCGCCGTTCCCTTCCGGGGAAATGGAGACTCCCCTGGTGGTAAATTACTGTGGCCCACAATACACTATTTTCAGTATAATGTAATGTGTAACCCCCTCAAAGCGGACTGAGGGGTATCACTGTTAAACAGCTTTATAAGTGTTCGCTGATTTTATGGATCCGGATTTATTTTAGGCGAGCTTTTTGACACGTGAAGCTGACAATCCAATGACCGGAAGTAATTTTGATTGGAAGGTATCGAATCATGCTGTGTAGGGGTGGGAGGCCCCAGTAAAAGCATCTGCGTCAGGCGTTTCTCTCCTTCAGTTCTCTCCCTTTTTCGCTTCCATTTTTCCCCTTTTCCCCAAGAAACGCCTGATACTCAGGCTAGCGCGAGAAAAGTTGGCGGGGCGGAAAAAAGGAAAAAAGGAGGGACCCTGCTTTCCCCAGTTTCCTCCCGTTTTATTTTCTCAATTTAGCGGACCCGGCTATCTCGGAGCCTGTAACAGGCTAGCTGGGCTGAGAAGACGAAACCATGTTTTGTGACACTTAAAACTTTTTTCACCTCGAATGCCGGTCAAGGTGTTGAAAACCTGACACTAATTGACCGGCAGTCCTTATATTCTACGTAAATTTCACAAATCGAAAAAAATCCAGCTTAACCAAACTATCATATGTCGATTAAGAAAAGTCAAGCTATCCTAAATGCTTCATAGATCTCATCAAGAATAGCGTTTGGTTAACGCTGGGCTCAGAAGACGAAAGAGAGAATATAGGGACTGCCGGTCATTTAGTGTTCTCTAGCCTGCGCAGCTGGCGGTATTGTGAGATTAAAGTTTTGGCGGCGGAGCCGCGATCCCAAAAAAGGAGTGGGGACGAGGCGTTTGAAATACCGCCTGCCAGAAAACCCATGTATTTTGAATAGCCCGCACACCAGTGTGCGGGGAAACTGATTGGTCGAGGGCTATACATATGTTAATCATAGTAGATGATCCTTCGCATGATCTTTCTCATATTTCCCAAGGGAGCAGATCGTAGACTGAGAAAAATAATGGCGGAGTCGGCCGAATTAACCATGGATAAAGCGCTAGAAAAAGCGCCAGAACGTCTCAATGTGAGTAGAGAGAAGGAGAAAATTATTCTTAAGAGGGAGCAGGAAACGGCTGTGAAGGAGCTGCTTGCTGGACGGGACGTCATGGCAATCTTGCCCACAGGGTTCGGCAAAAGCCTAACATTCACCGTTTTTGCCATTGCGAAGGAGCAATTGCGATCAGAAAAGACGTGTGTGATTGTGGTTTCCCCTTTAAAAAGAGCATAATTAATGACCAAATTGCCGAAATGGCGTCTTTAAACTTCACAGCGCTAGAATTGTCTTTATTTAGCCGTAAGAAACAAAGGTCAAAGAAAATTAAAACACTTTACAACTGCATCTGAGATCAAATCATACCACGAACACCTACAGAAGAATAAACCACAGGAAATGGTTACTCATCAGTATGCATGTAACAAACCAGCTTCATGACCTTTTAATGTTAAGCCTAGTGTGGCAACAAAGATTTACTCAGTCAAAGTTTAGAATGATACATGCATTGTTTAGTGCTAGTAACCTTCGCGCGAGAGCCGAGAGAAAATAAAAAAAAATTCTGTTCAAGCAAACTCACAAGGTCACGTTTTACATTATCACGAGCTTAGGAGTCGTGCTTAGCCTGTCAATGCTTATTTCTAAACTGTCTCGCGCGATAATAATCGGAAGTCTCAAATTGCAGGTTTCTCTTTGACTGGCTTATTTAATTGGGATCAGCTAAGGTGATGAAAGTGGGCGGCATTCGAAAAATCATGCTTCCCTGGCAGGCGGTATTTCTCGCGGCTTCACCGCTCGTGACGGCTACGCCGTCAAATCTCACTCGACTATATTACAACGGCTCCGCCGCCAAATGTCACTCGACTACTACACAATACCGCCAGCTAGCAGGCTAAGTGTTCTCAACACCTTGACCGGCAGGCGAGCTAAAAAAAAAGTTATAAATGTGACAAAACATAGTTTCGCTTTCTGTGCCCAGCGTAAACCAAACGCTATTTTTGCTCAGAGATCTAGAAAGCATTTCAGGATCGATTGACTTTTCTTAATCGACATTTGATAGTTTGGTTTAGCTGGAGTTTTTTGATTTGTGAAATTTACGGAGAACATAGGACTGCCGGTCCTTTACATACAGTGTTTTGAAAACCTTGACCGGTTACCGGCCACATAGCCAGCTCGCACTGCATCCTAACTCGTTTTTATTGTAAAAACAAGTTTAGGCCATCTTTATACCATTGAAGCCTGGATTCGTTCCTGTAAAAACCTATACTGTATTCAATGAATTGAAAAAAAAAGATAAACGGACACAACGACCAGAAGGCTTCCAGTGGAAAAAAAAAATAGTAGATCTCAACCTACCTTCTTTCGTTTTCAGATTTCTTTTGGGTATTATGCTGATTATTGCCACTTTTGGATTGCGCCAAGCAGCGTCCTCTGCTATGTCCGCTGAACAAACGTTGGATGCATTTAAGCTTACAGACGGCTGCGACGCCCTCAAAGACCGGCTGCGATGTTTCCAGCATAAATATCGCACAATTGATGGAACGTGCAACAATCTGTGTCGCATAAACCAAGGAGCTGCTTTCACTCCGCTGCGGCGTGTTCTTCCAAGTGAGTACTTTCCTGAAGAGGAACCTCGAAACTTATCAGTAACAGGCCATCCCCTTCCAAATACAAGGCGAGTAAGCAGGAGGATATTTCAAGGCTTCAATGGTGATGAATTTGGCATCCAACCAAATTTTACTCACGTAACAATGACCTGGGGTCAATTCATAGATCATGACGTCACTCTGACAGAGCTGACACCAGGTGTGGACTGCGGAGATAACGCAGCACCGTGTGTTAACAAGGAAGGATGCATTGTAATCTCACTGGATGACCTGAATAATAACGAGAGATTAGAGTTTAACACCAGCGCAAATTGTATTCCTCTCAGAAGGTCCTTCAGAAGAAACGGTGAACAGGTAGGCTATAAGGGAGCTGCCAGTAAAAACAGTATACGTAGCCAATAGCTGTACAATGACTTAATTTAAGCATTGGTGTTGGGTTTTTCAATCTTACTGAAGAGAGGGCATGAACAGAGATCCGATCTGCATCCCTCATGACACAGCTGCCTCAAACACAATCACTATAATTCTGTTTATCAGATTGGAATAAACAACACAAAAGCAAAGTACTAGATAAAGATTAAGCTATGTGTTACTGCTATTGTTACCGTGCAAACGATTTCGTCAGTCCCCATGATTGAAAGATGGTCTTTGAAATACGATTTTTTTTTTAATTATCGCGTTGAAACTGCGCAAACTTTGACAATTCTGCTTGCCAAATCTATTTGGCTGAGATGCCTGATATGCTGGTACCACTGAACGTTGCTACAACGGAGAAAACAAATTTATTATGAACAATTATTGGATGAGGTTTTTCGGCTGATATTCGGAATAATCAAGGGCGTGGTAAGTGTTGTCTGCCGAGGCTGATCATAATAACACTTACCGAGTCCTTAAATATTCCAGATATCACTAAAACCGAACCAAATAATTGCATTATTATAGATTGTTTTGAAGAAAATGACGACAAACGCACCACCGCACTGAACACAGTTTAACATTGCTCTTGGAAATCATGCATTGGGTGGAACCTGTAGAGTAGTCACTAAAATCTGCTAGCAGATAACTAACTAATCTGTAGGTTGCAGTACAGATTTCCATAATTACCTGTAAGCTCCTTGCCAATGAGAAAACAGATAGTGAGAATAGTGAGTATAATGTTAAGTAATTTGGAAGCTGAAATCTTGAAAAAAAGTGCACTTTTAATCAGGTGACTATTCGACCTCAGTGCAGACAAGTATTGTCTGTTTTCACTGTCACGCCATCAAAAATAAAAATCGAAACCATTCAATACAGAAAGTCAAGAATCTAGGAAATAGATAAAAGATCAATATGCAAAAAGCTTCGCCAAAGAAATCAGGGCTGTGCGACGTTTCATGTGCGAGATATTCGGTAAAATGTTTTACCCAAACTTATAAAGCTTTGTATGGAGACGCCATGTTGGTATCCCTTTGAAGGGCACAAACGTGGTGGCCGGAAACCAACAGAAACATCTGTCTTTGATTTTTGCTACAAAAAGCGTGAATTTAGCGATTGAGGATTCTTTGAAATGAAACAAGTAAGTTTAACTAAATAGCAAATTCAAAGTAGACAGACTGCAAATTATGGGAGTTGCTAAAAAATATATCTACGTGTCCCAGTGTTCATCAGTAGGATGCCTAAAATGCGTGCAATTCCAAGAATTGGTTTCGGCTCCATTCAATTGCAGACCATTTTAGGAGGAGCCACCCACCGTATGAGCACAGTCGCGGACAACACATATAAGTGAGGAAAATAACGCAAAGCAAAACTAAGACGTTATTAAACGAACTAAATGTACACGCAACTTAAATAAATAAATATATAATGCACGCGCCCAAAATTAAATTGCGCGCGTGCACACGTACCAATATACAACTGAAATAAAATCCAAGTAATAAATAAGCAATGCAAGGATACGATGGTGCAATTTAAGCCTGGATTGCTAATCTCATCTCCCGAAGGGCTGCACCATACTTCTCGACGATAAAACCATTGGCGATTCGCGCCGCGATTGACTAATTTATTAAATGAGTTCTGAAGTCGATTGGTTTCAAAGCCTTGTTGTCTGAGACGTAATGAAAGTCCGCGGAGTCTATTTTTGAAGTCAACTTTGGACGTGCAATGCAAATTCTAGCATATCTCACCAGCTGAGATATGTAAACACCGTAAGCTGGATTGGCGGGAATGTTGCTGTCCATATGAGGAAAGTTGACAATTCGGAATGCAAAGTCATCTCTCTTATCGTAGATGCTGATACGGAAAGGTGTGGTTACGTCGCCAGTCTTGAGATTTGCGTCGAGATAACACACTTTAGTAGATGATGTGAGTGTGTCCTTAAGTTCCAATTCCGACTGGTAAATCGCGCTGATGCAATTTGTTTCATTGTTTTGACCATAAAATCGTACTCAAAGGTATGAAGGAAGAGATCAGCCAACAAAGGTGCACTGTTGGTGCCCATGGGTATACCAATATAACCTGCCGGAAAACCGAGCTTCCAAAACCGTCGAACGTAGATGTTATCGATAAGAAAGTCAAGGAA
The DNA here is from genome assembly GCA_038088405.1 of Porites divaricata. Taxonomy (NCBI): domain Eukaryota; kingdom Metazoa; phylum Cnidaria; class Anthozoa; order Scleractinia; family Poritidae; genus Porites; species Porites divaricata. The sequence continues at coordinate 13,960,515 of JBBMOI010000001.1, forward strand.
GTTTGAAGGAAGTTTAACTAAAAGGCAAACTCTAGAAAAAAAAACGGTAACATTTTCAACCTACATGAGAGCTGTCCCGGCCGCCGTTTAAATGCCGCGTCAAAAGCTTTGAAATCCAAACGTCCTCTAAACGTACAACGAATAAGCCTTTCTAACCGATCATGTGTATAAATAAAAGTTTTTAGCTGCTGTAATACTACATGAAAGTAAATGCTCAGAATAATCGATATTTTTTTAGTTTGAATTTTGGTGACATGTGAAAACCATGAAGAATTCTTTCACTGGACCAGGTCAAAAGAGAGTGTTTTTATACAACGAGGGCGCGAAAGAAATAATCACCTTCAGTGTGATGCTCCTTCCTCTCTGCTGAGATAAGGGTTTGTTTACATGTAATTTTACATAGAGGTGGGAGGCCCCAGCTAGGTGAGGTAACCCGTTTAGGTGGGTTACCCGCCTGTCCATGTAATCTCTCATTTTAAGTTAATCACGTTTACGTGTTAGGTGGAGTGACAGTGGCATTGCGTATCCAGAAGTGGTCTATTGAACCGGATCAAATTCCTCAAAACAAATTAATTAAAATACATTAGGCTTTTGTCCTGGGTGTTGCTGCTGAAAGCACACCGAACAGATTAGCATAATGGTTAAATTTCGAAGTGACAACGTTAACGTGTTAGGGGTTGGAGACACAACAATTACGTTAATCGCCTGGCTGCGAGTGGGTGTAGAGTCAAACAAACTTGGCAAGCATGTGAAACTCTTCTACACTGCTAATTTTGACATTCGACGTTTTGACTCGGGAAACGATTTTCAAAAGTTGGCGGGGAGGTGGGTGAATTAAGGAATTTAGAAAGATGCTGTTTTTGCTCTCTTACTTTTTCACTGCTTGCCCGCTTTTTTTGCTCATCTCTACTGGCCAACAGCCCGGCACAGCGGGCTACTCTGATTCAAAAAATGGCGAGGTTCTTGGCATGTGTTCTTAGTCTACATCGGTTCAGTGATAAGCAAGGTGTTTAAAACGACAACGTCGTCCAAGCAAATATGCGAGCTGCGATACCTTGACGATCCACATAGAAGTAAACCGTGCGGGAAAAACAGACAAACAATTACCTTCGCATCATAAGCGTGAGCTAAAAACAGAGTTCATATGATTATCTTGAGGCATAGGGATCCACTCTCTTCTCTCATTCTCTCTTGTGGAGGAGTAGTAGCTCTTTGAAAATTTGAGATTTGAACTTAAACATAATCAGCTGTGATTAACTGGTCTGTCATAGCTGTAGGTCAATTGAAGGTCGTGTTTTTGTCGTTTCTTCAAACAATTAACAATCCTGGCCTGGATAGGCATTAGGAATCCAGTGGATAGCGTTATCCACCTATTGAACAACCGGGGCCCGGTCTTTTGTAATCAGCCGGAATACTGATATTTAGAGAATGCTATTAGATGTTTCCATTTAATAAGTCATCTACACTATGCTTTGTGTTAGATAAACGAGATAACAGCCTACATTGATGCTTCACACGTGTACGGTTCAGATGAAGCTTTGGCAAAGAGACTTCGAGATAAAAGAACAAAGCTGGGATTGTTGGATGTGAGACCTTATATAAACTCCGATGGCGAACCGATTCTTCCGGAAGCTGATGAGGAAGCTTTCTGCAGATCAAGTGATACTGAAGCAAGTCCTTGCTTTCTTGCTGGCGATATTCGAGTGAACGAAAATCATGGTAATTAATTACTTTATTTATTTATTTATTTATTTATTTATTTATATTTAATTATTCAAGTTCAAAAGAAAATAACATTAGAGCCAACCCAAAACTTATTAATAAGAACAAAAATACATAAAAAGAAACATAAAGCTTAAACCTTGAAGTTAAATTTTTAGGATAGAAACAAAGAAAATGTATCTTGCTCGATGCAATTACAACTTATATAGGACCAACCGATCGTATTTGGGGAGAAAATGATTTAGGTCTTAATTGCGCTTTTGAAGCTCAAGAGTAAAATGGCGCTGTAATAGGGATGTTAGTCACGCCATGTACTGAGCTTGGCAAATTTGATATGGGCGCTACCAACGTTGAAAGACGTCCAGCGTTCTGAGCGATCGTATAGCCAACATGACATACAGTTTACCAGCAAAAGAGAAAAAAAAAAACACTAGATACGACATTGGTGAGTATCGGAAAAGAGAGCGAAAAAGGTGTTTAGAATTTCGGTTGTAGTCTGAAGACCTGTTCCTTAAATGCGGGGGACAAGAGGAGACGGCAATCCTAATCTCCAGGTTGTTATTACGCATGCACGGCACGAATGTAGCCAGCATTCGCTAGGAATTCCACTACAGGTTGATTTCCACTGACGCGTTTTTGGTTACGCAAGTTTACGCACGTAAATGTTAATCACGTAAATAAAATAGAGGCAAGATAAAGAGTGCTGAGCTTAAACTGAGAAGTTGAGCGAGGTTCAAGTTTTAAGCGCTTACGAGCGACCTTGCATGCATTGCTTCTATTTTATTTGCGAACGTAAATTTTACGCACGTTACGCATGTAAAAATGACGTGACAAGGGAACTCAACCCTAAGAATGAATGGACTGCACTAAACGCAATTTGATGACGCGCGTTTGGATCTCCTATGCACTTATAATCTGGTCACGCGTGTTTTGACTATCTGTCACGTGAAACGTACGCAAACCACAGCGATGGAGCGAAAGCGTTTTGACCTTCGATCGTTGCCGCCCATAACTCCGTAACCGTTGGTTATTACTAGTTTTTAAATGTTTTCTTGTTAAATAGGTTATAATCAATAAGTTTCCTTTATTTCCACTGTTTATAGTGTTAAACCAGTTAAAGGCCCATTGCCAAACTTGACGCAACGCGGTCGTTAGTTTTTGTTTTGAAATCGCGCTTTTGTAAATGGCGTGCTCTGATTGGTCAACACTTTGCTAAGCTTTCTCGCAACTGAAAACACAAAATAGTCAGAGCTAGTCAGCTGTGGTCGAGTTGGTGTTGTGTGTTTTCTCATCTGCCAAATGGTTGCACAGATCGCCTGCAAGTCAGTAAATAAGTATTATTTCTCATGGACGTGTATGAGTCCATTATTGATATTAGTCAAGTTTACCTGAAAGAAACGCGTACGGCTCCATGAGATGCCGAGGTAAAGTGACAAAACATACACTTCCATTTAAGTTTATAATGGTCAGAAATTGTAAGCCGTTGTGAAGATGCAAGGAAGCGTTTTTATTTTTCAAGTCTCTGCCGTTGGCAATAGCTTTTAATTGTTATTACAGGCAAAGTTTATTGAGCGTATTCGCATGGACGGCTACCAAAAGCGTTACTTTGAAAGTTCAAAACATAATAACTTGTTCGGGGAATTTGTTGAATATACCTTAGTCGTGGATAAACTTGTAACGATTTAAATCGAATGTTATGAAAGCGTAGTGAGTTAATCAGTAAATGTACCGTGACTGGAACAGTAGCGCGGCTGCCAATAGTTTTGAAGGCATAGCTCCAGCCGTTCCAACTGATGACAATTTTCTTCGAACGGATAGCCCGAGCCTTTCGAACGGATAACATTTTTTGTGCGTACGGATAGCCTGAGTAGTTAAAGGAATGACATTTCTTTTTCGAACGGATAGCTAGAGCCGTTCGAACGGATGACAATTTGTTTGTGAACGGATACCAAATCAGTTGGAACTGAGCCTTTCACAACTACTGCATCAGTAATTTCGTGTAACACGAAATCGGCGCGATTTGTTCACTTTTATATGTTTATCCGTAATTCAAGATATGATTCATTCACATATTAAATTCAACAAGAACAATATTATTTTTGTAAAAAGTGATGTTCCTTAAGGATCCACGGATATTTAAAATAAATCGGAAGATCCTTGTTTTAAATACAAATTTGAGCAATTAAGGTGGCTCGACTGGATTTTTTTTTTGTGTGGGTGGGGGGGGGGGGGGGATACCTCCCACGTTTGAGCAATAAACTACGTCGGCATGAGTAAAGATATGGGAAAAAGATTACCAGAACTGTATTCTATTAAGATGAAACTTTCTTATGATCTCAATTTTTTTTTTGCAGTTGGAGTAGCCATGGCAACGTAATGACGCCGTTACGTTTTTTATTTATCTTTGTGTTTCTCTGTACCAGGATTTTTTTTTTTTTTTAAAGAAATCGCTTTGGAAACGCGGCTTCATTTCTTAGTGGTTTGATTCCATTGAAAACTGCGTACAAAAATAGAGGGGAATAATGCTCAGGGCGATCGCGAGTAAGGAGAATTTTATTAACTTGCATTCAGCTACTTTTGTTACAGTTTTTGCAAGTAATTGGTCCATGCCTACAAGTTTCGGGTTTTTCAAAAAAACTGCTCTACAAATTTTTTTATAAAATTTGACAATCCTGAGATCAATCGTCAGTAAATATACCCTGCAAGTTTCAAGAACATTGAAAAAAGGGAAGGCTTTTAAATAGGGCCTCAAATATAACCAATTTTCCCCCCAGATTTTTTATTTAGAAGTGTCGGAGCGTTCTCATTATTCACTGGCATTGTTTCCAAGTTTCATATGCACGTGCACAACTAGCAAAAGAAATAAATTTGCATCAAATAGAACTCTCGATTACTTTCCGAAGAAATATCCGGAATATGCTTATTCCTAATAATTGCCTAGTGTCATAGATAGCAGTGAGAGCCGAAACGGTGAACGTCTCGGCCCATCGTGTAGGATGCAATACTAATTATCTTACTCGGGTTGTAACATCACAAATCGAAACTCTTACAGAGAGTTGCTGTGATGTTATAATATATCACTAATTTCATTACCCGGTTATTAGCATATTCCCGATTTTTTATTGGTATATTTCCAATTTTTTCGGAAAGTAACCGAGGGTCCTTTTTGATGCAAATTCTATCTTTGATGACGATTGATCTCGAGATTATCAAATTTATAAAAAAAAAATTCTCGAGCGGTTTTTTGAAAACGCGAAATTTGCAGGCATGGACCAAATTACGTGCAAAAAATGTAACAAAAGCAGCTGAATGCTAGTAATAAAATTCGTCTTACTCGCGATCGCCCAATTATGGCAGGTACAAACTCCCTTAAGCAATTTCATAAAAAAACTCCTGGTACAGAGAAACACAAAGATAAATAAGAAAAGCAATGGAGTGATTACGTTTGCCATGGCTACTCCGATTGCAATAAAACCCAGATCGTAAGAAAGTTTTATCTTTATATAATACAGTTCTGGTAACCTTTTTCCCATATCGTCATTCATGCCGACGTAAATAATGCTCAAACGTGGGAGGTATCCCCCCTAAAAAGCCCAGACGAGCCACCTTAAGACAAAGTTTTATGGCAAACGCCATGTTTTAAAGCTATCAGCAATGGTTTTGACTACAGTATGTAGTATTGTACCTATGGGATAATTATCTTCCGAGGTAATTATTTTGAGCTTAAAACTCAAAGACGTCGTGTCTTTCATTTAAAAAAAAAAATGACACTGTAAGATTACAATTTGCACAGGCCAAGATAAGAACTTCTACGGAATGGCTTTTCTCAATAACTTAATATATTGCATAAAAGAGAATGTTGCACTTCCTTCCTTTTTTTTTTTTTTTTTTTTTTTTTACAGCTTTGATGGCCATGCATACAATTTGGGTACGTGAGCACAATCGTATCGCGAGTTTTCTGCACTTGTTAAATCCTCATTGGGGTGACGAAAAGCTTTTTCAAGAGGCGCGTAAGATTGTTGGAGCTGAGATTCAACACATCACCTATAATGAGTGGCTTGCAGTTATTTTCCCAAGTGAAGAACTGGTAAGAACTTGGATGCGTAAGAGATAATTGTTTATTTATGAAAGCATTAATTCGCAATAGCTTACATTTTAGGGGAGGAGGGGGGAGAGGGCAAAGAAATATATAAAACAGTAAATATTAATTAAAAATAAATAAGCAAAAATGTAGTCTAAATTGGTTCAACAACGGTAGGTTATTGTCGCAAGTCACTAAGGAGACGACTTCAGTCGGAATAAACGAAGACAAGCATTCGGAACAAGGACAAAAACCTCTGCCATAACAAATTTGGACCGTGTGAGGGAATCCGGTTTGCGGAATCCAAGAAATTTTTGCTTATAGAAGCCGGAATACAGTACTTGGAATCCATATTCCAATATTGTCTTCACAAGACTCAAACAAACATTTTACACTAACTGACCTCGACTTTTGTTTAGTTTGCTTTTTTTTATTTGTTTGTTTTTGTTTAGTTTAGTTTCATGCACGAATTCCTTCTCAGTACGAATCCCTTTCTTGCTTCTTGTTTGGAACTGCATAAAAAATTCAAACAGAAAAAAAAAACTTGACAAAAAAGCACTTTATTTCCAAAGGTGAGCAGAAACGATTTGCCACATATCGTATCGTTCAGTGTCAAAATCCGATGGAGGTAAATGTACATAATGACTTTTTAAGGTAGGAAAATTTGTGCAAGACAACAATTCTGAAAGTCAAGTTTATTAAAGTTATTTCCGAAAGTTTTCTGTAAAAGCTGTGTTTGTTTAAAGTCTCGTACTTAAGATAGACGCCATAAGAAAAGTCGCCCGTGCTTTTTTGTCAGTTGAGCTGCATAGTTATATCATGATATTCAGCATAATTATATCATTCGCAAGTCTCGACACATGACATTCCTCAAACTCATTCCTCCTTGCTCTTTACCACACATACAATCAAGCCGTCTTACAGGACTAGTCTTTTTAACTGCTGAACAGATCCTACGCAAATTGCATTGAACATAGTAAATATCTTCTCGCTGCTCAGTGACCGAGCCGAAGCACGGCCGATTTCTAGTGGTGAGTTTTAGTATTTAGTCTCGTATCCTCTTTTAGTTCCTCAATTACGAGACCTCGCCAGATTTCACGTTTTTTTGGCCATGTTGGCGACTTAAATGGAACTCGAACCCAGGCCAATTTGGTTGGAGATAACAGGCAATTATTGCGCTATTCCCGGGCTGCACATCCAATCATCGTTAGCACAATTCACACACTCCAGGTGTTTTCTTTTGTTCACTTCAAGTAATAAGGAGGTTCTGTTATCCAATTAAAAATTGCTTTTTAACGTAACCGTCTTTCTTGAATGTTTTAACCTTACTGAGGTTAAAGAGGTGCATAGTCAAGTATTCTCAGTTAGACATGACTCTGCTGGAGTAAGCCTTCTCTGCTACTTTACTTGTAGTCGTTAATGAAAAGTAAACGAAACTGACCTTCCACATAATTCCTCTCCATAATTCTGTTTCAGAGAGAGAAACTAGGGCTTTTATTGGAACCTAAAGGAAAATACTTTAAGGGATACAATGTGTCAGTAGATGCGCAGTGTACCAACGCCTTCTCTACAGCTGCTCTTAGAATGGGCCATTCTTTGATCCGCGATACTTTCGTTCTTTTGGACACCAACTTTGGCAGCGCAGGATTTGATGAACCTAATAGATTGGAAACCAGGGACTTCTTTAACCCAGATCGATTTTACCAGGCGGGAGACAACGCATATGGCGGAATTTTTCTGGGGCTAATTAGATTTCGTGCTCAAAATTTTGATCGGTAAGCTGAAGGCAATTAATCGTAATTATTTTTATAACTGATGAAAATAAACTAGCAGTGATCAGGGATTATTGGGTGCGTTCGCATGTTCGCCACAGCGGAATTTATCTGCGTTTCTAGAGGACGTTGTAAGTATCAAATGATGAAGTAAACACAAGACACCATTATGAAATTTGAAATAGCTCTATCAGGGGCACGAAATGCCTTGAAATAGAGGCTATCACTAGCTCTGTATGACATATTTTTTTCTTCTGGCAGTAAGTAACTATACTATGATTTCCCAAAATATGCAATTTGCCAATGTTGACCGACAAGAGAGAATGAGCTACACCATTAATTTTATATTCTTGAAGGTTATAATTAGCCGTAATAAGTAAGGAAATGAAGAAACTTGTTGGAGAGAGAGGAGCTTTTTACATCGTTTGATTGGCACATCAGTAATGTACAAAGCGGCCGTAGCATCGCCCTGGTAAAACATGCAGATATATAACCTTGATCACATATACACCCGTTTTCAAAAAGATTTTCATATAGAGAGATATATGGAAAGATAGATACTTTTGCCTTCTTGCACCAGCGCCCGTGTGCATTTTTCACTTGTTGTTGTCCAACTTCTGAAAAAGCTATGTTCAATTATAAAATTTCTCTTCGTCAAGTTCTTTGTTCCAAATTGTCAAAAAAAAAATGCAAGAATATTGTCTGCAATTCTCGTGACTTGCATGCTCTGAAAATTAAAGAATGCGGAATTCGGTCAGCAGTTTGTCAAATAATTGTTGTCGTTGCAGGATAAGAGGAAAAACCTCAAAGATTTTAATTAATTATTTTTACAACAGCGCGGATGAAATGAACAAGGACGGAATATATAATCAACTGCTATAATATTGTTGCTCCTTCCCACATATCCAATATTGCGGACATCATCCACCGTTACATCTTCCTTCTCAGAAAAAAAAAAAAAAAAACGGGGGTTCTGATGACACTCTTTTTTCATTTCATCTGGGTTGTTGCAAAAATTAATTTCTTTGAGGTTTTCCCCGATCCTGTAACAACAACAATTATATAACCTACAAATGACGGAATTCCGCTTTCTTTAGTATTCAAGAGTATGCAAATCAAGAGAATTGCAGACAATATTCGTGCATTCGTGCATTTTGATAAATTGGAACAAAGAATCTGACGAAGAGAAAATTTATCGTTGAACCGAGTCAATTTCACAAGTTAGACAATAACAAGCGAAAAATGCACACGGGAGCACGTGCAAGGAGACAAAAGTATCAAGCTATCTATATATATCTCTATTCGCCACTTTGAGGTTGCGCGGGAGACCGGATCGAGATGGTTGTGAAAGTACATTGTGGGACTGTTTTAGGGGAAGAATTTGCCGCCATGTTGAATTTTCATCCCCCAAACAGCCCCACAATGCACTTTGAAACCATCTCGACCCGGTCTCCTACGCACGCTCAAAGTGGAGAATATGAAAACCTTTTTGAAAATGAGTATAATGTATACATTTATAAAAAAAAAAAAGCGTGGTTTATCTATTTTTGTGGGTCTTAAGAAGGACGTATCGCGATTCATGGCTCATTTTTTTTGTTGTTGTTTATTTCTTCTGCTTTTAGACGTTTCGTTCGAGCAGTAAGAGAACGCCTGATACTTGAAGGAGAACGTCCTAATGGTATTGTTGGCGATCTAACCGCAATAAATATGATACGCGGAAGAGATCATGGCTTACCAGGCTACGTCAAGTTCCGAGAAGCTTGCGGGGGAAATCCAGCCGTTAGGTTTGATGATATCCTTGATACTATTCCTAGTGCTCAAGTAGGTAGGCTTAAATCTTCTGGCGTTTACAAAAAGGTGCAAGACGTTGATCTTTTCGCTGGCGGCATGAGCGAGACACCCCAACCAGGAAGTGCGCTTGGTTTCACCTATACATGTCTTATAGGTCGGCAATTCAAAGATTTCCGTTTTGGCGATCGCTTTTGGTATGAGCGAGATGATCACCAGACTGGGTTTACCATCGAACAACTTGACCAAATACGACACTCGAGTCTTGCCAAAGTTATCTGTGATAATACCGATGATGTGCGTCGCATTCATGCGAAGGTTTTCGTACACAGAAACGCACCCGGAGCCAATAATCCTGTAGTCGACTGCGATGATCTGCCCTTTATGGACTTGACTGTCTTTAAAGAAGGTGAGTACCACTAACATTTATTGTTTACTATTTCTGTCCTTGACAGCCATTACTTTGGGTCGGAAGAGTTAAGCCATTCAGACAGTGTTTAAGAGGATTCAACAATGGCCACAAAATCAGCGGATGTGAAATTGCTAACTCTGTAGTGGCCAATGATTCGCCAGAGAGAGAGAGAGGGTGTACACGAGCGAGCTTTCAGTGCATCTATTAAATATCACTGTTTATTTTCGATAGACACATTTTAGACTCGCCCAGGCTATTCGTTTTAAAGATATTTTATTTGTGGGTCATTTTACTATCTATTTAATATAATTATAATTAATTATTACTACTATTATTATCATTATCGTTATTATTATTATTATTATTATTATTATTATTATTATTATTATCATCATGACTTGTAAATAGTGAATTCCTTTTTACTATTTAGAATATTCTTATCGTGCCAGATTTAAAAGAGGAATAAGAAAAAAGACGTTTAATATCGGTGGTGATTGCAAAAGATAATAGTAATAATAATTAGTAAAGAAACACTGTCGGATTATATTTCAAGAAATATTGAGACATTGTGATCTTTTCTTTCTAACAGATATTAAGGTACAAATTTCGTTTTAATTCCCTTTAAGTGAAGCACTATACATAGTATTGAATATAGATTTTATCATTATTATTATAATTATTATTATTATTATTATTATTATTGTTGTTGCTGTCCTCTTGTTTCTTGTAGAACCTACGGAGGAACCGAATGCTGGCGAAGAAGAGAGTGGTGCGTCCACTACTGCTTGAAACGTTTTCCTGGTTATTTGAATTTAATGTTAGTTAAAAGTATTGTTGGTTTTCACATGACGTCATTAAAATCCAATCTAAAAAACTATCGATCCTACCGAGATTTTACCTTCAGGATGCATTAGAGCAGCTGAAAACTAATTTTCATACAAATTTTCGCTTCAAAAGGGTTCTTGGTTTTGTGATAGAGGACGCTTGAATTTTTAAGTTTTTGCGTGACGCGCCATTTACATGACGGCCAAGAGAGCTGTCATGTGGGTTAAAAAAAAATGACTTATTTCAGGAAATTTTGCTATTTAAACAGTTCATGAGTTAGAAAAAGTATTACTTTAATGTTTATGAGTTTCTCGAGGAATAAATTCCCGCTTTTTTAGCAAAACTTGTTAACAGATGTTTCTGTTGGTTTCCTTCCGCCATGTTGGAGCTCATCCAGGTGAGCACCAGCATGGCGACTCCATACAAATCCCTATAAATTTGGGTAAAACATTTCTTCGGATATCTCGTATACGAAATATTCCTCTGACCTGAATTTTGGCGAGGGTCTTTGTATATGTACCTCCTTTCATTTCCCAGATTCTGGACTTTATCTATTGGATAGTTTTGATTTTTATTTTGATCTATTTTGAATGGCGTGCCACTGAAAACCAGCAATAGAGCGAAAGTTTCCAACTTTTTGTCGCAGTTCATTTACGGTTCACATCAGGGTGCTGAGTTTATTATTATTATTTCTATTTTATAAATATATCTGGTTTTTTGGAAACCTGCTAAAAAATGTTAGTCTGTCGCACTGATTGGTAATTTAATGGTCCTTTCTACTGGAAAAGTAAAATCTCACCTCAAAAAGCTAAGAAATTCTTAAATACGCGAACCCCGCGTTTATGCAACAAGTTGACAGCCACCTTGACGGAAGCCTCCCTAAAACTTAGTCCTGGAGAGTGAGTGACTAAAAACTGTAAAATGGACTATCACATACTCAGGCTATAGATTAAAGTTAAACAACTGGCAAAAAATAATCTTGTTTACAGCGAGTTCCATGGTTACTTATAGAATGGAGTTAGACCTAGGGAGGGAGAAGGTACAGGAGGGTACATCTCCCTCCTCCCTACTTTTTCAGCCAATATCTCCCTCTTGGTCTAAAGATTGGTGGCGGGCAACACACAACTCCTGCACTCAGTCCTAAAGTAAGTTTGACCTTCAGAGCTTCGCCTCTACACCAACATACGGCACGAAGATTGCGTAATCACGGTACCGGGTATGTCATGCATACGAAGATTTGATTTTTCTTTTCCTTTTTTTTTTTGTTTAATGGAGAAAAAGCCCTACGGGGTACTTCAAAGAATTTATGGATGGGGGAGGAGGGGGGGGGGGGGGGGTGTGCCTCCCGATCTCCAAATTCTGACCTTATTTCAGACCAAAAAATGTCGTTATTCACACCCGTTTTTAGACCTGGCCTTTAAGAAATAGTGTCATCATTACCCCAATGATTTGATTTAGCGCCTTCCTTCCAATAAGCGCCTCCCTTCCAGTGTGTTTTTGTTAATAAGCGCCCCTAGTCTATTAGGCGCCCCCATTCCAATAAGCGCCTCCATTCTTATAAGCGACCACGATACAATATTAGAGTACGGGTATGTATCAACCGACGGAGGTTCATTTTCCTTTAATTGCTCACAACTTCTGAGCAGTAATGCCACAGTACAAAACAAGGATCCTTTCGACGGGATCATTGAATCGGACGTCGAAGAAAGCACTTAATTTAAAGCTTCTGTTTACGGCATTGATGTAAGTGACATTGTCAAAGATATCGGCGTAGAAATAGATCAAAATTCCCTCAAGTTAACTGAACATTCACCGTATATTGTTACTGTTACAGTTTTCTGTTATCGTTCCGTTTGTTGGTTTTGCAAACACATTACAAACCAACAGAAACTTTTCAGTACACGAAGTTCTACTTGTCTAGAACGTCCGAAGATCGTATTTGGGACAAACGTCGATCTTCACATGCCGATGAGCTAATTTTAATTAATAAATTGACTAGAAATATATGTATCGTTATCACTTGCTGTTAGTGGTGCACGCAGCTCGGAAGACTCTTTTGTTTTTCGACCAATCGGACAAAAGTCCAGATTCTGGACTACGGGCAGACGACGCGGAAAGTAAATATATCAGGCGTCCTCAGCTTAGAGCAGTTTACCCTCGCCTCCAAAACAAAAAGGGAAGAAGATCCGCCTGATCGCAGGTTACAGTTACGTTAACAGGTCATTTTTGCTCTTGCACCAGTCGTGTAAGTGTCAATTGTCACCCAAGCAAGGTTTCCAATTTCAAATGCAAACTAGGTGGTAGGCGGAAAGGCGTCCACAGGCACTGGGGGAAAGCCACACGGGCCTCAAAGTCCGGCACAAATGGCTCGATTGAAGGGAGGAATAATGGAGCGATCTCGCAGAGAGGAAGGGGAGGTTTCCTTCTTGGGCAAGGGCTGGAAAAAATACAGCTGATTCGAATTTCGGCAAAAAAACCGTATTTTTGTTGCGACTGGTCCGGTCAGGACCCTGCCAGATCGCAATGACCAGCGACTATGTATGAAGGGAGTTACAGTGGTTACGCAATTCAGCCTTAGGTCTCTTGAAACAACGAACAAACACCAAAACACAGTGGAATACATCAGAGGCAATTCTTTCTTTTCGTTTCCTTAAGCAAAAGTGTAGATCTAACGTTTTTTTATAGCGTTCGCAGAAATCAGTATTGTATTTTTGTTACAAAACTCTTATTTTCAAGGGTTGCCTGTAACGCGACACCGGCGCGTTTGCCAAAGAGGTCACGAGTCACCTAATGGTATGTACATTTTCAGGAGGAAAGGGTAATTTACATGGCGCGATCTGAATGGCTTATATAGTACTACATAGTCAATTCCAAGCGTGCCCATCTCCCCCCCTGGCATTTGTAGCACATTTTTCATTTTTTTGGAAAAGCTGCAAATGCCCCTCGGTGGGGCCGGGCGGATCATACAAAAACCCTACGGTGGGGCTTTAAACAGTGTACAAATTCCCCACCCCGGGACAACACCAAAATTGCATTTTCAAGTAAATAAGCTTCGATAAGCTGTAAATGCCATATTTTAGGAAATCTGTAATAATCTGTCGTGAACAAAACGCGTGAAGCACCCTTTGCAAAACTCTTTTAAGCTGCTAGTTATAGTAACTGTTATTGCAAAAAAAGATCACATCCATCTGATTATTATATATCAATACCTATATATCTTATTTTAGAAGGCATTTAAACGTTCCGTCAACATATTTAAAATCGTTGCATTTCATTGATCACCCGGCAAAACTCGAAGTTTATATTAGCTTTCAAATATCTCGCAGAGCTCAGTTCTAGGCCTCAGTTTCGGCGTCAATGATTCGTTCACAAGGAAACTGCCTTTCTTTTAAACTCTTCAAACGACGCATTGATTGCCTTTCCTCCATGCAAGAACTAATCACGATGGCGGGAAGCAATTTCATTGGACAAATGCAAAAACTGCTGAGGGATAGGGTGGTGATGGAGCGAAAACCACGTACGCTTATTTAACAATTCGCACTGGCTATTCGTACGGGACCCGTGCACCGACTTGTATTTGCTATTCATACGGGAGTCTTCTGAGTATGCGCAATACAGCAATTTATTCATGGCAGCTCCCGTACGCTCAGCTGGCATTTGTCATTCATTCGGGACTCTTTTTACAGACTTGCTTCGTTCCATTTTCAGCAGTTATGTATTCTATCGTCTTAATTTAATTCTGCTTTTTGTTTCCTCCATGGCACATGTCATAGTTTAAAGCATGTTTCAGTTCTTCCGGTAAGTCTTCGTCGTGTTATATCACGCTATTGTTGTTGTCGTTGTCTGTCACCTACTGGATATATGAACAATAAAAGGTCTGATAAAGGGCGAAGCCCTTAGACTTCTGAGAACTAACTCAGTAAATCCTTCTGTTTAGGGTTACGGTTGGTGCTATATGAATGAAAATCAAATTTTATCAAGCAGCGAGTACTCCGTGATAGAGTGGTTAGGCTACGTATTATAGATTCTACGCCCCGGGATCGGTTCTGAACCATACCACGTCAATGTTTTCTTTCCTTTTAGAATTTGCCACTGAACTTTTTTTCCTTAAAAATTGAACAATGGTTGAAGAGACACTTACACTTTCATGGAAATTTAATGACAGAAATTTCAAGAGACGTAGAAATTTCATATAAATTTCAAGAAGAAACTTGATCCCGTATGAATAGCAAATATACTTCAGGTATGGGTCCCTTACGAATAGCCACACCTGAGTATTGCGCATATTCAGAAGACTCCAGTATGAATAGCAAATACAAGTCGGTGTACGGGTCCCGTACGAATAGCCACAGGGTAAAAAAAAGCATATCGTCCCGTTCATCAGCAGACGGCGCATCTGACCGGATGAAAATGAACTCATTCAATTTTTTGAACTATCATAGAAGAGACGTCTGTACACAGGCTAGCGTGTGCATAAGATTCCGGAGGTCATATAATGCGCCAGGAATGGGCTCCGGGTGGCGCTTTTAATCCTGGGGGTTGTTCCACATAATGCCGGACCTATATGGGGAGGCTCCGCGCGAAAGGGGTACCTTTTTTAGGCTTCAGGTATACAAAAGAGTAGAGATTTCATTACGAAAGGGTAGGAAATGCATCATTTCGGTCAGTATAAAGGCCCAAAAGGACTAGGCTCACGATCACGTTGTTGATCTTTCCTAGCAAGAAAACACTATAACTTTGCATAGCTTATATCTTCTTCCACATTTATTGTTACCTCGGAGTCGTTGTAAACATTTCCGGTCAATTGATTTGTTTTATACATATTGAAATAACAACAGTCTCTGCATAAACATCTACATACGGCATTAGAAGATTGATCACTAAATACGCGATTACAATAATTGTATAAAAATTGATAAAAACAAAAAAAAAAATCAAATCAATGAAATCAATTGAAAAATTAAATATAAAAACACTGATATTGTTACCTAAAAATTGGCTTTTGAAGTACTGAATTCTTCCATAAGGCTGTTGTGTTGTTCAAAAACACGGTTGAATTTCACTGATCCAGTTGCTCGTAATGTTTACGTACTGAACAGTTTGAGTTTAACTGTTAATTCGGGTGATTCTTTTAGCACTTCTGACTCAGTAGGTAGCTCACTTACCATGCTTACTGTACAAGGTTTCCTGATAAAGACTCACTCGGAAGAGTTCGCTTGTAAATGGGTCTCTCGCATAGTATAGTTCATGAACTATACCACTTCCAAAATGTACTCATGCCATCTTTTACTGTGGGCTAACCATCAACAGCGTTTACATTCGCATGTTTGCATTCGTATGCTTCCACCGAAGATAAATTGCTAATAGCTTTGAGTCGCTTCAAGCTGCACGGAATGTTTTCTGCTGAAGTCCACTGATCTATTCTACGCCTTCTACCCACACACAGTTATCTTGCGCACGCGCTGAACACGCCAGAGTGCGATTTGTGCCACAAGGAAAAACCGAGCCGAATTGATAACTGGGCTGTGCCACAGGCAACCCAGTAACTAGCAAGGGTTTACAAACAAAATTCATCAAATATTGGTCCTTACGTGTGCATGTAATTTATTTATCACGTCAACGAGAGCCTCATTATCGTGCAGAAAGTCTCTAGCTCAATACCAGCATAATGTTGAAATCGTAGAAGGACCAAATGTCTTTTCTGGTGCCATGGGAATGCCTAAAAAACCACATGATTCCAATAATAACTGCAGATTTATGAACATTGATCTTCTGTTTGCTGATTGAGAAGAAAATCAATCATTCGATGTGGCTGCATTGAAAGTCTTATATTGTGCAATAGCTGGCACATCCCATAGACATACGCTTATAAATTAATTATATATTTTGATCGTTCCATTATTTTACCTAAAAATCATTTTAATCTTGTGGATTATCTGGTTTATCCAGAATGCACTTTTAATACATTTTGTGACAGTTTTGCCAGATAAGAACCAACACCTCACTAATTATGATAATTATTGATTCTTTCAATAGCTTTGTCAACATTAGCATAATGGACGCTATGAATGCTCATGAAAAACGCCATCATTGACAGATTTCCCTTTTGCATAAGAAAGAAGATGAACACCCGAAAATCCTCTGGAGTTTTCTTTGCGACAATCCCAAGGCGGATATCCTGAAAATAGGGAGAGCTGATGTATCAAAAAGACCCGCAAGCCTCTAGGCATCTAGCTACTGCCAAATCGCAAATAATCTAAAATCCACATATTTGTGACACCAGATTTTTGGCTGTTAGCCTACCTGAAATGCTCATATTGATTGGGATGTTTGTCAACACAAAAATTTCATGTGGTTTTCCAACTGCATGTACTGCTCTAGTACTACCTGCTCAGCCATCAACAAAGCATCAACTGACCCCTGTACTGTTGCTGCTGTTGTTGTAGCTTGATCTATTAAACCATTGACACATGCTGCAATATTGGTAGAGCTCCCAGTATGGCTAACAAGACTGTTAACTGCTTCAGCAATAACTGACCCCTGTATAGCTGTTGCTGTTGCAGATAATTTAATCAAAACAGCATTTGTGACCTTCTCTACCAAATCATCTACATAACATTAGTGCTCCACGGGTGGTTGCACTAACTGATGTTTCTGAGCTGCTTGGCTGTCAGATTCTAGCCAGGAAGATTGCCTCTGCTTTGGTGGACACTCAGAGAGACACTCAAAAACAAATGAAACTCAACACCAGTATAAAGTTGAAAAATGACTAATAAATCTGCACAATGGGAAAAATCAAGAAATTGGCAACCATAGTTCATCTATACTGTCAAAAACAACGGTCGTCTTTACACAAGAGCCTAAATTAACTAAGAAGTATTTCAAGACAAGTAAGTTTTAAATTCTTCCAGTAAAAGGAAGCTTCAGATTTCTCTTAGGCCTTCACGCACATATCTTTGGTTACTAATAAGTAAAACTTAACCAAATAAGCCTTACTTAATTGCCTAGTGTAAAAAGACCACCAATGTCATGCATCACAAGCCACGGCAGACCATGAAATTAACCGCTCCAACAACCTTTAAGGTTGGAGACCGCAATACCGCACATGGTAGCGCGAGAATCCCGCAATATATACCGCATCAAAATTTAGCCAAATACAGAAACCGCAGTTAAAAATGGGAAAAAGTTGACGTTGTCAATACTACAAATCCTCCTTTCAAATAGAAATAATACTTTTACGTCAGTGTTTCCAAGTCACGGTGCGTCGAAGTCTGAGAGTGCGATAAACATAAGATCATCGCAGTCGTTTAATTTTGTTCATTACATGTATAGTATACGTTTACGTAAATGATACAACGGGAGTACTTGGGTTAATTTTTGCTGGGTATGTGCCGCTGGCCTCTCAGAGCCCCTAACCCATTATAGTCTATTCTGTGGCCAATTGTTGGTTTTCACATGACGTCACTAAAATTCAAACTAAAAAACTATCGATCCTACTGAGATTTTACTTTCACGATTCATTAGGGCAGCTGAAAACTAATTTTCATACAAATTTTCGCTTCAAAAGGGTTCTTAGTTTTGTGATAGTGTACGATTGAATTTCTAAGCTTTTGCGTGACGCGGCATTTACATGACGGCCAAGAGAGCTGTCATGTAGGTTAAAAAATGACTTATTTCAGGAAATTTTGCTATCTAAACAGTTCATGTATTTGAAAAAGTATTACTTTAATGTTTATGAGTTTCTCGAAGGATGAATTCACGCTTTTGTAGAGAAACTCGGTAACAGATGTTTCTGTTGGTTTCCGTCCGCCATGTTGGAGCTCATCCAGGTGAGCACCAGCATGGAGTCTCCATACAAATCTCTATAAGTTTGGGTAAAACATTTCTTCGGATATCTCGTATGCGAAATATTCCTCTGACCTGAATCTTGGCGAGGGTCTTTGTATACGTACCTCCTTTCATTTCCCAGATTCTGGACTTTATCTATTGAACAGTTTTGATTTTTATTTTGATCTATTTTGAAATGGCGTGACACTGAAAACCAGCAATTGTAGACCTCATCTTAGTCACTTTTGGACAAATATTTAATTTTCGCGATCCCAGCTTAGTCATTTTAGTCGTTTAATGAAAAACGCTTTTAATTACTTTTCATCTACCGTACAAACATTCTGGTACGTTTGCTAACCGTAAATATGAAGAATGAGTCGGTCTTACCCCCAAAAATCAGAAAATGCGCGACCACATTCTAGTAACTCTCGTGAAATAGTCAATCCACCCGTGAAAATGCGACCCATCCAGCGGCAGATCCCCATTAGCCTCTTAGAAGGAAGTAACCCCCCCCCCCCGGGCTGCCATGCTACGTAGGCTAAGCACACACGAATAGTTACTTGTACATTCTATATTCCTGCATGCACAACGAGAAGAACAAGTAATAATTTTTAGACCACACCATCTTCATAGATTATCTTTCGACACTACGCAATTTATAACGACCTCACTGACCTCACTATTTGCTGGAATATCTGACTGATCACTTACTAGTTGACCCTCTCAGGGATCGCTCGCCATTGTTTTGCGACTGGCACGAAAGTGGCGGTAAGATTGGTAAGGAAGTTAACCAAGCTGACAATTCCCACAAGTTCCATGAGGTCATAAATAATGCGACATGTTTACGTATCATTGGATAAGAAAGTTAATGTCGTTATTCATATCAAGTATTAACTGAAATTACAAGCCATACGATTTGTCTGGACTGTTTCCGCAATACACGATCTCCGACTGTGCAACTATAGGAAGATACGCAGGTCACGCAGGCTAGCTAGAGAGACCTTTTAGGATTTGTATCCTCTTGTCATGAAAAAGAAGCAGATCACCGCGACACAACGTTTTTTTCACCGAATACCGGTGTATGATTGAGTTTATACAGAAATTCTACCAATATAAAATTTCTTTGGTTTTATTGGCCACATTTTCGCTGAAAACTCTTCTCGAAAAAGTTCCCCTGCACGAGCCAAACATGTTCGGCGAACAGTCGAGTTTGCGGGTAAACTTTCTGGTATAAGAAGATCACGAAAGCAGCGCGATAGATTCTGGCCTCTGACTAGGCACAAAAATATTAATTTTTTTAGAGCCCAATAACAGACAAGCATTTGAAAGAGTCGTAGATCGGATTCGTAAAGAGTTGTATTCAAGGGGCTCTCTTGCCAGTTTTTGAAAACGTTCGCCGCCGTTTTTTCTGACCAAAATGAACCCCCCTGGGTCTCCGAGGATGCTCCCAACATTGTTGGATGCTACATGATGTGTCCGTTTGGACACCCTGTTGCATGTTGTTGGATGTTGTTGCGCGCTGTTGCACAAAGTTTGAAACCGGTCAAAGTTTTAGCCCTTTGCAAACGAGCTCAAACGGACGCAACATTCAGGCCAACACCTCCCAACATTTCTGGGAGTTGTTGCGTCCGTTTAAACCTAGCTTAACTAGAAAGTTTCACGTTGTAATCGTGCAAACAACGGAAAAGGAATGTACAAAAAATGTGCAAAGTTGTTTGTTTGCTAATTAGACCTGGCCTATTAATTTTTCGTCATTCTCGTTGCCGTCGCCGTTTAGCATTACACGATTTTATTTTTTGTTTGAGTAAACTATAAGTATATAAACGAAATCTTCGCTTTTAGCCATGGCTAAATCTATATATTATCGTCTCAATTTAGTGTACTGTAAACCTTGAGCCCTGTGCAAACGGACGCAACATTGTTAGATGTTACATGCATATTGCGTCACATGTAACCCAGGTTCTGTGATAGTAACACAGTACGGTTCCAGTAAAATTACAGTGTTTGTATGGGGTAAAAGTACGATCCTGAGAATTGTAGGAAATGCTAAGATAACGGTCAATGAAACTTACTCTACAGTTAGTTGTTGTTCAGCAGGGAAGACTAACTTTTGGCAAGCTATGTATCAGACACGCGGGATGGATTTGATTTGTACAGTGCTCAGGCCTTTGATATTGTTAAGAATCAGCCCTCGTATATTTCCTGACACACCGCAGAAGACGTGTTCCGGCCACGATTTGTCCTGATTTTTCAGAACAGAAGTATCGGAGACATGACACTCTCTGAAACCTCTACGTTTCATGACACCTC
Organism: Porites divaricata; assembly: GCA_038088405.1. Classification (NCBI taxonomy): domain Eukaryota; kingdom Metazoa; phylum Cnidaria; class Anthozoa; order Scleractinia; family Poritidae; genus Porites; species Porites divaricata. Next base: position 13,981,252 of record JBBMOI010000001.1, read on the forward strand.
GCCTGTCGATATACGATTTTCTAAGTGCCATGGAGTGTCGTGGCCCTGTGCCCTGGGTGAATTTGAGCGAATTATCACAAAATTCGTTTGACCATTAAGGGCAACAACAACTAACTGCACAGTAAGTTTTTGTGACCTTTATTTAGTATTCCCTACAAATTTTAGGATCGTACTTGTTCCCCAACAGGGGTCTTTTTTGCATGAGCATGCGCGACCGCTGACTTGACAAAGAGCACGCGACCAGTGACAGCGACCGTGGTGCATAGTCATAGGAGCCAAATTGTTCACTTTGAAAACTTGCTTGACATTGAAATGGTAGCAGGAACTTAGGAAAGACCTTCGTTGTACAAGATAAGTAAAGATCTGGTGATTTAAAGTGGAGACTGATGCGCTGAACGAGTTGAAAGAACAAGTTTCTCAAGGATGTCTGACACGAACATGGCTGCTTGTTATATTATTGTTTGGCGCTCGACTCGTGTCTTGATTCCCGTTCAAGAACCGCAAAGTTTGGTATAGAATGCATTGCTGATGCATAGTTATTGGGCAAAATGTTCTTTATTAAGTGCTTGTCTATAAATCGGATGTAAATTAGTTTCTCGATACCGTAGAGGATTTCTGTCAATAATTTGTTCATAGCTGATATAGCCATATTTCAGAAGTGGATTAATAACGATCAGCGGGCGACTAACACGCTGTTATCGGTTGCAATAGAAAGTTGTTCCCTTAAGTATTTTAGCGGTACAAAGTTTGTTTATCGGAAAATTGTAGAACTTGTTGTTTTTGCGTGGACTAACATTGTAACGCATTATTAACAGGAATATTCATTTAGCCAGAACTTAAGTGCTGTAAAAATTTTTAACTTTTGGTCGGCATCACATGTTTACTGTACTTCTTGGGAAACCTAACCGTTTGTTTCATCGAAATCGGTCGCAAGATTCGACTTTAATTCCGGTCCTATTGAATACACTTTTGACTGTGTCTCATTGATATTCTTTTTTTTTTATTTTTCGAGACATACAGAGTGACTACCAACAACATCTCACCAGGTGACTAATCTACGTCTCGTGTGCTGTTAATTTTGTAGCTTTTAAGTGCTGGAAAAATTGTAGAACACAAACTAATTCACTGCTGAACTCAACACCGGCTTTTGCGCACTTCGAGCCCGCTCGATGAAATTTTTCTGTTTTTTTTTTTTTTTTTTTTTTTAATATTTCTGTTCCTTTCTCATTTCAAAACGAGGAAAATTGAAAGTGTTCACTTGCATCAACAAACGTTTCGGCACTTTGTTTTGACTTTGATGAGGTTAGCGCAATCCTACAGGCACTACATATACGCGCAATGTTGTCCAGGTCAAGTGGGGAGGTGAAATTTGATTGTAGCTCGTGTATGTTAAAGGTCTACTTCGCTTTTGTTTAGACCATGTGACAGTTTTTTTGCAAACTACACATTTTGTTAAATCACGAGCACATTCGCCAAGACCAACGAGAAAAATAATCGCGACGATGGCTTTGAGACGCGTTATTTTGATGAAGGCAGACCCTTTGGTGAGCCTCCATGCACATCACTTGTTCAGCGGTCGCGCATGCTCATGCAGAAAAGATCCCTGTTCTTGTTCCCCACAAAAACACTGTAATTTTACTGGAGCCGAACTGTGGTACTATCAGAGAGGCTAGGTTACCTGTGGTTGCGTCCGTTTGCACACCCTGTTGCATGTTGTTGTTTGTTGTTGTCGTTGCGCAAATTTTCGAAACCGGTCAAAAGTTAGGCCAACAATGTTGAAAGTAATGTTGGTCCGTTTGCACGTACCTTTAGAAGCTTGTTGCTATTGATGAAGATGAGGAGCATCGTTGTTGTTCGACTTGACTTCTAAATTAGATGTTTACACCTTGTGAAATAATTAAGGAAAATATCATGCTGTTTAACGTTATGCTGAGCAAATGCTTACTTAAGAAGTTTTCTTTTATGGACCTTAGGTCCGTTCAAACGGGAGGAATATTGTTGGCGAACAACTTCCAACGCAGCATTGTTGGGTGTTACATATTACGTCCGTTTTGCATGTTGTTGCGTGTTGCTGGGAGTTGCTGCGCAAAGTTTGAAACCGGGGCCAACAATATCGGGAGTTCCTGCGTCCGATGGCACGTACTTTTGATATTAACCGGTTAGAATAAAATCTACATCTCGAGAACTCGCACGCGCTAAAATAAAAGGAAAATTTGATCTTTCTTTCTGTAGTTTAACTTTTGAACAAAATTCCCGCAAAATAAAGCAAAGTGTGTGTATTCTCTGGATTTGAACGTTCACTGTGAAATATGCGCATACAGGGGCGTAGCCAGGATTTTTCAAAGGGGGGGTCACAGAGGCAGAGCTCTCAAGTTGATTTGTTGGGAAAGAGTGAGATCTTGTGACGCCGCTGGCGTCACCCCACTAGGGGGGTCTGGGGGCATGCTCCCCCAGGAGATTTTGAAAAATGGAAGTAGCTAAGACGTGTTTTCCTTCATTCTGAGCAGAAATGCCATGCTTTAAAAGTCGGAGTGCGACTCTGAACTGAAATCCGCCATTATGTGTGGATGCTCAACACGTTACCGGGTCAGCATATGTGAACATGCGCAATAGTCATGAAAGCCACTGGCCAGAGAAACGCTGGCTCTGCACAAGAATAAAGTGTTCGAAGCGAGTACAAACCAAACAAGGACTTAAATTATATCATAAAACATAGTTTATTATAAAGGAACTTCACTAAAGGAGCAAGGAATCTCAAATGCGTGAGAAATAATACTTTCAGCGTGAGAGCGTAAGACTGAATTTGTTTGTGTGAGACTTGAGAGCTCTGCAGAGGCTACTCACCAGATCACCATCCGGGGATCGCCGACTACAGGGTGTCTCAAAACTTCGTTCCTCTAATTTCATGCGCTATAGCTTTTGATCAAAACTTTATTTTTACATGAAATTTTTAGAAGATGTTTATTTCTCTATCAAGTACGTGTATTCAGAATTTCAGTGACTGGCATGCCCTTTTTGTTTTTTTATCACATTTTGTAGCCGTTGCGGCATGAAGTAGACACGGCGTGTAGACCCACAAATGATCTATTTTGAGCATCTTATCACTGGTGCGCAGGATCCAGTTCAACCCCCAAACAATATTTGTTTAGTTTAGGCAGCTGAAAAAGTATACTTTAGGCATTCATCCAAAAAAAGATAATCATTCCGGCCCCCTTCCATAGCAAGGCATTTGTACTTCTTTACAAATGTGAAACGAGCTGGGCGTTAATTGGCAGACTAAGGAGAGGTTTTTTTGCCATCTCAGGGGCCTCTAATTTTAAACATTTCAAGGATCTTTTCATGACCCTTTTATTTGGCTTGCTAACTATGTGAGACTGAGCTTCCTTGTCGAGTCTCCTATTTTGTATCTATCCTTCTTTAAAACTATTTTAGCTGCTTTATTCAGGGCTTTTGGTCTTCCCCTTAGTTTCTTGCCTTCAAAAACTTCATTTCTCCATCACGATCATTCTACCACCCAACATTCGGATATTTCCAGTTTTTTAACAATTTCTACAACAGATAAGCCAGTAAATTTGATCATATTCCAGTAAATGTGATCATATTCACATGTATTTTGCGCAATATAAATCTTAAATTATTATTATTATTATTATTAAATCGAAGTATACAGCCTTGTGCTCTCACGCAGCTAACGTTTTTGCGTTAAGGGGATTTATCTTTCGTGATATTCACAAAAGAAAACGAAGGAGTTTGAGCAATTCGGGCTATGAAATACCAAAAAAGTGGCTGCAAAATATATACGCGCACGCGCACCTTTGGTGCGGAAGTACACAGATCGAATATTCGAGTCAAAAGATAGGACAACAAGTATGGAAATAGTGAATTATATTGAAAGACACAACTTTTGTTGAAAAGATTTGCTTACCAAGTCCAATCGTACTGAAATACAGACCTATAAAGTAGAGGAACGAACTTTTGGGACACCCTATATATATGGTTTATACCGCTGCTTTCCTTCGTGTATCAGCGGGTTCAGTCGTATTATCGTGAAACACGCTCCATCACTTCACACATTACTTGTAACACTAAAAATGTGATCTACATGGTTCAATGTAACCGTTGTAATTTACAATATATAGGTGAAACTAAGCGACGTCTCAAGGACAGATTTAACGAACACAGACGTGCAGTCGACAAAACTAACATTAAATCTAAACCCACTACTGTTTCTGAACACTTTCTCTCTCACTCTAACCATTCTCGTACTGACATGCAGTTAATCCCACTAGAGAAAATTCATTCTTCACGTGACTCAGTTCGTAAGGCCAGGGAGTCGCATTTGATAGATAAGGCCATGACTCTTGAACCTCATGGCCTAAACCGCCGTGACGAATTATTTTAATCCATATCCTTAGTATTTTTCCTTTCCAGTCTTTATGTTGTACGTCATTTCCGCCTCTCCCTTTTATTGCGTAATTCTCCATTTATATAATATTGTGATTGCTACATAAGTTCAGTAACATCTGTAAACCTGAAGAAGGCTGGTTTGGCCAGCCGAAATATTGTTACAAAAACAATATACGTTGTTTTAAATCAGCTTTGCAGTAGTCTTTGGACTTCTTGTTCTTGGTATTATCGTGGCATGAAGGCCCTTATTAACTAAAGACAAGAGCCTTTGCAAAAAAACAAATTTAAAAAAAGTGGGCTTTTCAACAATGGCTTTTGCGACCAAGATATTGTCATGGCGTTTCCGCCACCAGAATATTGTAGGTTGTTTGTTCAAAAGAAGGCCTACCAAGGGGGGGTCACGGGCACCCCAGGACCCCCCCCCCCCCCCTCTAGCTACGCCCTTGCGCATATTCGCGATTTTGCGAAACAAAAGAGCTAAAGGGAGAAAATAATAGCGTACTGCATTCATTGTTTAGTTTGCCACCTATAACGTATTAATGAGCTGCGTCGTGCATTTTGGCAACCAATGGCTAAAGCGCTTTCATAGAGTCTCTGTATGATTGCGCGTAATATGACAGATCTACGAACTTTGTTGGACTGGAAATAAATGTCCCGAGAACAATAGGCATTCTGCGCGATGACTACCTTTAATTTTCATTGCCTTTCTAATTGTCCAATTTTGACATGTCCGGTAATAGGGAGCTTCTACTCGGACAGTTTTGGGACTGGAGATGAAGCGTTAATAAGCTATTAAGCCTCTTGCCAGTCGGACGCAACATTAGAGAAATTTAGAGCAACGTTTACGCCAAAGGCAAACGTGAATTTGCACCACATGATCAAGTTTTCCCCTTAATTGTCGTTTACTGCTTATTACTTTTCAAATTGTATCTGGCGCATGCCGTTTACTGTAAACGTGACTTTAAATCTCAGTCTTTATATTGTTTGCCAGCAACTCCTAACATTATTAGATGCTGATGTTAGATGTCGCTTCCGTTTGCACACTTAGCTGTTACATGGTGTTGCGTGTTGTTGGGAGTTGTTCCGCAAAGTTTGAAACCGGTCAAACTTTTAGCTAACGGACGCAACAACTCACAACAATATTGGGACTTGTTTGTTAACAATGTTTCTTCCGTTTGCATGGAGGCTTAAACGGCCGTAATAAAAAGCACACACGCATTTCGAGCATGTTGTTATAATATTGACTGAGACAGTTAGAAACCGAATTAGAAATGACAATCTTTCAGTCTTTGAGAGAATACTACAAAGTTGTTGAAACGTCAGTCACTGTCAACAACAACAGTCCTATTAAAGACTACGTTTACCCGGATGATCAAACTCAACCTACTTACTTTTGAAATGACTCCTGGGCTCAAACCTTTCAGAGAGAGGTTTTAAGTTAAGCACATGGAGGGTTCGGTGGTTCTCTGAGAAAGTGCATGAGCCTTATATCCTAAAATTTAAAGTTGTTTTTATTCAAATAAACATATTTTTGGGATACAAAGGCAAGCAGTTTTTACCGATAAACGGACTGGGATTTGGGAAAGCTGCCCTTGTTTTATGGTCTTCTCCATGTAATTTTTTCTACTATGCATTTTTAAGGTAGGCTTCATCTGCTATTCCGATTCCTTTTCAGGAATGCTGGAAGGAGTAGATCCCAAAGGAGGAGTCCTCGGACCAACATTCCAATGTATTGTAGCAGAGCAGTTCAAACGCCTCAAAATCGGAGATCGCTTTTGGCATGAAAACGAGGCTAACGTATACTTAAACACCGACCAGACAGCATTCAACCGTTGCCAGCTTCGAGAACTCAGAAAAACACTTTTTTCCAAGGTAATCTGTGAAAATGGTGGTGACTTTTCGGCTATTCTCAGATGGGCCATGAAACAATCTAAAATAAGAGTGTCTTGCGACGCGCTGCCAAACATCAACCTTGAGGCATGGATTCCTGAATGTGAATCAGAATGGAATATTTGGCCGGGTAAACGTTGAAAGAGTGGGTTTGAAAAATCTTTTCATTTATCTTCATCCAAAGGTAAAATATAAATATATACCGGGCACAATATCCCAACCTTACAACTAGCTTTGAGTTCGTTTCGAAGTGTTTTTCCAGAGGTAAAATTACAGTAACTGTAAAATTACATTGTTTTTATGGGGACAAGTTACTGTCCTAAAATTTGTAAGGAGTATCAAACAAACGGCAATAAAAATTTCTCTGCGGCGTAGTTTGTTGTGGTTACCCTTGATGATCACACGAAGTTTCTTGTTAATATGTCTTCCATACAATTCGCCCTTCATACAAATAGACCAGATAGGGGCAAGAGAAGAAATGTTGAAAGCCGCCATTGCTCCCTTCTCAACACCACTTTTTCCACGAAATTCGAAATCTAATGACAAATAAACACGCTGTACGGGCTCTTAAGAAAAGGACCGCCCGGACATGGAAACCAACGAAGCTTCCCCAGCTAACGGAATGAATCCAACAGACTTGGTAAAACCCGAAAGAGAGCTTTATCGTCTCTTAATGGTAAAACTCGAAGAAGAGAATCCAAAAATGACCGATTCGACTTGCGCCGAACTGAATAAGTCAGCACTGTCAGTACAAACGCAACTTGGGCTCCCTGGCTGGCCTAGTGGACGTTACTGACCCAAAGTATACTTCTTCCGCTGGTAACATGGGCTATTATAAAGAGCTATGACAGCTAATGATTTCTGGTCGATTTTGGCCAATTTTACGTCGGTGGCTTCAGTTCCAACGGCTGTTTCAGACAAAGGTACTATATGTAAGTGATGTTTATCGAAAATAATGGTTACGTATAATTACAGCGTTTTTAACTTTAACATGAGAATTACATATTTTTATTCATACAAATCTTTATATTGTCTTTGTTGCGTAAATTACGACACTCAGATTACGCTACAAAGGTAAAGAGACTCTTAGAGCTTGGTATACCTGTACCCCTCTCCCAAAGATGACCTGTTGAGCGGCACATACCCGTACACTTCCAGGATACATGGAGAGCAAAGCAATTGACTGGGTTCATTGCAGTTTCGAGAGCGAACTTCATGGTGAATTGATTCACTGATTTAACTGTTTGTTACCGAACGGCAGCCTGGTAGTGTCAGGACACACATACAAACAAAGAACTTAATTGATTCAGCTAACTTCAATGAAAATGAAGGATGGTGAACTCGTGCAACAACGGAAAAAAATTATTTAGTCCTTTTTTTTTTTCTTCCTTGGGGTCGACTTTGGGTTAAATCGAGCAACGCGAGGTCAAATTTTAGGGATCATTTACAGTCTTGAAATGAATGACAAAGTTTTTAACTGACAACCGAGACCTGGATCCAAAAGTATTAACTGATGTTAGACAAACGAACTGAAATTTGAAATTTCTAACTGAGATTTAAATTACACCTGACTACCAGGCCACTTTTGCAAGTTGAGCACCAGGTTAAAGGAACTTGCTAGAACGCCGCGAGAACGGCTCTAATAAACAAAATGAATAAACGCTGAGGAAAACAAAATGCAAAATGTTGCATAGTCGAACCTTATAAAAACCTCCTTTCAACATAATAATTGTGACGACTTTCACCTCGATCGAATGCCTTCCAATAAACTCGACTTTACGAGCGATTGACTGATTCATTGATAATTAATGTGGACACCTTTTTCGCTCTGTGCTCAGGCAGATGGTGTAAGTGCTGTGCGGCTTAACTGTAATTATGTTTGTTTGTGGAATAGGCAATATCAGGTCAGAAACTAAAGGCAATACAGCAAAGATCATTTTGAAATTGGTTTGATTCCCGTCACAACAGCCGCCCTGCTGAGATCTAATTTTAGGATGATTTTTATGGGCAACTGACTACCTTCAAGAGCAAGCGTTAAATATAATGAATAAAGCTGAAAAAACTGGCATGGATGCATTTGACGTATTGTAGAGCCTTGGGAATAATATTTCCTAACTCTAGCTACCAGCAAGCGCTGTATCAGGCTAAGCTTACATCTTTAGGGAACTTTTATGTCAAAAGCTAATGGCTGCTATGAGGGATGTGAGCCACCCAATATCTTTCCTGGCTCCGCAAGAGACGATAAGAACATTACCATATCAATTAAGATCAGGGAATACAATACCAACAAGAACAATGAAAAAGACTAAAAGAGCGAATGACTTTTTTACATTTAGATTTGGATAAATTATACAATTATACAATTACTGTATTATTGATCATTGGGCTTGTAAATGGTTTTAGTATTATCTTGTAAATTTTTGTAAATTTCACTGTTTATTCAGTTATATTATCTGCTAGAAGTGTCAATAAACTATTATTATTATTATTATTATTATTGTTGTTGTGCTGGCGTAATTTAGATGAAAAAGTAAAAAAGGAAGTTTCAATCAAGCAAAAGTTAATCAAGTTCTCATGACAAAGAAACCAAACTGTGTAAATTGTTATAATTATAATTATAATAATAACCATTACTTGCAATGGTTCCTACAAATGTATCCGATATTTTTCTGTGTAGGCTTATTTATCAAGAACTCTACATACAGTGTGAAACGGAATTCACCTGATCTTTTTATGGGCGTGACTAATGAAAACTATTAGAAGCAATACCCTCTTGTGTGCTGTTTACGCCCCCGCTACCTAAAAAAATTATCTAATAAGACTCCTGCAGGGTTTTTTCAACTTTTGACTAGGACCAGTTAGCGAAAATCCGACCAACAAGGCGGGAAAAAATGCCTTATTATCAGCAAAGTTACCAAGTTTGAAAGTGATTTCTTAAAAACTAACGAAGATATAGCTTACATTAGTTTAAGGCCCAGCTGTTCCGGCAGTGTTTCTTTCCAGTAGTGTTGATTCGCTCACTGCTCTTGATCAAAAGTCGAAAACCTTTCGAAGGGAAGGGTCTCGATTCGTAAAGACCAATGAATCTTGAAAGTTTCATATGGATCCATCTTCGAAGGAAAGTAATTGAACACTCATCTGTTTACAAGTTATTAAAATGAAGGTTCCTAATTGAATGTTTTTATTGTAAAATGTAAAAAAAAAAAAATTAAAGTACGGCAAACTGGCGATAATAAGGAGGTTAGCGTTTTGAGACCTTCTTTTACTGGCTTATGTCGGTTAAAATTTCTGTATGTCTAGCTAACGCTAAAACCAAGAGTTTCAATTTTGTTTTTATTTACTTAGAAGAGATCTTAAAACACTACTAACATAAATGGCCCTATAATAACTCAGGACTTTGTGCCCAAGTCAGCGGTAATATGCTAATAGCTATACTCACGAACTATGGTGATATTACTAATAAGCTTTCACTAACGAGAAATTGCTAAAAAATGATTATTCATTTTAGGTGTCACTTTCTCCGTTCTTGTACGGCTCTTCGTTACGAAAAGTGATATCCTGGAACACCGGCTAGTTCTATTAAAGTCTGAATACCCATGATAAGGATTGTGTCTTTCACTGATGTCACATGCATATATGACGACATCTTGACTAATAACTATACAGTTCATTAGCTGTTTCGTTCAAAGGAAGTGCTCGTTTTGTCCGTAAAAGTTTGAAAGGGTCAACAATAAAACTCATCAACAATGATGAAGTGCAAATTTAGACCTGCATTTTGTTTATAATATTGAAAATCGGTGGGTTTGGAATACAGCATTCAATCTGTGATCAGACTGAGCAACGGCTTCTAAGAATATCTGAACATTTCATGAACGAAGAAATAATTATTAATTAAATCTAGATAAGTCTAGTAAGTTATCACTTCAGTGTCAAACCTTGCTCCAACACAACTTCAGTGCTGTTTGTGTCATATCCCTTTCCTTTTGAAATTCGCGTCCATTTTGGTACGTTTTGTGTTGATAACGCCGTGAACTTTATTTACTCTGCCGTGAATGTCCTGTTTCCATCTTATTCTAGAAGGTCGAGAAAAGGTTTTGTTCTTTCCTCCCTTCCGTAGGCTGTCATTCTTTAGCGGCCGATCACTAATTTCGCTTATTCTATAAGCTTCAATCTGCTGCTTCCTCTGGTCATATGAATCTCCAATATGTACCGAGAGGGTTCTATCTAGAGTCTTTGAAGCTCCCCCCAACCCCCCAAAAAATGTCCAGCTTCCCCCCCAAAAAAATTTTTATCATTACAGTACTTCACATCAGTATATACATAACTACAACGGAAAAATCATCCAGACGTGACCAGGTCAGTGCACAAGAAGTGAGTATTCCCTGCACAATGACACTATATGACAATTAAGAAACATGGAGTATTGGAACATTGTCAGTACGTAATCACGACTAAAAAATAAAATAAAATAAAATACCTTTGTAACTGATTTCTCAAAATTGAGTCTCAAAATGCACCAGATTGCATCTCAGCGCTTATTCACTTCAAGAAATTTCCCGGGGGGGGGGGCATCACGGCCACCGAACCCCCTCGGAAGCTCGTCGTCGAAGGACTTCTCCCCCAAACGATAAATAGTAGATAGAACCCTGACTGAAACCACTCCAACTAAATTCCCACTGAGTTGAGGGCATTTTTTTGGCCATAAACATGAAGCAAATTTCATTTCCGTCGAAGTCCCCCATCTACAAAAGGAAAGTGTCTGCGTTTAAAGAAATGGAAGAGACGACGTCAATGCAACCTCGTTGATAATGTGCATTTTAGTAAAAGTAATGAATTTGCGAAAAGTATTGATCAAATTTTTTCATTTCAAGCAAGATTGATGGATGCTCAGTGAGACTGCTAAACACGAACAAAAGAATTACCAATCAGCTAGGAGAGCTTAATATTAGTTTTGAAGTTCAGCAGGAAAAATTCCACCGCATAAACACTGGTCTGCCGGATTGTTTGATTGTTCATAATTTCTCGGTCATTAATCATTTTTAATCATTACCTCCCACAGCCAATATCTTTGTATAGTGAAAAATGATGACAAAACAGAAATATAAAACCCAACGTAGTCCAGCTTCCAGCTGGTTTGCAAAGATCAGTAGAAAGAGCCTCAATCGAAAGTATTTTATATTCTAAAGAAGGATTGTTATGGTTTTCAAAACACATTTCACTGCACTACAACACGGTAAAAAGGAAAACCACAAACCAAAAGAAGTTTACTTAAAATCTGTATCATGCTTGGATCAGCGTAATTTTGCCATGAGAGACTTTCTCAGCCGGGGTCGAGAGAATAATTCACTTAATAAGCCAGAACCCGTTAATCGATATGAGATTTTATGGGGGCAATCATTTACACAAGATTGAACAAGGAAAACCGCCCTTCGTCCACAAGCACATGCAAGTATTAACAATTGAGCCATCTGTCTTACACCGAGTCAATCAGTACAGTCAAAAACTCGCTTTAATTTATGCTTAGCGAATCTAAAACTTGAAACTATCACAGGTCAATTATCTAAATTTTATACATCTTCGGCATCTTAACCTGTCTCTGTATGATAAACATGCAAGCTACGCCAAAGCGTAATTTGTCAAACAAGGATGGTGTTCAGTCCTGTTTTCTATTCACTTAAGCCGCAGCCGGATGCAATAGCCATTCAATAAAGAGTTTGCCGGATACATTTCAAAGTGGATTATATATTTTCGTAGAAAACATTGAAAAATCAGCCTCAATCGTGAGGTCTAGAGAAAAACAACTTCATGCATGGAGAAACACTTAGTATACGTAATCTTTTTGTGCTTTTAAATCTATAGGCTTTATCGACCGTATTTTGATTAAGAAAAGATTTTGAAGCCCAACAACTGTATGTCGTTCGCCTAATTGTCAATTGAAGTAGCTCGAAATCTTCGTCTATTTTCATATTCCTTTGATAAAAGCAATTTTTATCCACTCTGCGCGCAAGCTTCTACAACTTTCCTCGCTACCCCATAACGTCTGTTACTGGCTCTTTTTATGTAGAAATGGTTGTCCCCGGAAAGAGGGCTACTCTCCCCAGTGTCTCCCAGCCGATTCAATTTTAGCGAGCGTTTATATGAGAAAAATTGACACCTTTGTCCCGAGCCAAAAGCTTACGCGCATGCTTCGCCTTGTCGGAACGTTGGCTAACCCAAAGTAGCTCGGGTAGGCGATTGACGCTTCTACTTGGGATGATTCAATCGGTGAATCGGTAGTAAGACCTTTATCCGTGCATTTTTTGGGATATTTGGATGTTCCGTGCGGTATAGTTTTGCCACGTTCTGGTGCATCCAGTATACGAAACTAAACCGAGGGTACACCGCAGCTATATGTTCTGTAAAAAATGAGTCACTGTTTCATCAATCGTATCTGACCCTGTCAACTTTGTGAGGTTTAGCGTACAATTGAATTCGGACGAAAGAGCTTGATTGAGTTGTCAGTTCTATAAACAATCTTCGACCGACAGTAAAAAATAGTTTCGCTTTGGGCGCTTCCGCTCAAAGGGATTAATTGACAACCGCACGCGACACACCCGCTCAGTCATAGGCGTTAATTTACATTGCATGCACGAAGAGGTCACATTGTTTTTCTACCTCGTGTACTTTTTCTCCCACCCACCCTCCCTGTTTCTGTATTTCTTCGCGACAGGGTAGGTGGCAGAGAGGTTTCTTTCTTTTGATTTTCCTCTGATTTATATTTCGTGTCTGCGGATGTGGAAATAAACTTCTCTCTTGGCCAAAAACAAACTGTGTTGTTGATGTGTTGTTGGCGGAGACAATTCTTACAATATTAAGCAATTATATCTTACATGCAAGCAAATTTATACTAAGTTCATGTTTGTTTGTTTGTTTTTTTTTTTTTAATGAAAAATTATAGTAACAGAAAACTAGAGCAGTCCCGGCTTTTAAACACTTAATAATTATAATGAACATGTTACGTAACTGCACTGAATGTGCAATTGATAAAATTACAGTATAACCAGCTTTAGAGAAAACAAATTCAAACTATGTTTTATTAAAAAAAAACTTTTAAATATGTTTAAGTTTTGGTGTGAATGAGGTTCTGGTCAACCTCCTCAGTTAAGAATCACAGACTAAAGACGAAGCAACACCACCTGCGTTTAAGAAACGTTAACCAAATTCGTTTGATTTGTGGTTTTACACTTAAGTTGAAGTTTAGTAAATTGTTTGATTTACGTAAATCCCTCAGTATTAACTCACTGATATTGTGAAACATAAAAAGAATATGTAACCAATCGTCGCTGATTGGTCTTGAATTTTCCTATATTTAGCGATAGCCAAAATCTGCCGCATCACGTTATATATTTAACTGATTTGCAATTTATCTGTTTGTCGGGCATTAATCCTTTCTAGCCACTTCTCACCTACAAGACCAATATCTGAGCAAAATAACTGAAAGGGACATCACCGACAACTTACTAAAGAGCCCCTTGAAACTGAGCAAAAAGACGATGTCTCGCGTACTTCGTCCTGAGACCAACAAAACAGAGATCCCATGAGTGGGTCAATGCCACGAATTGATAATCCACATCACACAAAAGTTGTTTTGGATCACTCACGTGACTATAGCCTCCTAAAAACACGTCACTAAAACGTAGGAACGTCATTTACTGCGTGGGACGCTGTAACGAGATGGGTTTGCTCGGTATCGCCTTTAAAACAGATCAATACTGTTTATATCCTTTCAAAGACAATTGCGTCGTAATCCGCCGAAAAAGCTAGCGAACTCGAAAACCAAGACCTTAAAAAGTGTTGCAAAAAAATGCTTCTAAATATGGTAACCCACTTTGTATAAAAGATAGCATCTATATCCTTCCAAGATTTCGTCCAATTTTGTTCGAAATCTTTAAAAGACAGGTTGCATCACAATGAAAGTAAATCTCGTTTGAAAGGGCACGAGGCAAGACCGCAAGCGAAGCGAAAAAAAATATATATGGCAAATACACTTTTAAGATAACGATAGATTCATTTCATGTCATTTGCTATATTTTCCTCTGAGTTTTCCTTCCTTCATTGGTAATTAATACCATTGTAACCCCCATCCCCAAACTGCCGGTTAACAGTAGGTTTAAGCTTTTTTTACAAAAGGCCCTAGGAAAGATTATTCAGCGAAACGACATAATTCTTCTTGAATTAGTTCACCGTGAAGAAAGATAAAAATCCAGTATTATAATTTCCATGTAATTGTGCCATATATTTCCATATTTCGTGTAGGATAGACGTTTTAATTAGTTTCTGGCATTTCGAATTTCGAACGAAAAATGGACTTTGCTGGATAATTATAAAATGTAAAAAATTTCAAACAAGCAACCATCACCCCGATGTGATGCTAAAACTTTTAGTTGCTTCTGATGAATTTTCAGTACGTGGCATTAAACCTTTTAGTTTTCGAGGTCTTAAGGTGATGTTTCAAGGGACGATTCGCAACGATGATTTTTAGCACAACACAGCGTTGCAACATTGTTGCGACATTGTTTCAAATGGTTGCAGCACTGTTCCAACATTGCAACGCTGTGTTGCGCCAACAATAGTCCTTGCGAATCGTCCCCCAGTGTAACACCGCCTTTAAAGGTTTCGAGGTCTTGGAGGTCTTGGTTTTAGAAACCCACGCAATAGAAATAAACCCACAAAGCTTCAGGACGCCCAATAAAACCGTAACAGCAATCTAAACAGGAAAAACCACAAACCAAAGGGAGTTTATTCAAATCTCTATCTGTAGTACTTACGTCAGGCGTAATTTTCTCTTTCTAGAGCCCCCTTTCTAAAGCTCCTGCACATTAGCAAACAAATTTCTAAGACTCAGTGACACTATCACAGCATCGGGCACTGATCGCAGAGGAGTTATTTGTGACCCTGATTATTGATTGTAGTTAAGTTTTACTATTGATACCTCGCATCGCCTCTGTCTTCCCCTATACTGTAGAATAGAACAAACCATCATTGGATCAGCTGTGCGATCGTGTTACAAACCTGGTAAATATCAGCCAATGCTCCCGCGAAAAAACCGCTGAAGGTAATGACTGTCGACGAATAACAGCTGCCGCCTCGCTCAGAAAGCTTCGCTTTCCAAGACGTTCGTTCCCACCGAGCATTGGAAAATATTTCACCAGATTTGTAACACGATCGCATTACGGTTTGATAGGTCAAGTTCGTATTCGATTCTAACGGTAAACAGAGGCGATACTCAACGGTAAAATTTAAATACAATTAAAGCAAAAAAAGGGCCTCTTGTAATTTATGAGCTGATCTCATTTCTGTCGCCCGAACTCCCTGATGACGAAAAAATACTGTGATTCTTCATCACAGAACTGAGTCGAGTCCAGTTCGGTCTGTTATTATACGATTGATTAAACAGTATACAGAGATATTGAGAAACAGGAAAAAAGGATTGCGTATCGTGGGGGAGCTATTGGTTTTGTATTTCCTTATATTCAATTATCTAAAATCTGCCGCGTCACGTTACAACACTGTTTAAAGGATTTGCTTGCTTGTCGATAACTTGTCGGTCATGAGTCATTTATAGCTATCATCGGTCACAAACCATTTTTTTAGAATAAAGAGGAAAACAAGTTAGGATAATAGAAATACATCCAACTTCTTACAGCTTTAAGTTGGCAGTAACATGAATTAACATGACAAAGAGGGATTATTTTATAATAATAATAATAATAATTTACATTTATATAGCGCAAACCTCTATATGAATATATTCGGTTGCGCTTTACAATATTATTATATTAAAGTTATGTTAAAGGTGACTAAAGCATGAGAAACTATTAAAAACTACAATAAAAAAGTATTTAAAAATAAAAATCTATTTAAAGGCTAAGTTAAAAAAATGAGTTTTAACAGCAGTCTTAAAAGTGTCCAATGTCTTCATGTTGCGAATTGCCGAAGGTAATGCATTCCAGAGATAAGGTGCGGCTGACTGGAATGCACGATCGCCAAGAGTTGGATGGGTCTTAATGCCTGGTAACTCGAGGAATATAGACTCATTTGACCTTAGAGAGTACAACACCGTTCAGCAATATATGTAGCAATGTTACTACAACAGGTAAAATTGAAATGGCACGCTAAATTGGAAAACTACAAAGCAAATTAAAGCTAAGAAATCAAAAGAAGTTTAATCCGGATCTAAAAACTTAGAGAAGAAGTTCCTCAAAACGTTTTAAAAGAGTGTATCACCATTTTGGGGGGCTTGGAAGGTTTTTACACGAATAACCCCACAAACTCACTAACCCGGTAACCTCTTCGACATTAGTACATCTGTAAGTGTTTACATAAGACCTTAAGCTTCACCGCCCGGTTCAGTTACCCTCACTCCCCCGATCCTGGGCGTCACCTTAGTGAAGATACAAGTTGTTGTCTATATGATGTCAATAGTAAACAAGGCTCATATAAACTCATATCACTGTCCTGTCAATAAGGACTGTTTGTTGGGTTCTATATATTCATTTCGTGATAGCTGTATCATCACAAGATCACAATATCTGGCTCATTAATCCCTCTGTTTCTTTATTGCCTTATTGTCTGTAAGCCGACTGTTATCTCTGCAGCTGTCTAACTCAGAGACACGGTTGTTTTTCATTATTAGTATTATTTTTTTTTTTAGGAGCATCACCTTTCGAAGGAGCAAATATTGCCAAGATGTTTGTAAGGCTGGGGGTAAAAAGTCCGCATAACCGAGTTCGATATGTCTAAGATATTCTAGCTTACCCAGAATTTTGTTAGTAGGTTTTTTTTTTTTTCTTATGTTTTTTTTTTTTTCTTTTCTTCCTTTTTTTTTTTCTAAAGCATGGAAAAATCATTTGTGACACTTATGACGCATTTGGAATCATTCTATCGGTCGTTTGACTGCCCTTGCTATAACTGTCGTAACCTGTTCATATTAATAGGATGCCTCATGCGCGCAACTCCATACTGGCTTAATTTCGGGCTCCATTAACTTACCAATTGCAGAACGTTTTAAGATTAAGCACCCACAATGTGAGCACAGTTATACTGTCATGACATATTACTAACTTAAAGGTGAATAAATAAATGTATCCCGTTAAATTCTTAACTAGGTATTGACTGAGTCAACAGAAGTACTCGCACGACTCAGATTTTGACGTTCGTCTTACCCCCCTGCCGGATCGCGTGTCAACGTCTGAGTTGCGCCAAAGTTTAAAGGGACAATAGAATTGTGTCTTTAAACGTCAAACTACTTAAGATAATTAACACGTTAAACATTATTTCCTCAACTGCGTCGCCTCCAACAAAAGATATCTTCTAGTATTGAACTCCGTATTCTTTACATCAAATCCTCGTTCTAATATCACAAACAAAGAACCTTTTGCACACGGTGTTATAAAGACGAAGTCGACAACCGAATTAACAAAAGTGAGACGGCAAATAAGTTAAATCATTTCCTTAATAAAATATATCCTCCAGTTCTTTCGCCATTGAAGCAGGTTTTTTCTGACCAACTTAATCGCCGTTAAAGACGAGCGAGTCAGCAAACATTACCGTATCAATTGGCTAATGAGTTTGTTTGAAAAGACAAAGAAGATTAAAGATCATTAGCATCCCTCTTTCGTCACAAAAAAATATATATATTGCTTCTAACTATCCTCTGCCGTTCCGTAGGTATACCTGAAAATAGAAACCAGTTCACGTAAGTAAAGATATAAGCTTAAGCGGTAAGAAGACCTTTTGTAATATTGCTTTTCAGGTTGTTAAACACCGAGAGACTTTGACAAGAGGAAGTCAGATAAAAATGATATAAAAGGAAGAAAGTTGCTCAAATAACTTCACTGCGAGCAGCAAGCTCACTAGAAAAGATACCGAGGCCTCAAGTCAAAGGATTCTTAGACTGCAGTATCTTGGTTTCTCTACTAAAGCTTCGATAAGGTACTTATTCAGACAAATTTCTCTTGCATCATATCAATCATTTTTGGTAAATAAGTTCTTTAATTAACTTTAGTTAAATGTTGCACTTAAGCATAGTTCATGATCTAAGTGCAAGCAATCGTTACTCTTTTTACGAAGGCATTGTGCACATGTTATAATCAATAAGTCAACGTTTACGAAGACTGGTTTGTTGTACTCGATGTTGCTGTCTCTTTTTAAGAATTGTTTAAGGTGTTTAGTTTCTTGAATCAATGATGAAAAACTGAATAATAGGTGTCTGAAAAAGAGTCTTTTATAAGCTTTGTTAGGTTTTATCTTGTGTAGTTGTGTTCACGCCTTCAATTTACCCATCGGTTGTCTTAAAGCATTTAACAGATATTTTAAGTCTGTTTGCCCTCAACAAATCGTTGCTGAATAGTCAGAGAGTCAAACTAGCCTTCCAGTGGTCCTGTGATTCAGGGTCAGTTCGCTTTGACCAATTAAGCTAGATTTGCTTTAATTTTGGTCGCTGCGAGTTTAAATCCTTGGCCATGATTGTATAAACCAAATGGTTGATTCCTGTCACGTTTTTTTGACCTGACAGGTTCTATTTAGATTATTGCTAGCAGTGATTCAAATTATTTTAGTAAGCGCATGCTGCTAAGTGCAAATAAGTTTTATTAACATTATTTTACAAGACAATACTGATTCATCAAAATATCTATTTTCTCGTCTCAACAGTTGGAAAGGGAGAAGCAATTAAAGAGAAAATGAAAGCAACAAGGTATTTATGTTACCGTTTTAACTCTCACCAAGGAAAACGGGGAAGAAACAGAAGAAATTATAGTTAACTACCCAGGGCCGACAGTCACTCTCTGCCTTCGAAAACCTAAAATTTTTCTGTGACTTCATTTACAGGCTTAAAAATCTTCCAAGTGTAACGTAAATTTCCCTTACAGACACCACTTTTTAATTCACGGGCACAATATTGACAAATCGATTTCTGGGGAGTTTATTTGTCAGCGGAAAGCTATTATCTGCGCACTGTTTCGTTCATACTATATAAGGAGTTAGTAAAGATACCAAAAGCTCGCCGGCGAAAACGTCACTTAAAAAGTGAAAGACTTCATCGCTCTCTCTTCCATCTCCTGCAATTTTTCAAACGCAGGCGAGACATTTTTTGGGGGGTTGAATTCTGCTTGGAACTTCTATAACGTAAAAATAGAAATTTTCACGTCGTGCTCGTGCCACAACGTCGGAGAAATATACCAAACATGGTCGGATACTTGCACGTGTAAAGTCGTTGTTTTGCGATCTTTCTTGATGCCATCGATCGAGATTATTACGGATATTCAACTAGAAGAAGGAGCTGTTCATAAGGAAGTAAAGCCTGAGGCTCGTGTACCACTTTTTCCTATTTTCAATATTTTGAAGTTGCCTGTGATATTTTACTAAACAGACACTCGGCATAACTGGGCCAAATTCTATTTGATAAATAGAGCCATTTATAGACAAGTGCGGTCAGTTGTTAATAGTGCAGACACATAGCTCGGTCCCTTCAGTTTCCTTATTACGTGAGTTTGACTTGTATTCTACTTTATCAATTCACTACTTTCACATAGACCATAATGCGCCTTGTCTACCCTCAAAATTTTGCATAACTCTTGTTTCCAATTTCTCCTGGGTATAACAGTCGTCCCAAGAGAAATCCAAGACAATGGTTATGCAAAATGTTGGGGATAAACATGGTGCGTTACGGGTCTATGTGAACTTTGCTCCTAGAATTTCCAGAATTTTTGGTTGAAGGGTTCGCATTTGGGAAATTCAACAGTTTCAAAAATTTCTGGAAACTTTTCCGAGACATTTCTGTACCATTGCCGCTGTTTCCAAATTTTTGAAAGTTTTGGTTGAATATGAAAAGCGCCCCACGTAAAATAGTAATTTTCTTTGTTTGTCTCACCCTAGTGCGTCCCTTGCTCTCCAGCATGGCTGTTTTGTACCACGTGAATGACTAGCCGTAAAGTGCTTATTCAGAGCCATCCAAGCCAGGTGTTTTGAAAAAATAAAGTGGCTTTAATACAAACTCGGAATTTAAACTTGTAAAAATTAAGCATGTTTTACCTTGGAAGCTAAAAGCTAAAAGCTTCAAGTAAAAAATGTGTGGTAGTCCTGATCCATCAAACAAGAAGCCCTAAAAATGCTATAAACCATATCTAAATACAATAAAAACCCTCGACTAAGAAACTGGTTGTTAAAAACCTGTTAGGCTAAAATTTGCCAATTAGGTCCTCTCTATACAAGAACCTGTTTAGCCTAAATATTTTCTAAAATCTATGAAAAGGATTATGTACACATGGGCAAATAATAGGGACCTTAAGCAGCCAGGACGAGTTTGTGGACAACGACGAGAGAAGACGAGTGAGGTCTGGGTCGAGAACGTCGTCCAAAGCGGGAAAAACAAATGTTTAAGCAAGCTCCCGTCTCGGCTCGTCGCCGAAGTAGGTAGACTGCACTGAATGGCTTCGTTTAAAGAAATACGAGAGTTACTTCTTCAGTTTAGCGATGAGAACAACACAATTAACGAGGAAGAACTTTTTCTACTCTCCAAAGGATTTAAATCAGTAAACCGTTTATCAAATGAAAAGGTTTGCATCGAATCAATCGAGAATCAAACAGTACAGAACAGTACTGGTTTTGTTGTCCTATACATTTTACAGGAGTAAATTGCCGGAGGCAAGATTTCCGTACAGTCCCATTCATTTATCTACTACGGATATACGACTCTATTCGCGTTGATCAAGTTTGCCGGAAACAGTATATACGAAATGTAGTGAAAATCTTGCTTTCGAGAGGCAGACATGTATACATCTCAAAACACATAAACTAAAAAAAAAAACAGTATGGATGAAAATACTTCGAGAGATTTTCCTTGGAATTTTTAACCGGTCTCTTTCATGCAAGGGTCTCGAATATCAACGCCTTTTCGTTTTCGAGTTTAATAGTGCTTCTGGAAACGGATTACAGTTCAGAAGCATTTAAGGAGAACATAAACATTTTACTTCTACTCACAGGTTCTTTCCCGCCGAAGCCATTGAAAACCACAGCTTACGGTTTACCGAAAATCTCTCGAAATCTTTCCTCCAACGGCCCAACCTTCGGCAAAAAGTACAAAAAAGGTTTCCTTTTTTCAAACGTTGGTATTAAACAAGGTAAAATGGGCACAGAAACGTCAAAGATTGCTTTGAATGCTCACGTTAACCTGAGGACGGCAAATCAACAGATGTCACGTCCTGGGCCCAGTTGCTCGAAGCATGGTTAGCGTTAACCAGCGTTTAATACCTTGACAACGTATTGGTTTTGATACTGCTTAACCAATGGTTAAAGCTAACCATGCTTTGAGCAACTCAGCCCTGAACGCCATGTGGACGACATCTTTGACATGCGCAGAAGTTGCCGGCTTCATGACAACACTTCCGGTTGGCGTCCACTCGGCTCGTCGTCTAGGTTGCTTAAGGTCCCTAATAAGAGTGTAAGTCAACATTGACGATCCTCTTTGGAGACATTAGTCCCTTATATTTTATTCGACTCCAACTGCAATAATGTAATTGTATACAGATTTACCTGAGGAATGAGCTGAATATACCGTTACAATGTATTTTTCTTCAGAAAATAAGAACCTATTTAAGAACCTAAATAGCCTAAATTTGTACTAATTACCATTATGTAAGAACCTGTTTAAGCTAACTTGGGAAATTGCAGGATCTTAGTCGCGGGATTACGATGTCAAAGGGTAATTTTAGATTTCCGCTCTCTTTGTTTCCATTTCAGCATTCTCCTATGTATTGCTGTTATTGTTGGCACTTATGAAGTACGCCAAGCATTGTCTTCTGATGCAGCTGCCAAACTGGTTTTGAAGATACTGAAGAATAGAGCAAACTGCGAAACACCCCTTAAAACGGCTTTAGCATGCCTACAACGCAAGTATCGCACATTTGACGGCACATGCAACAATCTGTGCAACATAACTCTGGGATCTGCAGAACAACCTTTGGAGCGTTTACTGCCACCCGACTATGAAGGATCTAATCAAGCACCACGAAGTTTGGGAGTTGATTTTAAGCCACTTTCAAATCCCAGAAAAGTTAGCTTTGAAGCTTTGGAGAACAATGATACTGCGAATATCAATGGCACTATTGTGAATTTTACCCACTTGACAATGACCTGGGGACAATTCCTAGATCACGATGTCACATTAACAGAGCTGCCTGAAGGCTTAGATTGTGGGATAAACAATGCACCATGCCAACCAATTCCTGAATGTGTTAACATAAAGATCCCGAATGGTTTAGAACTGTTATTTAACGAATCTGTACAGTGCATTCCTCTTTCCAGGTCTGTGAGAAACCCAAATGGTAACCAGGTCAGTGAAGTATTTAATTTTTTCATAAATGTCCAGTGATACATAGAGTAGCGTCTATTTCATATGGTTTTCCCACAGGCAGCCCAAGCTCAGTATGAGAGTTTAATAATCATTAATACGAGTGGTATCATATTGCGTAATCCTCAAAATGACCGTGAACTTAAAGTGCTTAAATGGAAATTCGGTAAGAGATTCAAGAAGATCAACACTCTTTGGGATTTTCAACAAAAAATGCTTAACTTTATTAAGTTATTTGTTGTTTGCTTCCTGTGTGATCTTTTCCCGATCTGATGCGATTTTAGGAGGAGAAACACGAGGATGGAAGAAATAACTAAATGGCTAAATTCGCATCAGCGCACAGGAAACATGTTTGATTAAACTCTCATACTGAGTTTGGGCTCACGGTCTGTGGATTTCTCAGAGTGGAAAAGTTTTCCAGACGCGAGAACCCTTAAGAATAGAACACAAATTAGGTTTTGAGTGAGAGCAGGACTCAACGTTTTAAGTAAAAGTTATGCATAAGCGAAACAGGCCAGACTAGGCTGCCGTTTCCGCGAACATCTTCGAGGTGTTGAAATAGACGCATCGAAACAAGTAACTCTTACCTTAATCTTGCAAATAAGGCCAGTCAAAACGTAGCAATCTGCAGTATGACATGGCACTAACAGCAGACTCCAGGGTTTGAATGACACTCAGGGTCCATGGAAAAGCATTATTTACTCGTTGGCAAACACCATTATCATTAGTTGCAAATTTTTCTTATTTTCCTTGGCCTAGAGCCCACCAGGTGACCTGCAAATAACTGCCAACAAATAATGGTCTACTCATGCGCAATGTCCTCCAACTGTGTTTGGCTGCAAATAATCTTCTGCTTATGTGTAAATGAAACCACGCTTTTCTCCTCCTTTGCAATCGCTCTTCCGTTAAAATAGCAGATTGCTTCCAGTCCATGAGTTTATTTATATTTATTAATATTTTTGGTACTCAACCACGTCCAATAATTGTTAATTTTATTTTTCATTTGAAATAAACATTATCTCTTATACCAATAACGTCTTTATTATTTCAGATAAATATTATTACCGCTTATGTTGACGGGTCGCAAGTGTACGGATCAAGCGATGAGTTAGCTAAACAGCTTCGAAGTCCCAAAGGCCATGGACTTCTAGATACGGTGCCACTGAGAAACATTGGAGGCTTACCAAGACTTCCTGATGCTAGTGAAGAAGCTTTCTGTAGATCTCCCAATCCAGAAGAAAAGCCTTGCTTTATTGCTGGCGATGCTCGAGTCAATGAAAATCAAGGTAGAAAAGATATTCTCTTTTTAAAAATCTTTCAGAGTCGTATATTATTTAAAATAGTATCAGTGAAAGTGCCGCCCAAGACACATAATTCGTTTTGTGTGTCTTGTCATCTTTCTATTCATTTGATTCATTTACAGTCACTACTTATTAAAGATAAAGGAACGAAGAACAAGCGAATGAAAGAAAAGAAAACTAAAGAAAGAGTTAAGATAGAATAGGAAATGGCAAGATATGGCTAAACTAATTTAAAACAACCTTTAGATCAAAGTACCTATTTATGATCGGTGAAACCAGATACATGGCACAATTTGCGTGCACTGTAACATGCAAGGTTTGACTGACATGTACGTGTAGTATTTCACGGCGCCGCTGACTTAGAATATAGCCTGCGAACAGGCTCCCAAGTAAAGCGGAGCGAAAAAAAATCGTCGAAGGAAGCACGCCCATGTGTGTACGAAAGTTATTGAAGTCGATGCATTCAAACGTAAGAAAAAAAACAATTTCACAAGTCTAAATACCTTATTGACATATTTATTAGAGGATAATTGCAAGTGGTTGCACCACGTAGATAGAAAAAGAACTTTCGTAAACTTCATGCAAGCTGGTAAGAAACTGGTATTATAGTAATTAACTAGCAAACTCTAAATTTTTATTCAAAACGTGTCTCTTAATCAGCATAAAGGAATAACCGTGGAGTAATTTTATTGCAGCTCTTATGGCGATGCACACTTTGTGGGTTCGCGAGCACAACCGTATTGCAACAAACCTTAAATTGCTCCGTCCCTACGCGGATGACGAGACACTGTATCAAGAGACGCGTAAGATTGTAATAGCAGAGCTTCAACATATCACCTATAATGAGTGGCTTCCAGTATTATTCCCCAGTAAAGAATTGGTAAGAACTTTATCAAAGTATGCTATATCCACACCTATGATGAGTCCTCTTACGGCTTCTTGAAGTAACTTTTTCTTCTGTTGATAATCATTTCACTCAAATCCTTAGACATTTAATTAATTTAACTGACAGAACCTACTGTGGTTTAAAATTTGACCTCCCAAAAAGCATACATGATGGGTAATGCGCAATCTATTTCTTGGGAGACCCACAGTTTGATGAGACTTAAGAACCGGTAAACAAATTTCAAATTCAGTAAGTTTTGAATTTTAATGTTTTATATTTTTTTTTTTTTTTTTTTTTTTTTTATCATCCATTCTTTATGTTGTTTAAAATAACGTTTTGGTTATGAATCTCAGCCTTAGTCATATTCTTGAGATGTTTTTAAGTTTAAAATTACCTTAACCGTTCTTCGAAAAAGGGTTCGTACTCAAAAAGAGTCACTATGTGACTGTTAGTTCAATGAAGAAAAAAAAATTGTTCACCAGTGCAGAGAATAAGTTCTTTGTTACAATAAATAAAACAGTAATTTTTAAAATCATTTTAAACAATTTAAAATAGTTTAACTCTCACGGAGGAATTTGTTTCTAAATTTTAGCTTTGCTTTAAAATGCAATACATCGGTGTACCTGGTATTTTACTGATTCGCTAAAAATGCTCTAACTTGGGAACTGGTAAATGCGTCATGTTTTCAAAATGTCAATTTTGCATGATTCTTACCTTTACAATCATTTATTCTTTCATTTATTTATTTCTGTTCTAATGCTTTGCCCAACGTTCACGTATGTTGAGCTCTAACCCATTTTAAACAGAGTCTAAACTAAGGGGGCCTCCATACTTGGAAAAAGAAACGGTCACTTACCGGATAACTGATCGGCGAGAGCAAACACCTTATTTGCATCATCCTTGCCCCAGCATTTAATACAACAGAGCGCATTTTAAAAATGTTTTTATATTTCTTTTTCAGAGAAAAGAATTTGGCGTTCTTTTAAAACCCAAAGGAAAATTCTTCACTGGATATAACCCCGAAGAGAATGTGCAATGCACCAACGTTTTCTCTACATCCGCTCTGAGAATGGGTCACAGTTTAATTCGCGCCCTTTTTGATTTGAGAGCAGCCGATGGCACCTTTAGTCGATTTAGAGGATCTGATCGGTCCCTGCCTAGAGACATTCGTTTTGCTGAGCCAGTTGACTTCTTCATCCCAACAAGGTTTTTTAATAAAAATGAACAAAGCGTCTTTACAAGAATTTTGTTCGGGCTGATATTTTTCGTTGCTCAGACTCCTGATCGGTAAGTAGAGCGCTCTTTAACCCTTAATGATATTTAGACTGGGCTTGATTTAGGTCCCTAGGACTTTATCTAACTCCAGCAGTGTAGTATTTTTACTGACGCAGCACGCCAGCAACACACCAACACTGCCCTGTCCATTTCCTGACCCCAGCATATCGGATCCATTTAAAAAGACTGCAGTTATAGGTTTCTCTCTCGCAAAAGGTCTTCACAGTCAGCCTGCATGAAGATCAAACTCCCATCGTTTGTTGGTGACCTTGTAACGTTGTGTTCTTTTATTCTCCATCATACCCTTTTGTGTCGTACAATCTTAATAGCCTCATATGGTTAAATTTTCATGACAACGTTACATGGCTCCCTTATAGTGTGAACATAGCCTAACACTATGTTCACACTATACCTATAGCTCTTGCGTCGGCACGAAAACCATACCGGGTAGCGCTTCTGTTTACACATAAATTTTTCTTATGTGGTCTATGTGATATGGATTATGTCGGTTTCACTAGTCGAAACCTACATCCACGCATCAGCGAACACATAAGCTCAGTTCTTTGATCGAGAGGCACATGATGTGAAGGAACATGGGGTCAAGAAGCCAACCCTCACGGACAATTTTTCGGTCCTCAAAAAATGTATAAATATATTCAAATGACTTGTCTACGAGATACCATTTATACAAAAACTCAAACCATCACTGAACGTGCAATCGGATTCGATTCGCGCTAAGCCTTTCTATTAAATACATTTACATAGGGTGGATTCATTTGCAGAATACGACGGTATACCCGTCGCATTTGCTCACTGGAATTTTTTTTTTAAGCTCATAATCAGTAAAACAACCAAACGGGTAAATGCGATGGATACACGCGTATGCTGCAAATGAATCCACCCATAATAATGAAGCACGCACGAATGCAATCTAATTTATTCAAACTACACCTCTTTTAACAACTTTGAAACTTCACACTCTTGATAATGACGTTCGAAGCATCGAAAAGTCGAGTAACGCGTTCATAAGTTAAAATTTAACTCAGCTTCAACAAGCACTGAACTGACTAACGGACTTTAGTCCAAAATTATTTTTAGTCCCCAGATGGCCTTGTAACTTTTTTGATTGAGTCATTGTTTGTGGACAACTGCTTCTTCCTTAATGTAGACGCTTAGTGATTAGAAAGATGATTTCTCTAATAGAATCTCATTCCTTTTATAGTATCTTTGTGAACGCTGTACGCGAGCGACTCGTCATTGAAGGCAATATCTTTGGCGATCTCATGGCCATCAATATACAGCGTGCTCGGGACCATGGCCTACCAGGTTACACCCATTATCGAGAAGTGCTTGGATTGGGAGCTGTTAATTCTTTTGATGACCTTTCGGATAGTTTCTCTTCAGAGCAGATTGCAAGATTTAAGTTGGTATACAAAAATGTCAAAGATATTGATATATTTCCCGGCAGCATAGCAGAGAGCCCCTTTCCAGGAAGCGTGCTTGGGAGTGTAAATACCCATCTTATACTAAAGCAGATGGGAAAGTTCCGCTCTGGTGATCGCTTTTGGTACGAGAGAGATGACCACTTAACCGCCTTTACGCTCAAACAGCTGGATGAAATAAGAAAAGTTACTATGGCTAGAGTCATGTGCGACAATCTTGACGGTGCCACCCGCATTCAGCCTTGGGTGTTCAAAACATTAGCAACCGGCCAAAGGGTGGTTGACTGTGCAGACCTAGATTACGTTAACCTGAAAGAATTCAGTCAAGGTAACTTTTATCTATTTGGAATATTTCTAATATATTCCATTTTGTTTTCATCTTCCATCTGTAGACTACTGAGGTACGATTATTACACTTGACGAGTTTTCTGTCGTGTTTGACAAACGGAAACGCATTACGAGTATGAGTTGAGGAGTTAAAGCAACGAAAGAGCTTACTCACGGTCACTCACAGGGTACAGAAAGCAACACAGACTAGACGCCTGGAGGCGTTCACTGTTCTGTCAAAAACTTCAGGATTTCTAGACATATATATGATATTTTTTAACAACCTAAAGCTTACGAGAACAAGCTACAGCTCATAGAAGACGTTGATTGCATTTTGATGTGCAAGGGTTGCACATCACTTTTGATTTAAAATGTTTATGACTGGTGTCAACTGCTTTTGACCAAGGATGGAAATGTGGCATAATAGACCATTTTACACTTGTGAGCTTGGTATCCTAGCCTTTTAGTGAACGTGAGGCTGGGGTTGACCCTGTTTTAACACAAACCTATTTCCTTTTCTTATGGAAATTGTGGTAAAAAAAGTCGTAGTTAGCGTAAAGACATCAGGATCTATATAACAAAGCAGGAAGGGTTGTATTGTATGGTCAACTCCAGTCTCCTTTTCGCCTGTAACTGTAAAATGGTCTGTGATATGTTCAGATAATCAACCTAGGTTAAGATAATGTATTGCTCAATTAAATTACACCGTAAGTAACCACTATTTTTTTCCTTTTCTTTAATTCTGATAGGAGCTGGAGTGGAACCGATGGAAGAAACTGGTAGTGAAGAAAGTGCCGCTGCCTGAATCCTTCATCACGTGTGAAACGCTTACTTTTCTTATTCGTAATTTCACTTTATCTTAAGTAAAAATAAGACGATCATGCAAACCTTTAAGAGAGACCGCACCAGGCAAGAAACCAAGCATTTCTATTCAAAACCTGGAGTTTAATCTCCTGCTTTATCAATAAAGTATTTGAATGAAATACCACGATGTCTGATGTAGTTAATAGCGGCGAATTTAAGGAAACGGATCTGTTTACCCTGACGTTGCCTTTTACTAAATAGACCCTTTGACATGAGCCAGTTTGGGAAAATCCCTCGCCCCGCCACTGAAAAGAGCTCCTTAAGATTAAGTAAAATTGCCAAATTTGAAAGCGATACGTCTTATGCACCTATCAATGTTAAGCCGGCGGGGGGGGGGAGGCAGGGCATGGGGTGGGGATTTGACTTTTTTGAAAAATTTGCCGCCAAATTCCCTGCCCACGGGCAAATCATCGCAGTCAAATGCAACCAAATTTCCCCACCCCGGGCTGCACATGCATTGCTGTCAAATATCCCAAGGCTGGACCCAACAAAAACACAATTGAAATATCTCCAAATAAAACGAACTCTACAATCTTTATTTATGAACGTTGCTGCATCACCAAAGATACATGTTCCTGTCACAGCAGCAGTTATACCTTTAAAACATTCAATCCATGTTACACTGCGCAGAATAGAGAAACCCTTAGGAGAAAAGTCCACATTTTGTAAGTTTAAACATACCGTTCTTAGTAAAGGGCACAAAGAAAGTTAGTTTTGCAGCTTTCCATTCGGGCTAGTTTGGACTAGCTCGAGAGTCACTTTAACTAGCCCAGTCTGATCGATTAATTCATTGCAATATCAATAAATCTAATAATTTCACTTCGTCAGATCAGCTTAAAAAACAGTTTTTGATGTAGATGAATTCATATGGAATTTAAGCATTTGTCTTATGGTACTTCTGTAATTGGAATTGCCCCAGAAAACTTCATTTCCCATCGGCCATGTTAAGAACAGAATTTACTAGCCCAGTTGCAAATCCACTAGCCCGGGCTATCGAAAATGACTTTCTTTGCACGCTGTAGTTGGAACTATTCAACCATGTAAGGTTTTAAAATCGGGAATGCCAAGTGCTCTGGAATTGCCTTTGTTTGACCTTAGGTTTACCTATGTTCAGGTTTCTGGTATCTTTTATTCAAGTGAGACAATTTTACCCCCATACAGCATTGTAGTCATTTCAAAACTTAAGTTTTTATAACCTAATGATTAGCTCAATCTCAATCAACAGAATATCAACTAATGTTCCTGTCCTATGGATACGATAGGAAGCTGGGTTCTTTTGTAAATAGCCACATGTTTTAACTTTTCCCAAGTTTGAACTCCGCCTGATGATATAATATGGCAGGCAAAAAGGCCTCACATATGCAAAAAAGTATAATATCGTATTAAAGACAGTTTACCCTCTGAACAGTCAGGGAGGTATCTGCCTGTTGGCAATGAACAACTAACCTCTTTCAATAATACTATCAGCAAAAATGAGCATTAATGTAAAAACTATAATGGCCTGTTCCAGAGCAGGAAAAAAGGTTAAGGGTACGTCGTACATTCCCCGAATCGGAACGACGCCTGGAACAGGTTAACTCTGCACTGGAAGATTTACCAGACCTCACTACATCTTAAACAAAGCCAGCTCCTTTTATCTACGCTAACATCTTTCTCAAGATCAAGACAGGACATGTGCCACCATCGAAGACAACCATCGCATGAAATCCAAGAAGCCGTGTCCAACTCACGGTCTGGGAGACCGGTTCTGCCACACTCCTGGCAAAGTTCCTTAGGGTCATGTTTGTCAAAAACAGCCGAAACAGTTGTTTTACCTGTTGAACCACTGTTGCAAGACCTTACTGTCTTTGTGCATCGTTTCTCTCACCGTGTTTCAGCAGCCTTCTTTGCTCCAGCTCTCCGATTTTCTGCTATTTGGTGCAGATGTTCAAACCACATAACAACTTCCTCTTTTGGCAAAAGTGTTTTCTGTGCAGTTTCCATCACAACGGGCTGTGGTGGAATGGCTTTATACTTGTTGTAGGTTTCAAGTAAAACAACAGAAGGTGGAGCTACATAATCGCACTTTCCTTGTTCCAAAAAGCGTGCTAACACTTTATCATATTTCATGTAATGTCCATAACAATAATGAGTTCCACAGTCGCTACAGTTGCCACCATTGAATGGGCGCGCAGGATCTGGAACAGGTAAGGGGACAAAAGTAATACTGGGGCCACCAGGATACCATGTCTCATTCTTAAGTTTTCCCTTCTTGCAAACAGGATGGATGCAGTCGTCCTCAAAACAACACTGAAGCATAAAAACATATTTACTTGGGACATCTTCTCTGATATGCTTCCCACGGAGTTCCCACGTCTCCTTTACTAGAGAATACAACTCTGGTTTTTCTGTTTCTATTTTGGACTTGGCAGCCTTACTTCCTTTCAGAAACACTTTGAGTACCTCATTTTCCTCCTGGTACTTCGCGCTATTTACCCCTTTGTAAAGATGGATTTCAGTAGAAGCGCAAGGGGCGCCATCTACTCTAGAAATGTAAACATCTATAGCAGATTCAAGGTTCTTACGCAGCATGTTCTGATCTACCCCTCCCGAAGATGTTAAGCATGACCCATTTAGTGTAGATGGTATGAAGAGGTTTGCGTGCCCTAGAGCAAGGCATCCATTCTGAAGTTTAACGCGGTTACGAAAGCTTGCACCACTGTTACGTGATGATACGAGAGTTACAACAGTTTCCGCCTCCAAATGCCTTCGAGTCCACCAATACTGCACCTCTTTATGTGGCGGTCCTTCATCAAATCCACCGTCAACACGAATACATTCTATTTTCTTTTTCTCTTGAGTAACCGGATTAATGAATGCAGGTCGAACGGAATCCTTTTTCTCTACTTCTTTCAGATCAGCAAAATGCTGCGCCGCGTTTTTCGAGTGAAGCGGGGTTGCTTTAACCACACCACAGCATATTTCACCAGTATTATCAGTCCCAGAAAAATTGTAGGATGTTGTTTGCAAGGTTGATGGATACTTGTTAACATAGTCCGTGTAGGTTGTAAGAGGCTCACTTCCCTTGATGGAAAGAGTGGAGTGAAGCTTGTGTGTGGTCATTGTATCAAGCCGGAAACCAGCCTGGTCATCTCTTCCTAGATTGACAATATTGTGGCCATCTTTATACTGAAGATGATTGAGTGACGCATAAAAGGCCGAACTCCAATGTACATCCGGATTGTATTTAAGGTTGAATCCCTTGCGTGCTCTTCTCTGGATAACATTTGCCACACCTCTATACCGAACAGCGGAAAGCCTTCTCCTATTTCGTGCTACACATAACTGGACTACGGAACCATATGAAATGGATCGGTTGTACTTCTGTTCCAGGTGCTCCTTTATTTTCTTGAATGTAGCTTTCTGTTTGATCTTTCTGTTGCCATCAAACGTTAAGGCACCAGGACGCCGCCAGGCATCAGCACCTGCCCCGCATGCTTTTACAAAATCCTCTATGGCTTGACCAATGGCTGGACAGTCTCGCAGCACTTGTGAAACTCGTTTACTGCGACGCCTTTTTTGAAAACGCCTCTCTGCTATTCGTCGCTTTACTTCACGAATCCCTTTCCTCCGCACAGCAGATCGCTTCTTGTTCAAGATAGCTCTCCCTCTTTCCCCCAGCAAGTCTTCAACCTGCAACATTTCACCTTCACTTACATCAGACTCAGACACAATTTCTTCGCCAGTGTCTTCGCCTCGTATGCTTTGCAGCCTTTGACTCAAAAGGTAAGCCTGGCGTGACTGCTCTATAACACGTTCCTCTTCAACACTAAGACCAAGGAAAGTGATTTGACCTCCAAAGTCTAACAAAAGCTGATGTAAAGCTTCATCTGAAATGTTACTGAGCAATCTTTGGAGAATCATGACAAATTCAAACCAGTTCAGTGCGCACTTTCTAAGGGTGTCCAAGAGCTGATGTGAATTCATGTACACACCTTCCGTTTCTGTAACATGTTTGTATGTTTCATCACTGTTCATGTAATCTCGGAGCTGAAACTGATGACGTATCACACCTTCCTCTGTTGGGGGAAGCTCAGAACTTCCTTCTTTTGAGCCGTCCTCGTTCCTGTTGCTAGACTGGTTTCCATCCTTTACGCCATCTAACATACCAGAAGTATCGTCAGAATCAACATCAGTCTCACTCTCAGACTCACTTTCTTCACTTGCACTGTCATCAACACCAAATGCCTGTAGCAGTGCTTTATCCTTCAAGCGGACAACCTTGAGCATGCATTCCCTGATATCTTGTGCTTCCTCAGCTGCATCCAATACCTTCTTTGTTCGCGTTGTCATGTCATGGAAACCATAGACACTGCGTGCCTTTTCGGTGGACATTCCAGACCCCCTTACTACAGCGAACCGTAACCGTTCCCTTTCTGCCTCACTGTCAGCAAGATTGAGAAGTTTTTTCATCTGTTCTTTGGACATGCATTCCTTCTGAGATTCTACCAAAGTACTCTGTAGGGACTGAAAAATCTTGTAATTAACAAACTGCTGCTTCCGGACAAGAAGAAGCCTTCGGGTTCCTTGTTTTTGATTGCCTACAGCAATGGCTGCCAGCGGCATTTGCAAAAGCTTTTGACGTGCATGTACAGATGAATAAACTCTCCCAGGACTTGACAACATAAAAGCCTCCTTTAAGTTCATCCACCCCTCCTGTTCAATACATCTAGCAACTTTTATCAACCCTTCACAAGAACACAGTGATCCAGCCGGTTGATGCTTTTCTGCACAAACAACACTAGCAACTTTAATGTAATCTCTCAGTTCCATCCCTTCAAAATTTGACACATAAACGTCAGTTCCATAAACCTGGTGCTCACTCAACTTTTTCTTTTGTTGTTCATTAAACACATCAACTAGGCGACGGAATTCCCCTCCAGGCTCTTCACAGCTGAAGGGGCCACTTAAAAATCCGAATCCTCAACTGAATCACTGAGTATTCATGTATCAGTCGGTGACAATGGAGCATTTGTGAGTGTAGAAAGTTCAGATGTGGTTTCTGAGGAGGTACATGTATCCGAAGTAACTTGAGTTGTAGGTATTGTAGCTTGGGATGATGCACTTGTTGCAGATTCTAGAGGAATCTTAACAGTACTTGTGGTTTCATTACTCGAAGTAACTACTTTAGCAGCAGAGGTATCTTTAAACAAAAACTTCGTTAGTGGCTTGTTTACAACTTTCTCAGTTTTGGGTTTCTTTTCTTTTTTGGAGGACTTTGTTTTATGATACCATAAGGACTTTGCTTCTTTTTTCTGAATGGCAGTAAGCTGCTTCTCATGATCACCTTTCTCTTTCAGAAGTGTTCTGATTTCAAGGGTTAGCTGGTCACATTGCTTAAAATCTTTCACAGATTTGGCCTTTTCCAATCTCTTCTGCTTAATTTGAAGATGACTTTTCACATTCTCGATTAATGATGTTAAATTATCAACTTCTTTTTTCCTTTCTTCAATATCACTTTTAGCCCTTTTCAGTTTTGGAGGTAGAGTCTCACTATCGCTGTTGCTACTGGTACTTGACCTGGAGTACCCCTTTTTGAAGGTATATGTATTTCTCACTGTTTCTCTAGCTTTGTCATATAGTTCTCCTATTGAAATAAATAAATAAATAAATAGCTACTATCTCTAAGAGGAGATCTTTTAGATATCTTCTACACTTCAATGAGAAAGTCTAAAGAAACTAGTACCTCTGTTGCAGAGCAACTGTGGGTTTGCTATAGCCAGCTTGCCAGCTGCTTCATTCACTGCTGTCTGGTAATCAGTCAGTGCTTTTGAATTATCTTGGCCAAAAATCTTTGCACTTTCCAGTATTTCTTCCTCTGGTTTTTCTTCTTTGACAACCTTTTAAACAAAGCGAGTGATACCAGTGAGATAATTTACCCTTGCTGTATATAAGTTAGCCTGTGAAAGGGTGCAAATGGGAAAAAAACACTATTCTCTAATGTGTTTTTTTTAAAGTTTGAGGCAATCTTAAAACATCTTTCAAATAGGTCCAGTTGATAGATGAAAATAGTTAGGCAATTTTTAGAAAAAAATGGGGCGTGCATTTAAGGCTAATTTTTAGTAAAACATGTAGCTATTCTCTGACACAACTAACTAACTTTCTCGGCAATAAATCATACTTCTCAGTACTTACTTTAATTGGGGGTCCCAATGATAAGTCCCTTTTAAGGGTTCTCTGCTTACAAAGGTTTTCTCCTCCTGGTGTAGTATCCAAAACCTTGGGAGACTCCCATGGGCTTTCTTCTTTATCAGCTATGTATTCTAAGTAGAAAAGGTAAGTAAGACTATTACACCAGCTGTTTAATGCCATTTTATTACACTGTATTTGGTAAATGAGGTGGGCTACAATAAAGATTAAAAGAGAGTATAAAAACATGTAATAAGAATGTGCATGATACTGGGGTGTAAAGACACAACAATTCGAGACTGTTTACCTTGGTCTCTCCATTTCTCTTGTTTTTCTAGTAGCATTATAACACTTTTTTGGTCAATGATATCCAAATACTCTTCCTCAATTTCAGTACCATCCTCAGCCAAAACGGCTTTACATGCTGTAATTCCTAGTTTCTCACTCCCTGGAATAAATTAATCTGAAATTAATAATGTTTCGGCTGACTCTCTAAATATACTTGGATTTTTGTTCACAAATATCTGCTCTATAAAGAACTTACATTCCCTTTTTAAAACTAAGCTTAAATGAACGATAAGTGGATGGGAAGTTCTTTCATTGTGGAAAATTTCAGGTTGTTTACAGCTAAAAGGTTGAAACGGTTGGCTTGTAGAGGCCCTAATATCGATCTTTCATATATGTTTATAAAATACAGGCGTAATTTTTCAATGCTGTTTTGAATATTAAGCTTCTGTATGAGGCACAACAATATTAATACACTTGAGCTATTTTATAAAAGAAAAGCTGAATATGCTGTTCATAAAATTTTGATACTTTAACTATGATTGTGTTGTCCTGTTTCGATGCACAAGTAGTCACGAATACGATATCTAGCGCACCTTTTTTCAGCAAATCTTCAAAGGACTGCACGTCAAATATAAACTTTTTGACAGTTCTTCGAGCGTTCCAAACTTTCACCGCCCTTATGATCTGCAAAGAACAAGAGCAGCGTATTAAGTTTACAGTGATTGTAGCGAATGAGCCGAACACTGATCAATTGTACTTGCAAAAATCTACTTGGTTTCTCTTTACTTTCGTTTCCTTTGGTACTCCAGTATCTTTTAAGGTTCAACTGAACAAAAAATACGCTAAAACAAACGAAGTTTGAAGACAAAACAGTGAAATCCACTCACCTTTCGCTTGCTAATGGCCTCCATTTTCCAGACCATACGGCGCATGCGTGAAGCGTGGAAGCGTAAAACATATGCTCGGTCTCAGTCTCTTTCTTCCGAGTCGGCAGTCAAATATCCCCACCTCGGGCGAAGAAAGATTGAAATATTCCCTCCCCCGGGAGAACATGATCAGTCAAATGCCCTACCCCAGGGCCAACAAAGACAATCAAATCCCCACCCCATGCCCTGCCCCCCCCCCCCCCCCCCCCCCCCCCGCCGGCTTAACATTGATAGGTGCATTAAGCGAGCGAAGATATAGCTAACCACAGTTGTATGGTGGGGTGGGGCAAGTTTGCACCCTCCACCATACAAACGTCCGAAAAATTTCTCGACTTTGAGGAGCTATAATTATTTTCGTTTCTTTTTTTTTTTTAACAATTCGCTTTCAAACTTGGAAACTTTACCAATTTTTTTGGCGCTTTTCCAGTGGCGTCGACGGATTTCCCTAACTTGTCCATGTCAAAAGTTGAAAAAAAAAAAAAAAACCGTGGAAGGGTCTATTTCGTTTATCCTAACCCATCACTCCAAGTGGAAAAATGACTATCAACCTGTCCTCACCAACAAACTCTAAAGTTGGGCAGTCAGACTTCTGAGACTTCCCCAGATCTGTCCACATCTTCCTCACGCTCCCTGGATTTAACCGCCCATTCATGTCGCTCCTTTGGTAGATTTATCCCTGTCATCATTGCAAATACCTTTTAAAACCCATGTAATTTTCTGGGACACACCCGTGTTCTCATAAGCGTCAGAAGACTTTTCAAACACCTTTAAAATAGGGGCAATACTGTAATCTTTGCACCGAGTGAATTAGCAAACAGGCATGTCAATAAGTAAACAACAAAAAAAAGTATGTGCAAGTGCAAACAGGACCGGTTTTCAGTGTCACGCCATTCAAAATACAAAATACAAATCAAAACCTTTCAATATGTTAAGTCCGAAATTTGGGAGATGAAAGGAGGTAAATATACAAAGATCCTCGCCAAGATTCAGGTCAGAAGAATATTCCGTATACGAAACATCCGAAGAAATTTTTTACCCAAATTTATAGAGATTTGTATGGAGACGCAATGCTGGTGCTCTGACCTGGATGGGCACCAACATGGCGGACGGAAACTAAGTTAATATGCTAATAGCTATACTCACGAACTATGGTGATATTACTAATAAGCTTTCTCTAATTAACGAGAAATTGCTAAATGATTATTCATTTTAGGTGTCACTTTCTCCGTTCTTGTACGGCTCTTCGTTACGAAAAGTGATATACTGTAACACCGGCTAGTTCTATTAAAGTCTGAATACCCATGATAAGGATTGTGTCTTTCACTGATGTCACATGCATATATGACGACATCTTGACTAATAACTATACAGTTCATTAGCTTTTTCGTTCAAAGGAAGTGCTCGTTTTGTCCCTAAAAGTTTGAAAGGGTCAACAATAAAACTCATCAACAATGATGAAGTGCAAATTTAGACCTGCATTTTGTTTATAATATTGAAAATCGGTGGGTTTGGAATACAGCATTCAATCTGTGATCAGACTGAGCAACGGCTTCTAAAAATATCTGAACATTTCATGAGCGAAGAAATAATTATAAATTAAATCTAGATAAGTCTAGTAAGTTATCACTTCAGTGTCAAACCTTGCCTTTAGTTACAAACCCTAAGTTATTTGCACAAAAATTTGCAGTTGTTCAAAGTTTCACGAGCTCCAACACAACTTCAGTGCTGTTTGTATCATATCCCTTTCCTTTTGAAATTCTCGTCTATTTTGGTACGTTTTGTGTTGATAACGCCGTGAACTTTATTTACTCTGCCGTGAATGTCCTGTTTCCATCTTATTCTAGAAGGTCGAGAAAAGGTTTTGTTCTTTCCTCCCTTCCGTAGGCTGTCATTCTTTAGCGGCCGATCACTAATTTTGCTTATTCTATAAGCTTCAATCTGCTGCTTCCTCTGGTCATATGAATCTCCAATATGTACTGACAGGGTTCTATCTAGAGTCTTTGAAGCTTTCCCCCCCCCCCCCAAAAAAAAAAAAAAGTGTCCAGCTTTCCCCCCCAAAAAAAGTTTTTAGGGAATTTAAGATTTAAGACTACGGTTAACGGCTACGGTTGGACGAGTACGCGGGATCTGGGTTGAGCTTTTTTGCGCATGTGTAAAAAAGTTATGGGATGGCGTTTTGTTTACCGTCGTGTTTCACTACGGTAGGTTTTGACAGCTTTTCTCGTCGTAGTCAAAGATCTACAGCGTGCGACTTCAAAGGTGAGAATTTCGTATGTTACTCAAAGAAATAACAGATTTCTTTTTCTTTTTGATTTATTTTCTGAGTTTACCAGTGAGCTTCGTTTGTTTCTTAAAGAACTGACACTGATTTCTTTTTATTTTCGTTTTATCTTCAGAGTTTACGAAGCGGCGCGAGAGAGAAAGCATGTATATCCACGGTGGACGTTCGTAAGTAAACCGATTGTTTTGTAGTAGATCCTACATATGCTTCAACATGAAATAGGTTGAAATTTCCGAATGTTTTTAATTGTTTATTTGCTTATTGTTAAAAATTATGTTCACTTTTTTGACAGGGTCACTACCTCGGCCGCCGCGGCGAGAAACAACAAGTAAGCTTGTTAAGCTTAAATAATATCTGTTTAACCTTATGTACCTAGCTAACTTCATCTTCAATAAAGGAATATCTTCTTTGTCTACTCTAAATTCAGCTCTAGCTTCACTGCTGTCAAAGTTATCGAGGCTGAAAGGCCCGTATTCCCAGTGAGGAAAATTTCAATCTGTGGACTCTTACTCTTCAAGAATAAGAAACTCTTCTTCACTGATCACTCCTTCAGAAAAAGCGCAAACTAAGGCTTTACGAAGTTATGAAATGACATTTTTCACAGGATGACCGTCGATAAGTGATTCAACCGTAGCAGCTTGCTTGTTTACAATCTTAATCTCTTTTTATTCGCGCCAAACGGTTCGTACTCGATCCAATTCACCATCGACAAGAACCAGACCTCTCCCGCTCGTCCAACCGTAGTCATTCAACCGTAGTGCTCAATCTTAAATTCCCTTTTATCATTACAGTACTTCACATCAGTATATAAATAACTACATCGGAAAAATCATCCAGACGTGACCAGGTCAGTGCACAAGAAGTGAGTATTCCCTGCACAATGACACTATATGGAACATTGTCAGTACGTAATCACGACTAAAAAATAAAATAAAATACCTTTGTAACTGATTTCTCAAAATTGAGTCTCAAATGCACCAGATTGCATCTCAGCGCTTATTCACTCGTGGTCGAAGGACTTCTCCCCCAAACGATAAATAGTAGATAGAACCCTGACTGAAACCACTCCAACTAAATTCCCACTGAGTTGAGGGCATTTTTTTGGCCATAAACATGAAGCAAATTTCATTTCCGTCGAAGTCCCCCATCTACAAAAGGAAAGTGTCTGCGTTTAAAGAAATGGAAGAGACGACGTCAATGCAACCTCGTTGATAATGTGCATTTTAGTAAAAGTAATGAATTTGCGAAAAGTATTGATCAAATTTTTTCATTTCAAGCAAGATTGATGGATGCTCAGTGAGACTGCTAAACACGAACAAAAGAATTACCAATCAGCTAGGAGAGCTTAATATTAGTTTTGAAGTTCAGCAGGAAAAATTCCACCGCATCATGAACACTGGTCTGCCGGATTGTTTGATTGTTGATAATTTCTCGTCCATTAATCATTTTTAATCATTACCGCCCACAGCCAATATCTTTGTATAGTGAAAAATGATGACAAAACAGAAATATAAAACCCAACGTAGTCCAGCTTCCAGCTGGTTTGCAAAGATCAGTAGAAAGAGCCTCAATCGAAAGTATTTTATATTCTAAAGAAGGATTGTTGTCATGGTTTTCAAAGCACATTTCACTGCACTACAACACGGTAAAAAGGAAAACCACAAACCAAAAGAAGTTTACTTAAAATCTGTATCATGCTTGGATCAGCGTAATTTTGCCATGAGAGACTTTCTCAGCCGGGGTCGAGAGAATAATTCACTTAATAAGCCAGAACCCGTTAATCGATATGAGATTTTATGGGGGCAATCATTTACACAAGATTGAACAAGGAAAACCGCCCTTCGTCCACAAGCACATGCAAGTATTAACAATTGAGCCATCTGTCTTACACCGAGTCAATCAGTACAGTCAAAGACTCGCTTTAATTTATGCTTAGCGAATCTAAAACTTGAAACTATCACAGGTCAATTATCTAAATTAAATTTTATACATCTTCGGCATCTTAACCTGTCTGTGTATGATAAACATGCAAGCTACGCCAAAGCGTAATTTGCCAAACAAGGATGGTGTTCAGTCCTGTTTTCTATCCACTTAAGCCGCAGCCGGATGCAATAGCCATTCAATAAAGAGTTTGCCGGATACATTTCAAAGTGGATTATATATTTTCGTAGAAAACATTGAAAAATCAGCCTCAATAGTGAGGTCTAGAGAAAAACAACTTCATGCATGGAGAAACACTTAGTATACGTAATCTTTTTGTGCTTTTAAATCTATAGGCTTTATCGACCGTATTTTGATTAAGAAAAGATTTTGAAGCCCAACAACTGTATGTCGTTCGCCTAATTGTCAATTGAAGTAGCTCGAAATCTTCGTCTATTTTCATATTCCTTTGATAAAAGCAATTTTTATCCACTCTGCGCGCAAGCTTCTACAACTTTCCTCGTTATCCCATAACGTCTGTTACTGGCTCTTTTTATGTAGAAATGGTTGTCCCGGGAAAGAGGGCTACTCTCCCCAGTGTCTCCCAGCCGATTCAATTTTAGCGAGCGTTTATATGAGAAAAATTAACACCTTTGTCCCGAGCCAAAAGCTTACGCGCATGCTTCGCCTTGTCGGAACGTTGGCTAACCCAAAGTAGCTCGGGTAGGCGATTGACGCTTCTACTTGGGATGATTCAATCGGTGAATCGGTAGTAAGACCTTTATCCGTACATATTTTGGGATATTTGGATGTTCCGTGCGGTATAGTTTTACCACGTTCTGGTGCATCCAGTATACGATACTAAACCGAAAGGAGGTAAATATACAAAGATCCTCGCCAAGATTCAGGTCAGAAGAATATTCCGTATACGAAATATCCGAGGAAATTTTTTACCCAAATTTATAGAGATTTGTATGGAGACGCAATGCTGGTGCTCTGACCTGGATGGGCACCAACATGGCGGACGGAAACTAAGTTAACAAAAAAATCGAATAACCGACTTTTGGCACAGAAGCGTGAATTTATTCCTCAAGGAACTCATAAACATTAAAGTCATATTTTTTCTAATACATGAACTGTTTAGATAGCAAAATTCCCCGAAATACGTCACTTTCTTAACCTACATGACAAATGCCACGTCACGCAATAGCTTGGAAATTCAAACGTACTCTATCACAAAACCAAGGACCCTTTTGAAGTGAAAATTTGTAAGAAAATTAGTTTTCAGCTGCTCTAATACATCATGAAAGTAAAATCTCAGTAGGATCGATAGTTTTGTACGTAGT
Source organism: Porites divaricata (assembly GCA_038088405.1). Taxonomy (NCBI): domain Eukaryota; kingdom Metazoa; phylum Cnidaria; class Anthozoa; order Scleractinia; family Poritidae; genus Porites; species Porites divaricata. Next base: position 14,022,963 of record JBBMOI010000001.1, read on the forward strand.
TTGAATTTTACTAACGTCATGTGAACAACCGGATTAGGGACTTAAAGATCCAACGACGAGGACGGCAGCGAGAACGTCGCTTAAAAAGTGAATTTGCGTTCTTTTAGTCCTTACAGCGATTATTCCTACCCACTTATTTTGTCAAATGTAGGCGAACCCTCCTGAAGCTGAATTTCAAGGGACCATTCAATCTCAGAAAGAGAAATAAAATTTCGTCGTTGCTTGTTTACGTCCTCCTTAAAACGCCAAATTAGGCATTTTGACGTCGAAGTCGTGCAAAAACAGGATAGAAATGTACAAAAAAGCGTGATGCACGTGCAAAGTTGTTAAGTTTTGCTTATTAAACCTTTTGTTTTTCTGACGTTCTCGTTGCCGTCCGCGTCGTTGGATCTTAAAGTCCCTAATAGACCCAAGGCACCGCGGCCCTGATATGAAATAACTTTTCATTACCATAATTATTGTTACTTAAAAAACTCTAGGGAAAAAATAAATTGATAGAAACTCGAAGAAAAAGTACAAGAATGTGAATATGGTAGACACGGACGATTTGGATGATCTCCATATGCGAGTGTAAGAGAAATGTGTAGAGGTGTATATCGGCCAAAGACCTGAGTTGCGTTGAACGCGAAAAGATTGTGCGTGGTTGTGGATAGTCTTATCAGTGCCGCGAAAGTGTATGATTGCGTGATTTCCGGATGGTGTTGACAGGCAGAACTCAGGTATGTGGTCGCGTGGTTGAACTGTTGCAGCAATAAAATATTCTGTAAAATGCATAAAAACGTTTCATCGGTGTTAGCTCAGGTGACTGTACTTTAGAAAACCAATTCTCGACTGATCAGGAAAATTGATCTACATGTAGGTCTAGTTTCAGCGGACACTTGGCTTAAAAATATGGGCTGGTTTTGCAGATCAGAAGGTGATAATTTCAGTGTCTACTATGTTTCAATGTTTGTTGTCTATTCCATGCGAATTCCTGTCATTTATCGGCCCGAGAAAAAAGTGTTTTGCTAGCTATCTAAGTTGACATGCAAGCCTTAACCAGGCACTTTTGACTGCATTTCACTCATTGCAACTTAAAAAATGACACCGGTTTGAAACTTCACGGAGTCAGATTACTGAATAAACTTTCTAAAACTTGCGTCATTTTACATTTGGACTAGGTGAAATGCACCTGGGGACCACCAACGTATTGCCCGGCGTCAGATAAAGGCTTTTAATCGGCCATTGAATGATTTTTCAATGTTTTAAATTGCCAAGTAGTAGAATGAGTTGATTTTTTTGCTAACCCGGTTTTCAAAAACCCAGGTATACATAATACCTTCCTGTCTCTCGAAATCGCGCAAGTCTACTTGCATCTACCTGTTTGGAGAATGAGCAGGGGACATCGGTTAAAAAATGAGTGGCAAAAACGTTCCAGAAACTCTTAGGAAGAGCAAATTCCAGTATTCAAAGGATTCTGGGTAATTTTTTATGATAATTATGATTTACTGTTATAATTATGATAATTACTATTTTGTTAACCGAGAGTTTTGATATACAATTGTACCCTGGCAAGTTATGTTCTAAACTTAGAGGCAACTAAAAAAAAAATCCGCGTTTTTAGGGAACACCCTTTATAGGAAAACCACTACAAACCTGTATTAAAAGATAAATTTTCGCAAAAAAAAGCTCTAAGACAAACCGCACAGTAATTTTTAGGGAGTTATTATTAATAACTCTAAAAATAGAGTAAAAATTTTAGGCACAGGATAACCCCTTTTTGGGGGTTACTTTAACTCCTAATTTTAACTCCAAATTTGGGGTCATTTTTACTCCTGAAAAAGAGTTCTTTTAACTCCCAGTCTGGAGTTAAAATAACTCCGAAAATGGAGTTATTTTTACTCCTTACATTGATTGTTTTTACTCTTTTGGGAGTTACTTTAACTCTGAAATAAAGTGGAGTAAAAATTTTAGGTGCAGGATAACCCTTTTTTGGGGGGTTAATTTAACTCCTCAATATCTGGGGTATTTTTACGACTGAAACAGAGTTCTTTAAACTCCTTTTTGGAGTTAAAGTAACTCCCCCCAAAAATAATTTCACGCGAAAAGAACAAACAATAAGGGAAAACCCGCGCTAGGGTATAACTATCGTAAGTTAAAAACAAAACTGGATGCAGGGCTGGCACTACGGCAAAGGCCTGATTCATAGCCCAATGTTTCGGCTAACAAAATTAGCCTTCCTCAGGGCCAGATCAGAGCTATACCGAGAGAAAATATCTTAATTGACGGATTGTAAGTTTGGTTCCACATGTTTACTTATATTTCAGCATGCCAGGAACAAAATTAATTGTTTTAAAAAAGATTAAAGTCTAGTAAATTTTTGCTTTGCAACATAAGAAACATACTTTATCAGCCGATTTAAATAAACTACAAGCTTGGTCAATTTGTGGTACATAATCACGGGCAACTTACAGCGCCCAGCGGTACTGGGTTATAACCTGTATTGAATGGCCTTTATAAATAACTACAATTAACACGGTAAAATGTATAAAACCATTCCAGCCCTATTAACCGTAGTTGAATCTTGCTCCGAAGGAAGATGTGAAAAAGGTCGGACCATGATCAGTGGTGCATTGAATGTTTGGTGTGTGTCTATACAGCTAAATCAGAAAAAGTTGCTTTAGTAATTGGTCTTTGGTAATTGGACATTGGGTATTTGGGCATATGGAAGAATGCAATGACCTACTTGAGTGACCACTAAACAGCATCCAAATGTCCAATTCCCAATGCCCAAAGCAACCCTTATTGAATCAGCTATACACGTTATAATATTAAGACTTGATAGTTAACATAATGCTCTGAAAACAGGGAAAACTTCGAGAAACCTTCGCTTCCTAAATTTTAATAACACCAACAACTTTGAAAAAGAGTATTTATTAACGTGCAAAACATCAATTCAGTAATAGAGAGAGGAAAAACTCTTGAACCATTAGGTATGAATAAGAAAGATGAAATGTAATACATTCTTTATTTCCTTTGTTTGTAATCATTTATTTATACTATTTTTACATTTCAAATTTATTTCATATCACTGGCTTCAACTGTTTTTGTTTTCACATACTTTTAACGTTCACTTTTTTCTCGTTTAAATTTTCACGTGTTATAATAATATAGTATCATATTGCACGTTATTCTTTATTCTAAATTGTAACGCCTTAGCTTAACCTCATCATTGTATGTAAGAACCTGAAGAAAGAGGGCCGTGCCATCCAAAATATTGGTATATGATTCCCGATTGTAAAATCAGCCTTAATTGCTTCTTTTGTTTAAAATATCAATTATTCGTTTTTCTGAGCGCGCGAACACTGAAAACTTAAGCGTTGCTTACCGTCACGGTGATGCCTAACAGAAAAAAACCCACGTTAGTCGGGTTAGTTTGGCTAAGTACAAGTCAGTGATCTTTTGGAATAACCTGAAATCATAGGTTCAAGATTAGGAATAAAGAATGGGAAATTGATTTCCCTTTTGGATTTGCCCTCAAGGCCTTAATATCTTTTGTTAGTAAGTATTTTTCCTTGTTTCGAATTGACCTAGTCAACTCGTAGCCGACTGATACAGCTGACCGATAAGCATAGGTGTACGGGAAATTTTTTGCCAGGGGGGGCGGTAAACCATTTGCCCAAAAAAATCTTTCAAGTTGCCCAAATTTTTACGAAAGAGTCGAAAAGAAATGAGGGCCATATTACAACAACATAGGCCGTCCTGGCATATGAAGGTGGCTCGATACAGTTTTCCAGGGTCGATACCAAGTCTGAGCCTAAACTACGTCGCCGTAAACAAACATTTGGAAAAATTGCGACCACAGTTGTATTAAGATGACAATTTGTCATCGTCAGGGCTGCAATGACATCGGAGTTGTCATAGCAACGAAATGACCCCATTACCTATTTTACTTCAGCAATGATTCTCGGCACGGGGAACCTTACAAAATCGTTCACAGGAGCTTTTTTTCTCCAGTACGCGCGAGATATTTTGGAAAGAAGTTTTTATTATTAGAAATACGGTAAGAAAAGGAAAATCTTGATGTCTGGCCGTTATCTGTAGAAAACGAAGCTCTTTGACATGCAATTTCACCTCATAGTAGTTTTACTCTTTTTAAAAACATGTGTGAAAGATGATCGTGGAGATAGCTTTGCTTGATTGCTAGAATCGAAAGAAGGATTTGATTAGTAGGTATCCAGGCACTCTTGTTAGCGGTTTTGCAAACATTTCGGTCTACTTTAACAAATTAGCGAATAATTTTAAACCGGTCGATAGATTTTTTAAACGAATTAAGATTCTTCTCTTTATACTACTACATGAGAAATTTCAGCAATTTGATTGGCTTAGAGCAGTGGTACATATAACAATTTTTAAATATCACTCGTGGTATTTATGCCAAATAACACTACAAATCATGCTATTACCTAATACTAATTCAAAATGAGAATTCAGTAGTCAGCCACTTCTTCATTTTCATACCCACTGCTAATGCTATCTGCCATACACTATTCTTCGAGTGGAGATGATTCTAGAAAGTTATGCGAAAGTTTATTTTAGTCAATTCACGACTGGAAATAGCCCATTCCAGCTAGTGCAGTGCAGTATAGTGCCCAACATTGAAAACTGGGGTGTTACTAAACAGAGTAACGCAGTAACGAGTAACGAGTAACGGAGTAACGAGAAAACGAGTAACGGGAAAAAATTAAACAGGTTAAAAAAATAAAAAAATAAATCCTAATGAAAGAAAAAACATAAAAATGGTTGTAATATCCTAATAATGACCTAGGAGCAACAATGGAGGAAGGTGAGGTACAGGTTTTCTTTCTTATTGCCACAATTATTTCATTTCTTAGTAAAAATAGCTCTGCCAGGTATTACTAAATGAAAATAATAGAACCTTGTTGGGCCCTTATTACGGTTATCAACTAACCAATTGCATGTACTCGATTGCAAAGGCTTAGAAACAGTTTGCTCGCTTATTACTCCTGAGGTTATTACCTTTCCTTCTCAACTTTCAATGTCTTTTACTCGTCCTCTCGAAAATAAGGGATTCGACTAATCATGGCTACCTTTCAAAAGTTAATTATAGTGAACGTTTCTATCGGTTTAAAAGGAATAATAAATCATGTTTAAAAATAACCTCCCCATGCAAAGACTCTGAAGTTTGAATATTGGCGGCAAAATAGAATAGCAGAGCGAGACTAGTTTTAAGATCGATTTTCAATTAAAGTAAAGTAAAGTAACGAAACATTCAAATGCATGGGTTAGCTTAAAGTTGCGTTTTACATAAATCAATGCAGAATACACGCGAAGCATAGTTACTGCCAGGGCATGAAATTAACTCTTTTTTTGTAGGATTCACTTGGCTACTTGATATTTCAAAGTCAATTCCATTAACTCGAATAAGTCTGGAGCGTCCCTGAGAAAAAAAAAATGTAAACGAAACCAAACAAGAAAAACCAGAACAAACAAGGAGTAAACGGCCGGTTTTTATACCACGGCAAAAAAAAGTGGCATTTTCCCACTGAGAAAACGCGCGGTGAATCAACGATGAAGGCGCAATTTACCCGCATTTTCTGAGATTCACCAAGCGGAAAATCCTTCGTTTTCCAAACGTTTTCACTCCGGTTAATTGGAGTATTCGTTCCATTATCCATCAGTTTTCCGATTCAGTGAACGCCGGTAAACATGCGTTTGCTGACGTTCACCGATCTGTTAACACTCGGTGAACGTCTTGTATTCCGGCGTTTGCCCTGAGTTTTCAGACGGGAAAACCTCGAGTTCACCGCAGTTAACGAGTGAAATCCTGCCTTTTGCGGACGTTTTCCCGTGTTTTCCGAAACGGTGAATACCGCTGAATCCAGGAAAATCGCATGTATTCCAGCGTTTACCGATAGCTTACCGTTAGGAAAACTGCGCAATATTCCGACTTTTGCAAGCAGTTTTCTTGCGTTTTCTTTCATTTTCCGTGACAGTGAATTCAAGTAAATTTAAGAAAACTCGCGTTTTCCAGCATTCACTGATGAGTTCAGGCATGGAAAACGCCTGTTTTCAAGCTTTCGAGCATCGGTTAACGCATGGAAAACAGATTGTATTCCAGCGTTAGCGGCCGTTTTCTACTAGTTTTCTGGCATTCTCTAGTACAGAAAATTCGTGTGAAGTTAGGAAAACGCAAAATTTTTCCGCGTTTCCCATTATATCTCCATTGGAAAATTGCTTGTATTTTGATAATTTGCTTTTTCCTCCCGTGTTTCCTATGGTGTTGTAACGTTCAGTAAATGAAGACAGGGGCAATATCTTGTATGTCTTGGCTTTTCCGTTATTCCCACCCCGCAATTGCGGTCCCCTGTTTGTAAATGCGTGTAAAACTCAAGGTATTTATAGTTATCTTGTAGGGTTAAATGTTTCCTTCCCAGATAATTATATAAATAAAAAGTGCACAGATGAAAAGACCCAATATATGAACTGTAAATTCTGAACATTTATTTACATGCATACATATCATACTCTTAGTGTTACAGTACTCGCAGCCTAATTCTATAAATGAAATTGTCAGAAGATGTGGTCTTCAAAATTATAACCTAGCTTACACTAAAGAAAAATATTGCTATAACATTCTACATTGTGAACTCTCAGGCTGACTGAACTCTATGCGAAGTGCAAAGTAAAAAAAAACACTCTAAAGTCCAACAAAATCTAGTTCTTGCATTAATACCTTATAATTAAGTGACAATAAAGTGTATTAAAGAACGTTTTAAAGCTATGTGTAACTGTAACTATACACAAACAAGGGGTTTGGGATTTGAAATCATGGTTCTGATGCACATCAATTTTGACAACAAACTGAATACTGGGTAACAAACATTATGCGGTTAATTGTCGAATGAAAAAACAGAATGAATTGTCAACATCTTCTGTTCCTAAGATGCAAAAAACAATTAATCATTATTGACATCTAACAGGGAATAGAAGCTGTTCACAGTTCATTTTTTTGGAAACAAATTTACTTGAGGAAATCAAAGATTGCAATTTGAGTAATAGCGGAGCTCCTCGCGCGCGCTAATTTGGTAATCACGTGACCACGTCACGTCCGCACCACAGGGAAACCAATGTTCAATCTCACACTTTCTAGCTAGTTTGGGAGCCCAGGGAGCCTAGGAGAAAGCTATCAATGTTGTGATCAATTGACAGCTGTCAAGACAAGGTATCCGCTGACCAGTATCACCTGGCCGTATCGCGGGCTCAGGTGTCGACCCATCCAGGGCGAGTATTTTTTTGAAATTATCCGCTGACAAGTTACTAGTTTTCAGATGATCGCAGGCTCACTTTTTTTAAAAAATTCATATGAAATATGCTGTGTTTATGTCATTATGGCCCAGCACTATTAACATTTTGATTTCAAACTGACCTCGGAAGCGAAAATTCAGCCAGTTATTTAAAAATGCAAGAAGGGAAAACAGATGGTTTTCACTTTTCTCAGGACAGTCACGCTTTGGTCACGCTCCACGTCCAATTTTTATGCCCTGATTGGTCAAAATTTGACAGGTGAGTTCATGCGGAAAATTCATACAACATCTTGAAACTTGTTTGCTTCAACAGCTGACGGAAGCTGACAGAGTTTTGTGTCAACTTGCGATGTTTTTAATAACTGTCTTTTTTCACTGGATGTACAAAATGAAATACAGCTGCTACCAAGAGTCTTCTGTTAACGTTATTCATGGCTGGTTTGTTTATTGAATTTTTGGTTAAGAAATGCGCTGCTTGTCAAAGTCGTAAATCCGATTTCGGATGGCATCGTTTTTGTTTTTCACCTTGCTGGATGCGTATGCTATTCAGGCCTTACTTGATAGCTTTCAGGAGCTGCATCTCGAAATATGGTAAGCCTGAGTTATCACTGTATTTATATCTGTTTTCATGAAGGCGAGCGCAGTTTATGAGGCTAGTTTATGCACGTTTGTATTTAGATTTGAGACACTGATCTGACCTAGTATGAGGTTTGACATAAGCTTACAGAACTTTGAAAGGCCTTTAGTCGATATTTCACCGCACATAACAAGAAAAACCGTTCCGAAGAATATTTAGATATTATTTTGGCTGTAGAAAGAAAACTTTGAGCGATTTACTTGTCGCGAGTTCATCGAGGAAAACAGCAAACACCGGGAAGCCGGCGGCTTAAAATTAAACTTAATTTTTAAGCTTAAAGACTCTAGGATTCTTATAGACACTTAAATACTTGTTTTCGTGAATGAAACTTGTTGTCTCTGTAAATGTTCTACCGAATTATATTTCTGATCTTTTATTTATTGTTAGTTGTCTTTTGTAATTTTCATCGCTTTGCCGCCCTTTGCCGTTATTTGTTTACAGTCGTTCATAAACATCCCTTGCAGGAGTACTCAACGTACCGCGCATATTACACATCGCCGTGACGGTCATAAAACTATCAATAAAAAATAAACACAATAAATTCTGTATTATGTTGAAGTGTAACTCTGTTAAAATTTCTTTGCAAACTTGATAGTTGATTTTGGAATTTTTTTGAACTGTTTCGCTAAAAGCCCACGCGTGCTTCGATGGTCCTGAATATTGAATGAATGGAATTAGTATTGAAAAATTGTGAAACTGACTGCTAATTGTCTGAGGTCAGGCGGTCTGTATGACAAAAACAGCGCCTCATAGTTAGGTTTTAGGTTTTATTTAGTTTATGTACGTTTTTAATTGTAAGATTTGAGACAATGATCTGACCGAGTATCAGGTTTGATTAGGCCGTCGATAAAACCCGGAACATGGAACATTCCGGAACATGCCGGAACATTCCGGAACATTCCGGAACATCCCGGAACATGAAAAAATAAAATAATTTTCAAGAAAAAATAAATAAATAAAATAATAATAATAATAAAATTTTTGTAAAAATAAATAATAACATAAAATAACAACAACAACAACAAAAACAACGAAAAATATAGAAATAAAGAAAAAGAAACTGGTATCATCTCCGAGTATGAGAAAACAATATTTTGTCGCAATTAATTTGTTTGGCGATTGAGAATTCAAACTATATTAAAATAAGAAGAGCTTAGGGGCTCGTCGCTTTGGACTTTAGTGGATAAGATTCACATTCGCCGTAAATAGTTGTAGTGGCAGTGGTAGCGCAGTGGTAGTTTCCTTGAACTGTTATCAGTTAGCCTGAATTTTAGCTGTCTCCCGAGTCGCAAGTTGAGGACTGGCGATCGACGCTGTCAAAGTGATTTGGGTATCCTCTGACGACAAAACTGGTGAGAGCGAAGTTATTTGAGAGATACTTTTGCAGTGTAGTTATATTTATCTGCTAATTCGAATGCTTTGCTAACGTGTTTGTTTCTTTGAATTTTGTGACTTTCCCTGGATTTTAAGCCTGGTTTCCATATGATCGTCCGGATTGTCCCGATTCGATCGCCCCAATCGTTTCAAAATATTTCGAGAACGATCCGGACGACTGGGGCGATTGGTAGTTTCCATATGATCGTCTCGATCGCCTCAAGGCAAGAGACGCGGGGTCGTCAGTGATGTCTCTGGGTCAAAAATTGAATTTTTGCGCGTGTTTTGCAAACCGAAGCCACATAAATGGATGGTGTTTATTCGTAAAGCAAACCTCGTACCTTGGTATTTGCTTTTTCTCTTGATTTTGCGGTATTGAGAAGCTAGAATAGTTCCCCGAAGACACAGTATCTCTTCGAAAACTTGACGTCACGGACTTTCTCTAATTTCAAATACGCTGTGGCTATATGGCCGGTAACCGGTCAAGGTTTTCAAAATACTAAATGGCCGGCAGTTCCATATTCTCAGTAAATTTTCCGCAAAGACCGCATGAAAGGTCAAGATGGCATGACGTCAAACATCGTCTGTCACGCCACGCTTTGGACAGAAAACAGTAACGAACATCCAAAGACTCGCGACTAACAAAAATATGATATAGAAATCCCACAAAACCAGCTGGTTTGATCAGGATCACGACATGTTATAGTTTAGATTAGCTGGAATTTTTCGATTTCACTGAGAATAACGGACTGCCGGCCATTTAGTGTTTTGAAGACCTTGACCGGCAGTCGAGCTGAAAAGTGTCATAAAACATGGTTCAGCGTAAACTAAACAGACTTGATATTTGAAAAGCATTTCAGGATCGCTTGACTTTTCTAAATCGACATATGATAGTTTAGATTAGCTGGAATCTTTCGATTTTGTGAAATTTACTGAGAATATAGAACTGCCGGCCATTTAGTATTTTGAAAACCTTGGGCATGACCGGTTACTGGCCATATAGCCACAGCGTATTTGAAATTAGAGAAAGTCCGTGACGTCAAGTTCTCGAAGAGATACTGTGTCTTCGGGGAACTATTCTAGCTTCTCAATGCCGCAAAATCAAGAGAAAAAGCAAATACCAAGGTACGAGGTTCGCTTTACGAATAAACACCATCCATTTATGTGGCTTCGGTTTGCAAAACACGCGCAAAAATTCTATTTTTTGACCCAGAGACATCACTGACGACCCCGCGTCATATGGTCATATGGAAACCAGGCTTAAAATCCAGGGAAAGTCACAAAATTCAAAGAAACAAACACGTTAGCAAAGCATTCGAATTAGCAGATAAATATAACTACACTGCAAAAGTATCTCTCAAATAACTTCGCTCTCACCAGTTTTGTCGTCAGAGGATACCCAAATCACTTTGACAGCGTCGATCGCCAGTCCTCAACTTGCGACTCGGGAGACAGCTAAAATTCAGGCTAACTGATAACAGTTCAAGGAAACTACCACTGCGCTACCACTGCCACTACAACTATTTACGGCGAATGTGAATCTTATCCACTAAAGTCCAAAGCGACGAGCCCCTAAGCTCTTCTTATTTTAATATAGTTTGAATTCTCAATCGCCAAACAAATTAATTGCGACAAAATATTGTTTTCTCATACTCGGAGATGATACCAGTTTCTTTTTCTTTATTTCTATATTTTTCGTTGTTTTTGTTGTTGTTGTTGTTATTTTATGTTATTATTTATTTTTACAAAAATTTTATTATTATTATTATTTTATTTATTTATTTTTTCTTGAAAATTATTTTATTTTTTCATGTTCCGGGATGTTCCGGAATGTTCCGGAATGTTCCGGCATGTTCCGGAATGTTCCATGTTCCGGGTTTTATCGACGGCCGTTTGATTATAAGCTTATAAAACTTTAAAAAGCCTTTAGTCATTTTCTTACCGCGAATAAAAAGAAAACGTTCCAAAGAATATTTCGTTATAATTCTGGCTGTAAAAGAAAGCTTTGAGCGATTTTCTTGCCTCGAGTTCACCTTTGAAAAAGCAAACACCGGGAAGCCGGCTTACAAAATGAAAACATAAACAAGGATTTTCTGTCTTGAGTTCGTGAATGAAAATTGTTGTCTCTGTATATGTTTCACCGAATTATTGTCCTTTTATTGATTGTTGGTAGTCTCTTTTGCAATTTTTATCGCTGTGCCGTTTGTTCTCAGTCGCTCATGAACATCGCTTGCATGCAGGAGTAGTCAAAATGCCGCGCGTATCAAACGCTTTTGAAGATTACACATCGTTATAAAAACATTAAATAAAAAATAAACATAATAAATTCTTTATTATGTTGAAGCGTATACCTCTATTAATCATAATTTAAACAGTCGACTTTGGCGCTTGTCAAAAGTGAGAACTGGCCAGCCGTATAGGTGATTTTGGAAATTTTTTTAACGGTTTCGCTAAAAGCCCACACGTGCTTCGATCGTCCTGAATATTGAGCGAGTGCAATTTGTATTGCAAAATTATGAAATACTGCATTCTGTCCGAGGTCTGTATGATAAAAACAGCGCCTCATGGTACTGTTTCACCTCAGATGTGATGTATAAAAAGTATAAAAGGTTGGTTTACTATGGCGTACATTTGCGGACAAAAATAATTGTAAATAAAATACAATTTGAAGTTCAAAAATTAGACTATCCATGTCGAAATCTCGTCATATGAATTTGAAATCGCAATGAACACAGTCGAAATAGCATCATTCGAACTTGAAGTTACTTTGAACAAGTTGAAACTATAAAGGGAAAACTCGACATCGCGTATGTTGAAGTTCAAATCAACATTCCAACTAAAATGCAAATTACATGATTTGAACTTCAATTCACCTTCTCCACTCTAATAAGCCACTTAATCGTCAACAATGCAACCATAATCTTCCACAAAATTCCAAATGAAACCTTCAATTTGAACTTGAAGTCAATTTACATATTCGAATTCCAAAAACCAAAATTTCAATTCGAAAGGAAGCGGAAGTAAAAATACACAGGAACCGGAAATGATAAGAGTTTCGCTCCATTTGGCGCCAAAAGATTTCCCTTCACTCGAACGCTCTGGTCAATATGGCGGACAATGTGAATAGCAATAAGAGGGGGTGGTAGGCCTACACTACTCTTACCTCATGCCAAAATGCTGCTCATTCCAATAAAGTTTTTTTTTTCTCTGCTGGGTAGATTATGTTCTGGAAGGTTCTACATTTTAAATTAGCAAATGTGATTTTAGCCGCATGTTTCACACTGAGAGGTCATGACAAACATTGATTTACTGTAGTTATTGTTTCTGGTCGGCAGGATTTGCCCTCTGATGCAAGCGCATTTTCTTTGACCTCTTTTGAAGCGTAAAGCTTTTTTATTACAGCTGAATAAGGGTTCCAATTTTCTCCAAAACGCCTTCTGGATCTGAATAACTAAGCGGTTTACTTTAGTCCGTGAGTGTAATGTTTTTCTGCAATGCTGTATCATGCTGGGCCCAGCTTGTAAGCTTTCTTTGCAGAACGGTTAAATTATCACGGATAGTGATTTACAGATCCAAAATTATAAGACTGAAGTGCAGCTTAAACTGAAACTTCATCAACTTACTATGGAGAATTGAATTTGTGACTCAATAAACTCCAGCTTAGTGTTTTTCTTAAGATAGTGTGAGTCTTTTGACTGGAGCGCGTAGTTCCTCCCTTGGTAATAGCTTTCGAATAAGCTTAAGAGTCTTTAAACTGTTTTGTTATTGCCACTTTTTGTGATTAGGCAAAACCATGGTTTCAGTTCTTCACACGAACCTCATCAGTTGCCGGGTTGGCTTTGTGCTTAGTTGCTATTACAAGAGCAACTGTAGTTGTACTTTGTCGGGGCGAGAATGGTACAGCCGTTCTGTCTCTTGAGCTTCGAACTCGAACATAAATACCCACGTGGCGGATCGAAATTCTTGTTTTCCTATTGGCTACTGAACGTGTATTTCGATCCTCTTCTGCCTCAAGTTAGAGGTGTGTTTTTTGGAAAGCATCTCGTGAAAATTTAAGCACTTTCTTTTATGGAAGAGTTCGAAGACTCTTCTAAATAAGCTTGAAGTGCGCACAGAGTTTCCGTACACTCCCTCTAAAAACTGGAGTGGATACGTTCCTTGTTAGGTGCGCAATGTTGAACTTTCTGCTCTGCACTTGGTTCTTATTAGTGCCTGTGTTGATTTTCACAAGGTAAAACGAGGCCTAACCTAGCACGGTCACCCTTATCAGTCACATTGTCCACCATATTGACCAAAGAGTTCGAGTGAAGGGAAATCTTTTGGCGCCAAAATGCAGTTATGAAAACATCCCGTATGTACAGTGTAGCGAAACTCTTATCATTTCCGGTTCCTGTGTATTTTTACTTCCGCTTCCTTTCGAATTGAAATTTTGGTTTTTCGAATTCGAATTATGTGACGTGACTTCAAGTTCAAATTGAAGGTTTCATTTGGAATTTTGTGGAAGATTATGGTTGCATTGTTGACGATTAAGTGGCTTATTAGAGTGGAGAAGGTGAATTGAAGTTCAAATCATGTAATTTGCATTTTAGTTGGAATGTTGATTTGAACTTCAACATACGCGATGTCGAGTTTTCCCTTTATAGTTTCAACTTGTTCAAAGTAACTTCAAGTTCGAATGATGCTATTTCGACTGTGTTCATTGCGATTTCAAATTCATATGACGAGATTTCGACATGGATAGTCTAATTTTTGAACTTCAAATTGTATTTTATTTACAATTATTTTTGTCCGCAAATGTACGCCATCGTTTGCACATCCCCAGACTTGTTGGCAAGATCTTGTAAAGTAAACTTCTCGAACGCAAAAAATTCCGCCTGATTTGTTTTCCAGGCCTAATCTACTGTGATCAAGAGTCTGCGCTCTTAAATGTGATCGAAGATAATTGCTATTTTTGGGTGTACGTATATAAGGCTATCAACTCGATGTAAGATTAAGTTCACTCTTAGCTTTGACTGTTTGCAAATTACTGTTCTCTAAAATCACTTAACCTTTCCCTCAAATTAGTCACATGAATGTGTTCTAAAGTTAACTGAATTGTGGAGTACAAGTTTATTGTTTGATTTAAATCATAAATTCGAGTTAATAGGAGCTTCGCTTTTAGCCCTGGCTAAATCTATATATTATAACAGTAGTTACAAACCATATTTAGAAAACCTTAAAGCTATGTGTAACTGTAACTATACACAAAAAAGGGGTTTGTGATTTGAACGCATGGTTCTGATGCACATCAATTTTGACATCAAACTGAAAACTGGGTAACAAACATTATGCGGTTAATTGTCGAATGAATACTGGGTAACAAACATTATGCGGTTAATTGTCGAATGAAAAAACAGAATGAATTGTCAACATCTCCTGTTTCTAAGATGCAAAAAACAATTAATCATTATTTACATCTAACAGGGAATAGAAGCTGTTCACAATTCCTTTTTTTAGAAACAAATTTACTTGAGGAAATCAAAGATTGCAGTTTGAGTAATTTACAATAGTTAAAAACCATATTTAGGAAACCTTAATGTCAATTCAAAGGGCTTTAACAATTGAAATGACTTATGGGGAATTGCACACAGCCCATTTCAAGTGTTCTGGGACAGTGTCTGTTCCTCTTTCACTGGCAACACTTTGCCTTCGAATAACTGATTGTCTCCTTTGTTGAGAGGTCATTGCTGCTTTTGCTCTTCCATCCAAAAGTTTAAAAAAATTGTTCACATTCTCTGTTCTCCAAGACAGAGGCCTGGTTCTCAAGGAATTATCTTCCGTGTCAGACTCATCTGAAGACACAAGGCTTACATGAAGGGCTGAAAACAGGTCACCTTCCCTTTCCTCCTCAGTAACGGCTTTCAGTCTTTTATCAAGCTTCTACATGCAAGAGAGAGAGAGAGAGAGAGAATACTCAGTAATTCAGCTAATTTTTTGCATAAAACATCACAATGGCAACTCAAAAGCTACTTTTATACTGATTATCTGAACCCCAACACTGTTGTAAAAAATGAACACTGAGAGATAATGATGCGAGTTGTTGGTCTTAAACTTGTGTAGTTGAGGTTGGTTAAGACTCTGAAACAGCTTATGACTACTAGGGTAACAATATTATTAGTTAATTACATGGAAAGATAGAAGCCGTAGATTATTACAATCTTTACTCCCCTCCACTCCAGTCCTAACAGTGAAGGATGTACCTTCTTGGTCAATTAAAACAATTACCATTGATTCACAAGTTTTTATTGACATGGGAGAGATTCAACCTCACCCTCTTAACTCTTTGCCTTCTTTTCTGCTCCTGTTGGTACTGCTCATATGTCCCCTTCTCCTCCTGTCTTTTTCGCTTCTTGCTTGAGGCCAAGTTTTGTGAAATGGCATCTAACAAAAAGAGGACAATTAATCTACAGAATAATTTATTATGAGCATTACCAGAAGTTTAACTTTTGGAACCTTTTGTACAGGAGTTTCCTCAAGCCTAAAAGAATTATCACCCACCATGGCACCCATTTAAACTGGCAAAAAATATTACCAAGTGTTCCTTTGTTATAATTATTGTAATTTCTCCCCTGTATACATCACTAGACTAGCTAGAGAGGATATTTCAAGAAAATCATTTTTCTTTGTTTCCTGTATGATGCAGTAAAACCTGTATTGAGGAACTTTCGTATAAATCATGCAAATCCATTTTCATTCAAGCCTGTGTACAAGATATTGACACCTGGATGCTTTTGAATAAGTTAAAATTAAACAGAGAGAAAACTGAGCTTCTTTTGATATCATCTTTACACCGTGCTCGACCTCCTTTGTTACATCTTGATGTCTGTGATGAGAGAGTGCTGACTTCACCAAAAGCAGGCAACATTGAAGTTATTTTCGACGAATATTTGAGTATGGTTCCTCAGGTGACAGCAATGTGTAAATCAGCATTCTATCATCTCCGTAAAATTAGCCTCATTCGTAAACATCTTACCTTCGATGCAGCCCAGCTTCTTGTTCACGCTCTCATTACATCAAAGCTTGACTACTGTAATTCGTTACTTTATGGTTTACCCAAACACGTGACTAAACAGCTCCAACGTGTGCAGAACGCTGCTGCTCGAATTGTTTCTCTCTCACCCAAGTTCTGTCATATTACACCTGTTCTTGTGAGTCTCCACTGGCTCCCAATTGATCTCCGAATTGAATTTAAGATACTTATCATTACCTACAAGACTCTCCATGGCCTAGCGCCTGCTTACATTAAGGATCTCCTTGTCAGCTACATTCCGGGACGTTATCTAAGATCTGCAAAGAAAAATTTACTCGCCGTGCCTGGTTTCAAGCTAAATAGTTATGGCCGCCGTGCTTTCTCTGTTGCTGCGCCGTTGCTTTGGAACAATCTTCCACAACATGTTAGGGATGCAGAATCGCTAGACATTTTTAAAAGACAGCTGAAAACAGTTCTTTTTAAGCGTGCTTTTTAAATTGATAACTTTATTGTAGTTATTTATTTTAATTATCTTTTTGCTTTTTACTTCTTTTAGCTTTTTTAATGTTTTATTGTAAATTTGGATTTTTAACCTTGTAAATAGCGCCTTTGGACCGTTGGGAAAAGGCGCTTTAGAAATGTTATTATTATTATTATTATTATTATTATGAATAAAAGGGGAGAATAGGTGGAGCTCAATGATGCTTGTGTCCATCTAATAGAGATGGGTGTGTGATTTTAATTTGGGATCCTGCACTTTTTACAGGTTTCACTGCATTTTTTATGCCTTGACTTAGTACAATGTCTTAAGGTTTCATCTCCATTATTAAGACAATCCTGGTTTATCACTATCTTATATATGCTTGCACATTTTCCACGACTTTTGAGGACTGTTATTTGCAGCTTGCAGGTATTTGGGCCATTTCAGCTCAATAAAGAGAAAATCTTGACATACACTCCCCAAAGTTTATCCCTAATATAAATTTAAGGGAATATAGGTTTTACCTAAGAGAAATAGCCAAAAAAGGGGGCAGGGGATTGTTCAAATGAAGTATGTGATCAGTCAAAATATATTTCCAAGTTTTATTGGAAATAGTAACGTTGAATGGACATTTTACTCCTCTATAAGCAAACAAACTTTTTACAAGATCTATTGATTCCCTGATTCATTGTTAGTAACTATGCCCTCCCTAAGAGGCTAGTTCTTTTTCATGCGCATGACTTTTTACAGAGCAAAAATGGTAGTTGACCTACTAAGGTTAGCCTCTAATATTTAATATGAAATGAAGGTATGATCGTCGCAGTGAAACGCAATTTAAGCAATCGCGTAAAGATAGGTATGATCGTAAAGCGTTTCGTTTCGGTATCATAAAGGTATGATCGTCGCGTTTCACTGCGACGATCATACCTTCATTTCATTTCATTTCCGCAGTTCATATATGATTCATTTCATATATCATTAACAATATTTAATATATCAGAAATTATAGGTCCTGTAGATCTAGGTCAAACAGTACTAACTGGCTAGGTATGGACTTACTTCTTGTCTGTATCCCACAAGAGTCCCAGTTGGTCCATCTTTGATCTGACGTAATGCTGTGAATCAATTTGCAAAAGTAAAAAACACACACATACAAACTAGTAAGCTTAACTTAAGTAACATCAAAACTTTTGACTGTATGAGCCTAGCACAATGAGGACCAAATGAGTAACCATGGGTAGATAAGCGCTGTCTGAACTTTGTGCAGCTAATGTTTTCTGCACAGTGGGACTGCTGGTGTGGATCCATATTGGTCAGATTTTTCATAACAAATTTAAAAAAAAATTAAGAGCTTTCGAAGCTGAAAATATTGGGGGGAGGGGGAGTGCAGAAGATGGAATGGAATTTATGTCGGTGTCCTTTGAAAAGTAAAATCCGACGGGTTTAATTTTTTGTCGGCACCTTTGAGTGTAAGTAATGAGTTCAAATGTTGTCGGCTTTTTTAGAGAAAAAAATCTGAGCCCTTCTATTCAAGACAAATCATGCTACATGTATTTCACACACACAAACTGAAATAAACTGGGTCAAAACAAGGAAATCTTGCCGTAAAATGTTTCAAATTGGTTTCACTTATAAATGCCCATGAAATAACCGACCCAACCTAGAGGTGTGAAAAATGCTTACTTCGACCGCGGGAATTTTGAAAGGAAAAGTGCAGCATCCAACCCATTCAGCGTAGGTTTTGATGCAAGAACTTAACATTCATTTTTCAAATACACACTATACCATAAACAAAGAGTACACTTCGATTGAGGTTCTCCACTTACCGACAAATCAGGGTGCCGGCTAATTTTTCTTTTCCTTGATAGCGATGTAGGTGACGTAGGGCGGACGTGGAGTGGGTGGACTGGTCTAATCTCGCCTCTAGGGCAACGATTCTGGATTCTAGAGCTTTAAAACTGTCTTCCACGCTCTTCTGCATCCTTTCCACTGCTTTAAATAAGGCATCTGAGGAATCCGCCTGGTTGCCTTCAATGATGCGCAAGGAGTCGTTCATTTCGTCCAACTTCTTCGACACTTCCTCTCGATCGCTTCCTTGAAGAGAAGCTTTTATCTCGTTGATGCGGGACAATATTGTCCGGAATTCAGAAGCTTGTCGGTTGCTTTGGCTGTTTGATATTGCGGAAAGATATTAAAGACTTAAATCGTGGCTAACCCAAAACTCGTTGAGACGCCGATCGTGCGAAAAGTTGACGTGAAATGAATATATTACTATAAACAATGCAAAGTGAACATAGCACATTGGAAAAAAGCATCGTTGATTGGTCTATAAAAGATGAGCGAAGTTTCTGATTGGCTATCCAGAAGCAAGCCAGCGAGCAAATCAGCGGTGTTAAAACCCTCTGGGAATATGGGAAAAGCGCGCGGCAATCTGCGGCAAAGAAAATTTTTGTGATCGCTACTACTCCTGTTATCTTTGAAAATTCGACGTGTCTAGATACCCGGCAGCCGGGAACTGTTTTCAAAAAACTAGATACCCGGCAGTCAGAAATTTTGACCAATTTTCTCCAAATAGCTCGTTTAATTCCTCTAAGAACATAAGATATTTGTTTAGAAATCTCAAGCGATTATAAATATTGCCTTGGGTTAAAAGTAGAAGGGACAGTGAAGGCATGTCCAGTGATCCGAGTGATCCAAGAGAAGATTTTGGTGACCCTGACCAGAGTCAAGAAACGCAAAACAGTGCTAGTTCAGGGCAATTATCTGAGAATTGCCGTGTGCTTGTTTATTGGCTGCTGATATTTATATTTTCATGGCAGTGTGGGTTTTCTGTGACTGACTCTGCAGTGGATATGCTGGTTAAGTTTCTCAGTCGTTTCTTTTGGATTGTTGGTACCTTTGACGAGAATGGTATTGTAGCTAAAATTTCCAAGGGTTTTCCTGATACCTTATACAAGCTCAGGAAACAGTTGGGATTAATGAACAGTGATGACTTTGTAAAATATGTTGTTTGTCCCAAATGCAAGACTTTGTATAATTACAAAGATTGTGTTGAGAAACGCTGTGGGAGAAAAGTGTCAGCGCGGTGTCGGTTTATCCCATGGTCACAGCACCCACACAGGAACAAACGAGGTAAGTCTAAGTCACCCACTACACTGGTGTCCACGAAATAAATTAGGACCATTTGTTACCCAATCCATATTTTCCTAAATTCATTCTCTGGGTTTTAATCATTTGCTGTAGATTATGATTGGATTTGGCTTTTGTGTGATATGATGAATTAGGCAGATCAAGGAGGGCATTATCTACTGAGGCCAAAGGCCAAGGTAGATAACACCCTGTGAGATCTCCATACTTCTTCATGTCATACGAAAGCAAAATCCAATGATTGTTTTCTTATTCGTTCAGAATAATTATTTATAGTTTGAAAAACAACTAAAACACGCTTACCTTAATCGATGTCAAGTTCTGATCTTCATTTGCCAGTTTGTCGGCAAATTCAGAATATAAAGGTATGTTTAGTCATGCGGATATTCTCCAAATGCGTGAGCCAATCAGAAATGGAGAAATATTTTAATGAATGTAAAGTAGCAAACACTACTTCTGGAAACTACAAAACCTATAGAGTCAAACCTCTGTGAAGTCTTCAACTGCAATTCACCAATGTAGATAAGAGTGCAATGTTTAGACTGATCAGTGAAAAAGCATGTCCACTTTCTTCAAAAAGCTCATAAAGCATTCATAAGAGGGTAGAAACAATAGAAAATCAGGTAAGAAACTTAATAATTATATCAGTAGCGTTTGATTTTAAAAATTATGATTCTGGATTATTCTATTCTCGGTCAACACTCGAGAGAGTCAGCTCTTTTCTCCAAAAATTTTCGCGAACAATTAACCTCGCTGGGTCATGCTGGGTACCCTTGTTTCCTGAGCTTTTGTTATCTGCGTTGCATAGTATTAACCTGTACTATCCTGGGTAGTGTATACCTGAAAACTACAGGTAACTTGCAAGAATACATTAATCAATCCTGCAGTATGCCTGAAAACTCCTTTAACTTGCAAAAATGCTCTAATCATTCCTGTAGTATCCTGGGTAGTGTATACCTGAAATCTACAGTTAACTTGCAAAAATGCTCTAATCATTCCTGTAGTATCCTGGGTTGTGTATACCTGAAATCTACGATTAACGTGCAAAAATACTCTAATCAATGCTGTAGCATCCTGGGTAGTGTATACCTGAAATCTACAGTTAACTTGCAAAAATGCTCTAATCATTCCTGTAGTATCCTGGGTAGTGTATACCTGAAATCTACAGTTAACTTGCAAAAATGCTCTAATCATTCCTGTAGTATCCTGGGTAGTGTATACCTGAAATCTACAGTTAACTGACAAAAATGCTCTAATCATTCCTGTAGTATCCTGGGTAGTGTATACCTGAAATCTACAGTTAACTTGCAAAAATGCTCTAATCATTCCTGTAGTATCCTGGGTAGTGTATACCTGAAATCTACAGTTAACTGACAAAAATGCTCTAATCATTCCTGTAGTATCCTGGGTAGTGTATACCTGAAATCTACGATTAACGTGCAAAAATGCTCTAATCATTCCTGTAGTATCCTTGGTAGTGTATACCTGAAATCTACGATTAACGTGCAAAAATACTCTAATCAATGCTGTAGTATTCCGGCTAATGTATACCTAAAAAATACATAACATTGAATTATTTGACTTATGGAGGTGATAATCTTATTCAACTCTTACTCTTTTTTAACATTCATGGTCAATTATGACAGCTTTCTCTCATTCCATCTTATTTTTTCAGCACCCGCTCGAAAGTGATTTTGGCACGAGTGTTGCCTTGAACAAAGCGGAGTAAAAGAGCAGTATAAGAACAGTTATTAATTGTAGTATTTTGTGTTAGTGATCTAGGAGCCTCTGAATTTGGCGATTTTGCGATGGTATATCGCCAGGACTATTTCATTTGCTTGATATAAAAGCAGTACAAAAAAATCTTAAATCATATATATCGGTACTTGTCTGTTAATTGTTTCTGTCAGCTGTATAAGGATTTGATGCCTTTACATACTGATACAGGACCATACAGTGGTTAGCGCGTTTGTTAAATTAGAGTATAATTAAGGAGCTACTTTTAGGAATTTTTGCGAAAAATATTTTTCCGGCCTTTCAGGAGGCGGCTTAAATAGTTTCAAAGTTGCAGTACACAGCTAAGTGCAGTCACAAAACTGAATTCTTGAGTTTACCTCCATTTCTCTGCCCGAGACTGAAAAAGGCGCTATGTAAAATGTTTATGCCGTTTATTTATTACCGAAATAGTAAGTGCCTAGGAAGAGCAGTTAGCGGGGCAGAAAAATATTTAAACCTTGCTTTAATCGGATATTGCTGTTACTTTCATTTCAGCTAATGGCAGCTGAGTTACTCTTTTGTGGGCAATTTACGAAAGTCCTACGGTATTCGGCCGACACCTCAAGAGCCTAGAGCTGTCAGACCTTGGTTTGGAATTACTTATGCAAATTAGCTGGCTGCACATTCAATGTGCAGCCAGCTAATTTGCATAACATTTTTTCGTGCTTCAAAGCTCATCATGTCTACTAGTTTAAAGGATTGTTCTAAATAAGCACACTATAATCTTAATAAAGCCTTTGATAATAATTATGATTTGTACAGCAATTTTTGCTTGTGTTAAAATTAACTATGATTGTTGATTCCTTCTTGCCCTCAGAGTATTTGGCTCCTAAACATAGGACTTCCTGAACAATTTATTATTTTACTGTGACTTAACCCTTTTGTTTGTTTGCTCTCTTTTAAGGTCCCTGTGATGAATTACTTCTGAAGACTGTTGGCACTGGAACAAACACATTTTTGTACCCACGGATGGTGTATCCGTATAATTCTGTAGTAAAGTCATTGCAAGTACTTCTTAAAAGGCCTGGCTTTTGGGAAAAATGCCAGGAATGGAGAAAGCAGACTGTTCCTGACAATGTCAGAACTGACATTTACCAAGGTAATGTCTGGAAAGAGTTATCTTCATCTGGGTTTCTCTGCAACATGAACAGTTTGGCTGTTATACTCAACGTAGACTGGTTTAGGCCACACAAGCATTCTCCTGGATCTGTTGGAGTAATTTACTTAGTGTTGCTTAACCTTCCTCGGCATGAGAGGTATAAATTAGAGAACATTGTTGTTGTTGGTGTTTTACCTGGTCCTTCTGAACCAAAACTTACTGCAAACACATTTTTGGAGCCACTTGTGCAGGAATTGAAAGCCCTTTGGGCCTGCAAAGAGCGTTTCTCCATCTATGGCAGTTTATTTAAACGTCCAATCAAAGTTGGCCTAGTTTGTGTTTCGTCGGATATTCCAGCTACAAGGAAAATTGGAGGATTTCTTGGTCACATGGCTTCTCAAGGATGTTCCCGTTGTAAGAAGCATTTTAATTCTGGGAATGGGCTTGATTTCAGTGGTTTTGACCGAGAGAATTGGCAGCCTCGAAACTCTTCAGAACATAAACAGTCGGCAAAAAGAACACTGCAACAGACAAGCCCAGCATCACAGCAAAAACTTTGTTCTGAGCTTGGTGCTAGGTATTCTGTGTTGCAAGAGCTCGAGTACTTTGACTGTATACGTTACTTTGTTGTGGATCCAATGCATAATCTTTATTTGGGGACAGCTAAACACATGATGAAAAATGTGTGGTTAAAGGAGAAAAATGACTTTATCAGTGATGAGGACTTTGAAAGAATCCAAGAACTGGTAGATTCAATGACAGTGCCACAAGACATCGGCCGTATTCCTGGGAAAATTTCATGCATCTTTTCAGGATTTACTGCAGACCAGTGGAAAAACTGGACAACAGTTTACTCATTGTTTGCATTGAAGGGTGTTTTACCTGACAACCATCTTGAGTGTTGGCGTCACTTTGTTCTTGCATGTAAATTGCTAGGAAAGAAAGTTTTGACTGAAAGTGATATTGAACTTGGAGACAGACACTTAATGGCATTTTGCAGAACCTTTGAGGAACTCTATGGAAAGGATCTTGTTACTCCCAATATGCACCTTCATGGTCATTTAAAGGAATGTCTTCTTGATTATGGGCCTTTTCATTCTTTCTGGTGTTTTAGTTTTGAAAGATTTAATGGCATTTTGGGCTCTTTTCACACTAATAACCGTTCAATTGAAATTCAATTAATGAGGAAATTTTTAATGCAAGCTAAAGTTAAGGACTTCAAGTACCCTGAATTGTATCAAGAATCTTTTTTTGAATTTTTCGAGAATGGTCAGGGTTCAGGGTCAGTCAAGGTAACTCAGGAACCACTAGAACAATACCTTAGTCTACTAGAACACAGGGAAGCATTGATTAAAGATTTGATTGGTTGTGACTGGACAGCAAACTGTTGCATTTCTCCAGTGTCAGCTGCTAAAGATGAATCACTGGACAGTGATGATCTAAATGCACTTAAAATAGTGTATCAGGAGCTTCTGGGACTTGATGCAAGGGATTCTATTGAAATGCCATTTACCATCTCAGAATTCAAAGCCATTAAAGTTGGTTCAGTGCTTTATGGATCACAGCAAAGCAGGACGACAAGAAATTCATATATTCTGGCTAACTGGGCAGGGACAGAAGGATCATTAGCCACAAGCACAGGATCTGATGATCAAAGACCTGGAAAAGTCATGACATTCTTCCGTCACTGCATTAAGACTAAACCAATATCATCCAATTCAACTGTCCAGAAATATGAATTTTATTTTGCAAGAGTGAACTGGTATTCAAAACATCCAGATCGCTATGAGTTTGGATTTCCCGTGGAACTCTGGTGTAATACATTTGATTTGTTTGGACCTGCATGTTTCATTCCAGTTCAGAGAATCAGATCACACTGTATATCTGGAGAAATAATTCACAAGAGGGAAAAAGTTCTTGCTGTAACAAGCTGAGTTCGACCTTGCTAGTATCTAGGAAAATATTGGTGGGAACTTTTGTTAATGGTGACATCCTGTGTTGTTTAATTTTCATTTGTCTAAGAAAACACAGTACAGTTGATCCTCAATAAAACTATTATCCGGACACAAATTATCCAGAATTATTCATTGTACAGTGTCTCTAGTGCTAGCCAGGGGGACCAGTACCAAGGGGGACCAGGGGCTAGCCAGCGATCAGGCGTTCCAATTTCGTGGATACTGCAAAAGCCTCCAAACCTCTTGTAGAAAATGAAAAATGTTCAAATAATAATTGGTTTTTTGATAAGTGTGTGTTTGGGGAAAGGCAGTCAGTTTTGGTTTGAATTGTCAGGAGGTTTAAAAAAAAAAAACAAGGGTTTGGAAAGTCAGGATTCTGTTTTATATCTGTAGGTCATCTTGATTATTTTCCTATTCAAGTGTTGCAAAGTGCCTATTTAGAATGAATTGTCTCCTGTCAAAGAGTGAAATATACTATTTTTGTCATCTGAGACATTTACTCCACTCCTACTAAGTCTGTATAATTGAAGTTCGACTTAAACTTAAACTTATTAGTCTAAGATCACCTTTCATTAACGCTGTTCAAGAGACATGCAAAACAATGTAATAGCCAACCAAATTACTCTAGAGATTATGAGATATTATGAGAAAATGCCCAAGTGACCCCAAACCAAACAGTTACTATGCAACCCTTCATATCTCACTCAACCCGTGGATAGAATTGGGACCAGTGTACATTACCAAACCAGAGAATATGTATTGGCAATTAATAATCTATTCATTGTCAGATATCACTGAACGTACCAGAATCACAAAATAGCCAGTCATGCCCATGACACCCTAAATAAGCCAGCCATCTCAGTGCTTAATGTTACAAAGGTCATTATCAGCTAGATGTCACAACCAAAAGGCACAAAAATGATCATGGAGTGAACAAACAAATACTGAACAATAATTACCCCTATCCTATCCAATTCAATATTTACCAAGGAAGCAAATTGTCTTCAGTGATTAAATCACAGAGAAGTATTAAGAATACCCAAACTGCCTTAACTGTCTACTGAAAAAGCATAATAAAAATGTGCCGCCATTTCATTTATTAAGAGGAGGTTTACTTTTTCTTCCAAATAAAAATATTCTCAAAATAGTTTCCAAGATCGGTCATTGACAGCTGATTCTTTCCTTTTCCTTTAACTTGTCCTTCAGTAACGTGTCGTCTTCGGATAGACAATCAGGGAGTGTCCCTGAAGTTTTGAAACAATTGTTGGAAAATTAAGTTTCATTATACTTAATGAAAAGTTCACGATAAAGAATTTTTATTCCTATACAAGGGCAAATGTAATGGCTTATTTGAAACACATTTGTCCTACATTTCTTCGAGACAAATGTAATAACAGATTTGTCTCACATTTGCGACATTTGTTGGGTGGACAAATCTGACATCAGATTTGTCTTAGATTTGTATTTGAGGCAAATATTATCAAATCCATTTTTTCTTCCAGTCAAATTAAAACAACCTGTATAAGCTGACTGCTCATCAGGCCGACACAGCCTAAAGCCAGAAAACGTGGGTCTCGGGAAAACGGTTTGGCCCGATCACGAAGATCTCAGAAGCGTTTGTGATGGTTCTCGAAGTCTCGTTTCCGGGTGACTCCGTGCCTCTCGGAGTATTTGATTTAAGTCACGGTCTCAAATTTTAAAACCGGGGTCTCGCAGTATCGCAAATTCTCGATTTTACAATTCTATATGCGTGCAGACGATGACTAAACTCTGATTAGTACCGTCTGCGAAGCAGACAATCACTGTAAGGATTTAATTACATTTAAGTCTTTTAAATATGTCATTTAACGGAATGAAAGATTTAAGACAAATTAAAGTCTTCTTAAATATACCATTAAATGGACTGAAAGATTTAAGTCAAATTTAAGTCTTCTTAAATATAATATTATCATTAATTATAAACGGACTGAAAGATATAAGACAAATTAAAGTGTTCTTAGATATGCGCCTAGTTAAGTCTGCTACACACTCTTTTCCCCAATCCCTTACAAGAAATTATCCTTCTCCATCCATGCATGCATGTATTGGCCTTTGGCTTAACATTTTCTGCCATTTTGGAATAAGGTGCACAAAAATTAAAATGGTGCCAGCTTAAAACGAACACTGAAAACACTCGTAATTTGTTCAGCTAGAGGAAAAAAGGAGTACCTCTAATAACCTAATTTTTTCACTATATAATACTAATCTTTTCACTCGAAAGTAAGAGTTGAAAACTTACAAGTCAAGGCATGTGTAATTGAAGAAGTGAACGGACAAGAACAACTTCTGGGGTAGCTACTAAGGGAAACTACGCAAATTTAAAGTAAAACGAGGAGCTAACGCAGCATTATCACTGGAAGGATAACGGCAACTGAACGTTATGTTTTCCTTGTGTTTGCCGTCAAATGAAAACCTGCGAAAAACTGTACTTTTGACCACTGCGGAAAACAACAGAAATTTCTTAGAAAACAGTATGTTCGTCGATGTTTTTCTGGAAGTGGAAAACTGTAGGTTAATAAACTGTTTTCCTTGCGTTAACTGTTAACAAATACAGTAGGAAAATGTCACACAAACTGCGTGTTCACATGGTCTGGAAAACACAGGTAAACGCCGTGTAAAATACGGTGTTGGCCCAAGATTTTCAAGTGCAGGAAAACGCCAAGTAAACTCCCAATTTTCCTTGGATTCACACAAGGAAAATTAGTAATTTTCGGGATGTATTCAGAAGTGGGAAAACAGATGGTGAATGCCGAATTTCCTAGGATTTGCCGTTTTGTAAAATCATTGGTAAATGAGGGTTTTCTTGCCGTGTACTAGATGTTATTTTGGAGTTGAGATCCTCCAAATTTAAAAGTTTAAGAAACGTTAACCACATTCGTTTGATTTGTGGTTTTACACTTTAGTTGAAGTTTAGTAAATTGTTTGATTTACTTCAATCCTTCAGTATTAACTCACTGATATTGTGAAACATAAAAAGAATATGTAACCAATCGTGGCTGATTGGTCTTGAATTTTCCTATATTTAGCGATAGCTAAAAACTGCCGCATCACGTTATATAACTGATTTGCAATTTATCTTTTTGTCGAGCATTAATCCTTTCTAGCCACTTCTCACCTACAAGACCAATATCTGAGCAAAATAACTGAAAGGGACATCACCGACAACTTACTAAAGAGCCCCTTGAAACTGAGCAAAAAGACGATCTCTCGTGTGCTTCGTCCTGAGACCAACAAAACAGAGATCCTACAGTGGGTCAATGCCACGAATTGGTAATCCACATCACACAAAAGTTGTTTTGGATCACTCACGTGACTATAGCCTCCTAAAAATACGTCACTAAAACGTAGGAACGTCATTTACTGCGTGGGACGCTGTAACGAGACGGGTTTGCTCGGTATCGCCTTTAAAACAGACCAATACTGTTTATATCCTGCAAAGACATTTGCGTCGTAATCCGCCGAAAAGCTAGCGAACTCGAAAACCAAGACCTTAAATAGTGTTGCAAAAAAATGCTTCTAAATATGGTAACCCACTTTGTATAAAAGATAGCATCTATATCCTTCCAAGATTTCGTCCAATTTTGTTGGAAATCTTTAAAAGACACGTTGCATCACAATGAAAGTAAACCTCGTTTGAAAGGGCACGAGGCAAGACCGCAAGCGAAACGATAAAAAAATATATATAGCAAATACACTTTTAAGATAACGATAGATTCATTTCATGTCATTTGCTATATTTTCCTCTGAGTTTTCCTTCCTTTATTGGTAATTAATACCATTGTAACCCCCATCCCCAAACTGCCGGTTAACAATAGGTTAAAGCTTTTTTTACAAAAGGCCCTAGGAAAGATTATTCAGCGAAACGACATAATTCTTCTTGAATTAGTTCACCGTGAAGAAAGATAAAAATCCAGTATTATAATTTCCATGTAATTGTGCCATATATTTCTATATTTCGTGTAGGATAGACGTTTTAATTAGTTTCTGGCATGCATTTCGAATTTCGAACGAAAAATGGACTTTGCTGGATAATTATAAAATGTAAAAAAATTCAAACAAGCAACCATCACCCCGATGTGATGCTAAAACTTTTAGTTGCTTCTGATGAATTTTCAGTACGTGGCATTAAACCTTTTAGTTTTCGAGGTCTTAAGGTGATGTTTCAAGGGACGATTCGCAACGATGATTTTTAACACAACACAGCGTTGCAACATTGTTGCGACATTGTTTCAAATGGTTGCAGCACTGTTCCAACATTGCAACGCTGTGTTGCGCTAACAATAGTCCTTGCGAATCGTCCCGTGTAACACCGCCTTTAAAGCTTTCGAGGTCTTGGAGGTCTTGGTTTTAGAAACCCACGCAATAGAAATAAACCCACAAAGCTTCAGGTAGGTGACGAAGACAAAGAAGAATTTTGAATACGCCCAATAAAACCGTAACAGCAATCTAAACAGGAAAAACCACAAACCAAAGGGAGTTTATTCAAATCTCCATCTGTAGTACTTACGTCAGGCGTAATTTTCTCTTTCTAAAG
Source organism: Porites divaricata (assembly GCA_038088405.1). Classification (NCBI taxonomy): domain Eukaryota; kingdom Metazoa; phylum Cnidaria; class Anthozoa; order Scleractinia; family Poritidae; genus Porites; species Porites divaricata. Next base: position 14,052,321 of record JBBMOI010000001.1, read on the forward strand.
CTCCTGCACATTAGCAAACAAATTTCTAAGACTCAGTGACAAAAATCACAGCATCGGGCACTGATCGCAGAGGAGATATTTGTGACCCTGATTATTGATTGTAGTTAAGTTTTACTATTGATACCTCGCATCGCCTCTGTCTTCCCCTATACTGTAGAATAGAACAAACCATCATTGGATCAGCTGTGCGATCGTGTTACAAACCTGGTAAATATTATCCAATGCTCCCGCGAAAACAACTCTGAAGGTAATGACTGTCGACGAATAACAGCTGCCTCGCTCAGAAAGCTTTGCTTTCCAAGACGTTCGTTCCCGCCGAGCATTGGAAAATATTTCACCAGATTTGTAACACGATCGCATTACGGTTTGATAGGTCAAGTTCGTATTCGATTAAACAGTATACAGAAATATTGAGAAACAGGAAAAAAAGATTGCGTATCGTGGGGGAGCTATTGGTTTTGTATTTCCTTGTATTCAATTATCTAAAATCTGCCGCGTCACGTTACAACACTGTTTAAGGGATTTGCTTGCTTGTCGATAACTTGTCGGTCATGAGTCATTTATAGCTATTATTGGCCACAAACCATTTTTTTAGAATAAAGAGGAAAACAAGTTAGGATAATAGAAATACATCCAACTTCTTACAGCTTTAAGTTGGCAGTAACATGAATAACATGACAAAGAGGGATTACCGTATTTTATGGTTAAGTTTCAACACCGTTCAGCACTATATGTAGCAAAGTTACTACAACAGGTAAAATTGAAATGGCACGCTAAATTGGAAAACTACAAAGCAAATTAAAGAAGTTAAAGAAGCTAAGAAATCAAAAGACGTTTGATCCGGATCTAAAAACTTAGAGAAGAAGTTCCTCAAAACGTTTTAAAAGAGTGTATCACAATTTTGGGGGGCTTGGAAGGTTTTTACACGAATAACCCCACAAACTCACTAACCCGGTAACCTCTTCGACATTTAGTACATCTGTAAGTGTTTACATAAGACCTTAAGCTTCACCGCCCGGTTCAGTTACCCTCACTCCCCCGATCCTGGGCGTCACCTTAGTGAAGATACAAGTTGTTGTCTATATGATGTCAATAGTGAACAAGGCTCATATAAACTCATATCACTGTCCTGTCAATAAGGACTGTTTGTTGGGTTCTATATATTCATTTCGTGATAGCTGTATCATCACAAGATCACAATATCTGGCTCATTAATCCCTCTATTTCTTTATTGCCTTATTGTCTGTAAGCCGACTGTTATCCCTGCAGCTGTCTAACTCAGAGACACGGTTATTTTTCATTATTAGTATTATTATTTTTTTTTTTTTTAGGAGCATCACCTTTCGAAGGAGCAAATATTGCCAAGATGTTTGTAAGGCTCGGGGGTAAAAAGTCCGCATAACCGAGTTTGATATGTCTAAGATATTCTGAGTTCTCTACTAGCTTACCCAGAATTTTGTTAGTAGGTTTTTTTTTCTGATGTTTTTTTCTTTTCTTCCTTTTTTTTTTTTTTTTTTTTTTTTCTAAAGCATGGAAAAACCATTTGTGACACTTATGACGCATTTGGAACCATTCTGTCAGTCTTTTGACTGCCCTTGCTATAACTGTCGTAACGTGTTCATATTAATTTCGGGCTCCATTTCGGGCTCCATTAACTTACCAATTGCAGAACGTTTTAAGATTAAGCACCCACAATGTGAGCACAGTTACTGACATGACATATTACTAACTAACGAGGAATAAATAAATGTATCCCGTTAAATTCTTAACTAGGTACTGAATGAGTCAACAGAAGTACTCGCACGACTCAGATTTTGACGTTCGTCTTACCCCCCTGCCGGATCGCGTGTCAACGTCAGTTGCGCCAAAGTTTAAAGGGACAATAGAATTGTGTCTTTAAACGTCAAACTAGTTAAGATAATTAACACATTAAACATTATTTCCTCAACTGCGTCGCCTCCAATAAAAGATATCTTCTAGTATTGAACTCCGTATTCTTTACATCAAATCCTCGTTCTAATATCACAAACAAAGAACCTTTTGCACACGGTGTTATAAAGACGAAGTCGACAACCGAATTGACAAAAGTGAGACCGCAAATAAGTTGAATCATTTCCTTAATAAAATATATTCTCCAGTTCTTTCGCCATTGAAGCAGGTTTTTTCCGACCAACTTAATCGCCGTTAAAGAGGAGCGAGTCAGCAAACATTACCATATCAATTGGCTAATGAGTTTGTTTGAAAAGACAAAGAAGATTAAAGATCATTAACATCCCTCTTTCGTCACAAAACAAATTAAATAAACAAAATATTGCTTAACTATCCTCTGCCGTTCCTTAGGTATACCTGAAAATAGCAACCAGTTCACGTAAGTAAAGATATAAGCTTAAGCGGTAGGTAAGAAGACCTTTTGTAATATTGCTTTTCAGGTTGTTAAACACCAAGAGACTTCGCCCCCCCCCCCTTGACAAGAGGAAGTCAGATAAAAATGATATAAAAGGAAGAAAGTTGCTCAGATAACTTCACTGCGAGTAGCAAGCTCACTAGAAAAGATACCGAGGCCTCAAGTCAAAGGATTCTTAGACTGCAGTATCTTGGTTTCTCTACTAAAGCTTCGATAAGGTACTTATTCAGACAAATTTCTCCTGCATCATATCAATCATTTTTGGTAAATAAGTTCAACAACTTTAGTTAAATGTTGCACTTAAGCATAGTTCATGATCTAAGTGTAAGCAATCGTTGCTCTTTTTACGAAGGCATTGTGCACATGTTTTATTCAATGAGTCAACTTCTACGAAGACTGGATTGTTGTACTCGATGTTTTTGTCTCTTTTTAAGAATTGTTTAAGGTGTTTAGTTTCTTGAATCAATGATGACAAACTGAATAATAGGATATTCTCTTTTTCCCTCGTACGAGAAAGTTGTCTCAAAAAGAATCTGTTATAACCTTTGTTAGGTTTTATCTTGTGTAGTTGTGTTCACGCCTTCAATTTACCCATCGGTTGTCTTAAGCATTTAACAGATATTTTATGTCTGTTTGTCCTCAACAAATCGTTGCTGAACAGTTAGGGAGTCAAACTAGCCTTCTAGTGGTCCTGCGATTCAGGGTCAGTTCGCTTTGACCAATTAAGCTTCATTCGCTTTAATTTTGGCCGCTGCGAGTTTAAATCCTTGGCCATGATTGTATAAACCAAATGGTTGATTCCTGTCACGTTTTTTTGACCTGACAGGTTCTATTTAGATTATTGAAAGTGAAGAATGATCATCGCAGTGAATTTTCCAATTTAAGCAATTGGAAAGAAGAAGCCTGAAAAAAAAAATCAGGGCTTCAACGGGATTCGAACCCGTGACCGCCGCGTTGCCGGTGCGTTGCTCTACCAACTGAGCTATGAAGCCACACATTGGGAGCGAGGTCAATTTATTCAGGCTTCTTCTTTCCAATTGCTTAAATTGGAAAATTCATTGCGATGATCATTCTTCACTTTCATCTATAACCGCAGTTCAAAATGAATCATTTCATATATTTCACATCATTTAGATTATTGCTAGCAGTGATTCAGATTATTTCAGTAAGCGCATGCTGCTGAAGTGCAAATAAAGTTTTATTAGCATTAGTTTACAAGACAATACTGATTCATCAAAACATCCATTTTCTTGTCTCAGCAGTTGGAAAGGGAGAATTGAAGCAATTAAAGAAAAAATGAAAGCAACAAGGTATTATGCTACCGTTTTTACTTTCACGTAGGAAACGGGGAAGAAACAGAAGAAATTATAGCTAACCACTCAGGGGCCGACAGTCGTCACTCTCTGCCTTCGAAAACCTAAAATTTTTCTGTCTCTTAATTTAAATGCTTAAAAATCTTCCCAGTGTAACGTAAATTTCCCTCACAGACACCACTTTTTAATTTACGGGCACAATATTGACAAAGCGATTTCTGGGGAGCTTATTTGTTAGCGGAAAGCTATTATCTGCGCACTGTTTCGTTCATACTATATAAGGAGTTAGAAGTAAAGATACTAAAAGCTCGCCGGCGAAAACGTCACTTAAAAAGTGAAAGACTTCATCGTTCTCTCTTCCACCTCCTTCAATTTTTCAAACGTAGTCGAAACATTTTTGGGGGGTTGAATTCTGCAGGGAACTTCCATAGCGTAAAAATAGAAATTTTCACGTCGTGCTCGTGCCACGACGTCGGAGAAATATACCAAACATATACATGTATACTTGCACGTGTAAAGTCGTTGTTTTGCGATCTTTCTTGATGCCATCGATCGAGATTATTACGGATATTCAACTAGAAGAAGGAGCTGTTTATAAGGAAGTAAAGCCTGAGGCTCGTGTACCACTTTTTCTTATTTTCAATATTTTGAAGTTGCCTGTGATATTTTACTAAACAGACACTCGGCATAACTGGGCCAAATTCTATTTGATCAATAGAGCCAATTATAGACAAGTGCGGTCAGTTGTTAATAGTGCAGACACATAGCTCGGTCCCTTCAGTTTCCTTATTACGTGAGTTTGATTTGTATTCTAATTTATCAATTCACTACTTTCACATAGACTATAATGCGCCTTGTTTACCCCCCAAATTTTGCATAACTTTTGTTTCCAATTTCTCCTGGGTATAACAGTCGTCCCAAGAGAAATCCAAGACAATGGTTATGCAAAATGTTGGGGATAAACATGGTGCGTTACGGGTCTATGTGAAAATGGTGAATTGTTCATTGCCCACCTAAATTGGTACATCAACAGTTCACAGACCTTAGCCTTAATTAACGTACTTTTGTTTTGTTATTTAAAACCGACACTTGAGAGTGGAACAGAAAAAGATCAGCATTTTTTGAAATTGCACCACTGGCTGTCTACACTGAAGTCTTTCTCCTGGAACCTTTTGCTGAGTTTATTCTTGACTGCTTTTACGTTTATGACTCCCAGTCACTGTTACATTGTATTGGCGAAGTGTAATCAGCATACCAAAGTTCAACTATTCACAAAGTTAAATTGCGTTGGTGCGAGTTAATAGGCCCTTTGCAGTTAGTCATGGTACAAAACAGCCATGGGTACATGTACATCATGGGGGGTGTCTGTAAAACGCGGACCGGATACCTGCGGATGGCGGATGCGGATGGGAAAATGCGGATAGAAAAATGCGGATGGAAAAAATGCGGATAACAAAAAAAGTAAGAGGAAAAAAACGAGAAATGCGGATGGCAAAAAAAAATAAACAAACAAACAATTAAGGAAAGAAATCTTTCTTTCAAGTCGCTGTCACATGGTTGGCCCCTTCACTTACATACAGAACGTGATGCCAATAGTTGGCACAGTTTTGTACCCTGTAATTCCTTTCATTAAAGTCACAGAAATAAGGACGCTCCGTTCCTCCTCCTTAAATGCACACATACTTGGTATGTTTAGCCTAAGGATTTCAGGAAAGGTAAACAGGTCCAAAAAATAGGCTAGCAAAGGAGGTGTCTGCAAAAAGAGGACCAGATACCTCCGGATGGCGGATGCAGATGGAAAAATGAGGATAGAAAAACTTGTGAACAGTCACAAAAACAAAAAAATTTTTGGATATATAAGTTAAATTGTGTCACTAAAACATTTCTTAACAAAACAAGTGTATAACGTTGTTCGGACAACAACAACAACAACAAAGGACTAAATTTCCTCAAATTAAAAGAAAATTAGAGAAAACAAACTAATTAAAAGTAACCAAAAAATAGGGTGAATTACGCGAAAACATCGGCGTGCTTTGCTTCGCCTATTTCACGCTCGCCTCCGCTAAATCGTCATGTTTCCTCACATAGGAGCCTGATCTTCAAAAGGGCTCATAATACAAATCAATTTTCGCTCTGCCTTGACTCTGGTCGACTCTGCCATAACAGACAGTTCAGAGCGTGATTTGGAACTGCAGACACCTGCAGAAGGCCATTTTTGAGATGAAAACCTAAGCTGTGGGTTCTTTTACAGAAATTCATTGTCAGGCAATATGCCGCACACTCAGCAGAGTCATTATTCTGACGTTCGTTCCATTTTCACAGTTTTACGAAAAGCTTCTGTCAACATATAAAAAATGCTGATCTGGTGTAGACATAGCTAAAAAAATTTTAAAGTCTACTTAAGAAGCAGCTTAGTCTTTTTTTTCTGATTTGTAATAATTAAACATCTTTCCGTGTAGTAAAGTATGTTTGGTTGCTGCTTCGCAGATAGACGGGAACTGGCCAAATAATTTGAATATTAATATATAAATTATTTTCGATTCCGAATTCTGAGTTTTAAGTTGCTCGATACAGACGTTCTAAAAACTCACTGAGGATATGTTTTGGAAACTTTTTTGCTAGCAGAAAAATTAGAAACAAAAACAAATAAAACAGAAAGTAGCCTTCATTAATGCGTTCACAGGTGACACTTCTCCTTTTTTGCGGGAGTTTAATTTTGCAGATTAGTAGATTTTTTTTTTACACCTTTTCAGGAAATAACTTTTGCGATTGACCAAGAAGTCTGTTTTTTCTTTTCAATCTGCAGTATATTTTACAAATTTTAAAAATTGGAACTCATTATTCGTGCACTTATAAATTCCCAAAGGGTAGGACTTGTAAAAAAATAAATCCACATGATAGGCGGAGTTGATTGGCATCTGCCAAACCTGAAAGTTACGTTTTTACGTTCCGCCTTTTGTGTGGTTGATACACGCTGCAATGTTTTCTGTCTTGAGCCGCTCAAACAAATAGCTCTTGATTTGATTACCCTGAGAATATTCTCTCTGTAAGTTGAGTACACTAGGTCAGAATGATTTTATATTAAAAATTGTTTGTCGTTTGTTTTAATACTAACACCAATGCCTCCCCCTCTTAGCGCAATAACCATGAAATTCCAAATAAAGTAATGTTTAAAAAAATAGCGATCACTCCCGAAAGTAAAGACAGACTGCTTCGTGAATTACACCGCTTTAGGATGCTGTTCAAGTAATATTGTGCATTCTGACCCGTGACTGCAGGGACCACTGGCTCCTTATTGGATAAAGGGAAGAATATTAGAAGGGGCCAGTGCAAAATAAGCGAAACTTTGCTAGCCGATTTTTTGAGCTGTTGCGTGCAAGCCTTAGGCTAAACACTCAAAGGAGAAGTGCATCAAGTATGTGTGCATTTAAGAAGGAGGAACGGAGTGTCCTTATTTCTGTGACATTAGTGACAGGAATTGCAGGGTACAAAACTGTGCCAACCATTGACATCACGTTCTGTATGTATGTGAAGGGTCCAAACAGCGATTTGAAAGAAAGATTTGTTTCCTTAATTGTTTGTTTGTTTATTTATTGTTTCTTTTTTTGCCATCCGCATTTCTTGATTTTTCCTCTTACTTTTTTTGTTATCCGCATTTTTGTTTCCATCCGCATTTTTCTATCCGCATTTTCCCATCCGCATCCGCCATCCGCAGGTATCCGGTCCGCGTTTTACAGACACCCCATCATGGGCGCTTTCCATTCAACGAAAACGTCCGGTTTGAATTTTCAGCAACTTCCAGTAGCGAATGGAACAGCATTTTCCAAAATTTCCAAAAAAGAGGAAAACCTCACGAGGCATACCCAAATTTTCGAAACTGTTTTCCCCGAAGTTTTCTTTTCATTCAACTTTGCTCCCAGAATTTCCAGAATTTTCGGTTCAAGGGTTCGCATTTCGGAAATTCAACAGTTTCCAGAATTTCTGGAAACCTTTCCGAGAAATTTCTGTACCATTGCCGCTGTTTCCAAATTTCCGAAAGTTTTGGTTGAATATGAAAAGCACCCCACGTAAAATAGTAATTTGCGTTGTTTGTCTGACCCTAGTGCGTCCCTTGCTCTCCAGCATGGCTGTTTTGTACCACGTTAATGACTAGCCGTAAAGGGCTTATTCAGAGCCATCCAAGCCAGGTGTTTTGAAAAAATAAAGTGGCTTTAATACAAACTCGGAATTTAAACTTGTAAAAATTGAGCGTGTTTTACCCTAAAAATGCTATAAACCATTATCTAAATACAATAGAAACCCGCGACTAAGAAACTGGTCGTTAAGAACGTGTTAGGCTAAAATTTGCCAATTAGGCCCTCTCTATACAAGAACCTGTTTAGCCTAAAATTTAAAACAGGCATTTATTTTCTAAAATCTATGAAAAAGAATTATGTACACGTGGGCAAATAATAAGAGTGTAAGTCGACATTAAGGATCCTCTTTGGAGACATTACTGCCTTATTCGACTCCAACTGCAATTGTAATAATTGTATACAGGTTTTACCTAAGGAATGAACTGAATACCGCTACAATGTATTTTTTCTTCAGAAAATAAGAACCTAAGTAGCCTAAATTTGTGCTCATTACCATTTATGTAAGAACCAGTTTCGGCTAACCTGGGAAAATGCAGGTTCTTAGTCGCAGGTTTACGGGCATCATAGGTTAATTTTAGAATTCCGCTTTCTTTGTTTTCATTTCAGCATTCTGCTATGCATTGCTGTTATTGTTGGCACTTATGAAGTACGCCAAGCATTGTCTTCTGATCAAGCTGCCAGACTGGTTTTGAAGATACTGAAGAATAGAGCAAACTGCGAAACACCCCTTAAAACGGCTTTAGCATGCCTACAACGCAAGTATCGCACATTTGACGGCACATGCAACAATCTGTGCAACATAACTCTGGGATCTGCGGAACAACCTTTGGAGCGTTTACTGCCACCCGACTATGAAGGATCTAATCAAGCACCACGAAGTTTGGGAGTTGATTTTAAGCCACTTTCAAATCCCAGAAAAGTTAGCTTTGAAGCTTTGGAGAACAATGATACTGCGACTATCAATGGCACTATTGTGAATTTTACCCACTTGACAATGACCTGGGGACAATTCCTAGATCACGATGTCACCTTAACAGAGCTGCCTGAAGGCTTAGATTGTGGGATAAACAATGCACCATGCCAACCAATTCCTGAATGTGTTAACATAAAGATCCCGAATGGTTTAGAACTGTTATTTAACGAATCTGTACAGTGCATTCCTCTTTCCAGGTCTGTGAGAAACCCAAATGGTGACCAGGTCAGTGAAGTATTTAATTTTTTCATAAATGTCCAGTGATACATAGAGTAGCGTCTATTTCATATGGTTTTCCCACAGGCAGCCCAAGCTCAGTATGAGAGTTTAATAATCATTAATACGAGTGGTATCATATTGCGTAATCCTCAAAATGGCCGTGAACTTAAAGTGCTTAAATGGAAATTCGGTAAGAGATTCAAGAAGATCAACACTCTTTGGGATTTTCAACAAAAAATGCTTAACTTTATTAAGTTATTTGTTGTTTGCTTCCTGTGTGATCTTTTCCCGATCTGATGCGATTTTAGGAGGAGAAACACGAGGATGGAAGAAATAACTAAATGGCTAAATTCGCATCAGCGCACAGGAAACATGTTTGATTAAACTCTCATACTGAGTTTGGGCTCACGGTCTGTGGATTTCCCAGAGTGGAAAAGTTTTCCAGACGCGAGAACCCTTAAGAATAGAACACAAATTAGGTTTTGAGTGAGAGCAGGACTCAACGTTTTAAGTAAAAGTTATGCATAAGCGAAACAGGCCAGACTAGGCTGCCGTTTCCGCGAACATCTTCGAGGTGTTGAAATAGACGCATCGAAACAAGTAACTCTTACCTTAATCTTGCAAATAAGGCCAGTCAAAACGTAGCAATCTGCAGTATGACATGGCACTAACAGCAGACTCCAGGGTTTGAATGACACTCAGGGTCCATGGAAAAGCATTATTTACTCGTTGGCAAACACCATTATCATTAGTTGCAAATTTTTCTTATTTTCCTTGGCCTAGAGCCCACCAGGTGACCTGCAAATAACTGCCAACAAATAATGGTCTACTCATGCGCAATGTCCTCCAACTGTGTTTGGCTGCAAATAATCTTCTGCTTATGTGTAAATGAAACCACGCTTTTCTCCTCCTTTGCAATCGCTCTTCCGTTAAAATAGCAGATTGCTTCCAGTCCATGAGTTTATTTATATTTATTAATATTTTTGGTACTCAACCACGTCCAATAATTGTTAATTTTATTTTTCATTTGAAATAAACATTATCTCTTATACCAATAACGTCTTTATTATTTCAGATAAATATTATTACCGCTTATGTTGACGGGTCGCAAGTGTACGGATCAAGCGATGAGTTAGCTAAACAGCTTCGAAGTCCCAAAGGCCATGGACTTCTAGATACGGTGCCACTGAGAAACATTGGAGGCTTACCAAGACTTCCTGATGCTAGTGAAGAAGCTTTCTGTAGATCTCCCAATCCAGAAGAAAAGCCTTGCTTTATTGCTGGCGATGCTCGAGTCAATGAAAATCAAGGTAGAAAAGATATTCTCTTTTTAAAAATCTTTCAGAGTCGTATATTATTTAAAATAGTATCAGTGAAAGTGCCGCCCAAGACACATAATTCGTTTTGTGTGTCTTGTCATCTTTCTATTCATTTGATTCATTTACAGTCACTACTTATTAAAGATAAAGGAACGAAGAACAAGCGAATGAAAGAAAAGAAAACTAAAGAAAGAGTTAAGATAGAATAGGAAATGGCAAGATATGGCTAAACTAATTTAAAACAACCTTTAGATCAAAGTACCTATTTATGATCGGTGAAACCAGATACATGGCACAATTTGCGTGCACTGTAACATGCAAGGTTTGACTGACATGTACGTGTAGTATTTCACGGCGCCGCTGACTTAGAATATAGCCTGCGAACAGGCTCCCAAGTAAAGCGGAGCGAAAAAAAATCGTCGAAGGAAGCACGCCCATGTGTGTACGAAAGTTATTGAAGTCGATGCATTCAAACGTAAAAAAAAAAACAATTTCACAAGTCTAAATACCTTATTGACATATTTATTAGAGGATAATTGCAAGTGGTTGCACCACGTAGATAGAAAAAGAACTTTCGTAAACTTCATGCAAGCTGGTAAGAAACTGGTATTATAGTAATTAACTAGCAAACTCTAAATTTTTATTCAAAACGTGTCTCTTAATCAGCATAAAGGAATAACCGTGGAGTAATTTTATTGCAGCTCTTATGGCGATGCACACTTTGTGGGTTCGCGAGCACAACCGTATTGCAACAAACCTTAAATTGCTCCGTCCCTACGCGGATGACGAGACACTGTATCAAGAGACGCGTAAGATTGTAATAGCAGAGCTTCAACATATCACCTATAATGAGTGGCTTCCAGTATTATTCCCCAGTAAAGAATTGGTAAGAACTTTATCAAAGTATGCTATATCCACACCTATGATGAGTCCTCTTACGGCTTCTTGAAGTAACTTTTTCTTCTGTTGATAATCATTTCACTCAAATCCTTAGACATTTAATTAATTTAACTGACAGAACCTACTGTGGTTTAAAATTTGACCTCCCAAAAAGCATACATGATGGGTAATGCGCAATCTATTTCTTGGGAGACCCACAGTTTGATGAGACTTAAGAACCGGTAAACAAATTTCAAATTCAGTAAGTTTTGAATTTTAATGTTTTATAATTTTTTTTTTTTTTTTTTTTTTTTTTTTTTATCATCCATTCTTTATGTTGTTTAAAATAACGTTTTGGTTATGAATCTCAGCCTTAGTCATATTCTTGAGATGTTTTTAAGTTTAAAATTACCTTAACCGTTCTTCGAAAAAGGGTTCGTACTCAAAAAGAGTCACTATGTGACTGTTAGTTCAATGAAGAAAAAAGAATTGTTCACCAGTGCAGAGAATAAGTTCTTTGTTACAATAAATAAAACAGTAATTTTTAAAATCATTTTAAACAATTTAAAATAGTTTAACTCTCACGGAGGAATTTGTTTCTAAATTTTAGCTTTGCTTTAAAATGCAATACATCGGTGTACCTGGTATTTTACTGATTCGCTAAAAATGCTCTAACTTGGGAACTGGTAAATGCGTCATGTTTTCAAAATGTCAATTTTGCATGATTCTTACCTTTACAATCATTTATTCTTTCATTTATTTATTTCTGTTCTAATGCTTTGCCCAACGTTCACGTATGTTGAGCTCTAACCCATTTTAAACAGAGTCTAAACTAAGGGGGCCTCCATACTTGGAAAAAGAAACGGTCACTTACCGGATAACTGATCGGCGAGAGCAAACACCTTATTTGCATCATCCTTGCCCCAGCATTTAATACAACAGAGCGCATTTTAAAAATGTTTTTATATTTCTTTTTCAGAGAAAAGAATTTGGCGTTCTTTTAAAACCCAAAGGAAAATTCTTCACTGGATATAACCCCGAAGAGAATGTGCAATGCACCAACGTTTTCTCTACATCCGCTCTGAGAATGGGTCACAGTTTAATTCGCGCCCTTTTTGATTTGAGAGCAGCCGATGGCACCTTTAGTCGATTTAGAGGATCTGATCGGTCCCTGCCTAGAGACATTCGTTTTGCTGAGCCAGTTGACTTCTTCATCCCAACAAGGTTTTTTAATAAAAATGAACAAAGCGTCTTTACAAGAATTTTGTTCGGGCTGATATTTTTCGTTGCTCAGACTCCTGATCGGTAAGTAGAGCGCTCTTTAACCCTTAATGATATTTAGACTGGGCTTGATTTAGGTCCCTAGGACTTTATCTAACTCCAGCAGTGTAGTATTTTTACTGACGCAGCACGCCAGCAACACACCAGCACTGCCCTGTCCATTTCCTGACCCCAGCATATCGGATCCATTTAAAAAGACTGCAGTTATAGGTTTCTCTCTCGCAAAAGGTCTTCACAGTCAGCCTGCATGAAGATCAAACTCCCATCGTTTGTTGGTGACCTTGTAACGTTGTGTTCTTTTATTCTCCATCATACCCTTTTGTGTCGTACAATCTTAATAGCCTCATATGGTTAAATTTTCATGACAACGTTACATGGCTCCCTTATAGTGTGAACATAGCCTAACACTATGTTCACACCATACCTATAGCTCTTGCGTCGGCACGAAAACCATACCGGGTAGCGCTTCTGTTTACACATAAATTTTTCTTATGTGGTCCATGTGATATGGATTATGTCGGTTTCACTAGTCGAAACCTACATCCACGCATCAGCGAACACATAAGCTCAGTTCTTTGATCGAGAGGCACATGATGTGAAAGAACATGGGGTCAAGAAGCCAACCCTCACGGACAATTTTTCGGTCCTCAAAAAATGTATAAATATATTCAAATGACTTGTCTACGAGATACCATTTATACAAAAACTCAAACCATCACTGAACGTGCAATCGGATTCGATTCGCGCTAAGCTTTTCTATTAAATACATTTACATAGGGTGGATTCATTTGCAGAATACGACGGTATACCCGTCGCATTTGCTCACTGGAATTTTTTTTTTAAGCTCATAATCAGTAAAACAACCAAACGGGTAAATGCGATGGATACACGCGTATGCTGCAAATGAATCCACCCATAATAATGAAGCACGCACGAATGCAATCTAATTTATTCAAACTACACCTCTTTTAACAACTTTGAAACTTCACACTCTTGATAATGACGTTCGAAGCATCGAAAAGTCGAGTAACGCGTTCATAAGTTAAAATTTAACTCAGCTTCAACAAGCACTGAACTGACTAACGGACTTTAGTCCAAAATTATTTTTAGTCCCCAGATGGCCTTGTAACTTTTTTGATTGAGTCATTGTTTGTGGACAACTGCTTCTTCCTTAATGTAGACGCTTAGTGATTAGAAAGATGATTTCTCTAATAGAATCTCATTCCTTTTATAGTATCTTTGTGAACGCTGTACGCGAGCGACTCGTCATTGAAGGCAATATCTTTGGCGATCTCATGGCCATCAATATACAGCGTGCTCGGGACCATGGCCTACCAGGTTACACCCATTATCGAGAAGTGCTTGGATTGGGAGCTGTTAATTCTTTTGATGACCTTTCGGATAGTTTCTCTTCAGAGCAGATTGCAAGATTTAAGTTGGTATACAAAAATGTCAAAGATATTGATATATTTCCCGGCAGCATAGCAGAGAGCCCCTTTCCAGGAAGCGTGCTTGGGAGTGTAAATACCCATCTTATACTAAAGCAGATGGGAAAGTTCCGCTCTGGTGATCGCTTTTGGTACGAGAGAGATGACCACTTGACCGCCTTTACGCTCAAACAGCTGGATGAAATAAGAAAAGTTACTATGGCTAGAGTCATGTGCGACAATCTTGACGGTGCCACCCGCATTCAGCCTTGGGTGTTCAAAACATTAGCAACCGGCCAAAGGGTGGTTGACTGTGCAGACCTAGATTACGTTAACCTGAAAGAATTCAGTCAAGGTAACTTTTATCTATTTGGAATATTTCTAATATATTCCATTTTGTTTTCATCTTCCATCTGTAGACTACTGAGGTACGATTATTACACTTGACGAGTTTTCTGTCGTGTTTGACAAACGGAAACGCATTACGAGTATGAGTTGAGGAGTTAAAGCAACGAAAGAGCTTACTCACGGTCACTCACAGGGTACAGAAAGCAACACAGACTAGACGCCTGGAGGCGTTCACTGTTCTGTCAAAAACTTCAGGATTTCTAGACATATATATGATATTTTTTAACAACCTAAAGCTTACGAGAACAAGCTACAGCTCATAGAAGACGTTGATTGCATTTTGATGTGCAAGGGTTGCACATCACTTTTGATTTAAAATGTTTATGACTGGTGTCAACTGCTTTTGACCAAGGATGGAAATGTGGCATAATAGACCATTTTACACTTGTGAGCTTGGTATCCTAGCCTTTTAGTGAACGTGAGGCTGGGGTTGACCCTGTTTTAACACAAACCTATTTCCTTTTCTTATGGAAATTGTGGTAAAAAAAGTCGTAGTTAGCGTAAAGACATCAGGATCTATATAACAAAGCAGGAAGGGTTGTATTGTATGGTCAACTCCAGCCTCCTTTTCGCCTGTAACTGTAAAATGGTCTGTGATATGTTCAGATAATCAACCTAGGTTAAGATAATGTATTGCTCAATTAAATTACACCGTAAGTAACCACTATTTTTTTCCTTTTCTTTAATTCTGATAGGAGCTGGAGTGGAACCGATGGAAGAAACTGGTAGTGAAGAAAGTGCCGCTGCCTGAATCCTTCATCACGTGTGAAACGCTTACTTTTCTTATTCGTAATTTCACTTTATCTTAAGTAAAAATAAGACGATCATGGAAACCTTTAAGAGAGACCGCACCAGGCAAGAAACCAAGCATTTCTATTCAAAACCTGGAGTTTAATCTCCTGCTTTATCAATAAAGTATTTGCATGAAATACCACGATGTCTGATGTAGTTAATAGCGGCGAATTTAAGGAAACGGATCTGTTTACCCTGACGTTGCCTTTTACTAAATAGACCCTTTGACATGAGCCAGTTTGGAAAAATCCGTCGCCACGCCACTGAAAAGAGCTCCTTAAGATTAAGTAAAATTGCCAAATTTGAAAGCGATACGTCTTAAGCGAGCGAAGATATAGCTAACCACAGTTGTATGGTGGGGTGGGGCAAGTTTGCACCCTCCACCATACAAACGTCCGAAAAATTTCGCGACTTTGAGGAGCTATAATTATTTTCGTTTCTTTTTTTTTTTAACAATTCGCTTTCAAACTTGGAAATTTTACCAATTTTTTTGGCGCTTTTCCAGTGGTGTCGACGGATTTCCCTAACTTGTCCATGTCAAAAGTTGAAAAAAAAAAAAAAACGTGGAAGGGTCTATTTCGTTTATCCTAACCCATCACTCCAAGTGGAAAAAAAGACTATCAACCTGTCCTCACCAACAAACTCTAAAGTTGGGCAGTCAGACTTCTGAGACTTCCCCAGATCTGTCCACATCTTGCCCACGCTCCCTGGATTTAACCGTCCATTCGTGTCGCGCCTTTGGTAGATTTATCCCTGTCATCATTGCAAATACCTTTTAAAACCCATGTAATTTTCTGGGACACACCCGTGTTCTCATAAGCGTCAGAAGACTTTTCAAACACTTTTAAAATAGGGGCAATACTGTAATCTTTCCACCGAGTGAATTAGCAAACAGGCATGCCAATAAGTAAACAACAAAAAAAGTATGTGCAAGTGCAAACAGGACCGGTTTTCAGTGTCACGCCATTCAAAATACAAAATACAAATCAAAACTTTTCAATATGTTAAGTCCGAAATCTGGGAAATGAAAGGAGGTAAATATACAAAGATCCTCGCCAAGATTCAGGTCAGAAGAATATTCCGTATACGAAATATCCGAAGAAATTTTTTACCCAAATTTATAGAGATTTGTATGAAGACGCAATGCTGGTGCTCTGACCTGGATGGGCACCAACATGGCGGACGGAAACTAAGTTAACAAAAAAAATCGAATAACCGACTTTTGGCACAGAAGCGTGAATTTATTCCTCAAGGAACTCATAAACATTAAAGTCATATTTTTTCTAATACATGAACTGTTTAGATAGCAAAATTCCCCGAAATACGTCACTTTCTTAACCTACATGACAGCTCTCTCGGCCGTCATGTAAATGCCACGTCACGCAATAGCTTGGAAATTCAAACGTACTCTATCACAAAACCAAGGACCCTTTTGAAGTGAAAATTTGTAAGAAAATTAGTTTTCAGCTGCTCTAATACATCATGAAAGTAAAATCTCAGTAGGATCGATAGTTTTGTACTTAGTTTGAATTTTACTGACGTCATGTGAACAACCGGATTAGGGACTTAAAGATCCAACGACGAGGACGGCAGCGAGAACGTCGCTTAAAAAGTGAATTTGCGTTCTTTTAGTCCTTACAGCGATTATTCCTACCCACTTATTTTGTCAAATGTAGGCGAACCCTCCTGAATTTCAAGGGACCATTATTCAATCTCAGAAAGAGAAATAAAATTTCGTCGTTGCTTGTTTACGTCCTCCTTAAAACGCCAAATTAGGCATTTTGACGTCGAAGTCGTGAAAAACAGGATAGAAATGTACAAAAAAGCGTGATGCACGTGCAAAGTTGTTAAGTTTTGCTTATTAAACCTTTTGTTTTCCTGACGTTCTCGTTGCCGTCCGCGTCGTTGGATCTTAAAGTCCTTAATAGACCCAAGGCACCGCGGCCCTGATATGAAATAACTTTTCATTACCATAATTATTGTTACTTAAAAAACTCTAGGGAAAAAATAAATTGATAGAAACTCGAAGAAAAAGTACAAGAATGTGAATATGGTAGACACGGACGATTTGGATGATCTCCATATGCGAGTGTAAGAGAAATGTGTAGAGGTGTATATCGGCCAAAGACCTGAGTTGCGTTGAACGCGAAAAGATTGTGCGTGGTTGTGGATAGTCTTATCAGTGCCGCGAAAGTGTAAGATTGCGTGATTTCCGGATGGTGTTGACAGGCAGAACTCAGGTATGTGGTCGCGTGGTTGAACTGTTGCAGCAATAAAATATTCTGTAAAATGCATAAAAACGTTTCATCGGTGTTAGCTCAGGTGACCGTACTTTAGAAAACCAATTCTCGACTGATCAGGAAAATTGATCTACATGTAGGTCTAGTTTCAGCGGGCACTTGGCTTAAAAATATGGGCTGGTTTTGCAGATCAGAAGGTGATAATTTCAGTGTCTACTATGTTTCAATGTTTGTTGTCTATTCCATGCGAATTCCTGTCATTTATCGGCCCGAGAAAAAAGTGTTTTGCTAGCTATCTAAGTTGACATGCAAGCCTTAACCAGGCACTTTTGACTGCATTTCACTCATTGCAACTTAAAAAATGACACCGGTTTGAAACTTCACGGAGTCAGATTACTGAATAAACTTTCTAAAACTTGCGTCATTTTACATTTGGACTAGGTGAAATGCACCTGGGGACCACCAACGTATTGCCCGGCGTCAGATAAAGGCTTTTAATCGGCCATTGAATGATTTTTCAATGTTTTAAATTGCCAAGTAGTAGAATGAGTTGATTTTTTTGCTAACCCGGTTTTCAAAAACCCAGGTATACATAATACCTTCCTGTCTCTCGAAATCGCGCAAGTCTACTTGCATCTACCTGTTTGGAGAATGAGCAGGGGACATCGGTTAAAAAATGAGTGGCAAAAACGTTCCAGAAACTTTTAGGAAGAGCAAATTCCAGTATTCAAAGGATTCTGGGCAATTTTTTATGATAATTATGATTTACTGTTATAATTATGATAATTACTATTTTGTTAACCAAGAGTTTTGATATACAATTGTACCCTGGCAAGTTATGTTCTAAACTTAGAGGCAACTAAGAAAAAAATCCGCGTTTTTAGGGAACACCCTTTATAGGAAAACCACTACAAACCTGTATTAAAAGAGAAATTTTCGCAAAAAAAAGCTTTAAGACAAACCGCACAGTAATTTTTAGGGAGTTATTATTAATAACTCTAAAAATAGAGTAAAAATTTTAGGCACAGGATAACCCCTTTTTGGGGGTTACTTTAACTCCTAATTTTAACTCCAAATTTGGGGTCATTTTTACTCCTGAAAAAGAGTTCTTTTAACTCCCAGTCTGGAGTTAAAATAACTCCGAAAATGGAGTTATTTTTACTCCTTACATTGATTGTTTTTACTCTTTTGGGAGTTACTTTAACTCTGAAATAAAGTGGAGTAAAAATTTTAGGTGCAGGATAACCCTTTTTTGGGGGGTTAATTTAACTCCTCAATATCTGGAGTATTTTTACGCCTGAAACAGAGTTCTTTAAACTCCTTTTTGGAGTTAAAATAACTCCCCCAAAAAATAATTTCACGCGAAAAGAACAAACAATAAGGGAAAACCCGCGCTAGGGTATAACTATCGTAAGTTAAAAACAAAACTGGATGCAGGCCTGGCACTACGGCAAAGGCCTGATTCATAGCCCAATTAATGTTTCGGCTAACAAAATTAGCCTTCCTCAGGGCCAGATCAGAGCTATACCGAGAGAAAATATCTTAATTAACGGATTGTAAGTTTGGTTCCACATGCTTACTTATATTTCAGCATGCCAGGAACTATATTAATTGTTTTAAAAAGGATTAAAGTCTAGTAAATTTTTTGCTTTGCAACATAAAAAACATACATTATCAGCCGATTTAAATAAACTACAAGCTTGGTCAATTTGTGGTACATATCACGGGCAGCTTACAGCGCCCAGCGGTACTGGGTTATAACCTGTATTGAATGGCCTTTATAAATAACTACTGTAACAATTAACACGGTAAAATGTATAAACCATTCCAGCCCTATTAACCGTAGTTGAATCTTGCTCCGAAGGAAGATGTGAAAAAGGTCGGACCATGATCAGTGTGCACTGAATGTTTGGTGTGTGTCTAGACAGCTAAATCAGAAAAGGTTGCTTTAGTAATTGGTCTTTGGTAATTGGACATTGGGTATTTGGGCATATGGAAGAATGCAATGACCTACTTGAGTGACCACTAAACAGCATCCAAATGTCCAATTCCCAATGCCCAAAGCAACCCTTATTGAATCAGCTATACACGTTATAATATTAAGACTTGATAGTTAACATAATGCTCTGAAAACAGGGAAAACTTCGAGAAACCTTCGCTTCCTAAATTTGAATAACACCAACAACTTTGAAAAAGAGTATTTATTAACGTGCAAAATATCAATTCAATAATAGAGACAATGTACGAAAAGCTAGAGAAGCATACCTCATCGAGAGAGGAAAAACTCTTGAACCATTAGGTATGAATAAGAAAGATGAAATGTAATACATTCTTTATTTCCTTTGTTTGTAATCATTTATTTATACTATTTTTACAAAATTTATTTCATATCACTGGCTTCAACGGCTTTTGTTTTCACATACTTTTAGCGTTCACTTTTTTCTCGTTTAAATTTTCACGTGTTATAATAATATAGTATCATATTGCACGTTATTCTTTATTCTAAATTGTAACGCCTTAGCTTAACCTCATCATTGTATGTAAGACCCTGAAGAAAGAGGGCCGTGCCATCCAAAATATTGGTATATGATTTCCGATTGTAAAATCAGCCTTAATTGCTTCTTTTGTTTAAAATATCAATTATTCGTTTTTCTGAGCACGCGACCACTGAAAACTTAAGCGTTGCTTACCGTCACGGTGATGCCTAACAGAAAAAAACCTACGTTAGTCGGGTTAGTTTGGCTAAGTACAAGTCAGTGATCTTTTGGAATAACCTAAAATCATAGGTTCAAGATTAGGAATAAAGAATGGGTAATTGATTTCCCTTTTGGATTTGCCCTCAAGGCCTTAATATCTTTTGTTAGTTAGTATTTTTCCTTGTTTCGAATTGACCTAGTCAACTCGTAGCCGACTGATACAGCTGACCGATAAACATAGGCGTACGGGAAATTTTTTGCCGGGGGGGGGGGGGGGGGGGCGGTAAACCATTTGCCCAAAAAAATCTTTCAAGTTGCCCAAATTTTTACGAAAGAGTCGGAAAGAAATGAGGGCCATATTACAACAACATAGGCCGTCCTAGCATATGAAGGTGGCTCGATACAGTTTTCCAGGGTCGATACCAAGTCTGAGCATAAACTACGTCGCCGTAAACAAACATTTGGAAAAATTGCGACCACAGTTGTATTAAGATGGCAATTTGTCATCATCAGGGCTGCAATGACATCGGAGTTGTCATGGCAACGAAATGACCCCATAACCTATTTTACTTCAGCAATGATTCTCGGCACGGGGAACCTTAAAAAATCGTTCACAGGAGCTTTTTTTCTTCAGTACGCTCGAGATATTTTGGAAAGAAGTTTTTATTATTAGAAATACGGTAAGAAAAGGAAAATCTTGATGTCTGGCCGTTATCTGTAGAAAACGAAGCGCTTTGACATGCAATTTCACCTCATAGTAGTTTTACTCTTTTTAAAAACATGTGTGAAAGATGATCGTGGAGATAGCTCTGCTTGATTGCTAGAATCGAAAGAAGGATTTGATTAGTAGGTATCCAGGCACTCTTGTTAGCGGTTTTGCAAACATTTCGGTCTACTTTAACAAATTAGCGAATAATTTTAAACCGGTCGATAGATTTTTTAAAAGAATTAAGATTCTTCTCGTTATACTACTACATGAGAAATTTCAGCAATTTGATTGGCTTAGTGCAGTGGTACATATAACAATTTTTAAATATCACTCGTGGTATTTATGCCTAATAACACTACAAATCATGCTATTACCTAATACTAATTCAAAATGAGAATTCAGTAGTCAGCCACTTCTTCATTTTCATACCCACTGCTAATGCTATCTGCCATACACTATTCTTCGAGTGGAGATGATTCTAGAAAGTTATGCGAAAGTTTATTTTAATCAATTGACGACTGGAAATAGCCCATTCCAGCTAGTGCAGTACAGTATAGTGTCCAACATTGAAAAAACTGGGGTGTTACTAAACAGAGTTAGCTGGATATGTTTTCGAATATGTGCCGACACCTCTAGCTTCTGGAGGTGTTGGCTTTTATATTAATGATTCCCTGAAATATACTGTCATTGAAAAAGTATCTGATGAAGCCTTTCAATCACTTTGGATCGAAATTCAACTTCCACAGAAAAGTAACATCATTTGTGGTATCATATATAGACAACATAACTCTCCCAAACGTTTCCAAGAATATTTTGATGATAAACTTGAAAGTCTAATTACCTCAAACAAATCAATATATATTATGGGCGACTTCAACATAAACCTCCTTCATGCCGAAACTTCCTGTTATGCTCAGGAGCTTTTAAGAAAAATTTTCATGACTTTTTGCTCTCGATAATGGAAGCAGAGGACGATTATGTTGAAGAGCCCACTCTCCTACAAAAAATGGCAAATTCTGCATCCTTGACTCAATGTACTAATAATCAATAGTTCTGTTAGTAGTGAATTTGCTTAAAATATCATTCTGTAAGACTATATATTTTTGTAACTTTAGCAATTCTTATTTATCCAGATAGTTTATTTAATTACTTTACAATTGTTATATTATCTGTTATGACTGCTGTAACCTTTCCTCTCCGCCCGCCTCGTCTAGCTTTTGCTATTTGCGGGTAGAGATGGCAAAATGATGTTCATGAAATAAAGTATAGTGTGTGAGAGTAACGCAGTAACGAGTAACGAGTAACGGAGTAACGAGAAAGATCTCTTGTTCAATCTTGACAATATAGAATCCTTTAATGCAATTAATAACATAGTTGAGAAAGCTAATTTTCTTACATGGGCAGGTCTCAGGCACGCAATTCCTTCTATTCTGAAAACAATAGAGTACACTACCTTTACAGAAAATACTTATTTTACAAAGGGGAATGAGATTTTTGACATAGCGGAAAAGAAAACGAAAGATTATTACTCTTTGATAGTATTAAATAAAGCACAATTACCTAGTAATGCAAAGAATTTAAAACATGATTTTGGCTTATCGGAAGAAGACTTAAGAATTGCTTACAACCTTCCCCACCTGACAGCACAGGAGCCTTATGTCAAATCCTTTCAATATAAAGTTTTGAATTCAATACTTTACACTAATGCAAAACCTTTTAAAATTGGATATCTCCAGCATGACAAATGTACTTTTTGCAGAACTGAACAGGAAACATTATGTCACTTTTTATTTTACTGTCAGCACTCAAATATTTTGTGGAAAAATATTGAACAGTATTATTTAACAATAACAAAAGAATTTCACGAGTTGTGTTTACGAGAGGTTATAATTGGAATAACGAGGTCAAAATGCCCCTTGTTAAATTATCTGATATTAATTGGTAAATTGTATTTATGGGATTGCAGAAAGAAACAAGTACTTCCAAACACCGAAGGTTTCAAATTTAAAGTAAGAACTAAATACCAAATCGAAAAATATATTTCCATTAAGAATAACAAATTAGAAACCTTTTATGAAAAATGGCCAAAAGACATTTCTCCCCTTTAATTAATTTCGTGAGTATGTAATTAACATTGTAATCTTTTATGTGTGTTTGTGTTTTTGCTTTATTTCAGAGTGTACTGTAAACATTAAATGTTAATCTTCCTTTTATCTACATAATTAAGTACGTAATTAAGTATTAATTAATCCTTTGTAAAATAAGCCTCTTTCAGCAATTGCGCGGCTGTTTGTGGCTGTAATGTATATATTTGTGAAATGTAGATAATTGTAAGTATGTCTGTTATTGCGGTAGTTTAGAACATTGTTATTAGTTTCTTTTTAATTAGTTCTTTGTAATTACAGTAATAAATGTCTTGAATAAAAAAAAAATTAAAAATAAAAAAAAAAAACGAGAAAACGAGTAACGGGAAAAAATTAAACAGGTTAAAAAAGTAAAAAAATAAACTCTAATGAAAGAAAAAACATAAAAATGGTTGTAATATCCTAATAATGACTTAGGAGCAACAATGGAGGAAGGTGAGGTACAGGTTTTCTTTCTTATTGCCACAATTATTTCATTTCTTAGTAAAAATAGCTCTGCCAGGTATTACTAAATGAAAATAATAGAACCTTGTTGGGCCCTTATTACGGTTATCAACTAACCAATTGCATGTACTCGATTGCCAAGGCTTAGAAACAGTTTGCTCGCTTATTACTCCTGAGATTATTACCTTTCCTGCTCAACTTTCAATGTCTTTTACTCGTCCTCTCGAAAATAAGGGATTCGACTAATCATGGCTACCTTTCAAAAGTTAATTATAGTGAACGTTTCTATCGGTTTAAAAGGAATAATGAATCATGTTTAAAAATAACCTCCCCATGCAAAGACTCTGAAGTTTGAATATTGGCGGCAAAATAGAAAAGCAGAGCGAGACTAGTTTTAAGATCGATTTTCATTTAAAGTAAGTAAAGTAAAGTAACGAAACATTCAAATGCATGACAATTATGGGTTTTACATCAATCAATGCAGAATACACGCGAAGCATAGTTACTACCAGGGCATGAAATTAACTCTTTTTTTTGTAGGATTCACTTGGCTACTTAATATTTCAAAGTCAATTCCATTAAGTCGAATAAGTCTGGAGCTTCCCTGAGAAAAAAAAAATGTAAACGAAACCAAACAAGAAAAACCAGAACAAACAAGGAGTAAACGGCCGGTTTTTATACTAGATGTTATTTTGGAGTTGAGATCCTCCAAATTCAAAAGTTTTGAAACCAAATGATTCTAGCAGGTCATCAAAAGTAAGCAAAGAGGATCCCTAAATATCTACTAGGAAAACCAAAATGGCATTCGCCGGCGACTGAGTTTCCTTGTGAAACGTGTCATTTTGCGTAATCGTCACAGACATTGGTACCTGTATTAGTTGCAATTTCACTCCCTGATAACTTGCAATTCATGAACTCATTTTGGACCAAATTTTAATTTTTTAAGCCCGGGCTTAATGGCTTAAAGGTAGCTACTATACGCCCCTGTCAGCACTGAATTCTGTCACGGACTTTTTCCTCTTCTTGTCACGCTTGCGGTAGTCTGCTACACAGCCGTTTTTAGTGTCGTCACGCAACGCTCCCCTGCGGCAAACTTAAAAAAAAGTATTGGCGTGTTACATGAAACGCCTGAGCTAAGATGGCAACAACTAATAGTATTTTGAAATCGTAGAAGAGCCCTCGTTCCCAGTGACTTTCGGGAAAGGAATGGTCGTGTCTTCTAGACTTGCTTTGACGATCAATCTCTAATTTAGGAGCTGAAGTGCGGACACTTGCAGACGGTTGGTTTACCATCCTGTGACTACGAACAGGGACCTGCATTTGGCATAAGAAGTACTTTTTGCTTTTCTTACAAAAATTAATTAATCCATTAGTTATCATAATCGTCCACACTGAAACCATGAAACTTAGGGTAATCCCATACCCTGTCTAAAAAAGAATGCGTCACAAAACAAACTTTCTAGATCTGTTTCTTTTCTTCATGATCTCAATAAGCACAACGAATACAGCGTTGTCTAACTAACCATATGGAAATCAATGTTACTGATGCAGATGTCGATGTTGGTGATGCTACTACCCGGCTACTACTCATGAACAGTGACTTAAAACCAGTATATGCAGTTTTGTTAAGTTGTAAATATTCAATGATTTGCGACAATTGTTCAGAAACTCGGCTCTTTTAAAATAGTCTACGTGATCCTGGGCTGTTGGAAATAGCCTTTTAAGGTGAACGATAAACGGAACGTTTTGTTACTCTATCTGCTGGATTCACTTGCAAATAACAGCTGTAGCCAGGTGACTTTTTCCGCACGAAAACACCTTCTACTTTGCTGGAGGGAGGGGTAGGTTGGGGAGGTTGACGTCTTTGTTTTAAGCACTTTTTGGAATACACATATTTTTTGAGATTGGTAAAGGTCACTTTTAGGATATTACAACTGTTTTTATGTTTTTTCTTTCATTAGGATTTTTATTAACCTCTTGAATTTTTATCCCGTTACTCGTTTTCTCGTTACTCCGTTACTCGTTACTCGTTACTCGTTACTGCGTTACTCTATTTAGTAACACCCAAAAAATGCAAATATGTAAATTACCCATCACATGCTAGGCAACGCTGTGATGTAACTGGATTGCGCCGACTTCAGGTTAATATTCAGGTCTTCAAAATAAATAACTAAACATGGTGACGTCTTTAAAAACTGACTTTGCTCAAATTTTCTCTCGCTGCCCAAAAACTCTGAGTTGCCCAAAATTTGGGGGGGCTGCAGCCCCCCTCGCCCCCCCCCCCCCCCCCCCCGGCCCGTACGCCTATGCCGATAAACCGTAAATTAACCTCCAAATCTGAACACAGCAATCGTAAAACTGGACTGAAAACAAAACTATCAATTTAAGGCTGCAACAATGGACAATTTCCGGAGATATTCTACAAGACGACACTCTAAGTTCTGATGCATTCCTGAGTATTGTTATGCACCAGAATCTAACCCAGAACAAATCAAATGTGCTTTGTCATCGTTCGTACTCTACATGCATGCTACCGCATACAAAATGAATGTTTGCATCTAGAGATGAGGATGGAGTATATCTTTCCTTCTTTCTCGATGCATGGAATGTGCTCAAATAAAGACGAAGGAATTGTTTGCAGTTCTATCTCTTTTAATAGATATTTCAAGACATCATTATTTTCCCTGAAATGGGTATATTTTCCGAATATTTAATGAGTTATGTTAATTCCTAGGGTCAATTTAGCAAGATGTTTCCTTTTGGATTGAAGTCGCAAACCAACTTGTAAACGGCTAGACACGAAATCATCACTTCTTTTAAGGGTACCTACTGGGTTTTTTTTTTCGAAGGAAAGGCGAAAATTAGTATAGAAAAGATATGCGCCAATGATCTCAGTTGCACCTTGTTTAGGTAGTGGACTTTATACTTAGTATTTATCTTATTGTTATTCCCTTCATATTTTAATTAAACCCCCAAATCCAGTATATTCGAAGTTTTCATAATTTTAAATATCCCCCGCCTCTCAATTTTTATTCATTAAAAACATTCGTAAAATCAACCAAAAATTCGTACACGTTTAATGAACCAATGACTTACGATCTTATGGCGCCATTTTTTGATTGAGTGAAATCTTGACTAGATTTGGAAGAAAAAAGTCAGAAATAAACGAAAAGCAACAGGTACAGTTGACCAGAATCCCCCTCTTTTCAATTTGTATTTTGACTCGCCCTACGAGCGCGCCAAAATACGGCGTGACTCGTAAAAATATCCCACGATACTACGCAATGTCCAATAAGATCTATTTATTTAACAATATTGTAAATTGTTGTATATTTTTCCCTCCCCACGCACAATTTTGCTATGAACAAATACATCTTTTAGCGTTAAATATCTGTATATGAAGAACAGGTGAAAATCGACTGTTCGATCTTAAATTACTTCGCGATTAATGCTTTTTTCATTGCACGATCTTTTAGATCTTTACATCTATTGTTACATTATTATTAATATTTTTATTTACTTCTTGCATATTTGAACCAGCACGAATTGCGGTGAAAAACTTGGGACGTTGGAGAAGCGCTTCGTATGGCATAATCCCAGCTTTTTCTTTAGATATTATAGCATGATTTTCTGAATTGTGGACGATACGTATATCTCCTAGCCAACAACCAGGGAAACAAAACAGACAATATCGGTTATTATACCATAGCGTCGCTTGACTAGATCGAATACCTTATTTTTAGCCTCGATCTTGTTTAATGAAGCATTTTATTTCTAATCCTTTTAAAACAATTATCCTTCTGCATGAAACAGTTTTGAAATTTAACTATTTGAACTGGGGAATAATGATTGAATCAGAAGAAGTCAAATGTCTGCAATTTATTTTTGCCTGAGATTTAGCTGCTGTCCGTATGAGAGTAAGTAAGAGTATTAGGCTTTCTTCTGTTGTGAAAAGACGTTTGTTGTAACATTAAAATTTTCCTTCGGCGACTCACGAACAACAACAAAAAATTTTGTACCCAAAGCAGAATATTATTAATAGTTATTAACAAGTTGTTATATTAATCAATTAACTTAAAAGGTGTACTGACTTCCTGAAATAACTAATACTAACTAAGATAATTTAAAAGAGTTTATTGTGCGGAGTACAATATGGCAGCATATCAGACTGTATACACATACACACACAACACTAGCACGTATTACTGTAAGAAGAGCGAAAAGGTAGGAGGAAGTTACGAGGTACAAAATAATTGCCAATATTAGTACAGAAAAAGATAATGTTGTTTTAATTTTCATTTAAATTGAGAAAGAGAAACTTTTAAAGGAGCAAGCTTTTCGTCGAAAGTCGCTCGTAGTTCTTCCACATTTATATGATTTGCAGACATTTTAACACAGAAATGACAATTAGACAGACTTACACAACAGAAAAATAAAGAAGTAAAATTACGTTAGAATGTCGCACGAAGAAAAATCGGGGCCATCTTGTTTCACCACAGATGGTGGTGCGATTTAGTTTAAAAACTCCTAGTCTTTTCTTTCAGCAAAGAGGAAAAAGGAGTTAGCTATTTACATTTTCCGCAATCACACTTGCAGAAATCATTTGCGTCATTAATTCAACATGCGGCTAATAGCTCTGTTGATTTCGTTAGTGCCGGATTTGAAAACCAATATTTCAATGATCCGAACTCTTTGTATAAACTGAGTGCCGAAGACTATGGCGTGAAGGCGACTTTTGTGACAGCATTCAAACGCAACAACAAGAATGGATATCGATGAAGTTGATATTAAGGCTTTGTTAGATCGTTGGTTGGTTTAAACTGAAAGTAGGATGGAAAAAAAAATTACAAAATGAAAACTGCTACTGACAAAGCGACAAAATAAACCGAAAATGAAACTACGCACGGATTAAAACTTAGCAATACATTGAGCAGCACTGCAAACCATGAAGAAAGAAAACTCTGCAGATACAGGAAAAAACTGCGCGATGTGCACTCCACTAGATGAAACTTAAAAGTGGCTATAGTAAAGTAAGAAATAAAGATGCAAATGAAGTAACGCACTTTTCCCAAGGGGGCCTGATTAGAGGTGGCTATATATATTGTTCTTGGGTGTTAGATACAACACTATAATCTGTTTGAAAAGTCTTAACATTTTTACGCTAATTTCTGAATACCCAAAATTTTGTTAATCCCAGCGGATCCGGAGTAGGATTCTTAAGTTGATACTATATAAGCTCATGTGCGCGAAATCATTTGATAACACCACTACGGACTTCATGATTGCGATGTTCCAAACCAACCAGTATATATTTGTTTTGTTTTGATCACAAATACACTTAATTAATATCCTATTACAAAGATATGGAAAAATAAACATGATGTTAAGTGTTTTTGATCAATCCCAACTGAAATACTAAAACCGTCAAGCATGGTGATGTAGGTCTAGTTTCAAGATCTTTTAAGTCAGTTATGGACGTAATCCACAATCAGATCTTAATGAGCTTTTCAATAAGACTTTCAGTCAGAGTTCCTTGCTACCAAATGCCCATAGGCCAGTGACGATCTAAGCGCACTGTTCTTTGAAAAAACAATTCCTTGCCTTTTCTTGAAGTGGCTTATTACCTGATTATCTTTGACATATTTTATAAAATCATGTTTGACGTGACGTAACAAAACAGCTTGAAAAAAAAAAAAAAATGCGCAACTCAATAAAAACGCTGTCATTTCTGTGTTTTTTTCCTGGTGATCCGCAGACTCTGTTGGCTTTGTTGTATTCCGGTGTCTTAAATGAAAAGAAGGGACGGTGTCACCAGGCTAAGGCTGGGAAAAGACGATCTGAATAATAATAATAATAATATTAATAATAATAATAATTAATTTAAGGAGTACATGAAGCGAATCGGCGTGAACGTAAGGTTGGAAGTTATCCAGAAAATAGCATAGTTCAGGACAGCAAAATTAAAGATACCAATTAAAGGAAAGTACTGTCCCTGTAAGAAGAACGAAAAGAGAGACCTATGCCCTGTGGTGACTAGTTGTAACCCGCTCCCAAGACTGTAAACCATTCCTAACATACTGCGCGCGTCTACAATGAATGGACATAATAATAACAATAATTATCATAATTTTAGCATTTTTTTAGAGAATGTATTATTATCTAGCAGAATTATGAAAACCGCACCAGCTAGCAACTCTTGGCCACACAGCTTAACTTGACCTAAATAAAGTAAATATTGTAAAGAAGCTCGGCTCTTACTCATAAGCCTTCTAACGGTGACTCTCTAGCTTCTTGGTTCCTGATTATCGAAAGAAATATTCAAGTCTATTAAAAAGACACTCTCAATTTAGCCATCTCTAGCTGCTCTAAAGCTCTAAATGAAAGAGGCAGCTTGAGACTTCAGCTAGCCCTAAGCAGAAAATTCAAGGCCACATAACCCCCCCTGATCTGACATGGCCTCGCAGCCGAGCACATGGGTAAGGGGAATCCTTTCATTGGCCAATCGGTCAGAAACATTTATTAAAAAGGAATTTGGCATGACAAACTTAGAGCAGACGCATGATCAGTGAACTGATTTTCCAGAGAGACTAAAGGACCATACCACGCTTTTGCAGCACCCTCCCCCCCCCCCCCACCACCACCACTAGGGATTGGCATGGAGGCCCCTTCCCACCCCATGGCAAGCTAGTTACTGAGCTTGACGATGAGACCAACCAAGACAGTACGCCCCGCTATGAAAATTCTCACCGCGGTCACCAGAAATCTGGCTATCGCCAGGTTTCTGTGCGAATAGTCTGGGTCTTTTTGAGGCACGTTGTCAAAAATTCGGCCATCATGATATACTTAGATATTTTTAGATTTTTATTAATATTATTACCATCATTATTTTAACTGCTAAGCTCATCACTGTGTGCCCTGTGCAGCATTCTAAGCTGTAAGCAGCCATTTGAGAACTCTGTTATAATAATATGTGAATTGAGAGATGATTGAATTGTATTATTAACTAATTTTTATGGAGCACATATTAAATACTAGTAGATATAGGTATAATTTTGATATATTTTCTAATATAATTTTATTTATTATTATGGTTATATTTCCTATAACTGCTAGGCTCACAGCTAGGTTACGCTGTGCACGCTGTGCACAGAACTCTGCATAAGGTTGAAAAGTATCATATCATGAGCTTAAAAGAGAAATTGCAAGGATGTGGAACATGAGAACTGTGCAGGTGTTGTAGATTCATTGGGAAGTGTAAGAAAGAACTTAGATTAGTGGCTGGAAAAATTGGACATCAGAATAAGTATTTCATTACTCAAAAAACTACGCTACTAAGAACAGCAAGGATTTTAAGGAAAGTTAAGAGTTATAAGAGGTGAACTCTAGGGGGCCTTTGGTCATGGGATATGACTCGCTCCCTTAGCAAGTAAATCGGTATGAGCTCAGCCAGTGTATGATAATGATAATGATAAACATAATAATAATAAACAATTATTGGATGAGGTTTTAGTGATATCCGGAACAATCAAGGTCGCGGGTAAGTGTTATCGGCCAAGCCGAAGGCCGATGCTGATAACACTTACCGAGACCTTGATTATTTAGGATATCACAAAAACCGAATCTAATAATTGTTTTATTATACATTGTTTTGAAGAAAGTAACGACAAACATACCGCCAAAAGGAACCTGAATTGTATTGAAAATCATGCATTGCGTGCGCAACCAGTTATCTGCTACCAGATAACTAATTAATCTATAGTTTGTACACAGGGAAAAGGGAGAAGGGGGGGAGGGTCTCCCGTCGTTTTATTTTTCTTCGTGAATTTTTCTCCCGCTCTCTACTATCTGAACGCCTGGAACATGGAACAAGATAACTAATCTGCAGGTTGCCCTGATTTCTAAAATTAGCTGTAGGCTCTTAGCCAATGAGAAGACAGACAATGAGTAAAATGTATAATAATAATAATAATAATAATAATAATAATAACTGGAATTAGTGTTAAGATTATATTGCTACATAAAACTACTATTTAAGGAACAGCTATAGGATTCTGAAGAGCCTGCTTGACTTCTAAGTACCAGGCCCATGGTACTTAGAAGTACTTTTAAATAAGTGCAGGAGTGCAGTAATTCTCGACAAACTGAAATGCACGTTTTTCTAAGTTTGTGATTGAGCACTGATTGAGGAAAGATGGCAGACGATTCGTCTTTCCAGCCGAATGCCATCACCCACTCCAAATAAAAAAATCTTGACCTCTCTATCAGTTTTACAGGTATGGATCCTAATATAGCCAAGCCATTACTTTAACTTGTTTCTGAGGGGAAGAAGAGAATACATCCCTTCGTGAGTCTTCAGGGCTGAAAATCAAGCAAGATTTTTGACGCCTATAAGACTATTTTGAAGCAAGTCTGCACGCTACACAGGGGCAAGTACGCGGGTTACATTTTCAAGGCCATTTTCAAGGGTAAAAATAAAATATTAACTGCAAACTGGTAAATGCGAATAAAAATTACAATTGAAAGTATTTTTCACGTCGCTGTGATAAAATTACGTTTGAGTCAAGCAAGCAACATTACATTATAGTATGACCGGAATGTTTCGTATAGCTTTCATGTGGGGATATATATTTATATGAAATTTATTTGTTTGATTAACTTTTCTAGTTATCTCTCTTTCCCTTTTTTTTTTGCACACACTGAAATTCGTGGGTGCTACAACTCGTGGAATATGAACTCCATTGGTAGTTTTAAAATGTAAAATAAAAAGAAAGCAATGTTGTAACAAAACGTTACCGAAACATAAAATTAATTAGCACTTAACATCAAATTAAATTTTTGACGTCACTAACTCAACAATGTTTGTATTTAGCATATTGTTGGTTTTCGCATGACGTCACTAAAATTCAAACTAAAAAACTATCCATCCTACCGAGATTTTACTTTCACGATGCATTAGAGCACTAATTGTCAAACAAATTTTCGCTTCAAAAGGGTTCTTGGTTTTGTGATAGAGTACGCTTGAATTTCTAAGCTTTTGCGTGACGCGGCATTTACATGACGGCCAAGAGAGCTGTCATGTAGGTTAAAAAAATGATTTATTTCAGGAAATTGTGCCATCTAAACAGTTCATGTACTGGAAAAAGTATTATTTTAATGTTTATGAGTTTCTCGAAGAATAAATTCACGCTTTTGTAGCAAAACTCAGTAACAGATGTTTCTGTTGGTTTCCGTCCTCCATGTTGGAGCTCATCCAGGTGAGCACCAGCATGGCGTCTCCATACAAATCTCTATAAATTTGGCTAAAACATTTCTTCGGATATCTCGTATACGAAATATTCCTCTGACCTGAATCTTGGCGAGGGTCTTTGTATATGTACCTCCTTTCATTTCCCAGATTCTGGATTTTATCTATTGAATGGTTTTGATTTTTATTTTCATCTATTTTGAATGGCGTGACACTGAAAACCAGCAATTAAGTCAACTTTCTCAATCTGGCGGCATCATTCACATTTCTCTAACCCCAATCACTTTGTGAATAAAACAGACTTTCGATTATCGGAATACAAAGGTGGTGACCTTATTATGACATATCTAGGAATAAATAATTAAAAATAAACACGTCTCAAACTTTCTGATCAAATGTCCAGTAGTTGATTTTGTTTAGAATCGATCCCAAAACTAAGCAACACGCTGAGACTGATTCTGTTTCAATCAATCAATATCGTTACCAAGGCGATCGTATATATTATAGAATAATGGCGAATAACCTGCTCCAAGACCTAAGTATATTCTACTTTAACCCCTAATGACTTATAAGCTATGATTGAGACTTAATTAAACGATACAGTTCATGCAATAACGATTTGACAATGATTTTATTCAATGTACCATATCAAAAATAAGATCCTAAATTGCAGGCCACCTTAGTACACGGAGATGCTTGATGTCAAGTGCAATGCGCATACTTAGCCTGTCAGCCTTCCCACAATGCAGCGTTATATACAAAAAGACTTAAGGTCCAACTAAAGTTAAAACAAATTTTGACCAAAATTTCCTTGCTCTAAGAATACATGTACTTGTATGTATGTGACTGGACTGAGCTTCTCGTCGAGCTTAGAGACCTGGATTACTATGAATAAGCTTATATTTTAAAGACAGCCTCAACAAAGCAAACGGACAAGAATCGAACGGGTTACATTTTCAACCTTGGATTAATACAGGCCCAACATTCCTTCCAACGATTGGGCCAGCCGGGCCCTGGTAGATCGATTAATATGTTAACAAGGGCAAAGTATTGAAAGTATCGTTGGTGTTAAAGTCAGAGTCTTTCATATTTTAGTTCTGTGTTCTGACTGGTTGAGCTACTACTAGGCTATATGTTATAGCCCGAGTAGCGAAAAGCGCCAGCTTTGAAAACCAAACAATGGTGGATGGGCTGCTATTGACTCAGAGCCCATTCGGGCTCGAAGAATAATTGTTAAATATATACTGACGGGATAATGAAATGAAGACGAGATACCAGCCTGGGTGAAATTGATGAATTGATTTAAATCTATCTTGTAGAAGCGATAGATCTAGAGTAATTGATCGGCTAGAACCGCGTTGCAACCCGGCTCGCATGAAAGTCTGGCCTTCATTTGCGACGAGAGCACTAAAAGATGAGAGTCCTGG
Source organism: Porites divaricata (assembly GCA_038088405.1). Taxonomy (NCBI): domain Eukaryota; kingdom Metazoa; phylum Cnidaria; class Anthozoa; order Scleractinia; family Poritidae; genus Porites; species Porites divaricata. The sequence continues at coordinate 14,086,376 of JBBMOI010000001.1, forward strand.
TCTGAGCACTCCGTGAAACATATAAACACTCAAGATTGTCGCTCAGTTAAACTGACTTTCTCAAACTGGAAACAGAGATTATTGAGTCAACGATCCGCTTTTCGGACACAAAACAAGAGGGGGAAAAAACAGTGCGTAGGCAAGATATCTTAAATCACAAATTAATTATTAATAAGTATACTTTATAAATTATTTTTGAAATTGAAATCTTTACCCTTAAGTGCCGGTCTTAATTACATATGCCGTTTATATATTATTCTTAGCCGGTGATTCTAATACGCGATTCATACCAGCCAATATAATTTTAACTATCTTAATTACCCCGCGGCAAAATCTTGACAGAAACCGGCGGAAAAAACTAAGGAAGAGTCAAATAAGTCAATATAATAATATATTGCTGGTTTTCAGTGTCACGCCATTCAAAATAGATCAAAATAAAAATCAAAACCGTCCAATAGATAAAGTCCAGAATCTAGGAAATGAAAGGAGGTACATATACAAAGACCCTCGCCAAGATTCAGGTCAGAGGAATATTTCGTATACGAGATATTCGAAGAAATGTTTTACCCAAATTTATAGAGATTTGTATGGAGACGCCATGCTGGTGCTCACCTGGATGAGCTCCAACATGGCGGACGGAAACCAACAGAAACATCTGTTACCGAGTTTTGCTACAAAAGCGTGAATTTACTCCTCCAGAAACTCATAAACATTGAAGTAATACTTTTTCTAATACATGAACTGTTTAAATAGCAAAATTTCCTGAAATAAGTCATTTTTTTAACCTACATGACAGCTCTCTGGGCCGTCATGTAAATATCGCGTCACGCAAAAACTTAGAAATTCAAGCATCCTCTATCACAAAACCAAGAACCCTTTTGAAGCGAAAATTTGTATGAAAATTAGTTTTCAGCTGCTCTAATGCATCGTGAAAGTAAAATCTCGGTAGGATCGATAGTTTTTTAGTTTGAATTTTAGTGACGTCATGTGAAAACCAACAATAGTTGTAAGTACGAAACATTTCTGGACTCACTTAATTCAGATGCGACCGGAGCTTAGCCTATAAACAAACACTCACTGACCGCAACTGAAAGAAAACTTAGCCTGTAATAAAGCATTCCCAGGCGCCCAAGTACTCATAGAGCATGTACACATTACCCCATGCATCTTGATATAAGATATATCACAACTGCAATACGAAAATAAGCAACATTTCCGACACTGGATGAGCGTCCACAACAAGAGTCTGTTATTTTGAGTGTCACTATTTTCATGATAGAGATGAAAGCGCTTTTTTTCACCCGAGCTACGCTAAGGTCCAACCGTGTGCAAGACAAAAAAAAGCCACAACAATAGTGAGAGAGGGGGGGTGCAGAATGATCAGGAATCGGCGAAAATCTCAACACTAACGATGGAAATACGTTAAAATTAACCGCGGTCGTTTGAATCCGACTCTAAAAATCATCAGCGTTATTGATATTATAGAACACCTAAACTTTGGCATTTTTTCCTTTAATTATCTTATCAATAATTCCCTTGCGGATTTGCATGAAAAAGGCTTATCTGTGAAATGAAAGATTTATTTAAAGGTTATTTGTGCGTCACGAGTGAGAAGGCTTAAGCGTCACATGTACTGAAGTTTTGCTATTTGAACAGCAAACGAATTAAGTATATTCCGTTAAAAGGTGGCTGTTCATCTTGACCCTTTTACTTATTTAATACATCTTGGATGTACGCGCTTGTGATGGTTATATTCTTTAACACTGGCGGCAATATATTCAAACTCAATTTAGCCTTGTTATAGTGTGGTAACCATTGACATGCGATACCCTCAGGCAAAATCTCACCGAAACAGGAAAAAAATTGAGAAACAATGAAGACAAATAATTATAAGGGATGATTATTATGAAGAGGACTTTAAAACACGTCAATTAGTACCTTTAGTTTAAGATGTGCGTGCCTATTGCTTTGAATTAAAGACCGTGCGCTGACGTAGCATTATGCAATAACACAATTGCTGAATTGCATTTGCCCTCATCATATAATAGACGAACAAAAAAAATATCAAGCCCTCTGAGCTTTATGTTTCAACCGGTATAGAAACACCTAAATTACTTTTTTAATAGATTTTCAGCTCGATACAGTTCATCGTTTTGGAAAAAGGCGTGTTTAAATTTTCGTGTCTACCTCTATTTTTAGGGGGGGTTAACTGCCATGAAAGCTTGAAGTGTGTCTCAATGTAAAAGATAATTTATGCGCTACATATTTTTTTTTTTTTTTTTTTTTTTTTTTTTTACCAACAACCCTCTGTTACGCTAAGGGAAATTCATATTTACCATTCTTTGGCCAAATTAAATTCCACATATTTCTGTTTCGTGTTATCATGTTGGTCCGCCGGTGCTCCACCGCAGGGCACAAAGAAGTCGTCGCAAAGTTTTTACCAACCTGTCAAAAGAGGAAATGAAACAAATATGAGAATGCACAACGATGTGATACTTACGAGTAAATTGTTTCATGTTTAAAATCATTTACGATATTTCAAGTTGAAGGTGTCGAAGTTTAATCAGTGGTGTGCACTTGAACTTTCAATGGCGTGTTTTATGCAATTTAAGGCAAACATTTCGTTATTATGACTGTTCCCGAACGATTGGAATTCCGTGCCTTCAGTTACGTTGTTATATTTTATAATTTTCTAATTTCATGTAATGTCGAGATAAGTCCCAGTCATCTAGAACTGACATTCCTATTCTGTGTTTTAGTTTCCTAGTCTGTGTTTTTAAGTAGCCCTTAAAAAATAAAAAAAGTAGACGTATTAATAAGTTAGTGTTTTTTTCGAGTCGTTAAATTTATTTATCACCAGTATGTGTATGATGCCATATAATTTTCTACATACATTACGACTGCATTATTGAAAAATGTTAGTTTATGTTCGGAATGTCTTTCTCTTTTTAATGATTCCACGCTTTTTTTTACTCCAGTCCATTTGCAAATGTATTTACAAACTGTTGAGCGAAAAATGACATTTTTCCGGACTATCAGTGGCGAATTTGCAGCGTTGCGCAACGTAACAATACGTTTGATAGAATTAAGTTTACGGTTAGTAATTTGTAGTATTAGTTCATCTCAGGCCATAGCGATTACAAGGGAAATTCATATGATAAGATCTTTCAATTCAAGAACACTTTGCGAATTTTGTCTTCATGCACTAAACTTGCGCTGTTTTAGTATGCCTGTCAGAAGTTCTGACCGCTTTACTTGGGGTAAAGTCGAGAGAGGCCTGATGAACATTCTCTCACCCGGATCAATATGCGGCGGTTTGAAATTGGTGTGTTGGTTTTTCTTGCAGAACCATAGAAAAAAATTACAGCAGCAAGTTTATCGACATTTTCTAACCAAGCGTTTTGAATTCTTTCTTTTTTTGTTCAGTTTTAAACTCTCTTAGTTGATGTCAAAACTTTCATTTGACAGGTCTCAAACTAAGCCGAAAAAAATACAATTTATATCAATAAGTGGTCATACGTCTCCTGATTAGTACTTGTTTGCTGTTATTTAACTAAAACAATGGGGTGCTATTTACGCTTCATTGTATCATCACAATATTGTTCAACATTACTCAAAATAAAATTCTTAACGACCATTAATATTCCCTTGAAAACGGAAAATTCTTAGTATTAATTCTCTGGCGTAAGATTTTTCGTGATACTAAGACAATTAAAATAGAAGCAAGGCTGTGAGTTATTGAATTACGTTCGGTATTGAGTATTCCTGTTTAAAATAATCTAAAACCGTTCACTTGACGTTTTCTTTTCTTTGACTTTAAGTATCACCTTAATGCCCTTTGTTGCATATGGTTTTTAACACGAGACTGGATTTAGGTTCAAATTGCTCAGTTAAAAAAAAGACATTTAACAAGGCTCCCCGAACACAGGTTGGCAACGATATAAAGTAGCTAAAACAGAAATAGGATAAAGAGACAAAAGCTTCTCCTTCAATTTCAAAGAGGAAAATGGCCTTGTACGTCAACAAAGCACTTTCATCCCGGAAAAATTATCCGACCAGAACATCCTTTATTCAAAACCGCAAAGCTCAACCTCTTTTTACCCCATGCCTGCCTATTTTCGCGCGCGATGTTAACCTTCTAAGAAGGTTCTGTGTGGGAAAAAGAAAAGGAAGCGTCAGGGAAATCGATTAGGGACTATCAATCACTTTCCTTCAAAACTAACATATAACAGACTTTTCTTTTCGGAAAATATCCGCGTGACGTATCAATGGATGATGGCATTTGGACAGATTAGGCGGTTTCTTTCACCCACACTTACATTGCCCAATCAGCATCGTTTTTATTGTTTAATGATCATTTACAAAGTACACAATAACAAACATTTTTTCCGGGTTGCGAGTATAAAATTCCTTGATTTGAGCCAGTTGAGCTAACTAGGATCTGCACAATCCAAAGGAGGTAACTGAAGGTTTTTCTCTAAACGCTTCAGAGTTTGCAGGTACGGTTGTTCTTGTAAGCACTTTTTCGATAACGACACCTTTCTTATTTGAATGGTATCTAGGTTAAATCACTGCAGCATTTGTCAAATTCTTTATACTTAACTTTAAAGCTTGACTTTTGATACAAATTACAGATACGCGGCCATTATCCGCCTTGTTAGCCGCTTTCCGAAATAGCTGGAGATGCTCAGGGGCACCCAACATCAATTTTCGGAAAATTTCTGTTCGGAAGACGATTTGAGGTCTAAAATTTTCGAAACTTTGTTGTAAAATTTCTTGCTTGTCTGCCTCTCCTAGGATTTTCGAACATCTAAAATATAGTATAATTGCCCATCTTTAGCGGATTCTTACTCTAAATAGGTCACCTAGAATTTTCGGGAGCCTTTTATCTGGCTGAAATTTTCGAAGAGGTAAGTTTTGATTCCTATAATTTTCGGATCACTAAACTTTCATCTAGGAAATCCAAACAGATGAAAATTTTTAGGGGAAAAAAATATATTCCTATATGTACCGTTTAAATACTAAAATACGTTTAACAATGCTATGTTTAAGTGGTTTTTATGTTGGGTGCCCCTTCAGATGCTGTTCTCTAGAAATTTTTAAAAAAATTAATAAAAGAATTCTAAATTTACTAAAAACCTCATTTCTGCAGGCAAGCATAAAAAAAAGTTTGCTGCTATTAGCATTCAATCCCTGGATATGGGTTACAAGTTATTTCGATTTGTTTTTCTTGGACACAATTGAAAGGCCTAAAGGCGATTTAATTTATGTAACAAAAGAAAAATAATGTCTTCAGTCAAAAAACTATCTCATCCAATAGTTTTTGGTCTATACGAAAGATACGGAGCGTTTTGCCAAGTAACTTGTTTACGTATGACGGATATTAAAATGAAAGATCCTTGTGAAGAATGAGAAACAAAGCTTATAAAAGTATTCTGTGTCCCATACTACGCCCTGTAGTATTATAGCAAAATGCTTTCATTTTGAAATTACTGCTGATTATTTCAGCTCGTCAAAAACGGTGAAGTAATACAAACAAAAGTATTCAAATCTCTTTTTTCTCTTTTTTTTCTTCTGTTACTAAAGACTATAATTGTTTTAGCGTTTTTTTTTTTCATAGTAGTGCACAATATCATCAGTTGATAAGGACTAGTAAAATGACTTTTCAAGCCTCTAGTGTGTTTAGCACCCTTAAAGCTAAGAAGGTAGCTGAAATGCTGATGTTACTGATGACCGCGTATGGGCAATATGATGTTACATTTTGTGAATATATGAATGTCAAGAGTCCTGAAGTTTTCCTATCTGGTGCATGATCGTTCAATTTCTTGGGACTTTGTTACCGATCTTCAAGGTCAAAGATTTGTAATACACTGAGGTTAAAGAAACTTATCCAAATCATTTTTCCTGTACGTTTCCTCGGGAGTAACATTTGCATATTCCCTAAAACTATCCAATATTAGAACGGTTCTTATCATCTATTGAACGTGTGCTTCAAAGCATAACAGTAACTGACTTATGATAAAGAGTACTGCTCACTGAAGCGTTGAGCGTTATCACCATGGATACGGCGGATATCAATACACTTTCAAAGAAATGAAATGGGGGTGGGAGTGACGAATAAGCCCTGAAGCCAAGTCTACTGCCCAATGCAAAAATTATGAATAAATATATCTTAAACAATACCATCGGTGGAAATACCCAGAGAAATTAATCTAGGCTGAGTCACTTTCGGGGCCTTGCCTGAAAGTGAATGTCTGTAAAAGGATACATGTGCCGGGGCCAAGCACATACTTTTCCGATTGCTATATATAGTAACTGTAGTATTTGTATGTGTAATCAAATGGTGAGGAGGGAAATTAGGGAATAATTTCACGAGTATACCATTTGATTACCTATTAATATCATGGGTGAAGAATTACGTTAGCAATCGAGGATTTTTGACTTGTTTACTGGATCGTATCGATCGATCGTGGACTCCACTCTCTCAAACGTTTAGAGCTGAAATTTGGCTTAAGTTTTCGGAATTTTTCGAAAACATACCTCTAAGAATCCTTCTTGATGTACTCTTTCGTGTGTTCAGGTTTTCTAAAGCTTCTTTTTATGCCCTAACATCTTCATTCATGACATTTTAAAACTTCGTCGCCATCTTGAAAAAGAGACGTACGGCAGGTTGCCATGGCAATTTTGTAATTTAACATGTGAAATTACAATTAACGCTGAAATTTCGCGCCAAAATTAAGGAGTAATTCGTCACCTGTGATATTATCTCCATAATATCATAGGTGCCAAATTACTCTTAATTTTGGCGGCAAAGTTTTAAAATGCTATGAATAAATATGTCAGGGCATTAAAAGACTGCTTTGGAAAACCTAAACTCACGAAATAGCTCATCAAGAAGGATTCTATCAGGTATTTTGTCAAAAAATTCAGAAAATTATGAACTTAAGCCAAAATTGACGCTCTCAGGTTTTCAGTGCGTGGAGTTCTCGAACTCGTAAAAAACCTACCTACGATGGTGAACGTAATTTGTCATCCATAATATTAATAGGCAATCTAATGGTTTACTCAGGAAATTAGGGAATAATTTCACTTGCGTTTTGTCTAAATCATTAAAGATAATTTCCCGAACCTAAACTTGCGTAAAATTGTTCCTTAATTTCACTAGTAAACCATCTGATTGCTCATACTTATTGACAAACCACCTTCAGTCTTACAAGATCTGATGGAAGGCTGGCTGTCTCACCGTTTTTCAGTTTATGCACTTTTAATCTCTGACTGGCTTCTTTAGGGTTGTATATAGACCGATGGCAAATATGGCGATGATTTCACCAAAGCGAGGCTTTTCGGTAGCAACCGTTGCTAGGGTCTGGTTGCCTGTGTTAACCTGTGCCGTTGCTGGAAAGACTGCAGCTTCTCAGACGTCTTTTCCTTTAAATTCGACAAAAATAAGTCACTTCACGCTTGGAAATTTTTGTGCCAATTTTGGCCAAGTTTAGTGTCCCCGTTTCCCCAGTCCTCTTCTTTGAAATTCTGCGCGGCCATATCGCCAGCCCGCCAAGAGCGAAAATCGGTCAGGCTTTATCGCCATGTGAGAGAGAACTGGTACTAATAAACAATGTTTTGACGAGCGCGATAAAAGCTGCGAAGAAAGAGCTTTTTATCGGTACCTTGCATGCCTTGTCTTTGAATATTTTGAGACTAGCTTTACGTCGGCGAAGAGAGAGTTTCTTGCGAGGTTCTTGAGAGAAAAATCTGGCTGAAGTAAGCTTTGGAAAAGGTTTTATATCTGCTGTTTGGTGCCCATATCTAAAAAACGGTATCGAGGAAAACATGAAGAAGGTATTTATGTTTTGTTTTGATGCTTTAGTTGCTTAAGTTTGGAGCTTACGCACATGAATTTTTTTTTACAAAAAATACCATTTTTAGGTCAATCAGGTTCACATCACGCTTGTTAATGGATGAACTAACAGGTTTTGGATGACTTGCGAGAAGCAAGAAAATCCCTCCTCCGCTCCGAGGTTGTCCTACTCTCAGTAAAGCGATTTCTACTTCGTGAATTGTCAAGACAAAATGCTAATCTTCGTGGTAGATAATAATAATAAACAGCGAGGAATTTTGTTCGTTGAAAAGTGGGAAGTTACAATAATACATCATGTCATCGTCAAACAACACCAGTTCAAGCCACGTTCAAGTGTATTTGAGGTCTCTTCTTTGACATTAAAACACCCCCACCAAACAAGAAAGGTGTCCCTTCAAACTTCTTAATGAAGGTAAGTTAAAGTTATCGAAGCGAAGTTCTTAAAGAAGGCATTTTGAAACTTAGTTGTTACTAAAGAGATCGATAATTAGGACGACTATCGATGTACAGAACAGAGCTGCTGCTCTAAATGACATGGTGTCTACTGAGCTGAAATATTACTGTATGAATAGTTTAACTTGTGTTTATTTCATTTATTGGTTTGAAATTGCAATTCCTAATGTTTTCACGGCTCTTCAATGCCGTTATAATCAGCCGTAGTTCGTCTGGCTTCGCGTCACCATCTTGAATTTGTCTCCGAAAAAAGTTGGCCCGAATTGAAGCAAAAATTTCCAAGCGTGCTTTTCTTCGCTGAAAGAAGTTTCAATCTGGTATGTACGCTTTGAATACTGTCTTTCTATGCTAAAATGAGCCATCAACTGACGGACAGCGATCTCAGACAGAGCCATTTGTAGCGATCGCGATACTTTGACTGCCTGATATTTTTCATTCATTGTATTTAAGGTTCACATGTAAGCTTAAAAATCATCATTCTGAGAGCTGATCTTCAATTTTTAGAATTGGATTGCATGCCATTTTTGCTGTAGATTTATAAATAGTGCCATGCCGGATAGTTGTTGCGTGCCTTTGTGCTGCAAGAGTAGGGGTGGCGAATGGTACCTCGAAAAACGTGGGTCTCGGAAAATTTTGGCAGGATCTCGAAATCTCGGAAGCGTTTTTGATAAGTCTCGAAGTCTCGTTTTTGCATGGTTTGTATTTACTTTTTTTGAGTCTCGAAACTTTTTACCAAAGAGTCTCGGGCTCGGATTTCTAACTAGGATCTCGGCGTCTCGGCGAGTCTCGGATTTTACCATTCGCCACCCCTAAGAGTGGTTATCATGTAGGGCCGGATGGGAAAAAGATCGAGTATTGCTACTAATTTCAAAATTATCTTTCATTAAACCTATCGTTTCAGATTTCTGATATTTCTCAATACGACTTATATTTCGGGAGTGGCTTGCGAAAATTCGACGAGACGAGGGAATGCTGAATGTTTTTACCGGTGTTTCGAACATATTTCACAATGGTATTATACGTGAATGGAGGAAGATCGTCCAGTAGTTTATCCATATTCTTCTCCGAGGGACAAAATCTAAACTTTTCCTCGTTCTCTCTAACAAGATCTAAGTCGCTCTTTTTGCTTCGAGCACGAAGTGCAGCTGCGGTCGCTTGATTATTTTGATCATTTTGCCCGCGATCGTCTGTACACATTTCACTCTGCACAAAAAAAAAAAATCAACAAGGGACGCTAATTTTAAACTTGCAATCACTTAGACAGAAAAAAAGAATGAGACAAAAGGCAAAGGTGTATTAAAGTTTTCAAGTGTATTTAATCATTTGAAACAGAGGGTTTCTTACTTTGCAACAAACTGGGCCTTCACTGTTAATCCTTTCAGGCTCACTTTCTTCCTTAATTGAAAGAATTTCTTTTAATTCCTTCACATGCATTTTTTCCACAGGCCTATCGATTATGAACTTAATACTGTTCGGTAAAAAGAGCATACAGTGAAACTGAGTCTAAGACATTTTCAAGAAGTTCAGGTTCAAAGTCGGAAATGTAATATCAGCTCTTCACACATAAGTTCATCGCAATCGTGATTTTCCCGATCATCTACGTTCTGATTTGTATAATATAGGCAAAGTAAAAAACACGGACCTTTATTTTAACACATTGAACCGACGCTGACTTCTTCTTGAAAGTTTTTTATTGTTTCCAGAGTGAAAAAACAGGATAACGGACTCGCATTAGCATATAAACAAGCGACCAGCCCTTAGCAACGGTTGCTACCGAAAAGCCTCGCTTTGGTGAGATCGTCGCCATATTTGCAATCGGTCTATTATCCCTTGATTTTGGCGTAAAATAGGTTACGTGAACCTGCGCTGCTATAAAATGACATATTTGTTGGGCAGCGTTTTCAGCATTTTTTCCTCTAGTTTTCCATCCTTTTGCGCTCGCTACGTACGATTTAACTCGCTCTCCACCATCTGAACACCTGAAGCAGGCTAACATCACGGCGTAAATTATCACTACCATATGAACTCGAGTCTGCCGTGGAAATGTTTTAGAAGCAAGATATTAAAGAAGCCGTTCTCGAACGCTTGTTTAGTAGTTTTAAGCGTAATTTCCTTAATTTTAACAAAGCGATCAATGACAAACTACAACCTCCCGCGGTGAATTCATTCAATCAATTAAAACAGGGAAAAGTGTTGACCGCGCGAGTTATAAAATAAGATCAATCCCGAAAGGCAAAATCAAATGCAAGAAACCCGAATGGCCCAGATATTGATCTGTAGATTATTTCATAAGTTTTCGCTTTTAGGCAGGATGATCACCATTTCACCTTCTCATAACTTCCAAGAGTGTACAGTGTAAACTGAACTGATTTGATGGTATACAAGCTTAAACACAATTCTTCTTTAGTAGTTTAGAAGGTGGATATAGCTTATCTCTGTATAAGGATCTTATTCATTCTCAAGTAGTTTAAGGCCTGGGAATAAGAGGTTTACCAGTGGAAAATGATTTATTGGCTATAACTTCGGCATAGATTATGAAGCTCTCTTGAAGCTAAATCAAATTTTGCACTCATAAAGAACTCATCTTCCTTAACACTTTAAAGTATAAATATTGTGTTAATACGTCACGTGATATGTCACGTGACCATTTTAATTAAAAGTTGTAAATTATTGACCAATTGGTGGCCGGTTTAAGAAAAGAAATCGAGCAATAACATTTTTCTAATACATATTTAAATATTTCTAACACTTCACGTTTGGAATGACCCGCCCATTGCATTTCAATAGAAAATTATGAGAGCAAACATCATTTTAAATACCCAAATTTAATCTTAAGGTGTTTAAAACTTTAATTTTAAGCGTCGCTTACAATCATTCCAAACGTAGAAAGGGGCCACAAATGTCTGATGAACAAATTTTAGCCTTTGTCACGGTGAGATACGCAAGCGAATGTGAAAGTAACGATGAGGAAGATGATGTCCAGGAGGATTTTCAATTTTTAGTCACGTGACATGTCACCATAATTAAACGTTGAGGCACAAGAACACCTCAAGATTTACTTTTGGGGGAAAATTCATTTTGTTCTAGGTCTCCTAGCAATTGCCATTATTCATATGCTCCGAACACACCTTTGACCCAGGCCTTAAACCCCTTGAGTATTTGCTTATTGAAAATATAAAAAGTGAATATGAAATAAAACATGTAGAAATTAAAAACATGAAAATGATGATAGTTTTTTTATTTTGAAAACTTTTACTCTTTTTTCGTCCAGGACCAAAATCTGAATACCAAAAACAATATTTTGGCGCAATATTTGCATATATATTATGAAAATATTAACTTAAAACTAATTCAATTATTTTTCAAGTCAACCATGACAAGACGCTTACTGGTCAGTTTGGTTTTCATGTTGGCCATATACTTGGTCTCAGCGTACGTCATTGAGGATACATTTTCTGGCGCGGAAGAAGTGTTAGATGAAATTTCTAACCTAGAAGACGCACAGGAAAGAAACTTACCAAAAGAACCTCTTGTTCACATCCCCCGCCTGAAAGAAAAACACAAAGAGAGCTTCCTTGAAGTAAGTCAAGAGGATGCCTTCTCGACTATCAAAACCAAGGCTAAGGAGCTCGCCGCAAATGAATGCAACATAACTGTTAAGGCAAGGAATCTAGAGAAGGAAAGAGAATCACTCTTGAGACCAAACTATCAGGCTTATCAGCACGGAAGCAAGAATTTCATGGCCGAAGAGGAGTATAATGCTGCGGCAAAGAGCGAAAAATGCAGCGCGTGCGTTCTGAATACTCTGTGCAACAAGACATCAATTCGGCGACTGTTGAATATTAATACCAGCCTCTCTGAGTGAGTACAACATATTTACATCTACATACAATTTAGAACTACTACGGCTTGATTTTAACCTACGTGTACATTAAAGGGGGCTGGTTAGTAGTTTGGTAGTATAAATGTCAAACACAAATGTCATGGTATACCCCTAATTGAAGAGGTGAGATGAAAGAAGTTAATTACACATAAAATCGTGTAATGAGAAGAAAAGAACATTGCAATGAGTTGAGGTATTCTAAAATTACATAAATCTAAGGATGAAGTTTATATGCCTATTCAACCACGTGCAGCCAAACCTTTTATCATAACTACAAGTGTTCTCATATTACGTAATCCTCAAAATGACCGTGGTTGTATGGAAATTTACGTAAAAGATCCAGGAAGATAAATAATCGCTGGAATTCTCAATAAAAAAAACACCTTACCATAACAGGCGTTAATAAATGATTAAACTCTCATACTAAGTGTTTGAATAGACATGTAAGTTTCATTCTTATTTAGGTAATTTTAGAGTACCTAAGTCAACCCCAGGGGGGAGTGGGTACTCCGGTGACGGGGATTATCGAATGGGAACAAAAATAAAAACTCAAACAAATTTCCGAGCCTTAAAAATTTCCAGATGCTTCCGCTCTGTATTTTTTCGGTCACTAGCAGTATTGGTCGTTGTGTAGCACTTTGAAATAGAACGACTCATAACGAAGGTTTTCACACAAAGTCATATTCCATGCAATAAGTGAGATAAAAACAGGAAAACTGCACTGATTCACTTCGATTTACATAGCTTTGATCCAAACATTCTTAGTTTCGCGAATAGTTTATTCTAAACCATAAGAAAAGATTTAAATAGAAGTTGAAATTTTTCGCTATTTCTCTTTCACTCTTTACATACAGTTCATTTTATTTACGGGAATGTAACAGATGTAAGCCTTAGAGATTCAAAGGTTTGATCAATTCACGCCCGCGCGTTCGAGCCTTTTTTGTTTTAATTTCATAGAAGGACATCTGTAAGCAGGGAATAAGTCAGCACAGAATTTAATTTTCGGCGAATTTCTTTAATCTTCCGTCGTTCTGCCAGTGATAAGCTACTGATTCACTCGTCTTGCTTGTTTGTGGACTGGGTCTTATTCCCCCATAGAGAAGGAGTGTCTGTAATATTGTTTCAAATCAAAGATTTGTGAATTCGTGTCAAACAAACTCTCCAAGTGTTTATATATACACAGTTATACGCATCTTGTAACTTCATCTGTGCTCAGTAACGAGTATCCTTTGGTCCATAACTTTCAAAACAGCTGCTCCAGAGAATGTCACTGATAACACGTGACACAAAAGAGTATCGAAGTATGACTGTACAATAAATGATGGTCACAAAATCTACCTAACCGGTCCCTTCGGAATTTTCTGTTTTACGTCATTCTAACCGTCTCTTGCGAGCGCGAACAACAGAAACGTCATCATTACCCAACGACTCCATGCGGCCCCTGTTCAAGCAAATCGAGATTTTTTCGGGCATACTGACTGTATATTTCAACCGGGTATTAAGTACTTTCTTAATATACGAGTGCCCTACTAGAGTGCCTTCTCGGGGTTTCCCCGGTCTGGGCGAAATGCGGGGGCAATAATAAAACAGACGCAAAACAAGTTCGGTTGTACTTTATTCGCAGAACTACGCAGCCAAGATACGCGGGCACTACCACGACTCTTCATATTGTTTTGAATACCCCCAAAAAATCCCTTCTTAAATCAAGCCACCAAAAAACTACTTGCCAAATTTTCCTTCCCAAAAAAATCCTGAAATAGAAAATGTCAAACCCAAACAAATCCTTCGATCATCCCCCACAGTTGAAATCCGTAGTACCGGCCCCTACTGGGAAGTCAACTCATTGCGATGGTCCTTTCTTCTCATAACACGATGTTATTTCCCTTAATTTCGAAGAGGTAATTTCTTTCCTCTTCACTTTTATAGGACATATTTCAAAAGCTTCGGCTGCCTGTGGCAATTGCCGCTACTTTCTGACATTATGTAGCTCAAGCAAAGGCCTTTTTTTTAGCGAAGAAACTTTTTGTATGCCTAGATGCTTTTAAACGTGTATTGCAAAGTGTTTTTACTCTTTTTCAGACTTATAACCAGGGCAAAATCACTGCCCAAGAATGCAAAACGTCCACTTTCGGTTGTTGTGCGACTTCGCTCAAAAACGCCTTTGCTTAAGCTCACTATTGTATGAGATTTTGTTACAAGAGCATGGGCCAGAAATGAGATGGTAGATAGCCAACTACGGCTAAAGGAAAGTGTAATCAGGGTTCCTATTACAAGCGCGAGTGAAATACTGTAAATAATCGAAGAGATGAACTTCAAACGCTTTTTAAACTTGATTCAGTGGCGAGGGTGGTTCCCTTTCCGCTAAACGAGGCATCACAGTATTGCTAAGGAGTGAACAAAAGTCGAAGGGCACCAATATTCCCATCGCTGTTGGATAATTTCTAGTTTTATAAAATTATAACAGATTAAGACCAGAACCACACAGGCCTCTTTTTACAACTTTCTAACATTACTATCTTCTAACAGGAGAGCACAAGTTAGAACGTGCAAGAGAATCATCCTCCGGCGAGCAATGAGAATTATGCCCGAAGAAGAGGAATCCATAGAATGTGATGAGGACGCCAAATATCGCACAATCAATGGAACCTGCAACAACCTAAAAAACCCAGAATTTGGATCAATCAACACAAAATTCGAACGACTTATACCAGCCGATTATGGGGATTGTGTCTCAACCCTTCGAGAATCAGTGACTGGTCACCCACTTCCAAACACCCGAGAAGTAAGTTTCAAAGTTCATGGCAGCAACGCAGACGGCTTAAATCCTAATTCTGGAGTACTGTCCCATCTGGCCATGAACTTTGGACAGTTCATGGACCACGACTTGTCGCTGGCGGAGGCACAGGGAGTTAACTGTGAGCCACCCGAGGACGAGGAAGAACCTGAATGTATTAACATTCATATTCCCAAAACCGATGCGACTTTCCGTGACAGAGATATTACATTTATTGAAATGGAGAGAGAGGCTTTCATCAAACCAGATTCGTTTTGCAAACTAGAAGTTCGAGAGCATCCGAACACAATAACAGGCTATATTGACGCATCTAACGTGTATGGATCAACTGACAAGATTGCTGCATCACTTCGTGCTGCAGATGGCCTCCTATTGGACATGAAGCATCCACATGGCTGCCAATTCAAAAACTTACTGCCTGCTCAAGTCGACGGTTTCTGCCCAACAAGAAATTTTTTTGAACCATGTTTTTTCAGCGGAGACATTCGAAACAATGAGAACCCTGGTAAGATAGGCGGGGCCATCCACATAAATTAATCACTCTGGGGTTCCTGGGTGTCAGAGACCTTTCGTGCGCGGATCGCTATTTCGGGCTTCACCTCTCATGGCTTCTGCCTTCGAACGAAGACATATGGCCTGCGGCCGACCCGAGACTTCTCGCTGCTCTTGATCACCGTGCGCGAGAAAAAACCTCTGATACCCAGGGTGTTCTCATGTAATGAAACACTTTTCCTTTAATTCCTTTCCCGAAAAAAAAAGAAGAAAGAAAGACAAAACTCGAAAGATGAGTGACGCAACGTTGCACTATTAAAACGGGACGAAGAACCCTACTTAATCACCTATTTCGCACAAACGTCCTTTGAGGAAATCAACAGAGAAATCATGGATTAATTTATCTCGCTCGATGAAACTGTTTAAGAGCGATAGGACTAAGTTTAGAAATATTTCCAATATATACATCATTTTTGCTCCAATCCAGTATTAAGTTCCGTTTTGTGCAGGGTAATGAAACTCCTGCAACCTGAAATGCCGCTAAAAGGGAATAAAAAATTTACATTTCCCATATAAAATACTATTACTAATTATACAAGTAATTCTTAATACAGTACAGCAAACACGTACAGAAATACTAAGATTAAGTCCTCGGGTACTTTACTCAGTACACAAAGAAAAACTATTTATGATATTTCTAAACCTACAGGTCTAAATTCGGTCCATACTATCTTCGTGCGCGAACACAACCGAATCGCAACATTTTTCATAAAGAATACAGACTGGGACCCCGAAAAGATTTATCAAGAAACCAGAAGAATCGTCGGAGCACAGCTACAAATCATAACATACGGCGAGTTCCTGCCATTGCTTTTGAGTGAACACACGGTAGGTCTCTGCAAAGCTGCACCCTATCTTTTTAGTATGTCTCCGGATTTCAAGTGGCGGGGATGATGAATGGGGGCAACAATCAAAACCCCAAAACCATTCATGCCTAATTTCTGAGCCTTAACAATTTCCAGAAAACCTATAACATGTTAGTTGTACTTTATTCGCAGAACTACTCTTCCTTCAGATTGTTTTGAATATCCAAAACAGTACTGCAATCTCAGTAACAGAAATTGCAAAAATCCGTGTAACACGGGTTGACCAGATAAAAAATTGGTCCCCCTTTCAAAGCGTTTTGTCCGGACCCGTGTTAACGAGTTCGAAAGTACTTGAGTAGGTTTAAGTTTAAAATGACAATTAATTTTGAATTCAAGGAAGGTCAGCTGGAAGGTGAGAGCACCGCTTCTTCTTCCTGTCTGCAAAGAACTTGTTTTTCTGACAGCACTTATTATACAGTCAATTGGTTTGTTTACATTTACCCTTAATTTAACTTTGTCAAGAATACTCTCCTCTTTACATTTGTATTTAGCTCTACGTTATAATGTATGAGACGCAAACAATGTATATGTATGGCATTCGTTTACATAACAAAAAAGGTCTATTTTGAGTTTGTTTACATTTACCTCTATTTAGAGAAAAGAATTTGGTCTTGTACTTCTTGAGGGAGAGGAGTTTTTCACTGGCTATAACAAAGAGGTCAATGCACAAGTATTAACAGCCTTCGCCGTAGCTGCATATCGATTTGGCCACAGTTTGGTTCAAGAGCTTTTTAGTCGATTCACTCAAGATGGCTTCGAACACAAATGCAGCAAATGTAGCAAAGACAAATTAGAATTCCAGCCAATCCCAGTACTGGACTTCAATAACCCAGCACCCTTGTACAGTGTGTGTAAAGGAGGCGTTGACGCCATTTTGAGGGGCTTACTTAAAGATCCTGCAGGGAAAGCTGACGGGTGAGTGAATTTATCCCATGCACGTACACGCCGTCCTTTCGATTTGTTTAATTTGTTTGCTTAGGAGAAAAGTCCAGTATTGCTTTCAGGGTATGCATAGTTGTGAGCCTGATAAGTTTACGACCGATTCGCGCGGATTCGCGAAACTTTGCAAGAGATAATTAAGAGCAAAGGAGAGGACGTTCTGTACCTTGAAGACCCTTGAAAAGCTTTCACTTTGATCATGGCCGGTAATCAAGTGCCAAATACAACATACCAGCTGCATAGGCGATGAATAGATCCAATCGGTGCCATTATTATACTTTCTATACCAGCTCACTATCTGTCTTCGCGTTGGGTAAGAGCCTATAGTTTGGAAAGCACCGAGTTCACTGCAACTTACAGATAGGTTAGTCCTGTGGACGAGGTTGACTGATCCGTAGGTTGCCCTCGCAATGCACTACTTTTATGCACCTTCTTCTATTTTACTTACGGATCTTTTGTGTTTGTTTGCTTTGTCGTACAGGCGTTTTTCAAGTTCAGTCCAAGAAAACCTAAGTCGCGGTGAAGGTGATACGTCTGACTTAATCGCTATTAACCTTAGAAGAGGGCATGATCGTGGACTTCCTAGCTACACCAGGTTTCGCGGCTTTTGTCGCCTTCCACCCGTTAGAAGGTTCTCTGACTTGGTAACGGTTGCCTATTTTGACAAAAATGTCGTTGCCAGCTTGAAGAAAGTTTACAAGAGAGTTCAGGATGTAGACTTGTTCACCGGAGGTAAGTCTGGAATAACGATCACATTCTTCCCATAATCATAACTATAACAAAATTCTCAAATCTGTTTGGCTATTAACCTGCGCCACAGACGAAACTAACTCTGATTAAATTACACCTGCGAAGAAGGCTAATTGGTCATTCAACCGTTCTGATTTCAGCACTAATAGGACAGTTTAATTGGTCAGTACGAGTAATCGCGAGCACATTGAATGTTTTTTTGTTTTGTTTTGTTTTGAGCAAAAACTCTCGCATATCTTTTATTTTAATTTAAAAAAAGTTGAGACATCACAAATTTCTGTAAGAGAACTTCCTGTCGTCCTACTCTGTTTGTAATCATATAATATTTGTAATTAAACTAACTCCACTCAGTCTTTATAGCAAAAATCTTCGCGAATCTGACTAGTCGTAAGAAAGGCATCCACGATTATCAACATTTTTTTCATATTTTGATGGTAACGGTGCATGCATTATGCTTGAGTGTGAACAGGCCAGCAGTTTACAGTTGTTGTTGCTGTTTTTTGTTTTTGGCTTTTTTTTTCTTTGTTTGTTTGTTTGTTTGTTTTGTTTTTTTTTTTTTTTTGCTCGTCCGATTTGGGAGTGATATGCAGCACAAACAAAGAAAAACTTTAATACAACAATTAAACTGATGGACTCACTTAATTTGTTATTGCCACTTTTGTGGTTGAAAGGTAAACTTCATTTGCTACTTCGATCTCTTCTCAGGAATGCTTGAACCAA
Organism: Porites divaricata; assembly: GCA_038088405.1. Taxonomy (NCBI): domain Eukaryota; kingdom Metazoa; phylum Cnidaria; class Anthozoa; order Scleractinia; family Poritidae; genus Porites; species Porites divaricata. The sequence continues at coordinate 14,105,191 of JBBMOI010000001.1, forward strand.
GTGATCCTAAAGGAGGAGAACTCAGTGCAACATTTCAGTGCATTTTAGCAAATCAGTTCCAACGCACCAAATTGGGAGATCGCTTTTGGCATGAAAACGCACCTAACGCAACCTTAAACACCGACAAGACAGCATTCAACCGTTGTCAGCTAAAAGAAGTCAGGAAAACACGCTTTTCCAGGATAATATGCGATAACAGTGATGACATTACCGCAATTCAAAAAGACGCTTTGATGCAGTCTTCGGTAAGGTGCAGTTGTGACGAATTGCCAAAGATAAACCTTGAAGCATGGCTTACAGAATGTCCATCGGGGTAAGTGAAAGGACAGCTGTTCATTTCTTTTAATCAAAATTTTCCTGTTTCTCTCTGGTTGTGTTTGTTACAGAATAAGTAGTGATTAGCAGGAAGGAGTTGTTTAAAAATTGAAAGAAAATTCGTCTTAGATGTATGATTATATCACTTCGTGGGAGTAAAAGTTTCAATTTCTAGTTTCATAAACAAATGCATCACCGCAATGTTAAACACAACGCCCCCTATGATTTATTCATTTAGGTTTTCTTAAAGTCGATAGCCCACTATCTTGACTTCTTATGGTAAACAAAAACTGAGAAGAGCAAAAATTGCCCATGGGAATACCGAGATTTGGGGGGGGGGGGGGGCGAGGGCCGAATGGGGGGACAGGGTAGGGGGCTCTCAAAGTAGGCGATCGTTCTTAATCATACTTCACTACTGTTCAGGACTACTATTGACGCCGTCGATCGGATTTTTTAAAAACAAAATACAAATTCTCTGGACTGTCCAAATCACTAAAGCATTAATCTGATCACAGCAAAAGAGTTTGATATCACGTGCCGAACGCCTCCCGTGGTGTTAGCCATTACATCAATTTCAAACCAAACGCCTTTACGTTTAACAAGACAACCATAGCCTGCCTAGCCGGCCGGATTGTTAGCGCGAGTAAGGTTTTGGCAGAAGAGCAGCGAAGTCGTGTGGAGAATGGCCATGGGAGAAAGCGATTTGAAATTTAACGCGTCTTCGGGGCATGCCGTGAGAATGGCGGCCAGGTAGGCAGTCTAAGACAACCAAAGTGACTTTCACCACTCCCGTATACCGCATTAACTCGATTAAACGCCGCGGTGCTTATTACTTTATAATTTCAAGATCTCAGTTCTAATATCACTGATTGAGCAGTTACGATATATCAGTTGTAATATTACTTAAAACAGAAGGGCGTTGCTAAGTCTCGCTTGCCTGCTGAGATAAAATCGTACCTGTCCGGAAGGGTGTTCATTAGCGAGCTGCAAGTTGTTTCATTTTTTCCCGGATTAAGACAAATTCAACAAATTGGCCCGCTCCCAATGTATGGGTCTTCACAGCTCAGTTGGTAGAGCGCTGCAGAGCTAACGCAGAGGCCATTTCTAATCTCGTTGAAGTTCCGAATGTTTTTCGGGTTAATTTTAAATTGGTCAATTACAATCACCACTGCGACGATCATATCGTGATTAGAATGAGTTTCCGCTTTTTTGATTATCTTCGAATAAACGTCCCATTCTTCTGATTGGGCGCGGCATTTAATCGAGTAAATACGGTAATCAATGTTTGTTTACATCTGTTCAGGGCTACTCTAGCACCTGACCACTCGCGATCCAACGCTGAAGTAAGGGAAGAGGGAGGTGGGAGGAAGTAGTAACTTTCCTCATTTTTAAGTTATAATTTCACAAGGGCAGGCAATTTAAATTTTAAAATAGGATACTCTCTCAAAAGCGTTTTTGCAACCGTTGATGTATCCGTGTTCTTTTTTTTTTCTCCTGCACAGTGTCTCTGTAGTCAACGACGAGCCTGAGGACACACATGATGAGTTTTAAATGACGAAAGCAGAATCACTCGCTTATCATATGGCTTTCAATTAGACTGCAGTCAGCTTAGAAGAAACATACATGTATACCATTATTTTGCACAAAGTCATGACACCCTTCTTGAGCGAATTGCAACTATATTTTCTAGTTTTTCATTTTCTTTCCGTCGGTGAGACTTCACGTTTGGTTACTACACTGAAAAGGGCTGTGACGTCACGGCTGTCTAGTTCATGTTGTTTCGCTATAGAACTTGGAAATTTTACTTGTAAATTACACAAACATCGAGGGCTTCGTGTCAAACAAACGTGTCTCCCGAGCCGAAACATTACAAACAACAAAAATGAACTTTCAAAAACTGTTTTTACAATCCGTTTCAATCTCCTTCAAATTTGACCATCCGTGCTTCCTTTTGTATTTGCTGTGTTATTTATGCCTTCTTTGATCGTTTTGAGTGGGAAATTAAAGGTTGCTCCGAATTGTTTGATTTGAATAAATTTCGTGACAGAGCTCCGTTTGTGTAATAGTTTCAGTAGCAGATCTGTAATAATCAAGGCTGCCTTTTTCATAACAAAGTAGGTTTTGGTCAAACAGCGTATTGTATCCACTTCGCTGAGGCTCACTCCATTTGACACAAGTTGACGATGCACCCATATTCTTCTCAAAATGTATAAATAAAAATGGTGCTGAAATTATAAATTATCACAGACTGTAGTTGTTTTATGGTCGTTTTGAGCTGTCCCGAAAGCTCCTGATCGGTACAAGCTTCCTCCTAAATTTGTGTTAAACCTGTTTGTTTGTTCAGTGCTACTACTGCTGATGATGGGTTCACCAATACCTCGGTGAAAAACACCGACACCACCACAACACCGCCGACTCTTGTCTGTGAACAATGTCCTGGAAGTTGGGGAGAGAGAAAAGGGTTGGGGGTAGGGTGGGACTCCCTTCCTGTTCCTTTTTTTTCCCATTTCTTCTCCGTCTGAATTCCCTTATCTTTGTGCTTTCTTGCGTTTAAATAATACGATTGCAATCTTTTAATGAAACGGGTTCCTCGTAATCCATTGGAAACACTTTTTAGGCTATCCAGAGTACTTTTAGACCTTTAGAAATGCATTCTAAGCTGCGCTATCTAGGATGACCGAACACATACAAATTTTATCAAGGGGATCTCAGGAGGGAGTCATAAACTTAGGCCTGGGCACTAGAGCAGATATTGGCGAATGAAAATCCGATGGGAAATCCGATGTGTCTGGCCATCTTGACGTCACGTTCAAGCCGGCCCGGGAAGGTTTGAAAGAAGGTAAACAAAACGCTTGTCGTGAAAAGTTCACGGTCCAATTTCTCAGCAACAGAAGAGCAAATCATTTCAGCAACTAAAGCGAAGCTGTTTCATTTGTTTTTGTTTGCAATTTTTCTGCTAGCAAAATAGTTTCCAAAACATATCCTCAGTGAGTTTTTAGAACGTCTGTTTCGAGCAACTTAATTAAAACACAGAATTCGGAATCGAAAATAATTTGCATAATATTCAAATTATTTGGCCAGCTCCCGTCTATCTGCGAAGCAGCAACCAAACATACTTTTCTACACGGAAAGATGTTTAATTATTACAAATCAGAAAAAAAATGACTAAGCTGCTTCTCTGCTGAGGGTGCGGCACATTGCCTGACAATGAATTTTTGTAGAAAAACCCTCATAAAACAAGACCGATTCGCACAAAACCGAGAGGAAAATTTGTAGCTTAGTTTTTGGTCTCAAAAACGGGCTTCTGCAGGTGTCTGCAGTTCACAATCACTCTCTGAACTGTCTGCTATGGCAGAGTCGACCAGAGTCAAGGCAGAGCGAAAGTTGATTTGTATTATGAGCCCTTTTGAAGATCAAGCTCCTTTGCGAGGAAACATGGCGATTTAGCGAAGCAAAGCACGCCGATGTTTTCGCGTAGTTCACCCTATTTTTTTGTTTAGTTTGTTTTCTCTAGTTTTCTTTTAATTTGAGGAACTTGAGTCCTTAGTTTGTTGTTGTTGTCCGAACAACGTTATACACGTGTTTTGTTAAGAAATGTTTCAGTGACACAATTTAATTTATATATCCAAAATTTTGTTTTTTTTGTTTTAATTTGTTATTGTTCACAATTTTTTTTATCCTCATTTTCCCATCTGCATTCGCCATCCGCAAGTATCCGGCCCTCGTTTTGCAGGCACTTCCTTTGCTAGCCGATTTTAAATCCTTAGGCTAAGGACTCAAAGGAGAAATGCACCAAGTATGTGTGCATTTAAGGAGGAGGAACGGAGCGTCCTTATTTCTGTGACTAATGAAAGGAATTACAGGGTACAAAACTGTGCCAACTATTGGCATCACGATCTGTATATAAGTGAAGGGTCCAACCATGTGACAGCGACTTGAAAGAAAGATTTCTTTCCTTAATTGTGTGTTTGTTTATTTATTTATTTATTTTTTTGCCATCCGCATTTCTCGTTTTTTTTCCTCTTACATTTATTTGTTATCCACATTTTTCCATCCATCCGCATTTTTCTATCCGCATTTTCCCATCCGCATCCACCATCCGCAGGTATCCGGTCCTCGTTTTACAGACACCCCTTGTGAGTCAGCCGCGAAGAGCAAGAGAAATAAACCAGTTAATCTTTAATCTTTAATCTTTAATCATAGTTCGCAACCATATATAACTGATACAAATGAACTAATACTAATAGATACAATCAAACAAAAATGCAAAAATGGTCAACAGGACAAGCTCTCGAATTAAAACGAGTAATACGATTAATTCGAGGATACCTTTTTGTGTCAATGTTTGGACTTGAGAGGTGCTTGAATACAGTTTAAGTCTACAAAATTGCCTAAGAAATATGTTACACCCATAGTACGTTTCTCGCCACTTGGGCTGACGCAACTTCCACTGAAAACAACACCTTCAAGAAAAAATCAGAATCAAAACAATGGATTTTATAAATAGATGGAAAATATCTCAGAACTGGGAACGGAACGCTAAGGCTAGTGACTCGGCGACATCGAAGCTTATTTGTTAACGGCTTACGACTTGAAGAGAGTGTTCCTGAAGAAACCAAATCGCTTCTCAATGAGAAGACAAATGTTCTGTCAAGGTTCAGCTATACCGTTCAATCTTCCGCCAAAAAAATGGTCATAAGAACGCCTTTTAAACTGGTCAATAAACGCTCGAAAATTTTGCAGTGGCTGTTTCCACGGGGGTCCGCATATTCCAACTATCAGTGCGGATTCAAACATTTCACCGTACATGCTTCGATTGCCGTTTGCTCCTCAGGGGTAAGTATAAGTAAACTATTTCACAAGTCTGTTGTTATGTGGGAGTATATCTACTTCACTTGAAATAACGCTTCTAGAGCTCATACCCCAAGTATCCCAGCATCAAAATACTTACAGTTTAAATCTTTTATTAACACTTTTTTTTCACTCTCCATGGAACTATGGAAGATATTCTTACCAAATGAAAGAAAAAGTCAGGAAAAATGTCTAGACAGGTCATATTACTAAAGAGAGTACAAGAAGTACTAGGGAAGGAGAAAAATAATCGAACTTACTAAACAAAGTACAAACATTAACCACAAGAGACTGCAATGGACCGCAAACGAATATGCCGAAGAACGTAGGATCTGTAAAGACCTGATCAGCAAAAATAAAAATGTAGACATATAATTCTGCAAGCAGAATACTGTAATGCTGATCGTACTACGTGAAAATTAACCAGAGTTTTCTCTGTTGTTACGCCATACTGACGAGCCCCAAAAAGGGCGAAACAGCTGTCTATGGCTACAAACCTGCTATGTTTTGAGTTCTTTCGGTGTCTTGTTGATGTCTTGCAGAGTTAATTTTCACGTAGTACGATCAGCATTGCTGTATTCTGCTTGCAGAATTATATGTCTTACTAAACAAAACATTTTGGGTTGTAGTTTCACGTCCCTAAAAAACACAACTGAAAATCTGTCTGCATTCTCAGGATAAAGCTTCCAGTGATGAATTGATTTGAAGGCTATGCCTGTTAAAACACATTATTCATTATTTTTCTTCTAAAATCCTGTCTGTGAGAAGTTTCACAAAAATAATTTCTAGGTATAAATCCTCATCTCACTGTCAATAACAAAAAAAAGAACAGGTAGATGATCAGTAATGTTATGTTCTGGAGCGACCATAGATGTTTTGATTGAACGATGACGTAGAGGCCAAGAGAATAAGTAATCATGAGAGGCCTGCCAGTCTACTCTCCAATTCTGTTTACATGTAAGACATGTAAGCGTGGAAATGTCCTTGATCTAAGTAGTGTTAATCCTGTAGAAAAAACAGAAAATGATTAGCATTAAAATTACACATTTCTAGTCCATACCACTATAGTTAGTAGTAACTATGATACTACTGAAAACCTGTTTAAGATTTAAACACCCATTTCAATTTATTAACAAAGGCCTGCCTGATTAAGCTGAGTTTTTGCATGGGCCAGAACACTGATTATTTCAATAACGCAAATCAGCACTATTCTTTTTTTTTTATTCAAAGTTATTTATTGTATTGTTGTTCAATAACGCCTTGAATTTGATTTTTTTTTAACTCCATCCAAAATTCCCACATGCACGAGCCAGGTGAACTCATTGAAAATTTGCATCATTTGCATATTACCACAGAAATAAACCTAGCCTCAAAATACTGTCTTAAATAATAAAAGCTAGGTAGGATTCAGTGTTTGAAATACATTGTCTTAACGTTCTGACAATAGCATAGAAGTGTCAGCAGTGTTTGCTTTCTAGGTTTCTAGGCTCATTGCAGGCACATAATTTACTAGACTTACTTCAATAATGCACCAAAATATACTAGACTTGCTACAGTAATGCACCGCGGGCTATGAAACATGGATCAAGCATCATGTTTCTCTGAACCAACCTTACTTGAAATACATGTAGGAGTATACTGACGAAGAGTTTGATAAAGTTAGATAGACTGATTAGTTGCTCTTGGTGACAAAGTAAGCGAGTAAAGGATGCAGTGTTTAGATGCATCAGTTAATTGAAACCCTTCCCCCCTCTCTCCCGATCCTCTGATCTGGGAAATAGCGGGGATTTAATGCAGCCAGTGCCAGGATTTAACACATATTTAATAATAACAATATACAATATTTATAGAGTGCTAATTCCCTATGGTCCAAAAGCGCAACATTGTGCTGGACCTAGGTGCAGTAGAATTGACAGCATTCCTACTTGGCCCAGCTCATGAGCAGGGATTTAACAGCACATGATTTATACATTTTTGGAAGCAGGGACAGAGAGTGGGATTTACCATGAGTGACTTAGGAGAAGCCCTTGTTTCCCCCAGGGGGGAGGGGGATTGTGCCATATATGGGCTATATAGGTATGTTCCACTCTGAAGGGTATATGATTTTCAAGCAGTTTACTCTGGGATAGGATATAAAGAGAGTTTGGTTTCCAGGAAACTGATCAATATTATTGGTTGAAGATTTTAGTCTAGACTAGGCAAACCCGGGAATTGTCACTCACAATTAGAATCAAAAGCAAGGAGTTGCTGTTACTCAACAAAAGATAACGCAGAATGAAGTTGATCGTCAGGACTAGACAATATTAGCAAAGAAACCAAGTACCCACTCCTAAAATGTAAAAGCACACTGCAAAACAAAAGTAAACCTTGGAACAGATAGAAGCACTGTCAACAATTACAAAGTTCAGCTAGGGGATGACATTTCTCATGAATCTGATAAAATGCAGTTGAGAGTTTCTATTAACAGGTCCATTGGTTTGAAAATAAAATAAATACAGATCTAGAGTACCAGACAGAAGACAGCGGTTTAAATCAAGCCTAGAACTACAACCACTAATTCCCCGTCATAAGATGCTTTTAACAAACTACTAGTCCAGGCATTTTATCGCGAAAAGTCGGTCAACCTAACACTAATTGCAAAAGAAGGTTTTCTAACGGATTTTGGTCCAGGAACATGTCCTCTATAACATATCAAAAGTCCCCAAAAGTCCGAGTAGGAGAAGTTGACGAAAAACGAGTTTTTTAAGAGCCCTATAGAGACTAATACTGCGCAGCATGGAAACGAGGTTGTATGTACTGCCTGTTGTGTTGCTCGAGTTTGAAGCCCCGTACAGGACTGAGAGAATTTATTGTGTTTTCGTATTGTGTTTTCGTAAGGAAGTGCATTTATGTAACGATTGAATAAAACGACTGTTCTGTATAAGATTCTTAAATCAGATATAACACGTAAAACCTGTAGAAAATATCCACGATTGTTAGCTATCTAGGTGAAGTATTTAGCGAGGAGTTATGTCTTCTGCAAGCGAATTTAGAACTTTAAAAGGATAGTTTTAAACTGAAAGTAAAAGTAATATCGTGTGCTAAGGTAATATAATGCAAGAAAAGTATATTTGACTGGAGAGTCTTGAGTAGAGACTTCCAAAATCATGTACTGATCATTCACCTCGGTGAAAAAAACCTGTACTTCACTCATCGCTTTGCGCTTACTTTTTTCTGGGGTCACAAAACTTAGTTTGTTAGTAAATTCATCTATTTTTCTTTCTTCAAAATTTTAAGAAAAAAATCTAGGAATCGTATCGAGTTTTATGAAATTGGCGACCATTTTCGCTAAAACCGAAGGAAATATTTTCACTGACTTATGAAGTAATAAATAAAGCGCGCGCCCTGCAATGCCAAAGTTCCGGTTCAAGATAAAAATTACAAAGTCAATGGGAATTCCAATACATACATTCGAGTTTCGATTTTAAAAAGAAAATTACGGGATTGAAGGTATCCTAACTATACCGAAAAAAAAATTTTCTAATAACTCAACCAGTCTCAAATTTACGCGGGTAGATACAATACAATACAATATAAACTTTAATTGACACTCTCTAAGAGAGGGCTTTTCAGTGACAATGATAATCGCTAACGTTGAAACGAGGGTACGGTAAATCTAAAAATTACAAAATTACAATAATAAAATGTTTTATAGAAAAAATTAAGAAAGCTAAAAAGTAAATAAATATTCACTAGAATTACAACTGCAACAGAAACTTTAGAAAATACGATGAACTAGATATGATACAAACTAAGACCGATAAGATAGGAAAGCAGCAAATAATTTGGCTTTAAGTTTACGCGTTTAATTACGAGCAGAGTTATAGAGTTTGAGGAAATTATCTAAATTGTTCCACAGACTTACTATACGGTAAAATAATGTCCTTTATCCAGACTTACGGTTTTAAATAAGAGTATATGCAGAAGTTGGGAGCTTCTGGTCGTTCGACCACTTACCACCACGTGTTAGAAACGTCGAGAGGTAAGTTAAGGAGCGGAGCCAGTCATACACTTAAAAGCAAGCACGGCATCACGGAGATACAGCTGAGATATAATAGATAGCCAATGCACTTCTTTCAGAAGCGGAATAACGTGGTCAGATTTTTCTTGAAATTCAGATAATCCGGGCAGTGGCTGGTAATCGAGCTTAAGTTCTGGACCACTTGGAGCTTGAGAAGGTTAGTGTCCGCTGCATTAGACCAGACGGAAGAGCAATAAAACAACTTACTAAACACTGCCGTGTTAATTATTGTGGTTAAAGACGATCTGTCAAACCTAACACGTGTGCTCAACACGATTAATTTGAGCTAAACTTGAGAAGCAGGAAGAAACTGTTTTAACACCATGCTCGTGAAGTAAGGCTCGAGATCAAGTATTTTCTGTTGCAACGGACTTGCCGCCTGCCCCACAATAGCTTCTTTAGTTAATCAGATGCAACTTTTAGTGTCACTTTAGGCTAGCAGTATGAGGTACATTTGTCGCAAGAATGGTATACAGTGTTCCCGGACGGCCGGCAAAGAGTCTTCGTGCACAAATTTCTCGAACACTGTAGACTACGAAAGTTAAGATTCGGAAGACTAGCGTATTTAAAAATTAATTTTTATAAGGGACATGTAAAATTGAATTAAAGAGGGGTTCTGTGGTGATTATATAGAACTTTTTTGTCGCGAGTCTTGTCTCGTAATGTTTTAGCAAAATCAGATCCCACTGCAGAGGAGTACACAGATTCTAAAAATCCTTAATATTTTACTTATTCAAATGGTAAATTTTTGGGAACTTCTTTCACGACTAAAGGCCTAAAATAATTTTTCTTAAGAATATATTCTTAGTTTTGGCGAAATGGCCCGATTTATATCAATAACAAAAGCTAAACGGCAACTTCCGGTTGACAGCCTCGTTTTCATGCTATGGGAAAAAAGGACTCCTGCTAAGAGTCGTGTTTGGAGGTGTTCCCATGCTTGGATCTTTAGGGACTTTTAGTATGTTCATGTATGCGATACTTCTAACTGGTGAATGATCAGAAAGCTTCTTTTGCAATTAGTTACAGGTCTGACGACAAAATGCCTGAACTAACTTGGCCCGGGAAGTGGAAAAATTAGTGGTGTTTTGAAACCAGGCTAATGTTAAATCCCCACTAAGTCCCAGGGATCAGGGGGCCGGGGTTTCAACTGACTGATGCATTATACGACCAGATGTTGAGAGCAGGGTATTGAAAGTGAAATACAGTGTACATACATGTACGTACTCATGCAGGCTTGACACTGCGGCTTAAAATTATCCTGTTGGTGTCTTGTTTCAAGAGTGTTATCCCCCTTCACCCTTAACCCCCGGGACTTTCCTAACTTCTAACTTAACTTTCAGAAGGTGTACAAAAAAATTTACAAGGGTTGAACAAATATTTAAATGTGGCCTCAAAAAGAGTGAACTTCTCCGTGATCGGTCTTTTACGAGGTCTTTGTAAGCTTAACAACTCAGGATACTTATATACATCTTACTGAAGAACCAAAATAACTACAAAACAGCTCATTTATAACAAATTTTCGTAAGCAACCTCACTTCAACAAGATTGCAAAATTATAACGGAGGAAATTGATTCGAATAAATACACTGATCATTTTTGTGGTTGATTCCCTGACATTTATTATATGCTATATGGATTCTGTGAGATATAAACTACTTTGGAGCGAAGCTACAAGGTTTCTCATGCTTTTTATCCAGAGAAAAACGAGTTTTTGTCGAGCGAAATGCCGCACCGCACTCACATAATTTTCCTAACTTGGAGACTCACCAAAACGCATATCTGCCAACCTCCGGAGATCTAAAATCTGGAGACTCTCTATTTTGCACTACATCCCCCCCCCCCCCACCCCCGAATGTCAACAGCACCAACACCCCCACCCCCCCCCCCCCCCCACGCCAACAAATTGCCTTAGGACATTATATGACATCTTACATGAAGCACATGCAATCAAAATGCGCTTCATCATTGTAATGACGAACGAAATCTTTGTCATTGACTAAACATGTGCAAAAATGTCCCAGAAACTTTACAATGAATACAAAAAGTTCGAATTTTGTGAAAAAATGGACTAAATTTCAAACTAAAGCACAGAAATGCTCAAAATTCCACTTTATCCGGGAGATTTGGTGCTCTAACCGTGAGACCGGGAGATTTGATGAAAAACTTGGAGACTCCAGGGAAAACCGGGGTTTACCTCGTTTTAAGAACCTGTGAACTTTTTCTTTGTTTTGTACCTTTTGTTTTTCTAGATTTTATTGTGTTGACTTCTTTGTTTTCTTTGTTTTACGTCACTGGTGAGTTTAACAGGTTCTTACACCGAGGATGAGCCGAAAACCGGGAGAGTTGGCAGGTATGAAAACGCTTCAGAAACCTTTTTTGCAGAATTTTCACGTAGTAATCAAAATACACTTACCTCTTCGGTTGGAATTTGAGGTGATAGTATCCTCCATCAAAAGAGAAACTACATTGCTGCTCCATTCACGGAAAAAAAAATATGCTTAAAGTTTACAAAGTGTTCACATGAAAAACAATAACACCGCCATTTTCGAAAATTCTGCTCGTCGCACGCTTCACTTTGCTGTGACGTCACGATGGCCCTTGAACAGCCGCGCTGAACACCGCGGCAAAACGCAATGCGCATGAGCACAAAATTTAACATCCGGTCAGCTTTTTATTTCCGGTCTGGTATATAAACCAATTGCGTCAGCATAACTTTGCCGTCGCGCCAAGTTTAAAAGCAAAAAGGGCGAAACAGACAATAAAGGGGGCCGAAAAAGTCACTTCATTCGAAAGCTTATATATTTTTCTACTCTCAAACTTTTGCACCACATGGTTATCTGTTTGCATCAACGGTCAAAATCATGTTTGAAGTTTGCAGGTCGCGAGCGCTCGACACGACGACTTTGTTTTTACTGGCTTTCTTGCATGCTACTGGTTTCACATAAGTTAATTTGGGAGAAGGCGATAACTAAGAAAAGAATAACAATACTTATGATCATGAAAGAAACCAAAATAAAGACGTCATCTGATTATCATTAACACTAAAACCAGGAAATAAAATTTTAGTCCGTTCAATATTTTTTTTATTATCAGAGAAAACAAGAACTCAAAACAAAAGATGGGCGGGATTTAATAACAACTTCGACTTTGATGACTGCAGTCACGAACACCCGGAGTTTTTAGTACCGGGAAACTAAACATGCCTATAAATGACTTTCATTCAAGAAAATGCCTATTTAATTCTTTTACATGGTTGTTCTTTGGTTGAAGACTTCAATAATTTCAGACTGTGCGGCTAGGCTGCATCTCATGCAAACACGAAACTTTCAGCTGCTAAATACATGGCATGAATTCAACTTCTAAAAGCCATCGAACGCTCTCTGATTCTGAGAATGAAAAAAAATAAATAGAGTTGTCAACTTGCTGCCAACCTCAACAGTATAATTTAAGCTTATGTTTCATGGCAATCAACTCTGAAGAGTTTCGTTTCAAAACACGGTAAAACTCACTGGTAAATAAAACTACAAAGCGATTGTGTGTTGTCGTTTTCCAGAATCGAATCGGCTTTAAGACATGAAGACTGAGAAATTGAAGAACTGAAAATTAGAACTATAATACACAAGCTAGCAATGATAACTTTTTATGTCTTAGTTTCAGCCGGGTTAAGGGAAAAATGACAGTCAAAAACTTTGTTTTCGTGAATGAAAATCAGTTCACCTGAAGCTCTAGCCAAAATTACAAACTGAGTTATTATCATCTTACCTTTTCTGAATCTAATCGACTAATTGTTTCAGTGATCTGTGCCTGGTTATCCATAAAAGCAATTTCAATAACTACAAAATAGTCAAAAGCACGGGCAGCATGAAGCAGAACAACTGAACCACACAGCGCGCGGGAGACTTTAATATCTGACTGGAAAGTGTGACTGAAAAAGAGACCGGAAATGCTCAACCTGGCGCATGCGTAGACGTTTTCCCACGGTGTTGCCGCGCTGACGAGGTTGGTTAGGGACCTTAAGGTGGCTCCCTAGAGTAAATTGGCCGTGCGCAGCCTGAGCACTAGTATGGCGCGAGCTTTAAAATCCGCGCGACGTCCACGCAAAAATTAAAACAAACATGGCCTCGCAGTTTCGAAATATTCCACCCAAAAAACTTTATTAACTTTCTGTTGAAGCTCATTGTGCAAAAAGTTTGATTAGTGTAGGTCAAACATTTATGAGAGGAGACAATGTTACACCGGTTACAACTCACTACGATCTCTATAAGAGTAAATTGTATGCAAAAACAACGCAGAAATTTTCCAAAGACATCAATTCTTTCGCTTCAAAAGTAGACAAACGTTAAGTAGTCAAAGTAAATGGTGGGTGGAAACTTTATTTAGAAGACAAAAACTTGTCAGAAAAAAGGTTTCCCACGTAATTTGCATCCTAATCGAAGGAACCTTTCCATCGACGAACCAACATCCTTGTATTTTTTCTTGTTTCAACCGTCCTTCAACGCACATGCAAGATGCACTAGAAAATGTGTTTGCACAACGAGAAATAATTTTTACCCACAGATTGACCCTTGAAGAAAGCAATAGTTATCCGTCGAGACCTACGGTCTTGTACGTGTAGCTGAGGACAATGCATATGGACATGATGTACGATTTATAGATCGGCGCCATCTTCTACAGCAGACTTTTAAAGAAAAACTTCGCCGTCGAAATTATCCCTAAAGAAGAACAAGGTTGAAAAAGTATCCGCAAGTGGGCTGACACTTGAAGATCTGCAAACAGTGTACAGCAGATTAGGAAATGAAGGACTTATTGCGATCCTTGCACAACCACCGTGTATCTCCGACGATCGCCATCCTCACGAGTGACCACCACGGTTCGAATTTTAATTACAATAGTCAAGTACTTTGAAGAAAACATCCTGTGTTAGGTATAAAATTGAATCCGCTAACTCTCCTTTTTCAACTGGCGAGATATCACCGTAATAATACTAATAAACGGCTTCAAAACAATGGCTTTCGTACTCTTCAAAGAAACCACATGTTTTCAGTAGCTTTGTGCATTATGCGCATGCGGGCGTGATGGCTCGCGCGCGTATTTTGCTCACACGACCCCGAATCACGCGTGTTTTTCGGATTTTTGTGACGTCAGCGCAGTTAATTAACCGTGAATTTCTCGCGTTTCCTTCGGTAATTTTTTTTAAAAATCGCCTCATTTCTTAACAGTCGCAGTACCTTTGTACTGTCATTTTTTTGTCAAAATCTGTAAGAGCTAAACTCCTCTATTAAGAAAAATTACAAATTTCAAAATATTGGCAAAACCGTCTTAACGACCCCAAGTTTTTTTCACTTTAAAATGTTAAGCAATATCATTAATATAAAGAGGCAAAGTTTAAAGACATTTCACCGTGGGAAATTAGAAATATTAAGGAAAAATAGGCAAAAATGACAAAATTACTGCCTGTTTAAGGATGCGATGTTTCCATGGCAACGGTCTTAATCCAGAAAATGAAACTTGAAAAAGGAGCCTTCTTATATGGGTAACCTTAGTGGTGAATCTCGTGAACAATACCGCAAAGACAAAGTAACTAGATTTCCTTCTGTAACGTATGCTTGATAGCTCGGATTATTAGTAAATACTCTAGGGAGCCACCTTAAGATACCCTGGACGCGGCCGAGGAGGACGTCATCCGGAAGTGAAATGTTCAATTCTTGGAATAATTAGCATAATGCCACAGCGTCGACCTGAAGTCGCGACGGTGAAAACCAGAAGTTTGGCCGCCTCGCATTCTCGTCCCCAGAGCCACTCGGCTTAATTTGTAACCGACCAGTGGCTCTGGACGCAACGGAAAATACGAATTTTTTCATTGGCTGAAGGTAATTGAATGCGCAAAGCAAATTAAAAATGTAATCTACTGCGCATAACATTTTAATTCGTGCCCTCTCGACCTGCAAACATAAAGTGCGTGTCTGAGTTTCGTTGATTGCGACAATCCTGTTTTTTTTGTATGCAATAGCAGTGAAGAAGAGAATTGCAGGTAAAGTTTGAGAAGTTTCTACGAAGACAACGAGCCTTGACAGAGAAAGTATTGCCTTCGTTGTGCGCTAAACTTTGCCCCTGTCTCGTCGCATCTCCTGGTAAACTGAAAGGAGGAGTAATGGTTAGTAATAGTTAGCTCTTGCTGTCGCTCCTTGCTCGTTAAAAATCAAGCGATTGATACTGTACTTGTATGGCTTTATTAATTAGTGTAATCAGTTTTTCTAATTCCTCCGGATATTCGTCGGTGCTACAGTAGAAAAGGAAATCAAGCTCCGACTACATTGCAGAAATGATATGTGCGTTAAGCGTATTGCAGTGCACTTTTAATTTATTGTATTTTCTGCTGAAAGAACATCTCCTTTGCTATACTAAGGTCAAGATGTTGATGATGATGATGATGAAACTTTATTAAGGTGTCTAAAGAAGCCTCCTAGCTTAGGTTAAAAACCTATGCTAATTAGGGGACACAAAATAAATAAATATAAATTAAAGTAAAAAATATTTACATATAAGCGCAAGTATATAAAAAAATTAATGACATTAACAATATTTACAGTATGACAAATGTGTCTATGAATTGCAGAGATGACAACACTTGCATCCATTATCCATTAGTGTAACTATATCTAATGTACATATTTTGTTTTTGAAACATTTTAAGGTGGTAACTTCTCTCAAGTCTGGGGATAATTTTCCCCAGAGATTGGGCCCCAAGTGGCGGAGGGAGTGCTTGCCATATGTTACCATGTTGAACCTGGCAGCGGAGAAATCAGACTACCTTAAGTTATACTTGGATCTATGCTTAATAAAAATGTCACTGATATAGGGGGGACATAGACTGTTCTTGGCTTTATACATTAAAACACAAATGTCTTGTAGTCTCCTGTTCTGTAAACTTGGCAATTCTACTCTTTTTAGAAGTTCAAGGTAGCTAACATTGTTCCTAAAAACAGCACGCAGGCCCCTTTCTTGCATCCGCTCGATTTTACAAGAATCACTGGCTCAGCAAAAGTGCCACACAAGGTGGCAATATGTAAGGTGTGGCAATATTGCTGTTTTGAAAAGCATAAGTTTAGCATTTGTCGGAATCAAGTTTCTAAGTCTCATAAAGATGCCAGATAATGTTTTGTTGTATACTTTTATTTCATTAGACCACTGATGGCAGTACACAAAGCCAGAACTGAATTGCTTATGAATCATTTTTGTTTTTTTAATTGTGTAAAGATGATAGAGCAAGTACTCTTTCCAATTATCTATGTTTTCCTCCACTTCATTAATGCTTAAATCATGCTCAGATAATTTGGAGGCCTTCTTTTAATTTATATTTTAACAGTAAGAATTGGGCTCAGTGAAAGGAAAGGCTATGTGGCCGACTTGCGAAAAATGTTTTGCAAGAACATATTCTCATCCTAATAGTCCTTGCTTGGCTTCTAGTCATGTGACATTTAGACAAAGATAAACAAGGGGCTCTGGGGTTATTTATAACTGATGGACAGTTAACAAAGGAGCAGCTTTTGCACAATTTTTCTTGATAAATAATTATGTTATCTGATGACTACATAAGGTAGCAAAATGTTCTCAAACTTTTTGGTTTAAGAATGTTAAAATACAAGAAAACTTAACTGTTTATAATATTAGGCATGGGTTTCTGGCATACACTATGTGAAAACTGGTCTAGATTTTTTGACGATGTTAGGGACAACTGAGGTGTTAATAAATAAAATGATAAATGAACAACAGCCTAGAGTAGTATATTTTGCATCATACTGGGGTAAGTGGTTGCTGATGATAACAACTGGATTTTGCAGTATGTCACCTTTGACAGGGTGGATAACGTTATAGCTTGATCAACAGCAATATCATAGTTTACTTGCCAATCCTAACCACACCTGCTCTCTACCCCCCCCCCCCCCCCCGCCCCCCTCCCCTTAAGCTTGCATACAGCATTTGCTTACTGAAGCATGGGGCATAGTTTACTTGGTTATTGACAAATAATGATGAGCCAAATGAAAACTTGCTTCCACTGGTCAATGATTTAGTTCTGGTTAAATTTTTTCCCAGTTGAAGGCCTTATTGTTATAACACAAAATAATGAATTTTAAGAGAACTAAAAAAGTGTACATTATCAAAACCTGTGGGCAGATGTTTTACTTTAACTCTATAAAGCACCACATTCAATTTCAATACAACTGCAGAGGGTGGGGATTGAGGGTGGTGCACTACCCCCCAAAAATCAGTTCAGATTCACCCTGCAGCATGCTTCTTACCTTGCCAAATTTTGACTAAACTATGTGATTTTCACTATCCTATTTCAGGCCTGATTCAAAGTTCTATCCCCAATTTCAAACCTTGCGGGTCTTGCACTCCAGTCTCAAAACATGATGAGAGCAGCTATCCAAGAAAATGCTCTTGGGTTGTGTGTCACTCAAAGTGTATTTCTTGATGGGGGATCTCTTGAAGCATACAGTCTATATCCATATATCACTCTACATTTCACTGTTCCAGATAAGAAAGTACAGCAGCTATATAGCTTATGACAACTCAATCTAGGCATTCAGATAGTGAGAAGTAGAGCATTGAAAAAAGCAGGTTTTTTTAGTTTTGTTCTCTTTGCACCTTCCCCAATACCTGAATGTCTGGCACAGGCTACAATAAACTACTGCTTTTAAGCCTCCCCCCCCCCCCAACTTAGAAGCCCCCCAGTTATAGGCCCATTTACCAGTGAACAGGAAAAAATGTCCCCCTAGTTGTAAGCCCCCCCCCTAAGAAAAAAAACCCTCAAAACCCCTTACAAAGATGTGTAACCCACGAGCTCATAAGTGGTACTTAAACAGGTTTCTCTCTGGATGCATTTGCATAATTACCATCACTTCCTACTAAACCAGTGTCAGGGAAACACTTTTTATTAGTAACGGGTAATCAAAAGTACATATAACTGTTTATAACCCTACAACAGAGGTGACAAGAGCTCACCTATACTGTGAAAGTTACAAAACCATGAATACCACATATTATATTAAGGAATGCTACTGTGTTGCAAAGAAAAAGGTAATAAGGAGTGAGAAAACAAAACCTCAAACAGCACTGGTAAGTACTTTGTGGTTTTGAGGTTTGGGTCATGTGTACTGAACTTTATGGTGATTGGTCACTACACAATCGACATTTTTCAGGTATTAATGATTTTCTGAGTCTGACAGCAAAATTATTGAAAACTCTCTCTCTCTGAGGTACTGATGATGATTTTTAGTTAGGAGATGACACCTGAAATCTTTAGGAGGATAAACTCTTTTAGCAGAACACTGAATGGCCCCCATAAACAACAAAATTATAACGCGGACGTTTTATGATTAGTGTTAGGAAACTGGGGTTCAAGTTTCAGTCACGGTCACCCAGTACTATATCATGCATGGAAGCCCATTGAGGTGTGTTAGACTGTCACTTTTCCTGGACAAACCTTGTAGTATATGTTTTTTACCCTGGGTCGGTAAAATTATTAATATTGATTTGTTTCGACGTAAATCCTTCGGTTGTCTAACATGTGTTGTCCACAAAAGCTCATGGGCAAAATTAAAACCACGACATGCGAAACCACAAAAGGAAATAAACATAGGAAAAAACACAACGAGCTCGAGTGAAATAAAATATATCTTTTACTCTCCTAACACAACACATGAATGGTTTCGTTTCAAAAAGCGTTTTGAAGTAAGATAGCAGTTGCAGGACATGGAACAAGATACCTTTTTAGATTGACTTTTTCCAGCATTATATCGATCCTGGCGATATTGCTTTCCCAGTGTTTGTTCGTTAAACGTTTTGAAAAAAAAAAGTCACATAACTCAGACGATAGCCTGCAGATTAATTGTCTCAGTTCTGCAAACCAACGGTGTGTTCAGCCGGTTTCTGTTACTGTCTTCTTCTTTCAAGTTATCTGTGAATCCAAGTTGAGTGAAGTGGTTTTCAAAACATCCCAAAGAAGTCACTCTTAGGAGAGAGCTCAGGAAGTAAAATTTTTCCCCCAGTGGAGCGGTGGGGGACAAAAATCCGTTATGAGCATGAGCAGTATTATATTTATCTTCTACACATGCGCGACCGGATGTCCGAAAATAACGGCTGCGTCCAGAGCCCCTCGTTTCCCTACCACGTGACCAAGAAACGACGGGCTCTGGGGACGAGAATGGCCGCCTCGTTAAACGGTGAGTTGGTTTTCTTGTTTTCAGTGCAGAAATTGCTTTTCGTACAGGATTTTCGATCCACTTTACTTCAAGAGACACATTGAAGTGTTTTTAGAGTGGTTTTCTCTCAAGATTGACTCTTATTTTTTTGCTATCAAGCCTTTTCGGTTCAGTGTTTTGGCGGCAACTGAGGGGGTGTTTACATGAGAAAACTCACACCGGCGCGAGTTTCATACCGACACGACTTTTTGATTTCGTATCGCGTTTACATGATGACTGGGTTATTTCACATATGATCTCGTTTTTTGAAGGTACACTTCATGTTGATAAAATGCACGTATGATTCAAAATCGCGAACATTAGACCGATTTCACACCGAAGCGGGTGGTCGTTTCGTGTTTACATGATACCGTTGCGAGATTTCGTACTGGAGTGAAATTCTCGCCCCGGTGCGACAACCGGAGTGAACTCACGCCGGGGCGACTCGCGCCGGCATGACTTTTTGTGGTGGTATCATGTAAACAAATGTTGAGCCATAGGAGGGAACCGGAGTGAACTCGTCGCGGCGCGAAAGTCGCCCCGGTGTCATGTAAACACCCCCTGAGAATGAAAGCGCAGAGTCTTTCGACCCAAATGTAACACTACAATAACTGCTTATTTTTAAGGGGACAAGGTTCTCGCTTTAGGATAGTATTTGAAAACTTTAAGAGACGAGAAGAATAAAAATTGTTGGAAAACAAAACTCTAGGCTTGTAATAAACTTGAACATGTCGCAGAAAATTGAGACGGCGGCCATGGTTCATTTATGGCTTTCATGATTTTATTTTGTTCACTTTTAGTTCAGCGATGGGGTGGTCTGAAGATCAAAATCTCGCTTTAGTACGGGAAGTTCTCATAACAGAACCATATCCTTTTAAAGCAAGAACAACGGCAAGGGGGAAAGTCTGGCAACAAATCGCTGATAACCTGAACTACGCGCCGATCATACCGTCAAGTTTCCCTCGAAGAAATTCGGGAGTTTTTAGAGAAACTGGAATTATAGCCGGCAGCACAAATTTTTCTTCCAATAAAAGATCGTTAAAGTATCAATCAAGCAAGACTTCACTACTTCTAAGAGACGTCATGGAATGAAAACACGAAAGCATTACTTTGTCCTCTCTTGTCAGGCGAGCACTCAACGCAACCTGCTCAATCTTAATTTGTTTTTCCCGCCAAGGTGGCGGCGTCTTCCCTCCAGGCTTTCTCCGACAAACCCACGTTCTCTTTACTGCCGCGTCCAGGGTATCTTAAGGTCCCTGTTATGACTCCCTTCTGGGGAATCTTTAGTCTTTCAAAATTACAAGGGCTTTAGTTATTTTCCCGAAAATTAGGATGCGATTTTAAAGAATCACAAAAGTGAGAATTTTGCTAATTCCTCTCTCCATCACATTTTTGAATCCGAAAATTTAATAGGTTTCCTTCTTTTTACGAAAAATATCCTAACCCAGGCTCTTGCTTAACCTGAGGAGTAAAATGTGAAAAATTAAACTTAGAAAATCGTAGGGAATTTATTAGAGAAGCTTCCAAAGTAAATAAGCCTGAAATTCATCCGATTGCTTCGAGTCGTTTTCTCCTCTCTGAGGGAGTAATAACGACTCGAAGTAATCGGATGAAATTCAGGCTACCAAAGTAAATTGTAAAGGAATGGAACGGTCATTTAAAAATCTTTAGCCGTCCTAAAGCAGAAGAAAATTTTAAGCATCATCTGCTTCTCCGAAAAGATATTTTACAGAAAACAGTCGTTGAGTGGCCCTGACCAGTGAAGTGCGATGTTTGAAACAGCCTGTTTTGATATTTCCTCCTTGATACATGATAAAAGCCAGCGCTTTCATCATACAATTGAAGATGATTAATTCCCAAGCTACAAGCTTATTGATTTATATCACTCAATACCCTTTGGCAAAATTTGAACGAAAGCGGAAAAACGGAGAAACAAAATTAGCTGCTTATGGTGTTTCATTCTGAAAGCAATTTTAGTACAAAACACCCAAGCTCAAAACAGTGGTATGTTTCAGACTTTTCACTTTTTAGTTAATGTTTTCTTCGGCTTCAACGAGAGGGTTAGTATTTTAATGCTGCAGTAGACCGTTCCCATCCTGAAAGAACCGTGCAAGGAGGCCTAAACAATCATAATTACGTCAGTTCTCGAATTCCGGTGTATTTCAGGTAACATTTGCATAATTCCAGACTCTACCACCAAACAATTTCAGAATGGTCTCTAAACAAAGAAATATTACTCATTCTATTACAACTGGCTTAAATGTAGTTTTTTGCTATATAGTTCACCTCTACAATTGCGAGTTTACTTACTAGGTTATGTTCTATAGGGAATTAAGAAAGAAACAACTTGATTGAAGGAACTTGAAGGAACATAAAGTGTGCAAAAGAATAGAACTGCTGCAGACTGCTAAAACAGCTGAGTAAAAAGACAAACTGAAATCAATGTCTGGCGCCATACGTATGCTCTCCTGAAGCTGTCTTCTTGTCCCTTTTTATTTTGCACAAAGGCCACGCACTCGTTTAAAAATTGACTCTCGCCTATAGTGACTATAGTCGCTCCGTTCTCGCGATGTCGTCACCCTAAAATCGACCATGCAATGAGCATGACACTATAAATCATCTCCTCATCATATTCCATTCACTGAATTATTAGTAATCTTTAAACCTTCTCAATATTTTTTTACAGAAAGGTCCGCTTGCAAGAATGTTGTTTATTTTTAAGATGAATACTTCTTTGCATGCACGCCGACTAAAATATTCAAAACATGTAGATCAAAACAGGAAAAAAGAGGAGCACCAGCGGCGAGGTTTTGGTACAACCTAGCTAAATTTTTTTCTTTGATGGGTTTGAAAAGAAATTTTATATTTTCCCGGCTATGTTGGCATGTAGTCATGATACTATTCAGGAAGACTTTGCCAAATTTTCTTTTCACCGATCACCGATGTTTCACCAATAATAATAATATTATAATAATGAACTTTATTAAAGTGTTATGTCTTATAGCTCAGGTACACTGCCTCTCTTACCAAGAGAGGGGAAGGATGGCAAAAACTCAAGACCCGGGGGCTACTCAACAAAGTTTAACACGAGGAGGCTCCGTACCGATATCCAACTCATTTTATATTCCAAGGTATCCCTTTCAAATACTTACTTAAGAAAACTGCTTCCCTTTGGAAGAAAATTGATAACATCAAAACAAATTTTAAAAACAGCTCAAAAAAGGTGGTCTGAAATAGGTATTCCTCTCGGGCGGGAGCCTATCTGTATAGGAACTTATTCTCAGGAGTAGCCCATCGCCCTCCCCTCTCCGACCTGATTAGGCGGACATGGCAATAGATAAGCCAAACATACTGAAAGCCAAGAAAATTCTCTCAGAGCAATTTATTGTACCTGTTCACGAGTACAAAAGGTGGTATTACATCTGTTTCGGATAACGCGACCTGCGATGTCAAAATCGTCTTAGGATTTTGGGTGTTGCTGCGACGTAACTCAAACTCTGAAGGCTCAGCACTTTATAGTGGGCCTCTCAGGAAACAGAAGTTTACTTCAGCGGGTTCAAAAGGTCATGGTTTGTGATTTGTAATTGATGGATTTTGATCTCTTTTGTGTTCGATACGATTGCATTCTCTTGTTTTGATGTTAAGTCACAGTTTAACTTATTTAAGTTTACAAAGTTACTACGAGTATAGAGTACTGATTAGAAAGAGGGTTGTAATTCTCAACTGTATAATATCTATTTTTCACCCAAGTATCACTTTTTAGCGAAACGATTTAAACTAACTTATGCTTTGTCGCATTCTAGGTACAAGGCTGATTATACAGTTAATGTAACCTTAAACTGCTAAGAGCAAATTATTTCCCAATCTACCCTTTTTCAAGGTTACACTTATGGACCCTTATGATAACAATTTTACTGAAAGAGTGAGAATCAAAGAATCAAAATAGTCTTACAATCTTCTCCATTTAGAGAGACACAAGGCAGCCCTTTGCGACAATTGGTCCACTCTCATCCCGGAAAAACTATCCAACTATAACTGTTACAGCTTTTTTTAAAAAAACCACAAAAATTAATAAGGAAATTAAAAATAAGCAACCGCGACAGATTCCAAACAAAAAACAAGAGCCACAATGGTTTTAATAGACTTTTAAAAAGGAAAGAAACATCAAGCAAATCGGTATTATGTTCGAATATTTAAACTACTTTTCCCGGTTAATGAAACACGCTTAGCAGAAAATTTTTAACGCTTTGTAATATTCTAGCAATTTCGGACACTGAGTCATAGGCCAACCTTGTACGATAACAGCAGGCCTCGCACCAAGGAAAAACTAACCAACTGGAACAGCCTTATTTAAAAAGCAACAAAATCATAACAACCTCTTAGTCTCCCAAGCCAATAGCTATAATAAATATTGCCAGTAGAATATAATCCTTTCAAGGAGACAGGGGTGAAATCGAAAATAAACCAGTAGAAGTGTAATTGTTAAGATCGACTATTTGAGCCACTTTTCTCATTCAAAAGGCACAAAAGACATTAAGCTGCCCGTTGTATAAATAGATAGACGACCGCATTCTTTAAACATTCCCTCTTTGTTCTTCCCACACTTTATTGTCTCATTTGGTTTCGTCTTATTATAAAAAAAACAAAAGGCTAACGGCGAAATACAAAGAGACGAAAATAAATAAATACAAATTTTCCGGGTTGCCGGTATAAATTTGTTAACTTTAGTCTAGTTGGGCTCAGTAAATTCATCTAGGGAATCCACGGAGACGAGTGAACGACTGTGCCGCACTTTTTTCAGAGGAAGTTTACTGGTAAGACTTAATCAGGTTAATATTTTTCTTTTATCTTCCAAAACGCAACCATAGCAATTGGCCAAGTTTGATATACCTTCCTTTTCAAGGCGCACCTGTCCAGACAGCACTCTAGACACAAACATCCGCACAAATGAAACTGACTGCGAAACGCTTCTTCCCTCCACCAAGTTCCGCCGCTACATGCACAAATAGACAGCGGAAAGAATTAAGAATTTGGGAATATCTTATTCGCCGTATGTATTCTAGCATCATCCTGGACAATAAAAATTGCACAGTTATTGAAATAAAACAACACAAAAAACTAAGCATATAATTCCCAAAAATAACATTAACTGACATAGCCTGATCTCGCCGTTAACAGTACGTCGAGTGTTGGTCTCCAAACAGAAGGCAAACAATCAATGTGAGTCGCAGGAAATTAAAAATGTTGCCTTAACCAAAGATTTCGTTAAATTTAGCCAGTCTTATAGGAAGGCGGTCCTTTTCGACGAATGGGAAAATAAAGTTACGGCTGACGAAGCCTTGTATGTAATTTGTTAATAGCCAAGGCAAAACTGTGCCGTTGTCAGGCCTTATATGTTTCATAGTATTTTGTAAAGTCCACTGAAACTGAATAAACAAGAAAGAATTTCCTTTTAACTTGGGGTTGACATTTTCATGCTGATATAGAACATCGGTTACCGCGTAGGTGTCTCATCACTCCATCTCCAAAGAACATGGTTTGCACATTTTAATTAAAGTTATAAGGAACAAGCTGAATACCAGTACATGCTGTACAATACAACTCTAACAAGATACAATGTACTTTTTCTAGGAAAAAGTTCATGGGTACAGCTTATCGAACTGAGCAAGCAGATTATTAAGACAGTCTTCCATTGGCATTTTCGGCCAGTTCTTTAGTTTTATTTGTACTATTAACTCGAAGTTTTCGGCGCTTAGAGTCTCGGGCTCGGATTTTTTTACAAGTAAAGTCTCGCGCTCGGAATTGATAAGAACACATGTCTCGGTCCCGAATTTGAAAACCAGAGTTTCGTAGTCTCGCGAAGTCTCGAATTTACCATTCTATACCCCTATAATTTCTCGCGTGTTTTTACTGAATTCAGACAGAGTAAACAATATCAGCGAGTTCACCAGACAAACAGGAAAAAACGAATCCAAGCCATCATCATTATTTCATAGATTTTCGGACTGTCTACCACCCTGACCGATTCTAATTCTAAAAGAACATATCCGTTGCAATCCATTAAGTGTGTGCGTCATAGCATGTGACAATACTAATTGTTATTTTAAGATAAGAGTTGCTTATTTGCGATTAGGTTCGATACCATGGAAGAAACATTAATCAGTTAAGGGCCCAGTATTGTATCCCGTTGCTAGGTAACCCAATGACTATGCAAATGGTGGTTAAACTCCGGTTTACGTATTTCGCGCATTTTGGACAGCAGGCCGCGCTGGATTTCTTTTCTTTTCTTTATTTCATTCTTTTTTTTTTTTCGTTCCACGAAAGGTATCGCTTCCTGTTTGTTAACGCTCGAATTTCACTGCATAGTTCCAGTGACAAAAAAATAATGGAAAGGTTTAATTATGAACCGGATTATTCGTATTCATAGCGAAACGTCTGTGGCGTCACGATTCGACCAGGAAGACTCGTGATAACCTTAACTTCTCGCGCTGTTCTTGCTGAAGCACTGAATGTAAAAAGACTGTCTGCGGAAGTTAGGCGCATAACTTAAGTTAATTTCTCCGTCGAGAGGTCAAGTTGAAAGCACTTACTCCTCCAGCCATCCTATTAAATAACATTTTAAATAACATTGACAAGAAGGTATAGTCAGAAGGCGAGTTTTTTCGTTAAATGACTGGAAAGGCACATGTAAAAAATTTTATAGTTAATGCCATGTTGTTCTGAGAAAGATGATTTTTCGATCAGTGACACATGTAGGCGGTTCGGGAGAAAAAATCCGAGTACTCCCAATAGGAGTTGAACCTACGACCTTCTGGTGACCAGTCCAGATGCTCTACCACTGAGCTACATGAGACTGGTGGGAGCCGCCTTTGTAAGGCTAGTAAATCATCCTTTCTTTGTTAAAAAAAAAAAACAATAGTTTCTCTAGCAACTTTTGTGGTTTGCCGGGCGTTGGGAAAGGGATCACCAGTACATGGGTTCCCCTCCACTGATTAAGAATCGGTGGGTGAAGGAGTAGATGTGTGTGCGGGGGATGTTGTAATTAAAAGTAAAAATTGAACATAAAATAGGTGAGGATAATGGTTAAGCAAAGTAACTGAGGGACTAATAAACCGAATGCAGTTACGCCCACAGTAACATAGTACAAAAACAAAATGAAAAACATAAATGGGTTAGGGTACAACAATAGTGAGGGACCCACAAACTGCTAATGTAGCTATGTCCGCTGCAGCATTGCGTAAATGAAACTCATAAAAAGAGTAAGAGGTATAAAGTAAGGTAAGGTATAGGAAGTATAAAGTAGTTAAACACTTACTCTAAAATACATCAGATAACCTCTGCTGTAGACAAATTAGCAAACAAAATAAATGGAAACTCAGTTAGTAGACAAAAATTCCTCTTGTCATACAATCACCTAAGATAAATTTAAATATTATTTCGATCTTTAAACTTTGAAAGTAGGTAAAAAAAACCAGTTGCTGTTTAAATTATGACATACAAAATGAGAGGTGTCTGGGGACGAATTTATCCCAGCTGGAAGAAAAAGAAAATGGCTGAGAAAAAGGGGGGATTACCCTCCTTAAAAAATGACTTTTTTAAAAAATATAAATTGCCAACCAGAAAATATAACCACCTATAATATTATTTCGTTCTTTAAAACTTTTTTGTTAGTAGGTAAAAAGCCAGTTGCTGTTGTTATTAGAGGAGGGTGTTAAAATATAGGGGTGCCTTTCTCTAGAAATTTGAAAAAAAATATTAATCAAGGAATTCTACATTCACGACCTATTAAAAAACTCATTTTTTGAAGGCGATACTGCAGGCAAGAATAAAAAACAGTTTGCAAGTAGGTGCTATTAGCTTTCATCACTGGATATAGGTTGCAAGTTATGTTGACTTTTGTTTCTTGGATACAATCATGGCCTATACGAGATTTGATTTATGTAACAAAATTAAAATAATGTTGTCAGTCAAAAAAACTATCTCATCCAATAATTTTTGGTCTATGCGAAAGCTACAGAGCGTTTTTGCCAACTAACTTCATTTTACGTATGACCAGCACTAAAATGAAAGATCCTTGAATGAGCAGAAACAAAGCTAAAGTATTCTGTGTCCCATCCTACGCCCTGTAGTAAATATAGAAAAATGTTCTCATTTTGACATGGATTTCAGGTTATACTTTCTGTGCTGCTGATTATTTCAGCTCGGATTAACAGTGAAGTAACACAAACAAAATTATTCATATGTCTTCTTTTTTCTCTTTTCTTTTTTTATTCTTCTATTACTAGACTATTGTTATAGCGTGCTTTTTCAATAGTGGTGCGCAACATCATCAGTTGATTAAAGGACAAGTAAAATGACTTTTCAAGCGTCTAGTGTGTTTAACACTCTAAATGCTTAAGAAGGCAGTTGAAATGCTGATGATAACTTGGAGTAATATGATGCTACATTATGAGAATTCATGAATGTTGAGAGTCCTGAAATTTTCCTATCTGGTGCATGATCGTTCAATTTCTTGGGCCTTTGTTACCGATCTTCAAGGTCAAAGATTTGTAATACACTGAGGTTGAAGAAACCTATCCAAATTATTTTTCCTGTTTTCTCGGGAATAACATTTGCATACTCCCTACAAACCATCCAATATGAGAACGGTTGTTATCATCTATTCAACGTGTGCTTCAAAGCATAACAGTGACTGACTTATGATAAAGAATACTGCTCACTGGCGTCAAGCGTTATCACCATAGATAAAGATATCCATAAACTTTCAAAGCAGTGAAATGGGGGCAAGAATGACAACGCGGAATAAGCCCTGGAGTCAAGTCTACTGTCTAGTGCAAAAATTATGAAATTGATCTTAAACAATACCATAGGTGGAAATATCCTGAGAATTAAGCTAGAAAGTCAATTTCGGGGCCTTGCCTGAAAAAGAATCTCTGTAAAAGGATACGCGTTCCGAGGCCAAGCAGATACTTTCTCTTTTGATGTATACTGACGTATTTTCTCCATAATACCGTGGGTGACAAATTACTCCTTAATTTTGGCGCGAAATTTCAGCGGTAATTTGTAATTTCACATGTGAAATTACAAAATTGCAATGGCAAGCTTTCGTACGTCTCAGTGTCAAGATGGCGACGAAGTTTTAAAATTTCATGAATGAAGATGCCAGGGCATAAAAAGACGCTTTAGAAAACCTGAACACACGAAAGAGCATATCAAGAAGGATTCTAACAGGTATTTTGTCGAAAAAATTATGAACTTAAGCCAAATTTAAGCTCTAAACGTTTGAGAGAGGGGAGTTCTCGATCGATGCGATCCAGGATAAACATATCAAAATCCAAGACTGCCAAGTAAACGTAATTCGTCACCCATGATATTGATAGGTTTAAGAAATAAAACCGTTTTCCGTGTTTGCATAGCCTGATGTAAACACGAGAGGGGTTGGGAGAATTCGAGACAGTTATCCAAATCCGAGACGAAGTCGAGGGTTTGCATAACTGTCGAGAATTCTCCCAACGCCTCGAGTGTTTATATCAGGCTATGCAAACACAGGAAAAAAGTTTTCTATTGCTTTTATAAAATAACTTTCCCGAGAAAAAAAGCAAAACTCTCTTGTTTAGAGCATTGTATAAAAGAAAAATTCTTACCAGTCGCGAAGTCTTGTACACGAAGCTTGTACGCGTAATCAGTCTTTGTTTTGCAAAAAAGATGCTTTCCAAAATACGGGTTTTTCTCGCTTAAAATGTCAGCTCAAGCGAAAAAAAATTGACACAGCATCTTTCTAAAGATTTTTCAAGTTTCAACCGACGAGGGAATGGGTAAATCAAGTAAGCTTTTCGAGTTTTTCAACTCAAAGCCTTTTTCAAATGGGTGTTACGAAAACTAAGACCTAAGACCCGTCTTAGTTTTCAAGATTACGAAAACTAAGACCCCCTAAAATCGAATCCGTCGAAATATAAAGTCAAATTGTAACCGAAATAGGCCTCATCTGTCAAATTATATCATGTTCGATCCTTTCCACCAAGTTTTAGGTCAAATTTAACGGTAAATTTAGGGGTCTTAGTTTTCGTAATTACGAAAACTAAGACCCCCACAAAAACAATCTCTAAAATTTCTACAAAGTCGAATTACGACTGTTTGAAGACTATAATCCGTAAGACAAACAATCAAAGAAAGACTATCGTCAACTCGTGGGTACGTTGTTTAGAAAATAGTGAAATTGGCAAAAATTACTGTTCTTGTAATAATTAACCCACTTTTTGTTTATACACCGTAGTTATATTCGTTTCATTCGCGAGGGGACCGGGGGAGGACTGGATTGTAGATCCGGGTATTTTAAGAAAGATGATACGTTAGCTCCTCACGTCACGCCGTCGAAGCATTAGGAGAATGATGAGCATATTTTGGACGTTAACTTTGAATATTGTGGCGTTACTACTGATGCTATTGTTAATACTCAGACTTGACGAGAAGATGAGCATTTGCTCTTGGCTCCGCAAGATCACGGGGGAAATACAAATTCCAGCTTGTGGAAAGTGATCTGAAAGTGAGAAATGTCACGCTATGCTACATCCATAACTGTGACAATGTCACCTGAAGTATATATCTTTGCTTTGGAAACACAATACTTTTCTTGCTGTTTATTGGACTTTATTAAACAACAGTTATTTTGGTCACTACAGTCTACAACACGAATCGATTTATTTGCATTTTTAGGTTTTTTAGTTCTCGTTCTTACAATATAAATAAGCTTATTATTAGTTCAACAAAGGTAAGTTGAAAGAGTCCTTTTTCTCACAGGGCTACTTTTACACAATCTAGTCGCAACGTACCTTCGAAAATCAATCGACAGAAAGCTTCTCATTGCAGAAGAATGCGTTGTATTATATATAATATAATGCTACATCTTCTACATGACTTACTTTTCTTCAACATCTTGATGACTTTCTTACATTGCAACCTTGATGGTTCTCTGTTACGGCAGGTAACTCCATATTTGGAAGTTAACTTTGATTTAGTTCTTGATCGTTCCGATTTACCTGATTCATTGAAGCTTAATTAACTCCTCCAACCGTTGTTTCTCGTCTTGGTTAGACAGGCAAGTTCTTTGGTTAAGCATCTTCAAAGCGTACATCGTACTTTCAGTCGTCAGGTTGTTCAATAACAAAATCTGTTTTCGCTGATATAAGGATAAACGCTCAACAAACTGCTCATTTGGTTCATACAGGTTCTCAAAAAATAGCATAGCATGACATTTTCTCTCTCTAAGATCACTCTCCAGCAAGCTGGAATTTGTATACCCCCCCCGTGATCTTGGGGAGTCGACGAGCAAATGCTCATCTTCTCGTCAAGTTAACGCCTGGACGAGTCAAAGGCTCTTGAAACCCAATCTCTGAGTGAACCATCGTATTGACTTGAAAGACTCCCGCGTGTCTTAAACTTAGTAAGACGCCCAACCGTGCTGTGGAAAATTCGCAACGAAGAAAACTCTGAGCAGCCCACCAAACTTGGGAGCGGCGATCGAAGTGCGTGTTTCTTCGGAAACGATAGGTCTTCGCACTCTCGAGTTCGGACCCGATTAATTACGATTAATTACGAAACCGTCTACTACGAGTGAGCGAGTGACTCATTTGCATGTCCTTGTCCCTGCAATAACTCGTGGTACGCTCGCGCGTACCCACGAGTTAAAAACTACTATCATACTCGTGCTAGACGATAGGCTTCTTCTCACAATTTGCAGACATACATTATCAATATTGTGGCTATGAGAAGAGGATGAAAGCTATAGACTACCTACGTCTAATTTTACACTGAAAATATGCCCCACCCCTATAAGATTGGTTTTCCACTGGAGATGGATTTTTGTCTTCGTTGCGTGCTGACATGTCGCTGCGACCTGAATGCCTGATCGCTAAGTGGACTAAGTGGTCAACGGCGTTATTGGTTAAACATCACACAAAAATACGGATTTTTTTTTTCCTTTTCTGGCCAGGTCATAGATAGAAAAGTGCTTTTATAAAAAGGGCGAAAAATGGAGAATATGCTACATTGCGTTTTTCGAGCGTTTGTTTTTATCATTGTATCCACGGAGATCACCGGGTTACAATTCAAAGGTAGCGGAGGGGTAGGGGTTGGGGGTAAGGAGAAATAGTCTGTGAGGGATAATCGCTAAAATCACTCATGAAATAACACAAAAAAATCGAATGAGTGAATGAATTTCCTGTACTAGCAAAGCATCGTCTCGATAATTGGAGTTCTAATTTTAGAACAATAAAATAAACAAACAATCAATACAAAGTGAAGATTGCGTGACAATAGGTTGCCTGAGGTCAGGATTCCCGGGGTAATAATTTTCGGCGGGAAAAATTGATCACACGAGTTCTTGCTCGTGGCGGCGTGTTCGATCGGGATCTCCTCGATCGAAAATGTCCCTTTTCCGAAAATTTCATCTTCCTAAGCTATCAAAAAGTAAAGCAGTATCTGGAAATTATATCAATTCAAGAATCCAGCGCTTCGATTGCAAGAATTTATCTGTTAAGGAGAGAATCGGACAAGGAGCGTTTGGCGATGAAATTTATTCATTTTGTGATTTTTCTTTCGTTTTGTTAAGGGGTCGGAAGGTGGACTCTTTGTAGGAGTTACTTCTTTTCTCGCCATTTTAAATCAGTAATATTGGCTAAGGCCTAATCAGAAAAGGAGCTTGAAAATCGTGTTTTTGTGTGATGTGAGCCGATAACCCAACGAAAAACCAATACATTACAGGTCTTAGGTCTTAGTTTTCAAGGGTCTTAGTTTTCGTAACACCCTTTTCAAATTCGTGCTTGCGTGATTAGCGCGCGCAAAGCAAAACATCCTGACGTCATAACCATGTTTACATACTCTCATGCAAACATGCCTCTGGGCCAATCAGAGCGCGCGTACTATCTTAGTTGTTTTATAAAATCAAATGGTATACTCGTGAAATTAGGGAATAATATCACTCGTCACCATTTGATTGCACATACTAATTTATAATTTCACATGTGAAATTACAAAATTGCTATGGCAATGTTCCGTACGTGTCAGTGCCAAGATGGCGGAAAATTCAGTTTAAAATCAGTGTAATGAATAAATATGTCAGGGCATTGAAAGACTTTTTAGGAAAACCTAAACACACGAAATAGCGCATCAATAAGGGTTCTATCAGGTATTTTGTCAAAAAATTCTGAAAATTATGAACTTAAGCCAAAATTTACGCTTGAAAGTTTTCAGTGCGTGGAGTTCTCGAACTTGTCAAAAACTGACCTACAATAGTGAGCGTGATTTGTCATCCATAATATTAATAGGTAATCAAATGGTTTACTAGTGAAATCAGGGGGAAAATTCACTTAGCATGAAATAGGTTACGTCAACCTGAGCTGCTAAATGACATATTTGTTCGGCCGCGTTTTCCATGTTTTCTCCTCTCGTTTTCCTTCATACGCTCTCTGCGTACGATTTAACTCGGTCTACACCATCAGAACGCCTGAAACAAGCTGACATCATGGTTTAAATGATCAATACCATCTGAACTCGAATCTGCGTGGAATTTGCAAACAAGACATTAAATAAGCCTTTCTCAAACGCTTGTTTAGTAGTTAAGCGTAGTTTCCTTAATTTTAGCAAAGCGATCAATGACAAACTACAACCTCCGGTGGTGAATTAATTCAATAAATTAAAACAGCGAAAAGTGTTGACCGCGCGAGTTATAAAATAAGATCAATCTTAAACGGCAAAATCAATTATAAAATAACTAAGATAGTACGCGCGCTCTGATTGGCTGAGAGGAGTGTTTGCATGAGAGTATGTAAACATGGTTGTCTCGTGAGATGTTTTGCTTTTCGCGCGCTAACCACGCAAGTACGTCATTGAAAACGTTTTAGTAATCAAAACTCGACAAGTTTACTTTATTTACCTATTCCATGGTGGGCTGAAACTTGGAAAATCTTTACAAACAAGATGTGTCAACTTTTTTCGCTTAAGCTGACATTTTAAGCGAGAAAAATCCGCATTTTGGAAAGCATCTTTTTGAAAAACAAGAACTGATTACGCGTGCAAGACTTCGCAAGACTGGTAAGAATTTCTCTTTCAATCAGTGCCATAACAAAGGTTGGAAGAATTCTCCGTCGACAGTTATGCAAACCCTCGACTTCGTCTCGGGTTTGCATAACTGTCGAGAATTCTCCCAACCCCTCTGTGTTTATATCAGGCTATGCAAACACGGAAAGCGTTTTCTATTGCTTAAATGTAAGAACCCCGAATGGCCTCAATATCGATCTGTAGACTATTTCATTAAGTTTTCGCTTTTATTCATGGATAATAACCATTTCACCTTCTCGTAACTTCCAACAGTGTGTAGTAATCGGTGTCAATTAGAACAACAGTAAACTGAAAATTTGGTGGTATAAAAACTTATACACAATCCCAGTTCAGTGGTTCAAAAGGTGGATATAGCTTATCTCTTAATAAGGATCTTATTCATTATTTGCTTGTTGAAAATAAAAAAAAGGTGAATACGAAATAACAGATGTAGACATTAAAAGCATGGAAACGATGAACCACTTATTTTCAGAACTTTTAAAAGTCTTTTTCCGTCCAGGACCAAAATCTGAATCATGATCACAAACAGTATTTTGGCGCCATATTACTAAAATACTAACTTGAAACTAATTCAATTGTTTTTCAAGTCAACCATGACTAGACGCTTACTGGTCAGTTTGGTTTTCCTATTGGCCATAGACTTGGTCTCAGCGTACGTCATTGAGGATACATTTTCTGGCGCGGAAGAAGCGTTAGATGAAATTTCTAACCTGGACGACGTACAGGAAGGAAACTTACCAAAAGAACCTCTTGTTCACATCCCCCGCCTGAAAGAAAAACACAAAGAGAGCTTCCTTGAAGTAAGTCAAGAGGATGCCTTCTCGACTATCAAAACCAGGGCTAAGGAGCTCGCCGCAAATGAATGCAACATAACTGTTAAGGCAAGGAATCTAGAGAAGGAAAGAGAATCAGCCTTGAGACCAAACTATCAGGCTTATCAGCACGGAAGCAAGAATTTTATGACCGACGAGGAGTATAATGCCGCCGCGAAGAGCGAAAAATGCAGCGCATGCGTTCTGAATACTCTGTGCAACGAGACATCAATTCGGCGACTGTTGAATATTAATCCCCGCCTCTCTGAGTGAGTACAACATATTTACATCTACATACAATTTAGAATTACTACGGCTTGATTTTAAGCTACGTGTTCATTAAAGGGGCCGGGGTTGATTAATAGTTTGGTATTATAAATGTCAAACACAAATGTCATGGTACACACCTAATTGAAGAGGTGACAAGAAAGGAGTTAATTACACATAAAATCGTGTAATGAGAAGAAAAGAACATTGCAATGAGTTGACCTATTCTAAAATTATATAAATCTAAGAATGAAGTTTTTATGTCTATTCAACCACGCGCAGCCAAACCTTTAATCATAACTACGAGTGGTCTCATATTACGTAATCCTCAAAATGACCGTGGCTGTATGGGGATTGACGTAAAAGATCTAGGACGATAAATAATCGCTGAAATTCTCAGTAAAAAACACCTTACCATACCAGACGTTAATAAATGATTAAACTCTCATACTAATTGTTTGAATAGACATGTAAGTTTCATTCTTATTTAGGTAATTTTAGAGTACCTAAGTCAACCCCAGGGTGTAAGGGGGTACTCCGGTGAGGGGGCTTATCGAATGGAAGCAAAAAATCAAAACTCAAACAATCCCTAAGGCTTCCAGCAAAACCCAAAAAACCATGGACCAAAAATTAACCCCCCTAAAAAAATCCATGCCAAATTTCCGAGTCCTAAAAATTCCAGATGCAATGAAATTAATTATAGTTGACACTGACAGCTGCCCCCCGCCCGCTCTGTATTTTATGAGTTACCAGCATTATTGGTCGTTATACAGCTCTTTGAAATATAACGACTTATAACGAAGATTTTCGCACATATTCCATGCAATAGGTGAGATAAAAACAGGAAACGCAAGGTTCCCTGTGTTATGAACAGAAAAACGGATGATTTATTGTCTTGTAACATGTGACTATACGCGCGCGTTATCCTCGCGTGTACCGGTATAAATGATTACAACACTCCCCGGGATTGATTGCC
The DNA here is from genome assembly GCA_038088405.1 of Porites divaricata. Taxonomy (NCBI): domain Eukaryota; kingdom Metazoa; phylum Cnidaria; class Anthozoa; order Scleractinia; family Poritidae; genus Porites; species Porites divaricata. Next base: position 14,140,831 of record JBBMOI010000001.1, read on the forward strand.
CAAAGGTAAATCAACCATAACAGTTCTGAAGCAAATGATAAATGTCCAACGTTCAACGCAACTGACAAAATTGACGCACTTAACTCCTCAAAATTCAAGTTCATTGTTCGCAAGTGTCCTCAAACAGGCTAGAAATTCGGATGAACACACAGCAAGTCAACTCTTAAGACAAAAAAAGACTTAAAACTGATACACTAAAATCAATGTACTTGAATAACAACGATCTCAAATAGTCAACATTTTAAGCATCTCTAAGAATGGTTCACTTCCAGTGGTACGAGATGTTGAACTGTGCGTCTCAACACGGTCGGTCTCCTTTGCGCATCTGTATTGAGAACTGAATCTTTGCTGACCTCACAAGATTACCCCTGCTCTTCAATAACTCCGTGACTTTGGCTAGCTTCCACCACCAACGCGCAAACGACAATGCCTCCTACTCTAATGGATTGTTCGATAGCTCCAGTTCTGTTTCGGTGATATTCACGCAACCCTAAAAGATACTCTTTACGCCATTGCTTGGTAAAACCTTCAAGCAATCTGAAATGGTATCTTGCTCTCTTTGTCAATGACTGGAACGTACTGATGACATTGCAGTGTCTCTGGTGTAGCATAGTGGCAATTTGGCGACCATATATCAAGTCTGCAGGAGTGAGTGGGTATGAGAGTCCTTCTTCATCATCATAGAGTAGGTCAATGGCCTGTTGTTCAGAGTAGCTTCTATCTCTACGACTAAGGTGCGGAGTTCCTCAAACGTTAATAAGGATCGTCCAACAGATTTCTTTAAGCACCGTTTTACACTACGCACGAGTCTCTCCCAGAAACCACCCCACCAAGGGGCTCGTTCCATGATGAACTGCCAATCAACGTGTCTGTTAGCAAGATACTGCTTCACTTCGCTAGACCTCGAAATCTTCTTAACATCCACTGATGCGGACTTAAAGGTTTTCGCATTGTCCGTCAACAACTTTGCTGGAAGTCCTCTTCGGCTAACAAATCTTCGAAATGCTTGTAAGAAAGACGAAACTGTCAAACTCTCAGTTAACTCAAGGTGGACAGCACGTGTTGATGCACATGTAAACAGGCAACAATATGCTTTGCTGCGGTTCTCAGGTGACGCAGAATTGACATATAGTGGTCCCGCAAAATCTATCCCTGTTTACGTGAAAGGCGGTCCCTCATAAACACGATCTGTAGGTAAGTAAGGGGATGGGGGAGCAGTGAATGGTTTCCCCTCATATCTTCTACATATGGTACATTTTCTGATAACTCTCTTTACGGCTTCTCTTCCCTTCAGAACCCAATGTGTTTCTCGTATAGCATTCAATGTCTCTCTGACACCATTATGGTGAACATGATCATGTCTCTCTCTGATCAACAGTTCTGTGTATCTGTGGCGCGAAGGTAGCAATACTGGATTCTTGCTTTCCTCGGTTGTGTCTGCATTGTTGATCCGACCCTTACAGCGAATAATCTTGTCCTCATCAAGATATAGGTTGAATTGCTTCACGTGCTTGTCTCTCTCATAACCATGAAGAAGGTTCTGTCGCTCCGTCGCAAATGAATGAGCTTGCACACCTCGGATCCATGTGACCTCTGCAAAGTTTAGATCTTCAGCTTTTAGTTAATTACTCTTGACTGCACCCCTGTCTCCCCTCAGTAACTGGATGAATTTCAACACGTAAGCAGTAACTCGCAGCAACTTCAACTTGGACCCATATCTTTCAATGTCCATTATTTCTTCCAGATTCTCATACAGTGTTCTATTGAGTGTCGCGGTTGCTAGTGAATGTGTTATGGTAGATGTGTGCTTGATTAATTCTTCAGAACTCGTGTTAGGTGCTGATGTAGATGGTGTCTCGGACCACAAATTTGAAGACTCCCTTAAGAAGGTCGGTCCAGACCACCACAATTCACTCCCAACAAGATCCTTCCCAGAGCAACCTCTTGAGGGTATGTCGGCTGGGTTCATGTTCCCAGGACAAAATCTCCACTTCTCTATGTCTGTCAGTTTACGGATCACGTCCACCCTATGCTGAACGTACTGCTTCCACGGCATGTGATTCTTGATCCAACAGAGTGTGGTGAATGAGTCTACCCAATAGTACACTTCTACTTCAAATGGCAGTAACTTGAACGCATTGCAAACTGTGTCTACCAGTTTAGATAAAATGTAGGCACCTATGAGTTCTAATCTTGGGATTGATTGGTTCTTCACTGGTGCAACCTTTGTTTTGGAGGCAATGAGCCGTACGTCAACATCTCCAGCTTCATACACTGTACGTACACAGATAGGCAACCGCTGCAATGGCTTGTTCAGATGCATCACTGAACCCATGGAGTTGGCGACACACTGGCTTCTTGTTTCTCAAGAAATAACACCTGGGGATATTTAATTTGGCTAAGAATGAAAACTCATTGAAGAGATGGTTCCATTTTGCTAACATTGTTCCTTCTAAACGGTCATCCCAGTTCACTTTATCAACGCAGAGTTTCTGAAACCATATCTTCATGTTCACGACGAAGGGGCTTAACAAACCAAGTGGATCAAACAGTTTGGCTGAAAGCTTAAGCACTGATCTTTTCGTTGGGGGCAGAGTCTTTAGATACTCCATGGCACTGACAAATTCAAATCGTAACTCATCACTCATAGTGTCCCAGTTCAATCCAAGGATCTTCACCTCTGACTTGTCATCTTCTTCTTTCATTTCCTCGCTGATCCTTTGCCTTACAATGCTTGAATTGGTTTCCATTTGCGCAGGTTGAAACCTCCCTCTTTCATGATGGCCTTTGCCCTTTGATAAACATGAATAGCAGATTCATCATCACTGGCTCCACCCGGGAAATCATCAACATACAATGAATTAGCTAGCAATTCTGATACTTGTGGTTCTGGTTCCTTGTAATGTGATAAATGATGCTGAATTGTTCCATTCAGAATTGCCGGGCTCGAAGTCAGTCCAAATAAAAAACCTACGAAACCTGTACTGCACAATGTCTGGTCTCTCCTCCTTAACATTCTTAAACCACAGAAATCTCAATTGGTCACGGTCAGCCGGATTAACTGAAATTTGATGAAATGCTTTCTCAATGTCAGCTGTCAGTCCTACAGGATAACTTCTGAACTTGGCCAGTACTTCAAATACATGTGGAGTTAAATTTGTTCCCTTTTCTATAACAGTCATTCAATGAGTAGTGATTCTTGTCCGCTCTTGTTGAGCCATCAAATACGAAACGTAGCTTTGTAGTCTCCCTGACTTCTCTCAAAACTCCATGATGTGGTAGAAAATGAGCACCCTCGAAATCTTCCTCACTTTTACGAACCAACTCTATAATCCCAGCTTCTAATTGTGCCTTGAAAATGCTGTCATACTCCTGGAGTAACTTCTCATCTTTCTTCAAACGTACTTTCAAACAGTTAAGTCTGGTGACACACAGATCAAAGTTGTCTGACTGTTTACACGTTTGTTCTCTCCAAGGAAGGTCAACCTCATATCTTCCTTCATCCTTGTCAAACTTAATGAATCTTAAAAACTGCTCATCTTCGTTTACCTTGCTTGATATCTCATTAATCCCAGCTGATTTAATGTCCCAGAACCGGTTTAAACTATTCGCTAGTTCTGTAGCCTGGTTTTGGCTCTCCATGAAGTCAAAGTCATATGGTTTCTGAACAATTAAATTTGATGTGGTGAAGTGGGCAGTTTCACTGTTCCCCTTTGTAGGCCCAGACACGAGCCATCCGAATTTGCTACTAACTGCCACCAATTTGTCATCTCCACGATCAACCTCCCCTGTAATTATATCCCAGTAGTCGTCAGAGCCTATCAACACGTCTATTTTGTCCTGGCTGTCCGTGTTACCTGAAATGCAGTCTGCCAGGTCTAAATCTAGCAAATGAGGGTGTTCATGGAGTGAAACCTTTGAAGGTACAGGTGAACAGATAGCCTCAAAACTCAATGCAGATATGTTTACATCCTCGCCATGTTTTCCTTGTAAACGTAACTTGATCAGATCACAATCCCTTTTTGAAAACGTCTCATTGCCAAATGTATTCAAATTCAGTGTTTTGGTCTTTATGGGTATCAGACCCAGTTTCCTCTTCAAATGATTTGTAATGTAAGATCTTTGGCTTCCGCTATCAAGTAATACACGAACAGGTAATAACTTGGTACTATTCTCAACATAAGCATATGTTCTAGCTGTTTGCAAAAGTACCTGCACCTTGCTTCTTGCTGTGGATGTTGTTGTGGTGTTTTGAGGAGGTTTCTTACTTGCGCTAGGCTCTCTGTCTTCCTTAGTTTTAGCATTGGTTGGTGCAGCTGGTGTTTCAGATCTTGACTGATTAGAACTCATTTCACAAACTGACTGATGATGATCTGTCCTGTCACAAACTCTACACTTTTTCTTCCGTGTACACTGGTTTGCACGATGACCCACTGACAAACACAAAAAACGTTTATCCCTCCTCAAAATGTTTTTTCGTTTCTGAATTTCCTTGACGTCTTCACATGCAGATGAATAATGTTCACCATTACAAAATGCACAACGAATTCCTGGTCCATCACCTGTCCTTGCCAGCAGTGAGTTAGCAGTTCCTGGGGAAAATCCTCTCTTGGGTGTAGGAGTTGTTTCAGTTCCTTTCTTTTCTTGTATCTTCATGGTGTCACTCATTTCTCTGGCTTCAACTTCTGCCTGGATCACTTTTAACAGCTCATTTATCTCCCACACATCCTTGGTAGAAACTCTAGCAACATGTAACCTTACTTCAGCTGGCAATCTTGACATGATCACTGATATGAGAAAACTACCATATTGCTCTGCTTTCACTCCCAGAGACTCTAACCCACGCACATTAATCTTGATTTTGTCAAAAATAATTCGCAGCTGACCAGGTTTATTCCATGTACAAGTTGGCAACTTGAGAAGCTCATCCATATGAGCTGAAATGATTTGTTGCGTTTTACCAAAACGCTCATGTAAAATTTCAACTGCAGCCTGATAATTAGATTCTGACAATGTAAGACCTTGAATAGCTCGGGCAGCCTGATCTTCTAACAACGCATGAAGGTAGTTAAACTTGTCAACGGAGGAAAGGTCAGCATTCTTATTTACAACACTGTCAAAACTATCCCAAAATGACTTAAACTTTGTTATCTCACCGTTAAACTTTGGTAACACTAGCTTTGGTAGACATGGCTTGGTTGTAGAACGACTATGACTTGACTCAGGAGGCGGAATTGGAGGAAGTTCATTTACGGAACTCGATGATGAAGGTCCGCCATCTTGACTTGTTGTGAAATTAGTTTGAAATGCAGTACTCGGTGATGATCCGGATTCACCCTGATGAATTTGACCTGAATTTTCTGATGAGGCATGTTGGTTTTCTTGTAATGGCATAGGAGCTTGATTTGGGTTATTGGCGGCTGGATGTTCCTCCGTATGGTGATTTTGTGCCGAACCATGTGAAGACGAAGTAGACGAAGAAGTCCCGCCATTTTTCACCCGAGCACGTGCGATGGCGATTTCCTCCTTTGTCTGTAGAATCCTCGAACGGATTTCATCCGCTAACTCAATTTTCTCTTCGATATGATCAACTGAACATATTTTTGTAATCTCCTCGTCGAATCCCGCAAGTAAAATTAGCTTTTCATCCAATATGTGCTCAACAATTTTCAAACGGCTCCATATGATATCTTCTAAATCGGTGTGTTCGAGAATAGTTCTCGCTTCGTTTATGTTTTTTGTTGCGACGGTTCGATTTCCTCCACGTTTTGCCCGCAGGCGATCCAACTTTTCCTTTTCTTCTCCCATGATAACTGATGAAACGACTCAATGCAGTGATGACAAATGAAAACGACTCAAACGAATGCAAACCTCTGCCCCACGTTGGGCGCCATGTTATGAACAGAAAAATGGATGATTTATTGTCTTGTAACATGTGACTATACGCGCGCGTTATCCTCGCGTGTACCGGTATAAATGATTACAACACCCTGCACTGATTCACTTCGATTTAGAGAATAGTTTATTCTAAACCATAAGAAAAGATTTATTTGGAAGTTGCAATTTTTCGCTATTTCTCTTTCACTCTACATACAGTTCATTCTATTTACGGGAATGTTAACCTTAGAAATTCAAAGGTTTGATCAATTCACGCTCGCGCTTTCTAGTCTTTTTTTAAACTTCACAGAAGGACATCTGTAAGCAGGGAATATAGTCTGCACAGAATGTCGACGAATTTCTGTAATCTTCCATCGTTCTGCTAGTGATAAGCTACTGATTCACTCGTCTTGCTTGTTTGTGGACTGGGTCTTATTCCCCCAAAGAGAAAGAAAGAGTGTCTGTCAAATTGTTTCCAATCAAAGATTTGTGAACTCGTGTCAGGCAAACTCTCCAAGTGTTTATATACAGCTATTTCGAGAAAGGTTGTCGGAAAAAGTGCACGCGACAATCCCGAAAGGCCGATTGTGAGTGGTTTTGAGTTTACTGTTCTTCACAGAAATTTGAAAGAATTGGCACGAAAGGCCATGAAAATATGTTTGCGAGTGCTAAAGGAAAGCAACAAAAGTAGGTTCGACAGCTACAGTCGTCAGGAACAGTGTATCGATCATATCCCATATTACCTTTCGGGATTGTCGCGTGCACATTTTTTCCGACAACCTTTCTCGAAATAGCTGTATACACAGTTATAAGCACCTTATAACTTCATCTGAGCTTAACGAGTGTCTTTTGGTCCATAACTTTCAAAACAGCTGCTCCACAGAATGTCTTTAATAACACGTGACGGAAAAGAGTATCGAAGTATGACTGTACAATAAATATCGGTCACAAAATCTACCTAACCGTTCCCTTCGGAATTTTTTGTTTTACGTCATTCTAACCATTTCTTACTCGCGAGCGCGAACAACAGAAACGTCATCGTTACGCAACGATTCCATGAGGCCCCTGTTCAAGCAAATCGAGATTTTTTGTGGCATCTGACTGTATATTTCAACCGGGCAAGTACTACTAGAGTGCCTTCTCGGGGTTTCCCCCGTCACGGGGCGAAATGCGCGAGCAATAATAAAACAGCCGCAAAACAAGTTCGGTTGTACTTTATTCGCAGAACTACGCGGCCGAGATACGCGTGCACTACCACGACTCTTCATATTGTTTTGAATACCCCCAAAAAAACCCTTCTTAAATCAAGCCACCAAAAAACTACTTGCCAAATTTTCCTTCCCAAAAAGCTCCTGGAATAGAAAGTTTCAAACCCAAACAAATCCTTCGATCATCCCCCACAGTTGAAATCCGTAGTACCGGCCCCTACTGGGAAGTCAACTCATCGCGATGGTCTTTTCTTCTCATAACACGATGTTATTTCCCTTAATTTCGAAGAGGTAATTTCTTTCCTCTTCACTTTTATAGGACATATTTCAAGAGCTTCGGCTGCCTGTGGCAATCGCCGCTATTTTCTGAAATTAGAGAGCTTAAGCAAAGACCTTTTTTTAGCGAAGAAACTTTTGGTATGCCTAGATTCTTCTAAACGTGTATTGCAAAGTGTTTGTACTCTTTTTCAGACTTATAACCTGGGCAAAACCACTGCCCAAGAATTCAAAACGTCCACTTCCGGTTGATGTGCGACTTCGCTCAAAAACGCCTTTGCTTAAGCTCACTATTGTATGGGATTTTGCTACAAGAGCAGGGGCCAGAAATGACTCAGAGATGGTAGATAGCCAACTACGGCTAAAAGAAAGTGTAATCAGGGTTCCAATTACAAGCGCGAGTGAAATACTGTGGTTCCCTTTCCGTTAAAAGAGGCATCACAGTACTGCTAAGGAGTGAACAAAAGTCGAAGGGCACCAATATTCCCATCGCTGTTGGATAATTTCTAGTTTTATAAAATTATAACAGATTAAGACCAGAACCACACAGGCCTCTTTTTACAACTTTCTAACATTACTATCTTCTAACAGGAGAGCACAAGTTAGAACGTGCAAGAGAATCATCCTCCGGCGAGCAATGAGAATTATGCCCGAAGAAGAGGAATCCATAGAATGTGATGAGGACGCCAAATATCGCACAATCAATGGAACCTGCAACAACCTAAAAAACCCAGAATTTGGATCAATCAACACAAAATTCGAACGACTTATACCAGCCGATTATGGGGATTGTATCTCAACCCTTCGAGAATCAGTGACTGGTCACCCACTTCCAAACACCAGAGAAGTAAGTTTCAAAGTTCACGGCAGCAACGCAGACGGCTTAAATCCTAATTCTGGAGTACTGTCCCATCTGGCCATGAACTTTGGACAGTTCATGGACCACGACTTGTCGCTGGCGGAGGCACAGGGAGTTAAGTGTGAGCCACCCGAGGACGAGGAAGAACCTGAATGTATTAACATTCATATTCCCAAAAACGATGCGATTTTCCGTGACAGAGAGATTACATTTATTGAAATGGAGAGAGAGGCTTTCATCGAACCAGATTCGTTTTGCAAACTAGAAGTTCGAGAGCATCCGAACACAATAACAGGCTATATTGACGCATCTAACGTGTATGGATCAACTGACGAGATTGCTGCATCACTTCGTGCTGCAGACGGCCTCCTATTGGACATGAAGCATCCACATGGCTGCCAATTCAAAAACTTACTGCCGGCTCAAGTCGACGGTTTCTGCCCAACAAGAAATTTTTTTGAACCATGTTTTTTCAGCGGAGACATTCGAAACAATGAGAACCCTGGTAAGATAGGCGGGGCCATCCACATAAATTAATCACTCTGGGGTTCCTGGGTGTCAGAGACCTTTCGTGCGCGGATCGCGATTTCGGGCTTCACCTCTCATGGCTTCTGCCTTCGAACGAAGACATGTGGCCTGCGGCCGACCCGAGACTTCTCGCTGCTCTTGGTCACCGTGCGCGAGAAAAAACCTCTGATACCCAGGGTGTCCTCATGTAATGAAACACTTTTCCTTTAATTCCTTTCCCGAAAAAAAAAAGAAGAAAGAAAGACAAAACTCGAAAGATGAGTGACGCAACGTTGCACTATTAAAACGGGACGAAGAACCCTACTTAATCACCTATTTCGCACAAACGTCCTTTGAGGAAATCAACAGAGAAATCATGGATTAATTTATCTCGCTCGATGAAACTGTTTAAGAGCGATAGGACTAAGTTTAGAAATATTTCCAATATATACATCATTTTTGCTCCAATCCAGTATTAAGTTCCGTTTTGTGCAGGGTAATGAAACTCCTGCAACCTGAAATGCTGCTAAAAGGGAATAAAAAATTTACATTTCCCATATAAAATACTATTACTAATTATACAAGTAATTCTTAGTACAGTACAGCAAACACGTGCAGAAATACTAAGATTAAGTCCTCGTTTACTTTACTCAGTACACAAAGAAAAACTAATTATGATATTTCTAAACCTACAGGTCTAAATTCGGTCCATACTATCTTCGTGCGCGAACACAACCGAATCGCAACATTTTTCATAAAGAATACAGACTGGGACCCCGAAAAGATTTATCAAGAAACCAGAAGAATCGTCGGAGCACAGCTACAAATCATAACATACGGCGAGTTCCTGCCATTGCTTTTGAGTGAACACACGGTAGGTCTCTGCAAAGCTGCACCCTATCTTTTTAGTATGTCTCCGTATTTCAAGTGGCGGGGATGATGAATGGGGGCAACAATCAAAACCCCAAAAACATTCCATGCCTAATTTCTGAGCCTTAACAATTTCCAGAAAACCTATAACATGTTAGTTGTACTTTATTCGCAGAACTACTCGTCCTTCAGATTGTTTTGAATATCCAAAACAGTACTGCAATCTCAGTAACAGAAATTGCAAAAATCCGTGTAACACGGGTTGACCAGATAAAAAATTGGTCCCCCTTTCAAAGCGTTTTGTCCGGACCCGTGTTAACGAGTTCGAAAGTACTTGAGTAGGTTTAAGTTTAAAATGACAATTAATTTTGAATTCAAGGAAGGTCAGCTGGAAGGTGAGAGCACCGCTTCTTCTTCCTGTCTGCAAAGAACTTGTTTTTCTGACAGCACTTATTATACAGTCAATTGGTTTGTTCACATTTACCCTTAATTTAACTTTGTCAAGAATACTCTCCTCTTTACATTTGTATTTAGCTCTACGTTATAATGTATGAGACGCAAACAATGTATATGTATGGCATTCGTTTACATAACAAAAAAGGTCTATTTTGAGTTTGTTTACATTTACCTCTATTTAGAGAAAAGAATTTGGTCTTGTACTTCTTGAGGGAGAGGAGTTTTTCACTGGCTATAACAAAGAGGTCAATGCACAAGTATTAACAGCCTTCGCCGTAGCTGCATATCGATTTGGCCACAGTTTGGTTCAAGAGCTTTTTAGTCGATTCACTCAAGATGGCTTCGAACACAAATGCAGCAAATGTAGCAAAGACAAATTAGAATTCCAGCCAATCCCAGTACTGGACTTTAATAACCCAGCACCCTTGTACAGTGTGTGTAAAGGAGGCGTTGACGCCATTTTGAGGGGCTTACTTAAAGATCCTGCAGCGAAAGCTGACGGGTGAGTGAATTTATCCCATGCACGTACACGCAGTCCTTTTGATTTGTTTAATTTGCTTGCTTAGGAGAAAAGTCCAGTATTGCTTTCAGGGTATGCATAGTTGTGAGCCTGATAAGTTTACGACCGATTCGCGCGGATTCGTGAAACTTTGCAAGAGATAATTTAGAGCGAAGGTGAGGAGGTTTTATTATAGCCAAATTCAAGGAATTATACTGCGTTCTTTCTGTACCTTGAAGACCCCTGAAAAGCTTTCATTTTGATCATGGCCGGTAATCAAGTGGCAAATACAACATACCGGCTGCATAGGCGATGAATAGATCCAATCTGCGTCATTATTATACACTCTACCAGCTCACCATCTGTCTTCGCTATGGGTTTGGAACTCACCGAATTCACTGCAACTTACAGATAGGTTAGTCCTGTGGACGAGGTTGACTGATCCGTAGGTTGCCCTCGCAATGCACTACTTTTATGCACCTTCTTCTATTTTACTTACGGATCTTTTGTGTTTGTTTGCCTTGTCGTACAGGCGTTTTTCAAGTTCAGTCCAAGAAAACCTAAGTCGCGGTGAAGGTGATACGTCTGACTTAATCGCTATTAACCTTAGAAGAGGGCATGATCGTGGACTTCCTAGCTACACCAGGTTTCGCCGCTTTTGTCACCTTCCACCCGTTAGAAGGTTCTCTGACTTGGTAACGGTTGCCTATTTTGACAAAAATGTCGTTGCCAGCTTGAAGAAAGTTTACAAGAGAGTTCAGGATGTAGACTTGTTCACCGGAGGTAAGTCTGGAATAACGATCACATTCTTCCCATAATCATAACTATAACAAAATTCTCAAATCTGCTTGGCTTTTAACCTGCGCCACAGACGAAACTAACTCTGATTAAATTACATCTGCGAAGAAGGCTAATTGGCCATTCAACCGTTCTAATTGGTCAGTACGCGTAATCGCGAGCACATTTGAATGCTTTTTTTTTTCACTGCTAGCAAAAACTCTCGTATATCTTTTATTTTAATTTAAAAAAACTTAAGACATCACAAATTTCTATAGTTATGATTAATTAGTAAGAGAACTTCCTGTCGTCCTACTCAGTTTGTAATCATATAATATTTGTAATTAAACTTACTCCACTCGGTCTTTATAGCAAAAATCTTCGCGAATCTGACTAGTCGTTTTAGGCATCCACGATTGCAACATTTTTTTCATATGTTGATGGTAACGGTGCATGCATTATGCTTGAGTGTGAACAGGCCAGCAGTTTACAGTTGTTGTTGCTGTTTTTTGTTTTTGGCCTTTTTTTTTTTGTTTATTTGTTAGTTTGTTTTTTTTTTTTTTGCTCGTCCAATTTGGGAGTGATATGCAGCACAAACAAAGAAAAACTTTAATACAACAATTAAACTGATGGACTCACTTAATTTGTTATTGCCACTTTTGTGGTTGAAAGGTAAACTTCATTTGCTACTTCGATCTCTTCTCAGGAATGCTTGAACCAAGTGATCCTAAAGGAGGAGAACTCAGTGCAACATTTCAGTGCATTTTAGCAAATCAGTTCCAACGCACCAAATTGGGAGATCGCTTTTGGCATGAAAACGCACCTAACGCAACCTTAAACACCGACAAGACAGCATTCAACCGTTGTCAGCTAAAAGAAGTCAGGAAAACACGCTTTTCCAGGATAATATGCGATAACAGTGATGACATTACCGCAATTCAAAAAGACGCTTTGATGCAGTCTTCGGTAAGGTGCAGTTGTGACGAATTGCCAAAGATAAACCTTAAAGCATGGATTACAGATTGTCCATCGAGGTAAGTGAAAGGACAGCTGTTCATTTCTTTTACTCAAAATTTTCCTGTTTCTCTCTGGTTGTGTTTGTTATTACAGAATAAATAGTGATTAGCCGGAAGGAGTTGCTTAAAAATTTAAAGAAAATTCGTCTTGGGTGTATGATTATATCACTTCGTGGGAGTAAAAGCTTCAATTTCTAGTTTCATAAACAAATATATCACCGCAAACACACCGCCCCCTATGATTTATTCATTTATTCATTTAGGTTTTCCTAAAGTCGGTAGCCCACTATCTTGACTTCTTATGGTAAACAAAACTGAGAAGAGCAAAAATTGCCCATGGGAATACCGAGATTTAAGGGGGGGGCGAGGGCCGAATGGGGGCACAGGGTAGGGGGCTCTCAAAGTAGGCGATCGTTCTTAATCATATTTCACTACTGTTCAGGACTCCTACTGCGCCGTCGATCGGCGAAAGCTCGGATTTTTTTTTCAATATCGTTATGTTTAAACAAAATACAAATTCTCTGGACTGTCTAAGCCACTAATTTAAAAGCATTAATCTGATCACAGCAAAAGAGTTTGATATCACGTGCCGAACGCCTCCCGTGGTGTTAGCCACTACATCAATCTCAAATAAAACGCCTTTACGTTTACAAGACAACCATAGCCTGCCTAGCCGGCTGGATTGTTAGCGCGAGTAAGGTTTTGGCAGAAGAGCAGCGAGGTAGTGTGGAGAATGGCCATAGGAAAAAGCGATTTGAAATTTCACGCGTCTTCGGCGCATGCCGCGAGAATGGCGGCCAGGCGCAAAAGCAATTCCGCCAGGTAGGTAGGCTAAGACAACCGAAGTGACCTTCACCACTTCCCTATACCGCATTAACTCGATTAAACGCCGCGGTGCTTATTACTTCATAATTTCAAACCTCAGTTCTAATATCACTGATCGAGCAGTTACGATATATCAGTTGTAATATTACTTAAAACAGAAGGGCGTTGCTAAGTCTCGCTTGCTTGCTGAGATAAAATCGTACCTGTGCGGAAGGGTGTTCATTACCGAGCTGCAAGTTGTTTCATTTTTTCCTGGGTTAAGACAAACTCAACAAATTGGCCCGCTCCCAGTGTATGGGTCTTCACAGCTCAGTTGGTAGAGCGCTGCAGATCTAACGCACAGGCCATTTCTAATATCCCGTTGAAGTTCCGAATGTTTTACGGGTTAATTTGAAATTGGTCAATTACAACTACCACTGCGACGATCATATCTTGATTAGAATGAGTTTCTTTTTTGATTATCTTCGAATGAACGTTCCATTCTTCTGACTGGGCGCGGCACTTAATCGAGTAAAATACGGTAATCAATGTTTGTTTACATCTGTTCAGGGATACTCAAGCATCTGACCACTCGCGATCCAACGCTGAAGTAAGGGAAGAGGAAGGTGGGAGGAAGTAGTAAAATAGGATACTCTCTCACAAGCGTTTTTGCAACCGTTGATGTATCCGTGTTCTTTTTTCTCCTGCACAGTGACTCTGAAGACAGCGACGAGCCTGAGGACACACATGATGAGTTTTAAATGAAGAAAGCAGAATACTCGCCTATCATATGGCTTTCAATTAGACTGCAGTCAGCTTAGATGAAATATACCTGTATACCATTATTTTGCACAAAGTCATGACACCCTTCTTGAGCGAATTGCAAGTATATTTTCTAGTTTTTCATTTTCTTTCCGTCGGTGAGATTTGACATTTGATTATTACACTAAAAAGGGCTGTGAAGTCACGGCTGTCTAGTTCATGTTGTTTTCGCTATAGAACTTGTCTCCCGATCCGAAACGTAACAAACAACAAAACTGAACTTTCAAAAACTGTTTTTGCAATCCGTTTCAATCTTCTTCAAATTTGACCATCCATGCTTCCTTTTGTATTTGCTGTGTTGTTTATATCTTCTTTTATCGTTTTGAGTGGTAAATAAAAGGTTGCTCCCATTGTTTGACTTGAATAAATTTCAGTACAGAACTCCGTTTGTGTAATAGTTTCAATAGCAGATCTGTAATAATCAAGGCTGCCTTCTTCATAACAAATTAGGTTTTGGTCAAACAGCGGAGGCTCACTCCATTTAACACAAGTTAACGATGCACCCATACTCTTCTCAAAATGCATAAATAAAAATGGTGGTGAAATGATGAATTATCACTGTTGTTTTATACTTTTTATGGGCTGTCCCGAAAGCTCCTGTCGGTACAAGATTCCTCTTAAATTTGTGTTAAATCTGTTTGTTTGTTCAGTGCTACTGCTGCTGATGATGGGTTCACCAATACCTCGGTGAAAAACACCGACACCACCACAACACCGCCGACTCTTGTCTGTGAACAATATCCTGGGAGTTGGGGAGAGAGAAAAGGGTTGGGGGTAGGGTGGGACTCCTCTCCTGTTCCTTTTTCTTCCCATTTCTTCTCCGTCTGAATTCCCTTGTCTTTGTGCTTTCTTGCGTTTGAATAATGCGATTGCCATCTTTAATGAAACGGGTTCCTCCTAATCCATTGGAAACACTTTTTAGGCTTTCCAGAGTACTTTTAGATCTTTAGAAATGCATTCTAAGCGGCGCTATCATGATAAAATTTTATGTGTTTGGTCATGCCAGGGGATCTTTTAATTAGTCTTTCGAAATTACAAGGGCTTTACTAGTTATTTTCCCAAAAATTAGAGGATGCATTTTAAAGTATCACGAAAGTGAGAATTTTGCTAATTCCTCTCTCCATCACATTTTTGAATCCGAAAATTTAATAGGTTTCCTTCTTTTTACGAAAAATAGCCTAACCTGAGGAGTGAAATGTAAAAAATTAAACTTAGAAAATCGTAGGGAATTTATTAGAGAAGCTTCCAAAGTAAATAGCCTGAAATTTATCCGATTGCTTCGAGTTGTTTTGTCCTCTCAACAACGTCTGAATTAGCCTGCGCGCAGACGAAATTAAACCCTGGTATTTTTATGGCCTGCACGCAGGCTACGTCTGAATCGACCGGCCTTTAAAGCCTCCCAGTGACGTTACTCACTACCCGACTATGGGGCGCCAAATGTATTTTTATTATTTGGAGTGGTTATTTGTATATAACCAAAACAAGGCTGGTTATTTATAGCCTGAAATTCATCCGATTGCTTCGAGTCGATTTCTCCTCTCAACAACGTCTGAATCGACCGGCCGTTAATGCCGTCCAGTGACGTCACTCACTACCCGAAAACCGGGTAGTGATTTTGATTGGCTGATTGTCTAAACATTCGCATAATTATGTATAATTATGAAAAATTTTAGCGGGATTGTCGCTTGATATTCAGCGGATCGCACCCTGGCATTAATAAGCCATTTGCACTAAGAGGTAATGTGACATCGTTTTTATGAAAATGAAGGTTATATGATTTTACCTTCGAAAATCAGTTAGTGGGTCATATCTTAAACAAAATAATAGTGATTTGGTTTTTCAAACCCGGACCATTTTCTTAAAATGAGTAAGTGTGTATCTGGTCACGTGACTAAAATTTGATTTTTAAAATTATGAATTATCTCTTTCTGAACGCAAATTTTACACTTAAACTTCAAGAAAAATGTTGAAAAGATGATGTGGTAACGTTTACGGTACATCTGAGGGTAACTATCAAATGTTTAACAAGATATAAGCAAAAAGTAGTTTTGGCCGCCATGTTGGAGGGCAAGACTATGCCTTCCAAAATGGCGGCCAATACAAATCATACTACTCTGCTGAAAAATCAAAGAGCCATAAAATAACTCCCTTAAATGCGTTTCCTCTCAAATTTCGAGTGTAAGATAATTCTTATTTGCTCTGTCGATTTTTGGCATCAGCAAGATTCTAACTCATTGTTTAAGGGAAGCATTGGTCACGTGACCTCTTAGTGCAAGTGGCCTATTCTTTCGTGTAGTTCAAACATTTCAATAAGCTTAATCTTTATCTTAAACAACAAAATTGCCCTTGTCTTCAAAACTGAAATGCTAAATTGAACTGCGAATGAAGAATCATTGTGGAGAGTCGGTAGGTTTTTCATTCAATGAAAGTTGGAGCCGCTTTGTGGTTTTGGCGGCCGGTGATTTTGTTTACGCGTACGCGAAGTTTTCTCAATATTATAATTCGACCTATTGCTATTTTTACCGTGAAGTGTAATGATTCTGTTAGCTTTTCTTTCTTGTTTCCTTGTTTTTTTCTTCGTTAAGGACAAAATAGCTTTTTTTCAATTAAAGCAAATCATTGTGTTTTTGAACTAAGTGTTCCGTGTGTGTGTTTATTTCATTGCGTGATTGCGACCGAGTTTGATTAAAGAATTCAGTACAACCGGTTCAGAGTTGTCACCTGCATGCAGTTGATAGTTTGAATGTCAAACATGAACTACGATCGAAAAAAATAAAGCAATTCTGTATCATGCTGACATTTCCAAAAGATATTTCTCGGTTTGCCACTTGAAAACCGTGTTTTACTTTTTGCATGAATTAAAGTAAAGGCAAGGAGTAGTGACGTCACTGGACGGCATTAACGGCGTGTCGATTCAGACGTTACTGAGGGAGTAATAACGACTCAAAGTAATCGGATGAAATTAAGGCTAGGTTATTTACAAATAACCACATTACAGTTTTATTATTTCTAAATAACCAAAATATAAAATTGGTCATTTACAAATAACCAAAACTGAAATTTGGTTATTTAGGAAATAACCAAAAATTAAAAAGTGGTTATTTCTAAATAACCAAATGCGAGATTGGTTATTTATTAAATAACCAAAATGCGAGATTGGTTATTTATTAAATAACCAAAATGCGAAATTGGTTATTTATTAATTAGGTGGATTAACAACGATTCACCATTTTCGCATACACCATAATGCACCTTGTTTACCCCCCACCCCACCGCCAGACCCTTTCCAAAAAAAAAAGGAAAATCATTGTTTTAGATTTTTCGTGGGTATTACAGTCGTTCGAAGGGAAATTAAAGACAATGGTGATGCAAAAGCTTGAGGGGCAAACAAGGTGCATTATGGTCTGTGTGAAAACAACAGAGAATTTGTGAAAATAATGAATTGAAAATGATGAATTGCAAGTACTGTGTAATATCGTTCCCAGAACTCCCACGGTGTACGAGATAAAGCATTGTGTTATGAGTGCCTGTAATTTAATTTTTAAAAAAAGTCATAATCACCGATGCAAACTAAACGACTTGTTCAAAACCTTTACATGAGAGAACAATAAAAATTTGTTTCCCAGAAGGATACTGCACGTTTTTATGCACACATACATTCTTGCGAAAAGACAGGTCCAACTGACAAATATTCCGGAGACTGAAGACGGGTAGATTTCCAATGATGGTTAATTAAAATGCTTTTTTTTCCGCAGATTACTCCGCTTGCCCGGGGATGCTGACGAAAATCACGATGAGGCACATACTGAGTTTTGAACGACTCACTTAGAACTAATATAAAAGGCCGAATTAACCCGCTCGACTACACATTACAATCTGACGAACTTCAAGTCAGTCTGTATTTTTCAACTACAAGTTTTGACATCCTCAGATTTTCAGAGTGATCCACTTTCAAGAGCGTTTTCAAATCGATGCTTTTTCGATGAAAACGCTCAGCGTATCAGTGCGGGACGGTATGCGTTTTCAAACGAAAACGCATTAGTACAGTGTGGGCGGGGCCTAAGTCTAGAAATAAAGTCAAGTAACATCACGTTTGAAAAAGAGTATTGTAGTGTAAAGGTAACAGTCAGGCGAAGGTTAGACAATGGCTGTAGGCACCTCATAACCATTTTTCTGTAATCAGTAATGCGGTCTAATGTTTTTTACGATTAATTTCGTATCTCGGCTAGGGGAGTACCATTATTATAGCTAATCACCAAACATTTTTTCCAGATTACCCTCAATATCATCTGAAGAAGGTAAAAGAAATGTAGCGCAGTAGACTGCAAAACAGTCTGTCTTCTCGCAAAATTGTTTTTTGTTGTTGTTGTCGTTGTTTTTTTTTTTTTTTTTTTGGGGGGGGGGGGGGGGGGCTAAAGAGCAGGCTTAAGAGTCTCGCGTACACTTAACGCATCTCTTCTGCGACTCACTTTTTGTTTTCAACCTCGATCTCTCCAGACTTTTAGTTTGACCGCTCGCGATATCTTGACCTACGCAAAAATGCGGGCTGTTTTGCAGTATAAACTGAAAATCAATAGCCTACTTCATCTCAACCTTATAACCATGAGCATGTAAGACTGTCAGGTCTCAGTCAAAGAAACACTTTCCGTGTAAAGAAAAATTAAAGTGCTTTTGTTGTTCGCAATATAAGTTTCGTCTTGATTCTACAGAAGCCTTGCAAAGTTATCTGTTTGAGTAACAATGCGGGGTATAATAGTTAATTAATGGTCATGGAGGTCAATGATTGGACGGCTTTCTTTTCCCTCAGTATTAAGTATAGAACTTCTCTCTTCCTGGGTGATGACTACAAGTGAACCTTTCCACAACGGCCACCTTAGGCCAGAAGAACAGGGGCACCCGACGATTTTCTGAAAGTTTAATTTTTGATATTTTACTGCCCAGGTTACGCTATTTTTCTCACAAAAAGGAAACCTAAAATTTTCGAATTCAAAAAATGATATTGAGAGAGGAATCAGAAAAAAGTCTCACTTTCGTAAAACGTTAAATTGCACCTAAGATTTTCGAAAAAATAATATTGATTACAGAAGCCCTTGCAATTTCGAAAAGACTTAATAAATAATAAGTTCCCCTAGGATGACCGAACAGATGCAAATTTTGTAGTGCCCCTTAGAATGCATTTCTAGAGATCTAAAAGTACTCGACTCTGGATAGCCTAAAAAGTGTTTTCAAAGTATTTTGGAAGAAACCGTCGTTGGGTGCTCCTGAGAAGAAATTGGCTGTTTTAGAGTAGCGGTTAGTGGAGATTAATTCGACTGTGATTCCAAACAAAGGCCATTTAGGGGAAAAGGAAGGACAAGAAAACTATTTCACTTTTAAATTTTCTGTTTACCAAATGGTTGATGCAAACAGATAGAATAGAGATTAGAACCGGTGCTACATGGAATTATGACATTCCAACCTGCATGGCAATAGGCCATTTCCGAGTTCCCCCGGGCCTCTGTATTAAAACGAGGTTAGGTGCTCAACCTTTGATATGGAAATAATTTTTCATTCTCATGCAAATAAAACTCATTTCCACAAGAAAGGTTGAGCACCTAACCTCGTTTTGATACAGAGGCCCGGGGGAACTCGGAAATGGCCTATTCGCGATTTCCTTGTGGGCTGGTGTTGAGTCACAATATATTACACGTCGCGTGAACCTCCAGTAAGCGGCCACCCGGCTTATTGTCAAGCTGAGCCGTCAATTTTGAAAGTCTTTCTTGGCGCCAAGACGACAAATAACATGGGTCGATCTTTTGACACACAAACACATTTATTGAGGCAAAATTCATACTCGACGTGGAGAGCACTTTCTCGAAAGATGCGTGAATCCGTAGTGAAATCGCACGCCTCATTTTTCTATGATCCGATTAGTGCGGCGCAATACATATTTCCTGTTTTTTGCATAACCAAGATTGCGCAAAATTCTATTAGGCTGCAAGGTTCAGACGGCTTCCGGTGCATATGGCCATGCTAACGCCATTGCAGTCAACAAGAATGGTAGCAACATTATGGTTCAAAATCTTCATTATCGGTATCTTCGTCAAGATGAAGATAAATACTATTTGTCATGAATAAGATTCTGAGCTCTGAGGTCCTCAGATAGAGCTATATGGCTTATATAACAGAGTACCAACCCGTCCCCCCCCCCCCCCCCCCCCCCCTCTCCAGGACTGGGACCTGCTAGCTATTGTTTTTCTCAGGTTTAAAGACGAGCAAAAAATTATTCGTTTGGGAAGCACTATTGCCGGATTGCCCTAATTAATTTACAAGACTTCCTATATCCGCATGAACTTGACTTAACTGCGATCAGGCGGTCCTTCTTCCCTTTAGAACTGGACCGAACTGACGACCGAACCACTGAGCTTGCGCCAAAACGTCTATCTGCTACTCTTCCATGATAAACCCGACGGCTTTGTTTTTAATGATTTATGATTGTTTCAAATCATCATTTCTTTAGGAATTTTGATAAGTACGTTGTCTGCAATCATGGTTCTACCCCCGGGGGGTACTTAACATCTTTTTATACAGGGAGGCTCCGCCTAGAGTTCCAACCCCTTACAATTTAACATACCATTTCATGACACAAAAATGTACCCCTTTTGTATACCTGTTAACCGCTGTAATTCACTGTAAATATGAATAAATCACAAAACCGAAACTTTTTCTCGACTTGGTAACAGCCATAGATGCATTTGCCTCATTCGGGCATTTTTTACAGACCGAATTGATAGATTGCCCTTCCCTAGCTGGCATATACTTCAATAAGTGAAATCCTAACCTGTGAATACAGTCGTCTCTATTCGCTCCTCATCGCTATACCCAAAGCCTGAAAAAAAGGTACCTGTCATCACAGGGAGTACCCCCCGGGGCCGCGGTTGCGGGTCTGAAATTGTTCTCAGTAGGTTTCTCAGTAGAGTAAACAAATGTGATCCACTGTATCACAGCAATAGGAAACTGAAACGGAACATATACTTATTATGCAAACAACCGTTTAATTTGCTGAATGGATAATTGGTTGATTAAATTTACTTCTGTCTACTAATCTACTGTTTATGGTGTCATTCGATGGACCTCGATGGACCTCGATGGACACGAACTGATCGAAGGACATATGTTGCCAGTTGCCAAACAAAACCCTAAGATGACCAGATCAAAAAAGGCATCAGGATGATATTTCCTTGCTGCAAAAGCCGTGACAGCTTTTAACGTACGCTATAAAACAACCAACTAATTTTGCACCCATCCTAAAGCGATCATGACAAGATAACTCGTGATAACTGATCGAAACTCTGCGGTATAACTGGTATACCCTAGGTCGAGGTTTTTATCAATTTAAGAGTGTGTCCATGAGAAAACCAGGCAGAACCAGGCAGGGGGTGATAATGCTCAAATCACCGATTTCACTCAAACTCGGCACAAATGTTAGGTATCAGGAGTTAACTTATGTGACAGAATTTCAAGTCAAAATATTAAATTCCCTGGGAGATCCGGGCACCCCCTGTAAAAATCGCCATTTTCCCCGTTTTATGCATAATTAATTAGCTAACTTTACGATGCCAGTGCAACAAACAGAAAAGCCACCTGGAACTTAAATGCACTGAGAGATAATCTGAGTTCATAAGACTTTAAGCACAATAAACTTTTTAAAGTCGCCGATTCGTTTTCCCCTCTCTTAGTCCCCTTAAGTTGGGTCATCATTTCCAAGTTTTGAGCAAGTCGTAAAATTAGGGTATTTTATTCCCCAATATCTCTGATGAGCAACAGCTTATCTTTATAACTGTTGCATGAGTAGTTAAAGCCATCACTTAAGTTCAGAAAAAGATCATAAAAAGTTTGGGCAATTCACTTTCTTCCATGTGTTGACGTAAACTGTTCATGTGACTGAACGACTTTTGCATATTTCATCAAAATTCAGGCCCTCACAATATTCGTGCGTTTGCCTCTGAATGAGGAGAAATCGAACAAAAAAACTCATCAGACAATGATTTAACATTAATAAGGGTAAAATTGTTGAAATTATTGTGCAAGAAACTCTAACGATGATTTTTGATAGCTATATACGCGATCTTTTCAAGGAAAAACAACATACAAAGATTTAATTCACAGTTTTACTTACTTTAACAATTTCGCCCTAAAAACAATATAAACGGTCAATAAAATCCATATACGTATCTCTTGGATGTCTCAACTGCTAGTTTGTGCCCGCTTGGATTTGTTCCCCATGCCACCTTCGATGCCCAGTTCAGCGTAGTTCAGCGTCGTGACTCGCTGTACGACTAAAATTCCTTAGCCATCAGTTTACGCACAAAAATCCAAATCAGGTTGTTTTAGGAGAAAACAATACGAAAAGTAGAAAGCCGATTTGTAATCCGTGGAAAGAATTATTTCTGCTACTGTTGTAGCTCAATTCACATGTTACAAACAACAACAAAACGTCCGCCATCTTTGGAACATTAACTGGAGCCCGCATTTTTAAGCAGCGGTTGGCCACCATATGGAAACATCGTATCGGGAGTCAGGAGCCGGGAGTCAGGAGCCAGGAGTCAGGAGCCAGGAGTCAGGAGCCAGGAGCCAGGAGCCAGGAGCCAGGAGCCAGGAGCCAGGAGCCAGAGTCCAGTGAACAAAATATGAAAAATATGACTTTCCGACATTCTCTGAGATAATTTTATTGTTATTGTATGCTAATAAAATTTTATAATTCCAAATCTATTGGCAACTCTATTCAGACCGTGATTATAAATGATCCCATTTCTTTTCAAACTCGGAGATAGAAGTCGCTTTTCTTTCGTGTTTTGGAAAGAAATATTTTTGTCTATTTTAGTTGCACGTCAAATAGCAGCGAAGTGAAGCCGGATCTTGGTGCAGACCAGCTCAAAGGGACAAATAAAGCGTGAGACACGTCCAGATTAGCTTGCGACAAGAATTCCATTTTGTTTTCATACTGGAGCCCCCCTCCCCAGGGGAGTGGCCAAATTGCGTACAAATGCCTTAACTGTTGGCACCAGATTTGACTGTCAGAAACACTGAATTTTTTACCTAGCACGGGCTTTTGGGGGTCTTTTAAAGCCTAACTATGGCAGTAATGTTCCCAAGTAGAATTCAAAATACACCACACTTTCACATTGAGTTAGATCTTTTTCTCAAACAACCGCTTCCATATGTTAAACACCCTTCCCACATTCCCTCAAGAGCTACTTCAACTGTAATGATTAGATTTCACATTTCTCACCCTACCCAGGTAAGGTCAATTTTCTCATCCTAGACATCCTCGGAAGGGCCTTTTTTTACAGACATTTGATGTTCCGGTCCGTGCGTGGTCGGAAGACACCCAGTAAATAATGCCCGTGGGGTTGCTCAAGGAAAATTAGGGTTTTTTCGAGATTCGAACTGCAGGAGGTCTCTAACGAGGAAAAGCGCGGAAACATCTACTTTTTGGAGTGAATGTACTGATGCAATTTTTAAGTTACAATATACTATAGACAAATCTATTTTGTTTCTAAAGTCCCTCTGATACTTCGAGGAGCGCAGGACATACAGGGAACGCAGAGATCAGACCACTGCATTATTGAAATTAGGTAAAGGCATACAATTAGGTAAAGGCATACAATTCAGTTTGTATTTTCAAGTGTAACCGGACGTGTATGTGAAAAAACGGTAACTCTGAAACGGATATATAAGAATGATTCATAACAGTGACAAACAGCGATATGACTGTGGACACAATATAAAAAAAAATAGCACAACATTCAGAGGCGGATAAGATTTTCTTCCGGGTGTCTGCTTACGAGAGCTTTAAATCAAAGCTAACATCTAATTCGCCAGTAAACCCTTTGAGTGTCCGCGGCCGCCTACGGGAATGTAAAAATTCAGAGTCTGTGTGGGAGTTGAAACGGGGTTTTGTGATGGCGGTCGTAAGTAGGGCTATTCGCTATATACGAGAGTGTCCGTTAAGAGAACTTCTATACTGTATGAATCCGCAAATGACAGCTTAAATGAGAAGTGAATATCAATTGTGTATTAGTTTGTGTTCAAAAACCTGTTCTTAATTTACACCTTCCTTGAATAAATAAAAAAAAAAATAGCCTACTCTTTTTGCAAGTATTAGTGCCCCCTTTTGGGTCTTTTGTATACCTCAGAAGTTTTTCCTCAACACTTTTAAACGGTTATTATTATGTTTTTGCAGTCAATAATTTACCCAGATACAGATACCATCCTGTATAGTTGTAAGACTACGAGAATTAAAATGTAAGTAAGTAAGTAAGTAAGTAAGTATACCCAATAGCAAGTTATTAATTGTCGAAAATTGCATGGCACGGTCTGACTATAAAAAGGGGGTATTGTGGAGAATTATTATCATGGTAATTAATGTCAACATCGAATAAACTCAAAATTTCAAGTAACACGACTTTCACAACCTATTTTCAACACGCCAGTTATAACAGGATATTGGCGCGTACAAACAATAGATAGTGTATTCCGCATTCCGTAGTCCGGTAGTCCAGCGTAACAGATTCCATCGTTTAGGCAGAGTCTAAAGTCAAAGATGGAGGGTGTTCGAGCAGGTGGTTGTTTTCCATAGATATAGACGGATTGTCAGTGATCCTTCTTGTCCTTTGAGAATCATTTTGTTCCCTCTGACTACAACTTATGTCAAAGACTTCGAATGTTCGGTGAAAAGCCGACACTTTTAATTTTGCAATGTTTCAAGATGTTTCATACCTCGTCACAAAGTAACGCAGAGTAACGCCACAGATAACCAGACGAAACTGGAGCAGCCAACCTGGACTAAAGCATCTGAGAGACGTGTATGTAACATTTATTCACTATCTTTTATCGTTTTTGGGTCTTGTAGCACCTACAATTTGGACCGATCAAAGTTTTGAACTAAATCTTTTGCTCCTTGTGTTTACTCAAGCGTTCCAAAATATCCATCAAAACGTCCATAAATAACACAGAAAACATGCCTCAGGTGACACTTTCTAACAATTCCGCTATTAGTATCGATAATGAGGCATCTAATTTGTGACTTCTCGCCAACTTTGTGCTATTTTTGTTTAAAAAAACGAATGTTACGTTTCTTCCAATTTTGGTCAAATGACAAATAAGCGTCAAGTCAAATGTACATAATACGTCATTATTGATAAAGTATGAGATTGCCCAAATATTTTAGGATTGATTTGATAACCTTAAAGATGTCTTTCAAAGAATATGTGAGAATTAAGTACATAGGTTGTTGCTCATGGGAGATGTTAGCGACTAAAATACCTTAAATTTCGGGTTTGGCCAAAACAGTGAGAAGATGACCTTACTTTAGGCTAAATAATAGGAAGAGATCGAATTAGAGAGTAAAAATAAATTACTGAGGATTAAGTCTGATAAACATAGAAGATGATAAAGTTGATTAGATTTGAAGTTGTCTTTTCTACTTGTTGAAAAGCCAAACCAAAGTTAGCTAATTAATTATGCAAAAATGAGTAGATTTTGTGATTTTTAGGGGGGGGTCCCTGTAAATCCCAGGGAATTCAATATTGCGACCTTATTTTTTGTCGAGGTTAATATCTCACCAAACCCATCAATTGTGCCAAGTTTGAGCGAAATCCGTGATTTGAGCATTATCACCCCCTGCCTGGTTCTCTCATGGACACACTCTTAAGCATTTGAAACCAAAATACAGTTTATTTATATTCGCAAAGATTCCAAGCCACACGGGCCATAAAAAGTAAACAATGGTCTGCAACCTTATTTGTAAATCGTAGCGCACTATACTAGTAATGTTTAGATTTTCACCGGAACGTTTCTTCTATTTAATTTTATGGGGATTTTAAAATCAGGTGGGGTGACAACCAGCCATCTCGACACGAGGTCAGGTTTTTATTTATAAACAGCGTATCACATGACATTCTTCAGGTGGAAATTATTCTAACACCCCCGCTTGTTACTTTTCACACCTTTCAATCTTATACTGATAAAATTTACGTATTTTTCTTGGGTAACTGAGTTGTGTAAAATAAATCGAAACTCAAACAAGGCATTTAGTCGCAATGCCCTGCCACTAAAATGCTTACAAATTTTGTCACAGCGATCACTTTCACTGGGAAAACACTGGGAAAACGCTATCGCTATTAAAACCTTTCCATTAAATAAAACGTTAACATTCCTAAATAAACGGGGAAACAACAAGCTTCAAGTATTTAATAAATTGGAGGGCATGCACTCTGAAAGCCTCCCCAAATGTTTGGGGCGCTGCCGTCGCAGAGCTGGAAACCTTCCCAGGTACTTTCTGTGTGATTGTTGTGGAAGATCGCGGAACTCGATCGACATTTTGATCTCAGCTCAGCGAATTCAGTGAATTCTTCCTCCATCTCACCAGCTTTACTGTTGTTAGTAGCTGTAACAGTTATCAAAGGCGACGGAGTAAGATTGGGCGTCCTGGTTTTTCCAATTTGAGTAGGATCCGACGCGCTCCTTGTATGCTTACGACAGTCAGTGATCAGGACAGTTTCGTTTTTAACGGGCAATTTACTTAACGTAGTTGGGATACTTTCTTTGTTGGACGGACCATTACCGCTTGGAACCTGCAGATAAGATTCTTTACCATTGTCAAACCCGGCGTCCGCCATTCGGTTGAAGAAATTGCTTTTCTGTTCATCACTATTGGGTGAGCGGTCACCGGTTGTTCCCTTGCCGTTCGGCGCACAGCGGGCAAGAGATGCTTGGTAGCATTCGTAGTTGATAATAAACGCCAGTGAGAGGGCCTTGAAAGCTTCTCTGGCTTTGGTTTTACTTTCGCAGGTAAAGACAAATGCTTTGAAGGGATGCTCAGGTTTGTCACGCGCAACAAAGACGAAGGCCTTCTCGTAGAACTTGTCGAGGTTACAGAATGTAATCTTCGAGATAGGAAAACTGGCGATTAGTTTACCACAAGCTTCGTCAGTGACGCTTAGGCTCTTTGAGGACAGTGTCAAAATCAGTTTCTTTTGCGTTTTTCCATTTTCTTTCCTTCTCTGCTGGTCAAACACGTGGGCAACGGGTTTTTCAGTTTTTCCGCTACCTGTTCCGTTTGCGGAGGCCACTTCTGTAGATCCAATGTAGCGGACAACAAATTGCACTCCAGCTATAATGCGGTCCTTTTCGTCCGCTTCACTCCCTGTGATTTGTTGGTGTCCTTTTCGAGCAAAATTTGGACTTGTCTTGAACATATTTTTGTCTCTTGTGTGTAGCTTTACTTTGGGCTAGGTGACTAAACACTCTGCATACCACTAGATTAAGTGAGACTTCATGTACATTAGTTGTTCTTTTATATAGATGCTTAAGAATTTTGTTTTGGTTTTGACGTCATGAATGCGCCGCTCTGCCAATCAGGTAAGTATATACGGATAAATGTTGATGACATTATACGTCTTTCGACTCTGCGGATCGATATAATTGGAAACCGAAGACAACAAATAAGTTAAGAAAATTGATTCCCACCCGATTATTTCTTTCAGTGTTTCTTTCATTTCTTTCGTAGTTTAAGTGTGAGTATAATTACACATATTACACATATTACACATTCTCTTGTCAGCGATCGATCATGCCACTGGTCATTACCGTTATGATACGAGTCATGACTACTTATTATGACGTACGCACGTATACAATTTGTAAAAAATGTAAGACCACTCAACGGTTTGTCGCTGTGGACTTGCTATTATTTAATACTTACAGTATAAGATGCAGTTCTCAAGCAGAACCACGCCAAATTTAGACTGAGGAAGCAACAATCTAAAAGGTCAAAAATCAGTCTTGCTAATTAAGTAAAGACTGAAAAGATATAAAAGCATGTATGTAAAGATAAAGAAAGAGCCGCAGGAAGTTGCATACCGTCCGGCAGATAACTAACTAAAAAGTAAGAAGAACTGGCTAGAGAGTAAACGATGAAAAAAAATTAATAAAAGAGTGCTCAAAATCTTAAAGGAAATCATCTTACAATACACCCAGGTATATTACGTTGAAATTCTTCTGCAAATAGCTCTTTTCCGTCAGATGACGTGTTTTCTGGTTTTGGAATCGCAGTTAGATCCCTTAGAGTAAGAGATGACAAACGTTACCGGTAAACCGAAATATAGAGCAGATCAGTTGCATGTAACGTTATAAATTTACGTATTTTATTGCTTTAAAATACTATAACATCTTAATGACCTTAATTGATTTATTTAACATCTATTTATAACAATATTATTGCTTCTGTTGCTTTGCCATCTTTTTTTAATATTTGATTTATTTACTGTGGAACAGGTCTTCAACAAAACTGGCCAGCTCTACTTAAAAGCTGGTTTGCTTGTTTCTTGGTTCAGTTTTTAAGAAGAGCCTTGGTTATCCCACAGGCTGCTGAATTAAGCCGCATGTATATTAAAGTAGCTTTTTTAAAAAAGCTACTTTACATATCATCTTTTAATCGGATGCAGATGTTTCCTTTTGACGTCACTAGATCACGACAATACTGCCACTTTATAATCGCGTTTATACTGCGTGCTATTTAAAAATAGCGCACAATAGCCTGGCGTGGCCCGAAATCCCTTTTCCCTTAAGTAGGCTAAGTGCGCAAGGGTCAATACGGCGAAATAGAGCATACAGCGTCTCTAAGTGTACGGCACGTGAGTAAGTGAGTAGGTTGTGTATCCTGAAAAAATACTTTCCTACACGAAAGCCGTGCGATTAGAAATACCACTGAAAAATACTGAGATAAAGGAGCGAAATAGGGAACTTTCAATTTGCGCTCAACCAGTTTACGAGTGTGTTGATAGATAAGCCTGGAAGAAAGAGAAGCCGAAAAGTTTTAGAATTGCGTAATGGCATAATTCATTATGAGACAAAATGCCCGAAAATGCCATCCTTTGGGCAAGTGTGGACTTTCCAAGGAAGCAGAAGCCTTACAAAGTACCAAAATATTCCCTCCTACACTATGATCTTTACATGAGTAAGTTCACACTAAACCAAATTTCAATTTCTGAGTACTCTGCATTGATGAATATCGTATATGAAAAGCCTGACACACAAAACACGGAACTGTACCGGTAACGGAATGCAAGCAGGATCATCAGATTACCGGAACTGCGGACGTCAAACGCCAGCCTGAAACCGAAACCTTAAAGACCACTGAGAACTAGGGAACATAAACACCAAACCAGACCACCGGAACACCGGAACTGTGGAAAATGAAACCCCACCGTCGTTTCTACGGCTTCCACTGCGGAACACCTAACCACCAGAATGTATTATCGAAATTTTTAGATGCTTACATCATGCACGGGAGTTGTGGAGAACGGATGTATGTTAGGGTCACTCATTTTTTTTCTGAAAGTCTAAAACTGAAAAAAAAAAAACTTTAAAATACGAAGTCCTCATATCTTTTGTTTTTGTTTGTTTATTTTATTTATTTATTTATTTATTTATTTATTTATTGCTCTGTTTTTTGCTTTTTCAAAATTGACGAAAAATGAATTCAAAACTACCAAAAATGAAAATCGGTGTTCAATTTTTTCGGGTTTAGTTTTTATTACTTTAAGTTGCCGACCAGCTAACAAGTCGTTGACTATGGTGTTCAATCCCCGCCAAAAATCAACTTAACTACTCAACATTCAACTTAAGCGGCTAACATTAAGTTACAGCAACTAGCTTTCAACTTCTCGTTTCAACATTCAAAGTTGAAAATTAAACTTAAACTCCCAACATCTAACATGATCACTAGTTCTTATTCTACTTATGTACACAACATGTCAGTAGTGCAACCAACATTCAACTTGAGAAAACCAAACACCAACTTTGCAATTTCAGGTTTTAGTGCTCGACGTTATATATAAGTCTGGTCATCTGTTTTTTTTATAGCCCGATGTTGAAAAGATGTTGAACTCGTATCTGACGTGATGGGTAGTGAATAATTGGTCTAATTGCCGTCACGGATCAAACATCTTGACCTCGTTGTGCGGGAACAGCGTAAAATGTCTGCCAAAATGTATCGTATGTCAAAGGCTGACGTAACAAGCCAACTTCAAGTATCCAGTCTCCGCTGGTGTGAAAAGGGGGTCGGTAGGCAACACACCACTGCCTCGAGCCAAAATGCTGCTTCTTCCAATGAATGTTTTCTCTGGTGGGTGGATTATAAGAAAAAAGGTTTTGACTGAGGAATTGTGATTTTTGACTCGGAGAGGTCGTGATACGCAAATTGATTTTCTGCGGTTTATTATCGTTTCTGGTCGGCATGATCTGGGATGAAAGAGCGTTCTCTTTGACTTCTTTGAAATGTGAAGCTCTTTATTGCAGCTCAATAAGGGTTTTAGGTTGTTTAATTTTCTCCAAAGTGCATCCTGGACCTGAATAACTGTAAATGATTTTATTTTTGTCTGTAACTGTGTGACGGTTTCCGGCAATGTTTTGTCACTCTGGACCGCAGCTCGTTGGCGTTTTTAGCTGGATGTTTAAAATTCTCACGGGTTGTGATCAGATCTCAAAGAATAGATTGGAGCGTAAACTTAAGCTACATCAACTATGGAGAATTTCGATGTGACTCAGTCTTGATTGCTCTTAAAGCAATGATTTTAAAACTCCAGCTTGTTTTTCTAATGATAATGTGAGGCTTGGGGCAGGGCACCCGAAGGTGGTTTCCCCCGAAATACATATGATTGTATCTGTTCGGTCATCCTAGGGGAACTTGAGTCTTTTCGAAATTACAAGTATTATTTTCCCGAAAATGTTAGCTGCATTTAAACATACTAGGCCTGTTACGAAAGTGAGAATAACCTAACCCTAACCCTAACCCTAACCTAACCCTGGGAGTGAAGTATGAAAAATCAAACTTCAGAAAATCGTAGGGAATTTATTAGACATAAGCTTCGAAAATTGTACATGAATGGAATGGTCATCTAGATATTTTAAGCCGTCCTCACTTAATAGAAAATTATAGGCAATATTTCCTTCTGGAACAGATATTTTTACAGAAACCAGTCGTTGGGTACCTCTGTTAGACTAGAGCTCGTAGTTCTTCCCTTGGTAATAACTTTTGAATTAGTTTTTTTAATAACAGTATTCGAGGTCAAGATTTCGCAACGATGAAGTTTAATCCGTGACGGCAATTATTCCCTACCCATCACGTCTGAAACGAGTTCAATATCTTTTCAACATCGGACTATAAAAAAAGATGACCAGACTTATATATAACGCCGAGCACTAAAACCTGAAATTGCAAAGTTGGTGTTTGGTTTTCTCAAGTTGAATGTTGGTTGCACAACTTGCATGTTGTGTATATATAAAGTAGAATCCTGCGCGCTCAATTTTCAAGAACTAGTGATCATGTTAAATGTTGGGAGTTTAAGTTTAATTATCAACTTTGAATGTTGAAACGAGAAGTTGAGTAGTCAAGTTGATTTTTGGCGGGGATTGAACACCTCAGGTGTATTAAGGAGTGAGTCAATTAAGGCATGTGTGAAAACGAAGGGGGGTGGTCTATCTTCTACAGTATTCAAGATAATGAAATGAAACGTTGTCAAGGTCTTACACTCGACAAGGTGAATCAAGTTGACAAGAAGTCGTCACCAATTAGTCACGTGACCGTAAACACTAACTTAACACAAAGTGATATGCAAAATGATGCTTGAATGGTTTTATGTGCACGAAATTCTACACGAAACCAGTTGGAATGGGTGTCCAGGTCACGTGACCAATAAAATGTGACATTGTTTTATCACGCAATAGCCGCTAAAAGTTGATGTCGCCTAGATGGACTTCGATTCCAGTTACATTTGAGAAGAGGCCTTACATACTAAAAACAATACTGCAAAAAAATTTCAGTAAAGTTCATTTTTCCTAGTGTGCAGAAGGCCTAAAAGAACAAACCGGAAGTTAAACCAGAAGTGGTCACGTGATAGGTTACTATGGAAACACTTTTGTAAATAAAGCTCCCTTGACATGTCTTAAGTCGTGGCCTAGTTTCATGTTGATCGGACGTTTACTTTCGAAGATAGACCACCCCCCGCGCATTTTCTTTACAGAATAATGTGTGACCCTCTCCTTAACTTACCTGAGACCATAGAACCACAATTTCTTCAGAAACAACCCTTCATCGATCCCTTCTGTCAGGCAACCAATCAAAGAACTTGAGAGAACAGATAAAATTTTGACCAAGTTGTGACCCCAAGGTCTAGCTTGTGTAGCTGGCCCGAGGTTGGGGGGACTCGACCAATTATTGGGTATAAGTTAGCCGCTGCGAGTTTGAATTAGGACAAAAAAATTCTTAAACACATATCCTTTTTAGGACAACACCCTTACTTTTATTACCCTGTTTAGAACGCCTTCTTGTTTTAAAGCCATTTATTGTCAATTGCAATGGAGCAAATTCACGTTATTCTCATTGCGTTTCTATACAAATTTCATCTAACAAATGAATTCGATCGTGCAGACAATAAATTGTTTATAATAAGGACAAACTCGCACGAAATTATATACGCTGTTAGGAGCCCATAACCCTAGAAAGAAAGGACCCACCCTATTAATTTAGGACAGAGAGGTAAAAAACCATACAGTCCCCATCATACACTGTCCGGTGGCACCTCCCATATAGGCCATAGAGGGGAGTAACTCCCGGGTAACTGCCAGTATTGCTTTGTGCGGGGAAATTTCTTTGCTACAATAGACTGCAAAACAGTCCGTACTTTTGCGTATTCAAGTACGCGCGAACAGTCAAACAAAAGGTATGGAGCGAGACGGGAAACGGAGAGCGAGACTGGGGAGAGCAGGGCGTTTGGGGATTGGGCGCTTCGCGCGCGTGAGGCTCTTACGCCACTCTTACGCTACACCAAACCGATTTTGAGAAAAAAAACTCGACTGTTTTGCAATCTATTGCTACAAACCACTGGCAGAAAATCACCTTTCTTTTTCTTGTAATTGAAACAGGTAAAACAATATTCTAATAACAAGGATTTTAGAACAACAAAAGAGTAATAAAATACTGAAAAGGCTTTCAATTTTTTAAGCAAGGACCAGCTTACAAAAAAGAAGGACCGGATCCTGAAAAGGTTTTGAATGGGGCGCAGAGGAAATTTTACGAACACAGGAATATTGGGCATGAACCCCCCATACGAGACATACCTTTCTTCGCCGTTACGTTTATAGGAAGATCATCTGCGAATCTGATCTGCCTTCTTTTTAACTTCTGACTCTCACTATCCGTCATATATGTTTATTTCGTAAAACCTGGGTGCATTTGACTCCTCACCTCCACATCACACGACCAGGTTCCCGCCATAGTTAGTCCCAATTGTTTTCAATAGCCAATCAGAGACCTCCTTTTAAAAAGCTGCATGTTACATGAAAGATGGCTAAAGGTCTTGTTTGATTTGGTAGTAATCGTGGTTTGGAGGCTTTAAGCTTAAAATTAGAATTATATATATATAACGAAAACCGTAGGGAAGCTGGTAAACCAGATTTGTACTGTTTATTATTTCCCACCAACCTGCACCGATGGTTGTTGACAGACATCCTGCAAAACACCCACAACCTGCACAACCTCTCAAAACCTGCACAACTCCCAAAACCAGAAAAACGTCCACAACCAGCACAATTCCCACGACCAGCAATGCTAGCGTAACTGCAATAACCACCACAACTTCAATTCCACAACAGGCAGAACGTCCACAACCAGCACAACTTCCGAAACTGGCACAATTCCCAAAACCAGCTCAACTCTTACAACCAGCACAGCTTTCATAAGCAGCACATCTTCTACAACCATCACAAGTCCCAAAACCAGCACAAATCCCACAACCAGCAAAATTTCCACAACCAGCGCCACTCACACAGCCAGCACAACTAGCAGAACTCCCACAATGAGCTCAACTCAACAACTAGCACAACCACAATCAGCGCAACTCCCAGAACTGGAACGCAACAAAGCCTACTGATTTAAGACATTTCTTTTGATGTTGCAAAGTGAATGTAAATGGTAAAATTACAACAAATCTGGTCTTGAAAGTCATATCTTTCACGATCCCTGTCAATTATAACAACCATCGGTGAAGCCGAATTTAACCAACAATGTAAATCCTGAAACAGTCTGGTAACGCTGAAGCTACACAACTCCCAGAGTCAGGAAAATTGCTAACCTAAGCACAACTCCCACTTTGAACCATGACGGCGATCAGCCCAACTCTGACAACCAGCAAAACTTTCACCACTCCCACAACCTGCACAATTCGCACACCTTCCACAATCCGCACTACTACTACTACTACTACTCCCTAAACTAGCACATCTTCCACATCATCAGCACAACCTGCACAACCCCTACAACCAGCAAACCTCCAACGGTCAGAAAATCTTCAAACACCACCACAACTTCCACAACCAGCGAAACTTTAATAACCAACCCATCTTCCACAACTAGCACAATTCCCACAACCAGCACAACTGTAGCATCCAGTACAACTCCGACAACAAACTGTCACAGGGGGTTACACTAGTTTTGATAACGTTTGGCTGGCTGTGGGAGTTGTCGTGGTTGTGGAAGTTATGCTGGATACACAGTTGTGCGGGTTACGAGGGGTAATGCTAATTGTCGAAGCTGTGCTGGTTGTGAAAGTTGTGCTGATGCGCCCGTTACACTTATTGTGAAAGTTTTGATGAAGTTGTAGGAATTATGCTGGATGAAGAGTTTTGCCGATTCTGACAGCCCGTTTTGTAGAAGATGTGATAGATGTGAGAGTTGTGGTTTTTGTAGGAGTCAATGTGCTGGTTGTAGAAGTGGTGCTGGTTGTGGACGTTGTGCTGGTTTGGAGAGTTCCCTCCTGATTGTGGGAGTTGTGCTGGTTGGGGGAGTGCTTCAGCGTGTGGAAATTGTGCTGGTCGTGGACGTTCTGCTGGGTTTGGGAGTTTTCCTGATTGTGACAATTGTCCTCGTCGTGGACGTTGTGCTGGTTATGCTGTTGGTGACGATTTTGCTTTTTGTAGGAGTCGTGCTGGTTGTTGGAGTTTCGCTGGGTTAACAGTTGTACTGATTAGGCGCGGTTAAGCTAGATGTAGAAGTTGTTCTTCTTGTTGAGGTTTTTCGCTGGATATGGTAGTTGTGTTGGTTGTCCAGGTTGTGCTAATTGTAACAGTTGTGCTGGTTGTAGCAGTTGCACTTGCTTTATGTGTTCCTGCTGGTTGTTGGAGTTTTGCTGATTCTGACAGTTTTTGCTAAGCTGGTGCTGGTTATTGTGGGAGCTGTGCTGGTTGTAGTGGGTCGTTGAAGTTTTGCTCGCTGTGGCAGTTGTACCCGTGAATTGTGCCGTTGAAGTTGTGGATTTGACAGTTGTGGGGCTGGTTTTCTGGGGATTATGCTGTTGACGTTTTGCTGGTTATGAGGGTTGTGGAAGTTGCGCTGGTTTCTTGAGCTGTGCTGCTTGTTAGGGATATGCTAGTTAAGAGGGTTGTGTTGCTGGTGGAAAGTTGTGCTGGTCGTTACAGTTTTCGTCTTTGTGGACGGTGTGCTGCTTTTCCAAAGTTGTTCTGTTTGTGACAGTTTTCCTTTTTGTAGACGTCGTTCTAGTGTTTAAGAGTTTTGCTGGTTAAATGGAAGTTGTGCTGGTGTGGGACTTGTTCTGGTTGTGAAAGATGTGCTGTTTATGGAAGTTCTGCTGGATGTGGGAGTTGTCCTTGTTGTCGAAGTTGTGCTGGTTTGGAAGTTTTGCTGGTTGTGACAGTTGCGCTTCTATTAGCTATGTTGTGCACTGGTCGCACTAGTTCTGTAAGGTGTGGAAGTTGCGCTGGCTGTGACAGTTGCGCTGGATGCAACATTTCTGCTGGTTGTGGAAGTTGCAATGGTTGTAACAGTTGCGCTGGGTGTGACAGTTGCGTTGGTTGTGGCAGCTGTGCTGGTTGTGACAATTGCGCTGGTTGTGACAGTTGATTGTGATAGTTGTGACAGTTGCGCTGGTCGCGGCAGTTGTGCTGATTGTGACAGTTGCGTTGGATGATGCAACAGTTGTGCTGGTTGTGGAAGTTGCACTGGTTGTGACAGTTGTGCTGGGTATGGTGCCGGTTGTGACAATTGTGTTGGTTGTAACAGTTTTGGTTAGGGTTATTTTGGCAGCTGTGTTGGTTGTTTAGGAGTTACGCTGGTTGTGGGAGTTGAGCTGATTTTGGGAGTTGTACTTGTGGTGGGATTATTGCTGTTTATGACTGTTACGCTGGTTTTTTGAGTTGCGGTGAGTGGTGGTGGTGAGGGGAGTATTTGCTGGTTTTGACAGTTCTTTTGGTTGTCCAACCCATAAGGTAGGTGCCACATTTGCACTTTTATGCTAAAAGTTATACCGGCACAATGTGAAGCCCTGTGAGTGCCACTAGTAACGCTTGTTATGCAGGCTACTGATTCTAAGTTAGCCCTCCTGACCTCCCAAAACCCGCGATAAACTACCTCATCCCCATACTCGCAGGTGAAACGATAAAAATGGTGGTGGTTGTGACAGTAGTTCTTATTTTAACCTCGCGAAAGGGATAGTACTGATTCATATCTAAATTTATCTGGACGAGAAATATTGTAGCCGCACGAACCTGTAATTTCACGCTAAGGTGGATTGGTAAAGTTCACTGTGATCCTCAAAGTGGATCTCAAATAGGTTGACTGCATCGCAACAACAATATGTAGGTTCAATTTTATCACCAGCTGTTGCTTTATCATGTTTGGTCTCTCATAAGCAGGTATGGTTTTCATAGGATAGTTGCGATCGCTGATAAAGAAAAAAGGTTCAGCAATGGTAGCCATTCACAAGGTAACAACTCGTTGATGACAGTTATGGCTTCCTGTTTTAAGGCTGATTTCCAAATTCAGTTCAGTTCACCGTCCTTCACGCCCCCTTTACGACAACTTCAGGTGTTTTATATATAAGTAAACTGACCCATCTCATCCAAAAGCCCCACTGTAATCAGAGTGCTGAACATAGAAAGCCCAGGAAAAACCCCAAAATCCACAGCCTTCAAATACTCAAAGATCAGAAATCCATAAATTACACTCTAGTTCGGAAAAAAACTTCGGACATCCTTGTGAATTTCTTTACCACTTGGCAAGTACAGTTCTTATTTTATAAAATGGAAAAACAAAAGCTAACCATGAACATAAGCAAACCACCTGGCGTGACGACCGGCAACTCGCGCGTACACCACCAACAGAGTAAAGACCGTGCACGAGATCTTAAAGAAATGGCTTAAAACAGCAAACTGAGAGTCTTATCAAAGCCTCCTATGTAAATTATGAATGAAGAAGGACAGTCAAAATAGAGAAGCAACCAATTTTAAAGAAAAAATATATATTTATTTGACTTACATAAATCTATAAAAGATGCCTACTATTATTATGTCTGCTAATACTAGAATTGATTTAATAATCAAGTGTAATCGATTCTCCTGTAATAAATATATTATAAAAAACACTTTATGGTGTAAATTTAATACATTTTAAGGATTTTGTTTTTATAATGACTTTATGGTAATCCTAATTGTTTTGGTTAATTCAATTCCATTGCGTCCAAAATATATCTTTCATATAAACAAATTTCTCAGACAATTCTTAATAAATAGAATTTAATCACACAAATAACATAAAAGTTTGGAACACTCCCTCCCACAAAATCTGTAAATTACATCAGAATGTTCTTATCTTAAAATGAGTTTTGTTACTTTCATTAAATTAATATATAACAGGTGATTATTATATTGTACCACTAATAATATAATTAATGATAGGTTATTTTTATATTATTAATTACTTTCATCATTACCTTTTTCTATTCACTTGTTAGTAGAACTAAAAAGGAAATGAAGTATTCAATTTTCATCCTTCTACAAAAAAAATAATTTTAAAGCGATAAAACTATTGCCACTTCTGCAAATATCTAACCGTAGTAAGAAGCAGAAGAACAAAATTATGGTTAGGCTTTATTAAATAAAAAAATATTGTTATTTCATTAAACCCCCTGCCCCCCCCTCCCCCCCCCCCCCCCCCAGGATTCAGACTAACAGACTAATTTGCAGAACTGGTTGATATCTTAAATCAAACTGTGGAATTTTCTAAATGTTGGTAAATAAAAGGTATGTGTTCCAATAACGTTATTTTATACATGTGTACACAATTGTAGACTTGTTATTCCTTCAAGCCTTAAATTTCTCACATATTTAAAAGATGCTGGCTGAAAATCCATTCAACAAAAATATTATTGCAGTTTCGTCAGTGCATGTCCACAGTACATGGTTCTTTTGAAACACCCTGAGGTAATTCAAACGGATAGATTTTGAACCTAAAGGCTGGTTTACTGCTGTTTAGATGATTCCCATCTCGCTTGCAGGGCACTGATAATACTCCCAGGTAACTGTTGATGTGCCTCTATCATTTTTTGAATATCCCTCTGAACCTGGAAATCAGTTAAAAATAAGTACTTGCAGACCGACGTTTTCCCGTTGATTTCTGGCTGAAGCACAAACTGCAGAGGACAAAAACACAAAACAAAACAAAAAACAAAACTGGGATCCGTAACTCACAAATACGTACATAGTACGGACCGACAAACTAGGTTAGTAAGATAT
Source organism: Porites divaricata (assembly GCA_038088405.1). NCBI lineage: Eukaryota > Metazoa > Cnidaria > Anthozoa > Scleractinia > Poritidae > Porites > Porites divaricata. Next base: position 14,179,432 of record JBBMOI010000001.1, read on the forward strand.
ATATTATATTTATTACACCTTTCAAATTTAGCAGGCTGCACAATCAGTAGCCAATACGGCCTGCAAAGTTGACCAATCACTGAGGTACAAAATTCGCTTATCCAGGTAGCACTAAAGACTCTCTGTGGGCTGACAAACCATAGCCCCATGTAAAACAACATACATATAGTTAAACTAAATAGAAATTTTAATTTTCAACAGTACTTTGAATAAAAAATTGACATTTTGAAACAATCATTGTGGAGGAAAACTGGAGAACATGAAAAAGGCACTTGGGGAAGGGGCAATCGAAGCAACAACAAACTGAACCCAAAAAGGAACATGGGATAGAAATCAAACCTGCACTTTTGTCACGGGAAGAGTTAAACACCAGCATAACGATGGCCCAACAACTACTGTAACTAATTAAACCTACCCTATTTATTTGAATTAGTTAACTAAAATTAGATAACTAAATCATGGGAATCTTATTCAGAAAGCTCTACAGAGCTTGCTTGAAACTCCTGACATTATAGTATATAGATATGTAGCAGATGCTGTAATTGAAACGTAATGTGGGTGAGTGCCAAGAAAAAAAAATTTGAGGTTCCCAACATTTTGAGGTACTAGCACATCCACAAAATGGTTTTTGGCCTACCATTCCTGGTTGAATTGGAATTTTCAAGTGCTGGTTTTAGAGGAGTAGGGAAAACCGGAGTAGCAAGAGAAAAACCTCTTGGAGCAAGGGAGAGAACCAATGACAAACTCAACTCACATATGGCGTTGACACCGAGATATGAACCCGGGCCATATTGGTGGGACATGAATGCTCTCAACACTGCACCACCCTTTCTCCCTAAGGGAAAAACTACTTAAATTGCTCTTTCCCTGCTATCCCTTACACTTGCTAAGTTAGTCTCAGAGCTGGATATCCATCACATGCAAAACTGCTGTTCTCTTTCCAGTTGATACTTGGTAAATCATAACTGGAGAGATTTAAAACAGGATTTTTTAAGTATCTATATTCCTACCACTCATCCAACTTCCTAATCCCTTCACTGTTATCAGAATCATATAAGCCTATTCAGGGTTATAATTATGCTTCTGCCTTTTTATAACGATAGTTACAAAACCTGTAGTAGCTCTCAACAGTATTGAGAGCTACTACAGGTTTTGTTTATTACAGCTTAACTCTGCTTACTGTTACAAAGATAAAAACACTGCTTACTTTTCCAGCTAGCTCATCGCATGACAGTTTTGGATCATACAAAATGGGCTCTCCTATAAAAGTCCTAAAAAGATCAATGGGACAAAATATAAGATAACTTGGAAGACATAAATTGCATTACTTAGGCTGACTTACAAACAACTGCTATTAAATACAACTTTTGGAACTCCTTCTTTTACTTACAAACTGTTCAGGTATAAAATCTTAATGACCACTACTTTTGGCTTGACAGCTGAATGTTGCAAGTTTATGAAATTTCATTGATATCAAGCAACATCAACAAGAAAATTTCAAATTTTAAAGGTTTTTGAATGGTTTCTTAAAGATCTCCTGAAAAATGAGAAAGAATCAAATTAAGAATAAATTCTCTCTCTGCAGGTGACCACAGCTAGGTATCCTGTTCTGTGTTAAGAGTTTTAGCTTAATTATCTAAAACATGGGGATTGAGCTAATAAAGTTGGAGAATTCATGAACAGTTTTTTAGCTGTTAGAGCTTACAATGACTCAAGCAGACAATTGATGAGACTGAAAATGACCAAACAAGCTAAAAAGCTAAAGCATTTAACAAAAAGTGCTTTTTATAAAAATAGTAAAAAGAGTAAAAATATTTCTATGAGTTTTTTTGGTGGGGGGCGGGGGGCGGGGGGGGGGGGGGAGTTGTGGTTTAGGGGGCTAATTGAAAGTTAAACAAAGGTATTACATTCCACTGGACTGATACAGACTGTATGGGCTTTAATTCCCCAGTTCCTCCTCTCACTTTTCTTTGAGAAATGTACAGGATCATCTGCATTAACATGTGCAGATTGAAAAAGAATTCTACCTTAATTTAACTGGAAATCCTCCATACAGTGGTACTAAAGGTAATTTTGTCCATTCATACAATTTACGAAACCACTCTGCAAACAAGACATATTTGCTAGGTCAAAACATTTATAGGGAGAAAATACCAGCAACTTTAGGCTTTGGTTATTGGAACTGTTAAAGCAAATTAAACTAATGTATGGTTAATACCATACACAAACTGCTGCAATTTTGAAGTGACTTTAATTGTCACGCTTAGGGAAGCTTAAAAAGTTATACAGTAAGCTACATCTTCTGCCTTTTCATGTACATGTCAATTAACCCCACACTAAATGACTGGATGCCTGAAATTTGAGCGTAACTGACTATCAATCTCAAATCACATCAACTAGCTGTTAACCAGCAGTACAGGAGAAAAACTGATGGAGCAGGCCACTTGACTTACTTCTTCCTATTTGAACTGAACGAATAGCTTCTCTGATATTTTGAGTATAAATCGGATAAATGGGCTGAAACAAAAAAGATAAAAAGACAAGTTATGTAGTTCCTTGTCTACACGACAGCCATTTTAGGCCATTTTTACTTCTGTTTATAAACAAAGGTTTTCAAAATGACCAAAAAAAAATTGAAAGAATGCTCCTTCCAGCAGTTAAATATAAGAACCTCCTCTACCTCCTTTTAAGGAAAAACATTTATTAATTTAGCCCAGTTTTAAACATTTGCAGATGCCATTACAAAGGCAGCATTTTATTCTCAGTTATTTAAAGACCCTGAATGTTAGTCTTGCCAGAGTTTGAGCCAGCGGCTTCCCGAGCTTATACTGGGTGGCAGTTGAATTTCTTTTAAAAGTTTAAGTCATTGCTTCTGAATGCTCTTGACTAAGAAATTATCATGATGAAAGGAAAAATTGATTCAGATCCGCATACACAATGAGATATCATTTCACCTTATGTACTGGACTGAGTGGGTTTTCCTGATATGGTACAGAACTGGTGTGCTTACAGTACTTGACAAAAACTGCATGTTTGCAATGGACGCTTTGAAAGTGAATAACACATTTCAATATAATATTAAATTTGAAAGTAAAGAATGATCATCGCAGTAAATTTTCCAATTTAAGCAATTGGAAAGAAGAAGCCTGAAAAAAAAAAAATCAGGGCTTCAATGGGATTCGAACCCATGACCTCCGCGTTGCCGGTGCGTTGCTCTACCAACTGAGCTATGAAGCCACACATTGGGAGCGAGGTCAATTTACTGAGTTCATGTCTCCCGTGAGGAGTGAAATGATGTGAAGTATATGACATAATTCATATTTGAACTGCGGTTGTAGATGAAAGTAAAGAATGATCATCGCAGTAAATTTTCATGTCTCTCCTCACGGGAGACATGAACTCAATAAATTGACCTCGCTCCCAATGTGTGGCTTCATAGCTCAGTTGGTAGAGCAACGCACCGGCAACGAGGAGGTCATGGGTTCGAATCCCGTTGAAGCCCTGATTTTTTTCAGGCTTCTTCTTTCCAATTGCTTAAATTGGAAAATTTACTGCGATGATCATTCTTTACTTTCATCTACAACCGCAGTTCAAATATGAATTATTTCATATACTTCACATCAATATTAAATTTGCAAGGACATTTTATTAGGATCCTAGGCTCAATACCACTAACCCTATACTCATTCATGAAGTACTGCTGGTAAATACTTTTGAAGTGACTAACTCACCACTTTGGCTTCAAGTGCAACCTTGGCAAATCCTCGCCTGCCATTCCAAATCATCGTGTAATACTCATCAGAAAATAAGGCTTCCCTAACTCCTCCTGGTGAAATTGCCAACACTTCTCCATTCTGAAAACATCCCTATTTTAGTCTGTGCTGGGAGACATTTTAAAATTTACATTGTTTGTTTTAACTCCACGTACAAATACTCCATTGAAATAAAAACAGGGTATTGATGAAATTCTCTTCTGGTCAGAAATAAACTGGTAATCATATTGTCCAATGGTGCAGATGTAGTAGAAACATTGCAGCAGTGATGGCTTATGTACAGGGCTGAAGAGTTAAAGTGATGCAGTGGTGAGAGCATTTGGCTCCCTCCACCGTCACCCACATTCAACATTCAAAGGCAAGAGACCAATATTGCAGTGCACTATAACTAGACCAACTACACACCAATGAGTCAGCTCCAGTAACTGTCTCTGTAAATACATCAGCTGCCAAGCAAATTTTCTTCTGTGTCAGTAGTATAGTAGCTAGGGACCAGCTGCTATTTCTTATTGGTGGAATTTTCATTACTTTGCAGTCACTGTGGAATACATTAACTTTGATGGCATCATAGCCTTTCGTCTTTATCTCATAAATAAAATGCAGGGGAATCTCAAAGAGAAAAGGTCATTATACTATTATTAGGTCATTTTTAACTGGTACCCCCTTCCTGTTTCTTCACAATTCAATTATTATTTCGCTCCTCTTCAATATTTCCATTTTCCCTCAACCCCTACTTAATTCAATCACATTTTTATTGTATGTCCTCCACCACAACCAACACCACCACACCTGCACACCAAGAATCAGTGAACTATGACTGAAACAATTTATTGACAGCAGAGGACAATGAATGTGGCAGGAAATAGAAATTGCATTATAAAAACATGGCTCAGTGATTTTATTAATTAAAAGTGTCACAGTTAGTGCTTATTCTTCAAAAACATGAATCATCCAATGAATACTCCTTTCTGGTGCTGGCCAATCTCATTAACTAATGTGTTAATCTCATGAATAAAAATGTCAGGGAATCTCATTAACAAGGTCATGAGCTCGGCAGGACTTTTCCGCGGGTGATGGTTAGACGGGTGACGGGTAGCGGGTGACGGGGTGGCGGGTGGCTTGTCAGGCCGTAAAAAATAAAAAAATAAAAATAAAAAGGGGAAACGAAAAAAAGAAAAGAGATAATAAACATTACAAAAAGTGATATTTTAACAATATTCTTCTACAAGATATGGCATGCACAAGATAGCTTGGGGAACTCATAAAAATTAAAGTAATGTTTATCCAGCGACCAGACATATAAGATCGCATTCTCTTCTCGACATGTTTGAACAGTGTCTCAGATTTTTGACAAGTGCGTTTGTTCTTTTGTTATAAGCTGGGGTAAACATTGCATTGCCTGTGGGATGAATCTTTGCCAATTTGATTCCCGACTTTTAGTTTAAAATGAACAAAATGTCTATTTCGAGAAAACAAGGAAATTTTCCTAAGACTAAAGCAATAAAGTTGTCAATATTAATGCATACCAGAGAAGGAGCAACAACGTTTTTGACACAGCATGGACCGTTTTCGCCGCATGTGGCATGCGTCTCAGACGTGAATTGATCTCGTTGTATAAATATACAAAAAGGATCCGCATTTTTTAAATACTACTTAAAAATACTGATTAGGATTGCAATCATGCCCCATACTAGGGAAAAAACTGAGTTACGACACGGGAGGCCGAATCTCTTGCAGTCTGTTATAAACACGGCGAAACAGTTGGGGAAGTGTAATCATCTTTCGTCTTGATGTGGAAGAAAAAGCAAACTAGACAAACAAGATCGACACGTGCCATGCGTCTTGCTTGACATAGCCCATTTTCATTTGACACACCGCGTGTAGCCTGACAAAACGTCACTTGCGGTGTGGAGCTAGGAGAGGTGACTGTTTTCACAGGCATGATTTCTCTTCTTTTTTTTTTTTCCATTTTTAGTCCGTGTAAGTAGATAAAACAAAACAAGACAATACTTTTATTTGGAGCCTGGTAGCTAGTAAATAAACGTTGAAATTATTTTAAAATTACAACATATGTACAGTTATATCAATATCAATTACACTATAACGAGTTATAATATTTTATAATTTTCATATATTTTTATACCCGCCACCCGTCACCTGCTACCCCTCACCTGCCACCCGCGGAAAAGTCCCACCGTCATGAGCTACTCTTAGGTGATTTACCCAGTTGACAATTTTTTAGTTATTTTAGGTCAATGTAGTTACTGGTCCCCTAACTATACTACATGTATAATAGTCATTTAAAATAATACAGGTATGACTCAGACCTTAAGAATCTGTACACACTGCTCTCTGGAACGTCCTTCAACAGCACCACAAACTTCTAGAAGCAGCTGAATACCTTAACATAAAAAAATTTGAGGAAATTGTATTGCAGATTACTGGAAATAGAGAAAGAAACTCTACATATTAAAAAATTTAATTCTACAATATTTGTTAATAATATTATTATACTAAGCACAATCATGACATGAAAGGAAATAAAAAGACTAAGTAAACAAGAAAAAACAATAATCACAGCTGCATTGTTGGTCACAACTAGATCACTTGGTACTAAAGACATTTGGTGATCTATGAGGCATTTAATTGATTTAAGCAATAAAAAACGCTTTCCGTGTTTGCATAGCCTGACATAAACATGAGAGGGGTTGGAAGAATTCGAGACAGTTATGCAAACCCGAGACGAGGTCGAGGGTTTGCATAACTGTCGAGAATTCTCCCAATGCTTCGAGTGTTTATATCAGGCTATGCAAACACAGGAAAAAAGTTTTCTATTGCTTTTATAAAATAATTTTCCAGAGACAAAAAGCAAAACTCCTCTTTGTATGGAATTTATTAAAAGAGAAATTCTTACTAGTCGCAAAGTCTTGTCCACGAAGTCTTGCTCGTGTAATCAGTTCTTGTTTTGCAAAAAGATGCTTTCCAAAATATGGATTTTTCTCGCTTGACACACCTTCTTTGTAACGATTTTCCAAGTTTCAGCTGACGAAGGGATGGGTAAATACAGTAAACTTGACGCGTTTTGAACTCGAAAACTTTTTCAAATTCATGCTTGCGTGCATATTTTTGGTGATTAGCGCGCGAAAAGCAAAACATCTTGACGTCACAACCATGTTTACATACTCTCATGCAAACACGCCTCTCAGCCAACCAGAACGCGTGCACTATCTTAGTTATTTTATAAAAGAGCAAATTAACTTGTTCATTTAGTTGCCGACAGGGCTGCCAGGAGAAAAACCGATGAATCAATTTGTAATTTACACTGTCTAATAATGAAAGAGACGTCGACTGCCAAAGAACAGAGAAATAAGAAGAAATGCACTTTTAGGTGTGTTCCTTTCAGAGAAGCCAAAAATGGCTCCTTGATCAGTTTTGTACCGTCAAGACGGGCAGTTGAGTTCCTGCACGGCTTGCTAGCAAATCCAGTGAATCATTTTTGGAAACGGGTATTAATCAGATCAAAACTCCGGATATTGTGGATTACATGCTGACAGGAATGCGAAATCTGTCTTAAAATTGAAAATCTATTTCTGGATTCACTGAAAGGACAACACCATTATTGCAGGGTTTTCAAAAAAAGTTGTAAGTAGGTGGCAAAAGCTTTAGAGTGGGCAGTGAAGGAAAAAATACTTGCACCACATGTACAGGCGCAACTTATGAGTGCTGAAAGGGCGAGTCACTTGGGGGGTATTGGAAAAATTTTGAAATCTGGGCCTCTTAGAGTGCATAATGGAGCAAAAATTCAAGTGTTTGAACAGAACACAGACATCATTAAATTTTGGCTTTTGGGGAGTAATTTTCAAAGAAAACTAGGTGGCAAGTTCACATGAAATTAGACTACGAGTAGTCCCCCATTTTTCCTCAGGGATAGTAGGGCGAGCGAAACGTGAGCGTACGTGAAAATCACCCCACACGAGAAAAGGTGACACGCAGCGGGGAAAGAGAAAATGAGGTGTCCCTCATTTTTCTCTCTCCCCGCTGTGTGTTGCCTTTTCTCGCATGGGCTGATTGTCATGCACGCTCGCATTTCGCTCACTCTACTATCCCTGAGGAAAAATGGGGGACAAACTCATAGTCCGAATTTCACTGGCCGCCGGCTTTTATTGAGAACCCTGTTATTGCCATTATTGTCAGAGATTAGGGAACTTAATATTATATATGTTTTTTTCATAAAGTAGATGCAAAAAAATCACAGAACCTTACAGAAATGATATGCCTGTATTTAATAACAACAACTGAATAATAATAATAATAATCATAACTATAACAAAATTGTCAAATCTGATTGGCTATCAACTGCCCTGATTTCAGCCTTAATTGGACAGTTTAATAGGGCAGTACGCGTCATGCCTAAGTAATTGGACAATACGCGCCATCACGCGCGCGCTTAAATGGCTTGTTTTTTTTCACTGCTAGCAAAACAAAATTTCGAATTTCTTGTGTTTTGATTTAAAAAATAGCCTACTATATCACAAATTTTGTTAATGTTATGATTAATTGGTAACAGAACTTCGTGTCGTCCAATTCGGTCTGTAATCATACTCGTGATTAAACAAATCGGACTCCCGCTACGCGGTCGTCCGATTTTGTTAATCACTCGTATGATTACAGACCGAATTGGACTCCACTCAGTCCTGTTACCATTACTAATAATAACAATAATAATAATATAATACAATACATGATCTAAAACGATGGTTTTTGAAACTGCAGGGATGCTTTCTATACTGGGATAGCTACTTTTGCAGTGTTCTTCAAGCCCACTGAGTATGTAAATATGTCCCTTTAAGTTAGAGTTAATAATTATGTAATTAATCCAAACAAAAGTAACAAATTCTCTATCTAAAAATATCAAACCTGGTATTTGAAAGAGAAATGTGGCAGCCACATTTCGCACCCTCCTCTTTTTACAAAGTATGAGCCTAGCAAGAATATAGTACATATCCAGTGGTAATGCTCCATGATAATAAATCAGTAATGCTGGACCTTCAGCTGGCAGCTTTTCAATTCCAATCAGTTCATAGCCTGACAAAGAATTAATAAAATGGTTATGAAAGGAGTCCTTTGAGTATTTTGGGATGATAAAACCTGTAATCAGATGTAAACCCTTTCAGGGCTGTAACTAAGGCCCTGGGCCGGATCAGGAATTTCCCCGGGTAAATTAATGTGTGAGCATGACCCCTTAGTTACTCTCCCAGGAATCAAAAGGAAAATAAAACAGAAATAAATTCCTGGCTGTTGAATTCCCTGCCACCTAATTTCATATACCCCTTCCTGGAGTATCAATGGGGTCAACATCATTCATTTGGAAGGGAAGGGATTTGAGTGAGCTAGCCTGTCTACAGATGCTGCCTCCCCTAAAAAAAATTGGAGAGAGAGATGTCTGTGTCACACCGCCGAATATAGTGTCCTTGTTTCCCCAGAATGTGGGGAAAAGCCTCTGATTGGCTGCTATGCTAGTGCCACAATGTAAGTAATTTGTAGAGTTGTGATTGGTGAATGACAGCTCACCAAAACAGTAATACATTTACTTATTTTTTAAGGCTTTCTGGAAATAAGCATGTAAAGCTAAAAAGATATCACCAATGTTTGCTGCACCAAGTTGCAACTGCATGTTTTCTCTTCAGGTGGCTATTGTAAATAAAAGAGAACTTCGAGGCATAATCAAAGATCTATATGTGTACCTGGATTTCACCATGGACATTGCATGGAAGTTAATTTTTCAGCCTACATGTGCCATTCATGACTCATAAAATTAGAGAAAAGAATAGCTCTAATTTCTTGCCTCAGAGAAGTGAACAATAATTCTTCACTTCGCTGCAACAAGAAATTAGAGCTATTCTTTTCTCTAATATTATTATTCTTTACATGAAACCTACTCAAAACTATTGAGTGGACCACATCCTGCATTAAAAATGTTTTACTGGAAATGTACCCGTTGCTTCCAAGATCAAACTTCTGTCAAACCAAAAACCACAGGAAATTGATGCAAAGGAAAAGGACCATCAGCAGCTTTATGACCTCCCAATGTAAGATGGAAGAACATGTGTAAGAATCCTCCAAAGTATAAATAAATATGCTCATTATAAAGAAAAGATGACTGACAGATGATATTTTAGCTGGATATTCTAGTTAGAGCCCAGCTACAAAGGCTGGGAATAACTGTGCTGTACAAATGCAAGAGTCATGTTGGACTGTCAACATCTTTTCAACTGACAGAAAAAAACAAAAAAAAATTACGTATACAAATGCATACCAGAACGGTTATTAATGGCGGCATGACAAAGAGGTCACTCTCCCAAGTTCTTTTTCAGGGAACTGGGGGAGTCAGTAAACAGTCTACACACTGCTAGCTGAAGCCAGACTGTCTACAGTCAGATGATAATTTTATATTTCACATTCCTGTTAGAGCTTTATACCTGACTAACAGAAATGAAACCATGTGTATGTTTGTAGGTTAAAAAAAAGAAAATGCATGATCTTTATGCAACAAATATTCACAACTGGTTATATTCACGCACAGCAAGAAAACCACAGTGCAAGACCACCTCGCAGAACCAACTACTAAGTGTTTGAAGAGTTTCGATCTTCCCAGACAGACTCACGGGGGTCACCATGAATTTCCGGTTTGACTTCCTTTCATGAGATTCTGGAGACATTGTTAATCAAATTCAGTGACACACGCACAGAAAAAGGGTACTAGAGACCAGAGAATAAACTACTCAAGCATATCCCC